>CP136066.1:153316849-154516849 GCA_032622095.1 Siphonodentalium dalli | reverse complement strand
TTCAGATATGACAATCAAATTGTGAAATGAACATTAGAAAAGGTCAAGCTGAATATTCAGATTTCAACTAGATATTTGTATCACAATTGTCCTTTGTGATGTTTGTTGTCAAAACATACAATTGTTTCAACATGCAAACGCTCATTATTGTGCACTTATTAATAATGAAAATAAGAACAAAGTCTATCTATTATTTTCATGTTCTTCTTAATAAGGATGATTTAACTTTTTCTGATTTTTCACAGGTACCCACTTTAACCCTTTCAGTGCCAAGTCCGATTTTTGTATCAACCCATATTTCCTTGATCATTTTTCAAATTTATTGATTATAATAATGTCTGACCCAGCCCGTTTTCGACTCCCATATACCGGGTTTGGGGACATTGAGTTTGGGCGCCCAAACAAATTGAAGGCAAAAAAAACAAATTAATTAATTTTTTTTTTTTTTTTTTTTTTTTTTTTTTTTTAAATTCAGGTCCCAATTCATATTATAACAAGATACACAGCATTTATGTATTTATATATATTGACATAAGACATTTAAGTTTACAAAAAGATTTAAGTTTAACAGTTGGAATCATACTGTAAAGTATGTTTGGTTCTATCTAGCTTTCATCTGTGAAAACTTCAAATAGTTCAGGTTTGTTACCATTCAGCCTTCAGACTTTAGTATTTCAATCAAATTAAAGCGAAATTACACAATACAGTATAGGTACAGTGACAATTTGATCAAATCAACCTGGTTATCAGGTGGGATCTCATAATACCAAATGATTAATTAACGTAGAGATTAGTTCTAATTACTAGGGCCCTAACATATACCGGTATATCAATTGGAAACAAATAGAACAACACAACATAATTTTGAGAGTGTTTAACTACAAACCTAGAAATAAGAAATAATGAAAAATGTTGCAGATCTTTTTCATCTCAATCATACAGTGGGGCATATTATACATTATTAGATTATATTATGCATTATTATGATAATATATTAATCTGTTATCATTATGTGTGTTTGTTTAATTCTGTTAAAAACAATGTTATCTTGTTAGTTGAAATAAATATGTTGGTTCATTGTTTCTTTTCTTTTGTGTATAAATATAAATAGAATTCATGTATTAAATGAATTTTGTTTTCTAGCTTAAGTGACTCTGGTCATATTAATAGCTACTGAAAGTATAAAATTCTCTTTGGTTAAAAAATGAAAATCATCCTTCAGATATGCCAAAGATCACTCTCAGAGCATTGAAATTTAAAAAAAATTCCCGGACCGCCCCAATGAGAGGGGCCACCCCTCTCATACTCTCCTCACACAGGCTCTGGTTGATACAAAAATCGGACTTGGCACTGAAAGGGTTAAAGGTCTTGAATCCTTTGAGTTATAAGAAGATATTTTGTGCTTTATACCCTCTTAAAACAAATTGCCTTATCTACTGGATGTTAATTTTCAGCACTGAAATTAATTGCTCCCAGCAACTCATAGTTATTTCTTCTTTACAGGCCAAGAAGATTCTTTATTTCCTTTGTTTCAATCTGATCAGCACATTCATTCTGCTCACGTTTTGCCATTCCACAAACAGCATGGGTAAGAACCTCTATGCATTCAGGCCGGAATATATGGTGCCGCATAATTAGATGACTGATGTCTGCAGAAGGTGAAGTTAGTGATGCTAAATTCACCTTCTGGGACCTCATTCTGCTTAGGCCTCATCTTTTCTGGAAAGTATCTTTATTATGAAATTAAAAGGTTTTTTTTTAGCTTCTTTATAAACTTCTTTAGAAAGTTTCTTTTTATTTTTTAGTTCAGTTTCTCTATATCCCCTAATTGGCAGATGACATAATACATAATCAAGGTGCACAATGGGTGCAAATCACCATCTGGGAAGTTAGATCTGTGTCTAGGTCTCCAATAGCAGATGAGGCCTGTGCTGGTAGCGTCACTATATTCACCCTCTGGGGACCTTATTCTGCAAATGTCCAGCACCATATTATCAGGCCTATATGCATTGTACTCTTAGATAGGTTTCACAACCGACGGATAGAGTTATGACTATGTTTAGCTATTCATAGTCTTAAATATCATGTAGGACCACAAAATTTGTTTCTCAAAAATAACGACAATTAGGATAAATGAATACGGCAATGCATCGATAATCATGTGCAGTGAGATATCCGACAATTGAGGATAGTCACCCAAGGCTTGATAAATGATGGCTATCTGACACAACAAAACTACAGTAATGCCCTAAATAATCGACTCCTTATCCACATCAGAATTATGGGTAATTTTTCAGGATTTAGTCGGAAATATGGCTTGGCACAGAGTTTTCCGTTGAATGGCAACAAGCCATATTTCCGACTAAATCCTGAAAAATTACCCATAATTCTGCTGTGGTTAAGGAGTCGATTATTTAGGGCATTAATGTAATTGACTGAGTGTCTGTATCTTTAAGAAGAAATTGATACCCTGTCCATTCTGATGGTTAGGGCATCACAGCTACAGTTGGAACATGCACATAATTTGATGACACAGTACCTTAAATGTAGATCATGCCATGAATCTCCACTCTGGCTAACGCCCGTAGAGATCGTATTCCACCAGTACAAAACCTGTGAGCTTTTTGAAGTTTTGACAGGGAACCTTATGAAGTCGAAAAATATATTTCTTTGTTATTATCTGTTCCTTAATAATGTACTTCGCTGTAGGTGAAGGTCCCAACTCAAAATTGCATGCTTTTCGGTGACTTTTGTGAGCCAATATCACAATAAACATTGAATTGATTACCCAGTAGAAATTCCATAATAAATTATTATTGTAAGTGATGCGAAGTAAAATCTCTGTCACTTAAATCATGAAATTTTGAGTTGGGATCTTCACCTACAATGAATTACATTATTAAGGAACAGACAATAACTAGGAAATATATTCCCCACGTTATTTTTTCGACTTATAAGGTTCCCTGTCGAAAATTCAAAAAGGTTTTGTACTGGTGGAATATGATCTCTATGGGCATTAGCCAGAGTAGAGATTCATGACATGATCTACCTTAAATGTAGTCGTAACTCTATCAGTGAGTTTTACAACTCTCTAATTTAAATAGACCCATTTAGCATACCATTAGTGGCTTCTTTGTTTTAATAATATATGCATAGCTACGAGCGTTACTTGTAATTTTTTTGGACATATATAGGTTATCACCATTAAGTGGGTTTCTGAGATCTGTGTTCAAGGCAAGGTAACTTTTGTCATCTCTTTATCATATAGTCCAATGGGTGAACCGATGTACGACCCACTTATTGTAGCAAGCCATGAATAACAATTCTTCGTGACCATTTTATCGTCTCTTTCTTATGCAGTCTTACATAGTTTAAATCTATAGCCGTTATGTGTGAAGTTCTTATTTATCAATATGTAGTACATCCTATTAAATTGCTAATATGGTATGATATAAATAAATTTGGTGTGTTCTAGTAATTCTGCTTGTACATGTAATTGATCTAAATTTTCTTTCTTTTACAGCCTTACTCGCTTACACATACCTGACAGTCTTTGATATTCTCAAGTGAGTGAAATTAGACTGTTGAAGACGTATTCAGTATTGAACAAACTTATCCAGTCTGAAATGATAGGGCTTAAGTTAGTTGTTCAAACTACTGTACTATTGTATACACTCAATGTTGAACGAGGTCTGTAGGAAGGGTGCATAATTTGCTAAAAGCATATCTATATTATATTTTTTCTTGTTTAACTCTTTCATCACGGCAGCCCGCTGTAGCGGCCAAATTAACAATTACGCTTCATCACGGCAGTCCGCTGTAGCGGTCTATTATGTCAAACACAGGCATCCTGTGTTTAAATTGCTTTTGAATCACAAACATATGACAATTAAAGTTTATCTAATGTGGGGGTATTCTGGAGCATAGACAGGAAATATATAAACTTGGTTTTATCTCAAAAATGTTATAGAAACAAGTTTTATTCCTTTCCAAACAGGCATACACCAAGCAAACTAAATTTATAAACATATCGGGTGATAGTGATGGTGACAGTTTTCTGAGGATGAATTCTTTGAGAATTTTAATGTTTGTGTATTTGATATATTGTGTGCAGTTAGTAAATATCCAGAAAACAGCTTGTCTCAGATGATAAAGATCATAGTGGAGACTAAATTGATTACTCTAACTCTAGCGATAATGAACTGTCTGACCTGAATTCAGAGCATGGAAGTAAAATAAGTAATTACTCTATAGTGGAGAATGTGACAGTGATTACAAGGATATGTGGAACATAATTGAAAACACAACTTGTTCATACATAAAGACCTATTTGTTGAGTTTATATACGTTTCCCCAGTTGATAAGGAATACCTTCATTGATAATGCTACATTGGATAATTTTTGTATACACCACACCTGTAAAGGATGTATTCTACCTGTTGTCATGGCACAGTATATCAGAGGTAAATAGACTATAGGTTCACCGAGGTTTAGTAGAACATGAACGTAAAACTATATTAGAGATGTAGTATTCATATTGCACCACAAATAACAGAAAACAAGATGTAATAGGCGATTTTACGTAAATGTTACCGGTTCTCACCTGTTTTATACCTGTAATTACTTAACGAGACAAATTGACAGTCACACAAACATACTCATTTGATACTTCAATATCTCCCGAACATGACAATACATAGATTGCCATAGGTATCAATTACTAGTATAGTGTATAGTATACATAACATGCACATACTATTTTCTTAATATTATTGCCAGATATTCAGGGTTGTGGGATAAATGTAGCTATGATATTCAGTGATGAAAGAGTTAAGTTATAGATTAAATGAGAAAGATGAACTATACATGTGTTGACAAATATTTACAATACTGGAGTAAATGCAAAATTAGTATGCCATTTCAAGAGAATATGTTTCGCCTGTTTGGCTTTCAAGTTTCAAAAACATTAATGCAGATATTGCAATGAATTTAATAAGTGACATCATACAGGGGGGGGGGGGGGGTCATCCACTTTTTTCCATACACTAGGCCGGGGTGGGTGGGTGGTTCAGCTGCGAAAAAGTCACTTTTTTCCTGAGTGGTCGCAATTTTTTCCTCTTACAACATTTCTTCAATATAAATGCCTCAAAGTGTTCAGCATCATTGTTAAGGTGTGTAGGACACTTAGGGCAGTGCTTAGGGGGGTAGTTAGTGTGGATATGGGCATGTCATCTTCTCAGAAATCCAGATTACGAACCAACTCTCAGGAATTCGCCTTTTACATCCGATCACATTGCCATGTACCAATGCTACTGGTTCCAGATGAAAATGGACAGTTATATAGCACATGAATAAACTTTAATATAAATAAAATGAAAAAAGCTATTCATTTATCTCATTAATATTTACTCATTATGTGATCACTCAGATCCAAGAGACACTACCCCCACCAGTGACAGCCCTGCCACTACTGCATGGAATATTTAAATGACAACACATGAGTGGGTTATGATCTCAGCTTTAATGAAATTATAAGCTTGTCCTGCAGATAGCCCATACGCATGGAAAACCAATTAAGCAGAGCCTTCGCTCTGACGAGAAGCCGAAGCAGAGAACGCTGAAGAAATACTGCTGTACAGCGCAGGCACGAGCATGGCCCGACGAGCTAAGGTACGATTCGGAGCCGGCGCCCAAGAATTGCTATGAGGCGCCCTAAGCAATAAGCACACACGGCCACCAGGGAGAAGCCCAACGAGTGCGACGCAGGAATGGCAGTAGAGACCACTGGACAGCCCAACTCCCTATGGCTAAGCACCGTGGTATGGGCGGGCAACACCAAAGTTACCCCCGCAGGACGCACCAAAGCTGGATCAATGGCACTGATGACACAGCACCTGAAAGGGAAAACAAACAGCAGCAACGAGATGCAAATACACAGGGCCCTAGGCCCAAAACAAAACAGGCATCACAGAACAATGAATATGGCGTGCCACTCGGGACGCCGAACAAAGCGGGGCATGGAGCTCCAAGGGGGGAGGGAGGGAGCGCGATGCGTATAATTCAAAAGTGAATTGCTTTCTCAGTTACCGGAAGGAGGCAGCATTCCGGGCGGATGTAAAATGCGGACTTTAAGTTCGGCCGATACGGAACGGATCGTACCGAAAAACCGGAATGTCTGCCGGATGACAGGATCAAAGAACCACATAAATCACCCCGAACCTTATCGGCCCTGGGTGCATTATGTGATCACTCAGATCCAAGAGACACTACCCCCACCAGTGACAGCCCTGCCACTACTGCATGGAATATTTAAATGACAACACATGAGTGGGTTATGATCTCAGCTTTAATGAAATTATAAGCTTGTCCTGCAGATAGCCCATACGCATGGAAAACCAATTAAGCAGAGCCTTCGCTCTGACGAGAAGCCGAAGCAGAGAACGCTGAAGAAATACTGCTGTACAGCGCAGGCACGAGCATGGCCCGACGAGCTAAGGTACGATTCGGAGCCGGCGCCCAAGAATTGCTATGAGGCGCCCTAAGCAATAAGCACACACGGCCACCAGGGAGAAGCCCAACGAGTGCGACGCAGGAATGGCAGTAGAGACCACTGGACAGCCCAACTCCCTATGGCTAAGCACAGGCCTGGAATATTACACTCAGGCTACAGATCGAGAGCACTCTCAAATAAGCATAAGATGACTGCGCAGTCATAAACATACTAAGCTACTATTGATAAGCCACCCATCAAAGTTACCAGACAGGTTATAACGCTATGGCGACACTACCACTACCACTATCTGCAGGACCGCCATAGAGTGCGCAGCACTCCCCCAAACCAGGAGCTCCATGCCCAAATACATCAATGAAACAGTTAAACCACCGGGAAAACCATAGTGTCAGATGCCAGGAAGGTCTCCAGGGCGCCCTGGAGACTATTCAGATAGATATCGTTGCCGACGGGGGAGAGATGGATCCCATCTGAACGATACATGCCCTTATCAGAAGCGCAAATGTCTGGGTGCTTGATGCCACGACCCCCGTGATGCAAGACGAAGCCCAACATGCGTTGGTTAAAGTCCCGGCGCTGGCGAGCACCAATACTCGGGCGATGGGCGTTGTGCCAATAGCGGCGCGGGAACACGTGTGACCAAATAAGGGTGCAGTCAGGCAAAGTTTCCTGCACATAAGAAAGTTCCCGCTTAACACTGGCACGCAAGTCACGGTACCCACCGGCTGTGATGTCGTTAGAACCAAGCTGGATGATGATGTGGGTAGGATGCCGAGACTGCGGACAAGCGGCGAGCTCCCGGTCGAACGTGGCGTGGAAATCGCTCCAGAGCATCCCACGAGTGCCGATCCATCTAACAGAAGCGCCGCGGCTGGACAGCTGGAGATGTTGGCCAACAGGACGCCGCACAGCACGCTGGTGAGCCCAGTAGACGTGGGACGAACCCAAGACCCAGATAATGGCTACTGAAACGAGACTAAGCAGATGTTGAGTGGAGGTATCGACGACAAACATCAGACCGCCAACGACCCCGGTGTTGGATGGCATGGTAAGGGGTGCCCAGATCCGCCAGATAGGTAGCACCACCCGAACGAAATGAATGCGGCGTGATATATTGTCGAGAGCCGGACGTACGCAAAGCCTGATGGAGCACGGCCCGAAACTGCGCGACTGTGAGCGGGGTCTGAGCCTGGTGAGAAAGGAACAGTCCCGACCGGGAGCCGCGAATGGCAAGAAATGTGGTGGCCGCGCGCAGCGGGCAGATATGTGGATCAGTCGGCAGGCACGGAATGCGAACATGAGCGGGAGGACCACATTGGTTCGTTTTAGAATGCCGGAGCCAAACGTCAATGGCGGAGCCGCACAACGAGACATCGCGAAGAAATATAGCATGTCCAAAGTCGGCCTTGGACACAGCGGCCAGTTCCCCCACGCGGAACAGTCCAAAAAAGGCCATCGTAAAGGCAGACGTAAACAAAGCGACCTCATGTGGCGACGAGCATATGCGAGGAAGCACGCGGAGCAAGGTGCGCAGCAAAGGTATTGTCACTGGAGCAGGACGAGATGATGAAGGCGTCAAGCGACGGACCCCGGTCAATAGTTGGCGAATGAGGTAAGTCGAAGTGGGATCTCGCATACCCCGGAGTCGATGCTGCCGACCGATGGCAGCCAGGTAGGTGGAAATGGTTGAAGCAGAATGCTGGGAGCGATGAAGCCCCGCGATAAACCCAACGATAGCGTGTTCCGGGAGTGGCCAGGAAACGGCCAAGTGATGCTGGTGTGCGAAATCGAGATAAGCCCGTATGGCGGTGCGATACGTGCGGTGAGTTTTTGGCGCCCGTGAGGAAGTCAAAAGCAGCGTTACATGTCGACGCAGGTCCACAGGCACCTGGGAAATGGTGTTGGCGTTCGGGCGGCGGACGGCGCCAGTCGACGGAAACGTTTCATCTGGAAACGAGAGAGGCTGTCAGCGAGAGCATTATCACGAGACGCGATCCATGAAGCACGCAAGGAGATGTTGTGAGACAGGAGCAGCAGGACCAGCTGGCGCAACAGGGCCATGAGCGGCTTGCATTTGGAAGTTTGGTCGTTGATGGCGCGGACCACGGTAATGTTATCACAGTGTAAATGGAGGCGATGATTCCGGAGGCGACGCCCCCAGACGCTGATGGCCACTAAGACTGGGAACATCTCGAGGACACCCATATTGCGGGTCAGGCCCAAAGCATGCCAAGGAAGGGGCCACTTGCCAAAAGCCCAAAGGCCGTTGAAATAAGCGCCAAAGCCGCCGGACTGACCACCACAAGCGTCTGTGTGGAAATTGATGTCGGTATCATGGAGCCAGGTCGCAGAAGGGAAAAGGTAGATCCCATTGAATGACGTGAAGAACTGTAACCACGTGGCCAAATCGGCACGCATGCCAGAATTAATTCGGATTTTGTGATGCGGCTTAGAAAATCCCTGCAGGGCATCAATCAGGCGACGACAAAATGGGCGGCCCGGACGAATCGCCTTGCACGCAAATTGTAATGAGCCAATGAGCGACTGTAGTTCACGGACCGAGATTTTACGGCAGCGCAAAGCCATAGAGATTTTGGACTGAATGGCTGTGAGCTTCTCAGCAGGGAGACGCACCGCGTTAGCCAACGTATCGAGTTCGAGACCAAGGTAGCAGAGTTTCGAGGTGGGCGAGACCGTTTTTTCATGAGCAATAGGTACGCCAAGATCAGAGCAAACGCGATGAAACATGTCAAGACTGTCTGAGGCCTGGGACGTGGCTGGCGGACCACAGAACAGAAAGTCATCGCAGTAGTGCAAGATGTGTGGGTTGCCGGACCGCTGCTTAACAACCCATTCCAAAAATGTCGAGAATTTTTCAAAAGTTGCGCACGACACGCTGCAGCCGAAAGGTAAGCATTTGTCGAAATAATACATGTCGTCCAGTTTAAAACCAAGTTGATCGAAATCGCCCGGGTAGATGCGAAGATTACGATAAGCAGCCTCCAAATCCCCGCGCGCGAGCAAAGTCCCGGCCCCAAGGGACTGGATGGTGGCAACAGCAGCGTCAAAACTGGTATATGTGACAGTAGTGAATTCGCGCGGAATATGATCATTGAGCGACTGGCCTGCCGGATAGGAGAGGTGATGGATGAGACGGAATGAGTCAGGTTCATGTTTAGGCACCAGTCCAAGCGGCGACACGCGGAGCGTTGGAATTGGACGAGCACAGAAAGGACCAGCAATGCGACCAAGGCGAACTTCTTTAAGGATCTTATCCCGGACGACCTCGGGACGGTCACGAGCAGACTTGAGGTTCGGAGCGTCAGTTGGCAGACGCGGGCCAGTATAATGGAGTGGAAAACCATGAGTAAAACCGAACCGGAGTTCCCGCGCGACTTGGTGGCGAGGGTACCTCCCAAGCCACCAACACAAATAGTCTAGATTAACGGCGGAAGGGGCGAGCTGGTAGACGCTGCTGGCGACCGCCGCGGGCTGAGCGGCGAAAGTCTTGTCCATGGGCAGCGGTTGCGGCATGAGGCTCTGAGCAGATGTGGCAGATGTGTCGAAAACGACAGTTTGGCCAGGAGCAGCGGCCGGCGTTGAATTCAAAACAGACGGGACTGGGACGGCCCGGACGCGTGGGAAAATTGTCCGCACGCCCGGAGGCACGAACCGGAGGCGGAGTCGGCTGCGGAGGTTGCCGAACCTGGGGCGTCATGACCAGCAGCCAAATGTTAGGGTCGATGGTCTCCCAAGGAGTAGCTGTATTACCATCCCACTTCAACCGAAATTGGGTATCGTACACCTGCCAGGCAGATCCCCCACATTTAGCAGCCGCCCAACGAATGGTGCGCAGGTAACGCAAAAGGGGCTGGGCCGACGATTCAGGGTGAACGTCGAGGTATACCGAAATAAAAGTGAGAAATGCATCGGTCCACGAGTCAACAGACGTTATTGGAGCAGCATGCCCGCTTGGCGCAACACGGATTCGCCCGGAAGCAGAGACAACCAACTGATGGGGGTCAACGGTATGAATAGAGGCGGCAGGTTCCTGCAGCTGATCCAAATTGATAAAATCGCCCCGGAAAATTTTGTCGCGAATAGATCGGGAAACATGAGAGCCATAGCCATCTGCCGCCGTAGGAATCGGCAAGGGGGCGTCCCAAGGGGAGACCAGCGAGGATGGAAAACTAAATAAGGCATTACCCGGATCAGTTCTGTCTCTTGCCGGAGCGTTCGGTCGGTGGATCACTGACGCCACACGGGAATCCTCGCGGCGGCGGAGAGAAGTGGAGCTGTCATCAGAACTGCTGCGACGACGGGTCGACAAAGGAGACGCTGATGGTGACCTGGATCCATAGCGCGGAAACTTGGGGCGCGGAGAACCATCCTGTCGGCGACTAGCCTGGCGACGAGACTGACGACTGGGCTGACGACGAGGCTGACGAACAGGATCGCGGCCACGAGAATTGGAAACCCGGCCACGGGAGGCGCGGCGTCCCCGTCCAGAGCCACGAGCAGGCCTGCCACGCGAATGCTGACCACGGCCGCGCACCCGTGAATCAGCCACAGATGACACACTGGCCGAACCCCGAGAAGAAGGCCCAACACGGTCACTGGAAGCAGGACCAGCACGAGACGAGCTGGCAGACGCATCCTGGCGACTGCTACGAGATGAACGGGCGCGGGCCCGACCGCGAGATCCCGTACGAACCATAAGAGAAATATGTGATTGCCACCGAACGACAAACACAAACAGGGAAACACGTGCGCTACCCACGAAAATAGGTAACGCCGACGGAACAGGACGCAGACAGAACGCACAAGGAACAAGATGATAGACGAATAAATGAAGGCTGGCGAAGAAACACGGTGACGGATGGAAACAGATAGGATTTGACGACACACAACCGAGCGCGATGCGTATAATTCAAAAGTGAATTGCTTTCTCAGTTACCGGAAGGAGGCAGCATTCCGGGCGGATGTAAAATGCGGACTTTAAGTTCGGCCGATACGGAACGGATCGTACCGAAAACCGGAATGTCTGCCGGATGACAGGATCAAAGAACCACATAAATCACCCCGAACCTTATCGGCCCTGGGTGCATTATACCTGATCAGACCAGATGACCCAGTCAATATTGTATCGGAACTTGGCATGGGACTGTAGACTGCAACAACGCATATCACTGAGATAATAATCTTGAGATGGTGGGACCCAGATAAAAGATTGGGCGAGCATACATAGACCATGAATGTGTAGATATGGAGAAGGCTGCTAAGTGGAATAAACAAAATCAGAACAGATGAGTGAAAAGAAGGGAAAGAAAATATAATATAACTTAATATAATATGCAAGTCTAAAAATAATGTGCTGGTCATCAGCAAAATGATCGAAGTCTGCAGAGGGCGAATTTGGCGATACTACCCGACATAACATCAACAAATTCAACCTCTAACGACCTCATTCTATTTTGGTCTCGACCAACCATGGAGAACTAGCTACATATGAGGGTCACATGTGGTGAATTTGGTAATGCTATAGCCCACTCTGCTGGGTAGCATCACAAAACTCACCCTCCTTGGAGCTTATTCTGCAGACTGCATATGACCGTCTTATTTTCAAGTTTCTATTTACACGCAGTACATGTATTTGTCTGAATGCTTGACCTGGGTCTGGCCTTAGCACAGTATCTAGTCCAAGAACTCAGCTCATGGAAATGAAAATTAGTTTTGTGATACATAGTGGATTTCAGCTGAATACCTGTATTGCTGGAGAGTTAATTGCCAGGTGGTGTTGCCCTAATATTTTTTTCAAAAATCATAATTGACATAAATTCATGTGATACTATGGGACACATCTAAAGTTACACTTTCTGTGATGAAAAGAAGGTACACTAATGCTTTTATACTTGTTTACATGTATAATGAGCATTATGAGCTACCTTAGACAATATTTGGGGAAGAATCAATCAATAATTTACTGATCAGCACATGTATTCTGTGTGTTATTTTGGGGTTTTCCAGGTTTTTTTTAGAACCTGTTTCGTGTTGTTACAAAAGTTGGAATGACTTAGAAGAACCATAAATGGAAATAGGGTAACTGTAATACTGACCATCAAGCTTAAATGGTGTGATATTACATATTTGGAGGAAAAAGGGGGTGGGTACCCCACATGAAATTGGAAAAAATATTTTTTCCTTCAAATAGGGGGGTGGTGGGTACCCAAGAGTCGGAAAAAAGTTTTTTCAGCCTAATGTCATGTCACTTTTTTCTGACCCCCCCCCCCCCCCCCCCCCCTGCATCATACAAGAAAAATAATTTATTGTGCCACTGACTGTTGTAACAACTTGTCACTGGGTGCCTTCTGGGTACAGGTTTTTGCTGGGTGACTGATAGTATGGTAGTGTTGTCGATAATATGCAACAATTTTCACTTTTGAGAGAATCGTGCATAGAATTCTTCATTTCTGAATAATTTCATCAACCAGAACAACTTTTCTACCAGCACATACCAGCGTATATGTTAAATAAACTCTTGGCTGCTATACATCCGTTTTCCCAGTAAAATGTCACTCTGTGTGCTATACATCTGTACTGAGTATTGACCCATTACAGCACACTAGCAGTAAGCCGTTATTCATAACTGGAACTCAGAGATTGGTGCATCGGAATCATTGCAACTCAAAGTTTGAAACAGTGTATGATGTTCCATGATTGTGAATGATAATATAGCCTTTCAACAGTGTCGGTTGTAGGGTTTTCTTTATATAACCATTATATTGTTTCCACTGGAAAATGGCCATAATGTCAATGGCCTGCACACAACATCATGACATCATTTAGCAGTGAAGAGGTTAATACTCGATACATTTTCTTTCTCTAGCTTGCTGTCATGTCTACTCAGTCTGTGGGTGAAACAGAAAAAACCAAGTCCATCTTTCTCATTCGGGTGAGTTTTAATTTTTTGCTTTTTAAATATTTAAGAATATTTTTTTTATAAATAAATGTTAGAAATACATCGTTTATCATCTGACTACATTTTACATCATTTGTAATGATTTCGGTTGTCAAATGTCTGAATATTTAACTACGGTCGTTTATTTACATATGTACGTACATTCAATAGACATGATCTGTGCGCCTTCGTTTCTTGACATCAGCTCACTGTTGGTATTCCACTGGGAACGTGGTCTAGTAGTTTCCTTTCCCAGTGGCTGCTCTGGTCACCTACGGTCTTCAGTCATGAGCACCATGTGCTTATGGCTGTTCGTGTCATGCTCTCAGTGGGGTTATATATCTATATTTAGTGATACATTGGATCTGTGCTCTGGCTTCGTTCATTGGATTGATGAGCGAGGCTTTGGTAAGGCCTTCTGGCATGATCTCATGATGAATTATATATCAACCTGATATATCTATCATATCATTTTATATATCTATATACACAATGTGTAGCACAGGGTTTCTGCATGATATCTTGTACTATATACCTCTGCGACATGTGATTACTGTTCTAAGAAGAAAGACAGGACCAGTTCACGCTCCTCCGGTTACGCCTCGGCGGTACAACCAGCTAGTGGGGATGCGTCTGGTGGAGTAGACGGGGTACTTGGGACCTCCAGGACATTTGTCCCCCACCAAACACCAGCGGTTCTGGGTGCTAAAGCTGCCAAAATCGCATGCGCACGAATCGACACCGGCCGCAGGGCCTTCAGCAGCTTAAGCGCAGGGCGGGGGCCGTACCCATAACGGTAAAGCGCCGAGACTTCCTGGCCATGCTCTTAATTCAGACAAGGCCTTGCCTTGCCTTGGGGTCAGAGACTAATGAACTCTCCCCCCACCCTCCAGCTTGGCCAGGATAGTAGCTTGGTCAGGACCACCTGCAGCATGCGGGGGGGGGGGGGGGGGGCTCCCTCTGATCCGATGGCTTGACTCCTTTATAGTTGTCCAACCCCATTTGGGCTATTGGGTTCTCAATTTGATCCCTGTGCCACAAATTGGGCATCAGGTTATCTGCCATTTGCTTTGGCAAACAGCAGTTAGTTAATTCTTAATGTTGGTTGTCTAGCCATCTTCGGAGTGAGCCTCCTCCAGTGCAGCTCGTTCTGTCGCTACGGCGGAGAGTGAGTTCGTCTCCTTGCATCCCATGGCGGCTGGGACCTTAGAACTGAATGACGAAGAAGAAGAAGAAAGAAGAGCATCTTCTTCAGTTATACTTGCTTGCAACTTTGAATTGGATGGCACCACCTGGGTTGTTTCTTCCAAAACAAGGGGGGCGAGGTACATGTTTGAGCAATGTAGAACGCTGAATATATGCGTTAATGTCACATAACAAATTATAGCAGATTCAATAAAGAGTTCATATTTATGTGTAATCTGTTTCAGAAGAGTACATTCCTCTATAACTTTGGATATTAACTTTATTGCTCGTGCCTCCTCCTGTGCTTGCATTCTAATCCATATAGTTCAGTGTGAACGGCTTCCTTTAGCGGAAAAATATTATTAAAAGTTAACCCCTTTCTGCTGTGGTTTACAAAACAGGACATATATCCATATTGTTCAGTGTTCAGGATTTCTTTAAGGAAAAATGTATTATACTTTTAAAAATAATATTTTAATGACAGGGAAAGTATTTACATTTACACTCCTTCAACATATTGCTCTTTTTTAGATATGAGAGATTCCAAGTTCTGGCTGTGTTTGCATGTACAATGTTGGCTCAGCTTGGATCGTTCTTCATACTCAAAGAAAGGTAAAGGATTAATAATTATTAACTTATGAATTAAGCATTATCCACTTCTAACAACAACAATTGTTTTATTGAGGTTTATCGTTGTACTAGTCGCTAGGCCATATTTTATGTGTGAAGGAAAGACGATATAAAGTGTTAATTTTACTGGGAAATCACCCATTGCACATAGAAACCACCTACCCTTGGAAATCAGGTTATCTCCCCTTTGTATAGATTATAAATCTGCTCTTACTGGGAATCAAACCAGCTTTCAGCATAACTGGACATCTTATGATGGCCTAATGCACCATGCATCTTACTAACTGAGCCACCAGGGACCCAACAACTCAAACATTGCTGTTTCCAAAAAATGACATGAGAAATATCTGAAGTTAGAAATATTTCAACTAAAAGTGTTTATATCAAATTGCAATCAAAATGTAATGATTATCCAAAAATAGTTTTATTTTCTGTCCCAGTTCATGGAAAATAATTTTGAAAAAATCCTTTTCTGCTGTCTGAAGGTCTGATGACGAGCTGACTCAAAAATATATTATTTATTAATATTATCTTTAACATTTCTGGTTGTCCATATCTGTGAAAAATTTTGATATATGGTGCTAGGGCTTCACATTTTATCGATATAATATCGAGTAACGATATATTTTTAGCTCAACTTGACTAAGTCATGTTTGAGCTATTGCCATGGGTTGTCATCCATCGTCAGCCTGTCTGTACATGTGTCCATCTTTCAACAATTTCCTTTAGCACACCCTACAGGTCACATCTCTCATCCTATTGTCACCAAACTTCATATGGATCCTCGGGGTGACCTCTAGATGGGAGCCATTGATTTTTTCTTAAATTTGTTAAAAAACATGGCCGTCAGCAGCCATCTTTGATTTCAAATTTTAATCCATCGGGTTCGTCCAGACTTCATACATGCCTGATAAGGATAGTACTCTGATAGTCCTCACAGTGTCATGAAACACACTCTGCTACCCATCTTGTTTACACCCCTGAAGGATATCTCAATGCTGTAGAAAGGTAAGAGGGCATTGATACAATTGTACATAAATGGTTCGGAAAAGATTTGTGCCAAAGTGAAAGTCATTCTACCCATCAAAGGGTTAAATACTGTCTATTTTATACAGTGATCTCTTTTCAGTATGGAAAGAGTCTTTGATCAACCAGAGGTTTTCACGTAAGTACTGATCTGATGAATAAATATAAACTGGTTTTTCTGCTAAAGGAAGCCTTTCACACTGAACTATATGGATATATGTCCTGTTTTGTAAAGAACAGTAGGAAAGGGGTTAACTTTTTGGTCGCCTCCCGTCGCTTATTTGAGCTTGCCCTGATTAGTCACGCATGAACGCTCCCAATATAACCGCTGTACATCCGTGGATTCGTCAGTTTTAATTTCCTACTTGTCGACGACGGTTATAAGGGAGTATCTTTCTGAATTTGAGTTTTAACACAACTCAACAAATTCAATTTGTCGATACAATATTCTAGGTTGCCTTCTCATTCGTTTTTATAATTATCGGTTTAGAATTCATGGACCGTTCGCTTCAAACATACAATTGTTCAGTGTTTTCGAAAAGCCGATCTTATTGCGTCTTCAAATTGACAAATTTGCCATCGAACGGGCCTGAACGGCATTCGTTACAATGACTTAAGATGCACATAAATTATTGTGAGAGGTACATCTATGGAATTATTATCGAGCATATAAGGTATGATAGAATTGGCCAAACTGTAAATGCCACATGGTTCGCTACCCGAAGTCTCCTATTTTCGTGCAAATGTTATACTCGTGGCATTTCAAATCGCGGAGTTTTCTTTCAATAATTCCATCGCTACTGACCATATATCTTTCATATTAAATGTTCTGCACAATGTGCTTTCACAATAATACTTTGTGTTTTACGTTTCATTACTGTCACATGTATCCATGATCCAGCTCTGTTGACTACATTTTATCAGAATGGAACTGTTTCCTGTTGAATAATACTTGTTAATTGTTACTTAATATGACATTAGTAGTACTACTAGTCAGTAGCGACATTATTACTTTTAGACAGGGATTAAAGACATATTATGTACTTGTTCGTGTGCGTGGCACTGATAAGTTAGTATTCAGGTGCTATGCCAACTGGGAAAATGTAGCATTCTACTAACATCACCGAAAATTTCAAGCAAATCGACCGCACCACTCCATAGAAAATATTGTCTGAACTACGCTAAATTGTAAATATTTACTACTCGAATCGGGGCGCTTTTATCGGCGATAAACTAACGAAAACGATTTCGCCATCGGCAGTCACTGTGTTTAATTAATATATTAGAATGACGGTGTGTGTTGTCAATTTATATATATATTATTTGTAAAAATAACTACTTTGAACAATATTATTCTCCATTTCTATTTGATCACCCTGCCGGAGTGTTTCACATCACTTTAATATCTGACGAGTCTCAGAATTGTGGTTCATGGTTCGATTCTCGTAAAGAGCATCAACTTCACTGTAGTATTTAGAAATGCTATCATTTGATGATTACAAACATGACATGCCATGGTACCCCCGGACATCATAGCTAATGATCAATCTCAGCCATGCATGTCAATTTAATATCTATCTCGTTGTTTATGCTCTAATGAACAATAGCTGCGGTTCTCAGCAAGCCGGTCTGAACCGGTGGGATTGTATTGCTCTCAGGTGCAAGATCACCATGATGGCCTAATAATAGTGATTCAGGCTGAAATTAATAATTTCACTCCGTCTCAATTCCAAATTATCATTATTGTGAATTTTCTCCAAAATTAACTAATATGCTGACATTATTATTTGGCACCTGAGAGTAACGACTATGTTTGTTATGACCCGTACAGGTATGTTGTCGTGGGTGCAGACACTCTCCGATAGGGTGTGCACCTTAATGGCTGTACCGTGTACATGCCTCGGCATGTGCACGATAAAGACCGCTACTGGAGTCACTACAGGGTTATAAAGTTACTCGGCCATGGTCTCATACTGGACCAGTGAGTCTATAACCGGATTGGTTCCTCCACTAATATCTCTACGGATACCGATATGTTCCCATAATTTCCAATTGCTGGGTTGGTTTATTGACTAAATGGTGTCTCCTTCCGGAATACAACCATAACTTACATCCTTCCTGTACCGGTTTGAAGTAGGCGGAGGGTGTCAGGTTACTACGATTCTGGTTATGGATATGATTGGGACCCACAATTACAACTCATGGGCACTCAGGTTTGCACTCTTCCCTCTCATTCTGAAGGTGTCTAATCGTGGATGCACTATCAACATATCTTTTGATCCTTTCCCCATCTTGGTTAAGACAATTATGGGAATGTAAAAGTGTAATTTGCGATGGAACTATCTCACAATGAATTGTTGCGAATAACTTTCCTTATGATTCTATTTCGCTTTCAAGCCGTCCTTGGTTTATTGGCATACCGGTCCACTCATTGTCTCTCATTGCATAGACTTCTTCATGATCTCAGAATGACAAGATTTCGAATCGTGGTGACTTGACCCCTCCAGTTAACTGGCCCACAGTAAATTGCTGCATTGGAATGTTAACCTCTTCGCCGCTAAATGACTTTATGACGTCGTGTGCTGGGCTGTTGATTTTCCAATGGGAAATTATAACGGGAATATCACAAGAACCATAAAACTGACTCAGTTGAAAGGCTATTATCGTTCACAATCGTGGAACATCATACACTGTTTGAAACTTCGAGATACAGTTATTCCGATGCACTGATCTCTGAGTTCCAGTTATGTATAATGGCCTACTGCTAGTGTGGTGACAGTATATAACCATATAGCATTTGGGCTAATGGGTTCTACATTTGATCCCTGTGCCACAAATTGGGCATCAGGTTATCTGCCATTTGCTTTGGCGAACAGCAGTTAGTTGTCTCTTAATGTTGGTTGTCTCGCCATCTTCGGAGTGGGCCTCCTCCAGTGCAGGTCGTTATGTCGCTAAGGCAGAGAGTGAGTTAGTATCCTTGCATCCCATGGCGGCTAGGACCTTAGAACTGAAAGATGAAGAAAGAAGAAGAAGAAAAAGAGAAGAAGAACGAAGAGTATCTTCTT
The DNA here is from genome assembly GCA_032622095.1 of Siphonodentalium dalli. Classification (NCBI taxonomy): domain Eukaryota; kingdom Metazoa; phylum Mollusca; class Scaphopoda; order Gadilida; family Siphonodentaliidae; genus Siphonodentalium; species Siphonodentalium dalli. The sequence goes on along the minus strand of CP136066.1, from coordinate 154,497,474 downwards.
CAGTTATACTTGCTCAGTTCGCTCGCAACTATGAATTGGATGGCACCACCTGGGATGTTTCTTCCAAAACAATGGGGGAGGTACACGTTTGAACAATATAGAACTCTAACTATATGAGTTATTTTCACGTAACTAATCATAACAGATTCATTAAGAGTTCATATTTATGTGCAATCTGTTTTAGAAGAGTACATTCCCCTCTAAATTTGGCTTTTAACTTTATTGCTCATGCCTCCTCCTGGGCTTGCATGCTAATCCATATAGTTCAGTGTGAAAGGCTTCCTTTAGCGGAAAAATATATTTTAAAAAGTATAATACATTTTTCCTTAAAGAAAGCCTGAACACTGAACTATCATAGGTCCCTCCCATGGCGGTGCCATTCCCAACCCCGCAACTCGCCAATCTCCTGATTGAGTCGGAAATAAAACTGACGAATCCACGGAAGTACAGTGGTTATATTGGGAGTGTTCATGCGTGACTAATCCGGGCAAGCTCAAATAAGCGACGGGAGGCGACCAAAAAGTTAAACCCTTTCCTGCTGTGGTTTACAAAACAGGACATATATCCATATAGTTCAGTGTTCAGGCTTTCTTTAAGGAAAAATGTATTATACTTTTAAAAATAATATCTTAAAACCTTTGGACTCCGGATGAAACATTTCTAATTTCACTATATAAGATTACAAGAAAATTATAACTATAAATGAATCCAAACTTATTAATGGTGGAAATTTTTGTTTCATTCATATAAAAAGTGTATATTGTAAAGAAGTTGTCATTTAATTTAGAATCTGTCATACCTCTATTTTCTGTCTTAAGGAGCAAAGAGCAAAATTAGCGCACCATCATCTACTTCCTGCTTTTGGTTTTGGAGAATAACATTCTCACAGAGCAAATAAAATTTAAAAGGGGAATGATAATGTGCAATATGTTGTAAGCACTGCTCAAGTCAAGATTCACACTAGCATTATTCATGGTAGTACCATTTTTTTAATAAATTATTGATATTTGTCAGTCGCGGAAAATTTACATTTTTACATTTTTACTGGAGTTTTGTGAGTGTTTTGGCTTTGAAATGCAAGTTCATTCACTATTGGCAAATATCACACTAACTAATGTAACTGATGCAAATTGAAAATTGTCAATTGTTTCAACAATAGTCTTCAGATTTCAGTGAAAACAGTTTTAAAAGTGTGAACCTTTGTGTCCCAAAATACTTTAGGCTTACCTCAGCAGCCCTAGTTATTAATTTGATGAAGAATGAATAATTTTATTATCGTTGCCTTTCTTTAATTCTATGAATCGTGTTTACTCTCCAGGTTAGCATTAACTTCCAAATCCGGAAACGGGCCCGATGTGAGGTGTGAATCGGTTACTGTATTGAGTTTAATCACAAATAAATGAATGTTTGCACTGATGATTATGAAATTAGAGTTACTGCTCTTGCATTGTAGAGGCAGACTGCTCATTGGTTCCTTGTTTGGATTCCTGGTACACATGATTGTGATTTATGGTGTAGAAAATGAAGCTATGGACCATGTGATGGCGGCATCAAGTTCCAGCTGGTTGCAGGAACACATGACTGATATCAGCGAAAGGTAAACCATAGAGCTTCACTATATTGACCCAAGTTATTGACCATGACTGAGTTTAGTGTGCCTGTCATTTGCAGAATTAGGTCCTCAGAGGGTGAATTTAGTGACGCTATCCCGCATAGTGGGCTAGCATCACCAAACTCACCCTCTGGGGACCTCATTCTGCATGGCCTCATCTCCTATGGGATTGAAGTTCCCAAATGGTGAATATTGTGATGTATACCCATTGGGAACCTCGATTATGCAATGTGTCGTCTGCCAATGTGGGGATATAGAGAAACTAAACTAGAATCTATGTGAAGAAGTTTCTCTAGAAATTTGACAAAAAAGAAACTTCCAGAGAAGATGAGGCCTAAGCAGAATGAGGTATATAATTGCATATAGGAAGACATTTCAACTTAGATACATATGTTTATGTCTTTTTTAAATTAAAACAAAAATGATTAAATAATTGGAATATTGTCCCCCTCGAAAAACCGACTATCCATATTTTTTTAAAGCGATTACATGATATGAAAAATGATATCACGATATGACTATACCGAAAAAAACGTGAAGCCCTAGTAAACCAAGCACAGGTTCTTCCACATTCTTAACCCTTTCCTATACTGAATGGATTCTCGCAGTCAATTATAAAAGTATACATTGTTATGGTCTGTTCAGGAATATTGAGAAGACGACAGACAGGTAAAAACATAATAATAGTGCAGAAGGATTAATTTTCAGCAGCACTCTTTCCCCATGGATTTGACAACGGACACCTCTCTCTTGAATCTGAAATACGGTTGAAAAAGGGCACAGATGGCATTCATGGTGGGTATTGCTGTTAAAATAGTCACACCCATTTAAACTGCCATATACAGAATGAGTATTAAAATATAGACCATATTTTGTTCTTATACTATTTACGCCATATTTATGATTGGTATGTTATTGTCAAGTTTGTATGCTGTGTTATGTAAACAAAAGCCAAGTTCTGTAATATTTTTTGGCTTTACTATTTACGTGATATTTATGATTTGTATAATAAGAAGAACAAAGTCTGTCTATATTTTAATATTCTTTCATTTTATGGCGGTTTTAATGGATTCACTATTTTAACAGCATTAACCACCACGAAGGCCATCCGTGCCTTCAAATGGAAATAGTATTTTTTCTTCTTCAAATTTCTGACCCTAAAATTCCCAATTCACTAATTCACTCTCTTGGTTTGTGAACACAATATAGGATGTTATAAAATTATAATGATGGTCTCATCGATGAATTGAACACCCGATCAAGATAGCATCCTTACCTTCTCAGTGAAAACCCGCAATGGGGGATACTAAACCTTGATTTAGGTACTAAATATGTTACCTGTTAGAGGTTCAATAACAGCTGACTACCACATGTTCAGTTTACATACTTTGATACATATGATTAAAGAGTTGTAGTTCATCGTCATGTAACCAGGAAAACTGTTTACATCAGAACATGATAGATGTAATACCCTGTAATTCTTTCAAGTTTTGGATGATCTATATTTATATCATACTAACCCTTTCATGATGGGAGTTGTGCTGGTGCAGCATTAAATATCCTGTGCCAAGGCATTCTCTTATATATGTGAGTCACCATTGGGAGCCTCGCATATATAAAAGATTGCACTGACTTACAAGGTCAAGGTCAATATTGTTAAGCCAATGGTCGACTCGCATATATAAGAGAATGCATTGGCACAGGGTGTTCGTAAATTTTAAGGAAGCTCCAGTCATGAAAGGGTTAAACACTTATGCAAATGATTTAATCAATCAATGGTTTTTCATATTGTAGCTTATGCCATTTCCTTCCTGGTCTGAGTCACCTGTTGCTGCCCCGAGTTAACCCGTTAACTCTTATCGCCAGCGCAAGCGGATTTCTTGTATTTGTCACTCAAGTCCTTATTGATACCAAGTAAGTAACAAACACGATTAACAATTTCATTAGTTTTGATTCTTTTCAATTATTATTAATTTATATATCTGATGATTTTTGACAGATTTATGCCCCTTATTCGACTTAGAAATCAGTTTTTGGGTTGTCCGATGATAACATGAGCAATATTCTGAGGAATTTCAAGTTCCATTTTGTTCATGATCCAATGATTTTTGAGGGAGTTATGCTCATTCTTCGAAATATTCATGTGTGGTATGTGGTTCACATTTGAGAAAACACAAGTCAAGTTCGAAAATGGTCACAGACCGATGAGATTTGATGGAGTTATGTCCCATTTTCGACTCTGAAATAATAAATCTTCGGTTTTCCAGATATTTGTTCAATGGTTCAGATCAGAAAACACAGGTCAATTTCAAATTTTGTCAGGATCCAATGATTTATGACAGACTTATGTGCCTTTATTCAACTTATTACAATGGCAATGAATCCATTGTCAACTTTAAACCATCAAATAAATAAATGAATAGAAATTTCTATATCTGACAAATATTCTCGTTCATGTGACACCACTCAGCTTTGTCCCCTGAAAAAACTATAGAAATTAGCATTGTCCACCTGGCTGACTGTGCAATCTGGCACTGTCTGTCTGTGTGTCCAAAACGTTGGTTCTCCGGATGATAACTTGAAAAATATTTGACAGAATTTTATATACTCTAGAATCTGAGAATCTGATAATAATTAAAAAGCAAGATATGTTTTGTAAAAAATAGCTTATGACTGTGAATACATCCTTAAGTTATATATAAATTATCTCCATCATTATTATTGCTTATCTTTGTAGGAACTATGCTGCATTTGATACTTTTTCTGCTGTTTGTATCGCTGTTATGATATGTGGCACCATGTTTCCTATGAGTGTCTACACAGGCAAGATTCTTCTTCAGGTCGGTCTAAGTAGTATGTAGATACAAATTTTGAATTTGGTGAATAATCACCGAGTGGTTTACAATGTAAACTGAATGTAAACCACTCGGCTGTTATTCACCAAATTCAACATTACATTAACAACAAACAAGCGTATGGAGGTGAATACTGGCACATGTACTAATGTTCATTTATATCATTTTCAGTACATATATTTGTGTGTAGATGTGTCGTGATGGTGCTCTACATGCTATATAGTTCTTCCGCCCATTTACCTCACCAGTCTGGGCAAATTGGGACTAATATAACCAGAAATAGTACCAGATATGTAGGACGACAAAGCAAAACTATTACAGGTGTTAAATTTAATTGGTAATTTAGGTTGCTGTGCGGTCCATGTGATGTGAGATATAATGTTTAATCTCATACTGTAAATGTACATTTATTTGTGGTGGTCCAATTTTCGTGGTTTTCGTGGTTGTTGATAACCAAAAAATTTAAACCCCACAAAAAAAATATCTTTTTGAGAATTGTCATGCGGGAGGTATCCCGATGTACAAACAAAGCTTAGGGAGGTAACTCTATTGATCTAGGAGTATATAATGGAGGAGTAGCCCAATTTACGACAACTCACAGAGATGGTTGCACTTCTATTAGTTGGACTTGATTGTTATTATTGGTAGTTTGGAGGTGACAGTTAGTACCGGTGGACCCATGATTTACGAACACATGAAAAAGTCATAACTGGCTGAACCACGAAAATTGGTACCAACGGATTTAAAACCATTCACAGTATTTAAGGGGCTATTTATTAAACCCTCTGCAGCATTGTTGGGTGAAGGAGAATATCACTCGATCTTTTCGACCATCCCGGGCGCTTCGCGCCCATCTACTCACTCACCCTCTGCAGCAAAGTTGTGGGAGGTATGCTTCTTGGTCCATTCATCTATCTGTACGTCCATCTGTAGAAGACACTTTGTCAGAGCTGTAATTTCTTCATTTTCTGGTCAATTTTTAACTTAACCCTTCCTTTTCTAAATATTCTTTGATAAGTAGTTTCCCTTATGAAATGTTCAGTAAATAAGTTCAACAAAAGACGTAGGTCTTTGTTGAACTTATTGTCTGAACATTTCACACCTATGAATATGAATCATTCTGCTCTTGTATTATCTGATTTTCTGTCTGTTATCTGTCTTTATTATATGAACACCCCTCAAAATGAATAATAGACTTTTCCAATGTATACCTTTTTAGCTCACCTGAGACAAAGTCTCCGGTGGAGCTATAGTCATCACTTCTCGTCCGTCGTCCGTCCATCCGTCCATCAACAATTCTTTAAACATCTTCTCCTATGGAACCATAAGACCGAATGGGTTCATATTTGGTGTGGATGTTCCCTAGGTGACTCTCATTCAGATTTGTTCAAATGAGGTCACTGGGTCAAATATTTGCGAAGCCAGGCCCATAACTCTTTCCCACCATAGTAATTCTTTTAAACATCTTCAGAACGATAAGACCGAATGGTTTCATATTTGGTGTGGATATTCCCTAGGTGACTCACATTCAGATTTGTTCAAATGAATTCACTTGGTGAAATAGTTGCAAAGCCAGGGCCATAACTCTTTCCCTCCATAGTAATTCTTAAAATGACTTCTCAAATACCATTAGGCCAAATGGGTTCATATTTGGTATGAAGGATCCTTGGGTGACTGGAGTTCAGATTTGTTCAAATCAGGTCACTGGGTCAAATGTGGGCGGGGCCAGGGACATAACTCCAAATTTTTTTTTTTAGATTTAACTCTTTAACCAAAAAAAAAAGAAGACAAAAAATTATATATTAAAAAATAAAAGAATAATTTAAAAAAAAATGTGAAATTGTTTTTTATTAAAATATTTAAAAAAGAAAAGAACAAAATTGTATTTAACTCCATGGTCAATATATATATTGTTTAACATTTTTTGAAAATTGAAAAACTAATGCCATTACATTTCTGAAGGTTGTGCCCCCTGGCCCTTCATTCAAGTTCACTGCTTCTGCCACCCTGGTCCCAAAAATAAAATATTTACTCAAATTCTTGACAGAGAATCATTAATAAGAAGCATTTACTTTGGCTCTGACTGTATGCGGGGTATGCCTACACATGTCATGTGAAATCTGACATTTTTATAAAAAATTCCCTGGAGATCTGCTAGAGGTCATTAATTCCCAATTACAACAACAATCTATCATATGTATTGTTCAATTCTTTCAACAGGACATTTAACACTCCCACATCCACCACCTCACTAGAACATATTTGGAAAACTTGAAAAGTGTCCTTTGAAAGAACCACCAGCTCTATTTAGCTCATATTTAATATTGAGGCTCCTTTGGTGATTGGGATTCAGATTTGTTCAATCAGGGTCACCAGGTCAAGTAGCAAGGCCAGCTACATTACTCTTTCTCTCCATAGTGATTCATGATATGTCTTTTATACAAGAACCAAATGGCCTATTTTGCTTATATTTGGTATGAAATTACCTTGGGTGACAGATTTGTGAACATGGGATCACAAAGTCAAATAAGGGCAGAGCCAGAGACATAAATATAGTAATTCTTAAAATATGTTTGCAAGAATTTGTTGGCTTATTTAGCATGGAATGTTCTTGTTTGACTGCAATTCAGATTTTTAGCTCAGCTGAGACGAAGTCTCCGGTGGAGCTATAGTCATCACTCCTTGTCCGTCATCTGTCCGTCCATCTGTCCGTCCGTCCATCCCGCCCATCAACAATTCTTTGAACATCTTCTTCAGATCTATAGGACTGAATGGGTTCATATTTGGTGTGGATGTTCCCTAAATGACTTACATTCAGATTTGTTCAAATAAAGTCACCAGGTCAAATAGTTGCAAAGCTAGGATCATAACTCTTTCCCACGATATTAATTCTTAAAATGACTTCTTCTCAAATTCCATTGGGCCGAATGGGTTCATATTTGGTATGAATAGTCTTCGGGTGACTGGGGTTCAGATTTGTTCAAATGAGGTCACTGGGTCAAATGTGGGTGGAGCCAGGGACATAACTAAAAAAAAAAAAGTCAGATTGAACCCATTGCTCAATTAAAAAAAAAATCAGATTGAACTCCTTGCTCAATTTAAACAAAAAACCCACTCATATGAACTATTACTGGTTACAGGTAAAGGAATTTGTTCAAATGGAGGGTCTGTCGAAATAGGTCATGTATACAGTGTTAACACTTCCTTTCAGTGAATTAATTTCTACCCTGAATGGTTCTGTAGTTCTGTGTTTACCACCTTTTGTTGATTGAGACTGTTTCTAATGGAGACAGCTTTATAAGTTTAAGAATCAGCCACTCACTCCAAAAACTTTAACCCCCTCCATAAGAAAAACTATTTGAGTTGTTGAGTTCAAGTTTGGTACTGATTATAGTTTTAAGCTCACTTGAGGCAAAGTCTCCGGTGGAGCTACCGGGTATAGTCATCACTCATCATCCATCCATCCATCAAATTTTTTTTAAACATCTTCTCCAGACCCATTAAACCTAATGGGTTCATATTTGGTGTGGGTGTTCCCTAGGTGACTCGTATTCAGATTTGTTAAAATGAGATCACCAAGTCAAATAGTTGCAAAGCCAGGGCCATAACTCTTTCCCTCCATAGTAATCCTCAAAACAACTTCTTCTCAAGAACCATTGGGCCTATTAAGCTTATATTTGGTATGGAGGGTCCTTGGTTTACTGGGATTCAGATTTATTTAAATTGGGTCACTGGGGCAAACATGAAAAAAAAACATTTAGATTTTACTCCTTGCTCAATTTTTTCATAAAAAAACAAAACAAAACAAAAATTAAAACTAAAATTTAGAAACATTTATTACGTTTTAACAATGTAGTCTTCAGAGTTCCAGTCTTCTCTGTCTTTACAGTCTGGTGAGCGACCCCACAGTCATTGACTGTCTTGTTTAACTAAATGGGAGAATCCATTTAGTATAGAAAGGGTTAACACAAATATTTGCCATCATGGAAACCTCTGATCCTGCAAGTGTGCGATCGATCAGACCTAGTTTAGTAGCATTGTTGGCCTATTTTAATTTAGGAATTGTTTTTAATATACAAAGTTTTACATTAATTCCTTCAATATTTGGTCAATTGTTTTGAAACTTGACATAGTGTTGTTTACCATGATTATCTATGCTCCTGTTATTGTGAGTTTGGGAAAACTTACTTTAGCTGTGTTATTGCTCTTTTTTACTTTAATAGCAATACTGTATAATAACTACCTCACATGTGACCCAATTGTGCACATGGGGCCACAGTAGAATAGAGCAGTGGTGGGGGGGTAGTTGGAGAAGGGTGGAGATATCTTGTTGGGGGGAGTGCGATGCTCAAACTTTACATACTTGTAGACATAAATTTGACAATCCGGAACATGACCATTTTAAAAATGGCTACATATTCATTTCTTACAGACTACACCATCGCACATGCTGGGCCAGCTCGACAAAGTGTTACGAGAAGCTTCCACTTTAGATGGTGTGCTCGAATTCAGACAGGAACATTTCTGGACGCTTTCATTTGGAAAACTGGTGAGATTGGTCTATGCCTTGATTATGACCCTATATTCAAACTATGTTTATATACAAATATGCCTTGTTACTATAGTAACTGGTGGATATCACTGCTTTAAATATTAAAGGCATGGATGGTCTTCGTTATAGGTTAAAATTTAGAAATAACAGTCACCCATTTATGAAAATTTCCTCAAAAATATGCTAATAGTTTAGTATAATGATAGTGCAGGGTTTCCGCCAAGGGGAAATTAATGAGTCCGTATTGGGGAAACACATAACACGACGGGACGACCATGGTTCGTCTCGTTGAGCGAAAATTTTGTTATTTGACACTGAAAAGTAGCCATTTCCTTGCACCTGAGTGTCCCACAAAGCAATCCAAAGCTACGTATATTACGCAAGTCGATCATTTTCCGTGGGTGCATTAATTCTGTTGATGGTATCCAGATAATTAATCATGTAATTACGCAATTAAGACTGCCGTCTGATTGAAGACTATATCAAGCTACAAGTTACAGTGTTTAAAAATTTATAACTTACAATAAGATTCCGACAGGTATGATGAAACTAAACACTAAAAAGCATCTATGCATTGTCCAATAATACCTAGCTGGGAGAATTGAATTAAGTATTTCCTAGAATTTCAAGTAGCTTCCGTGAAAATGAAACAGATATAATTATTCCATGTATTCTGTCAATCGTAAAACTATTTGTGCGCTGTGACGTCATATATACTGCAGGGTTTGTCTGCACGAGATATTTATAGCGGCGAAATATGAATGGTAGCGAAATCTTTCAAACTCGGAGCGCGTAGCTTTGTCAATAGCCTGTATTAGTCCAACAACTGACGACCGCTGCTATAGAGTTTTAGCCAACGTGTTATAAAATATAATTGAGTTAAATTGAGTTTGGTCCCCAAACACAAACAACGGCGCACATGTTCCATATGCGCCGTTGTTTGTGTTTGGGGACCCAGGCGGGACAACAAAACTATTATTGACCGTACTTTGACTTTATCTCCATATTTGGGGGGGGTATGTTTTTTGTGTTTATCCTCCATGGATGTAATATGGGTCAAATGAATGGTGTTGTCACTATGAATTCCCACTATAAAGAATGATTTGGGACAGGTTCCGTATTATAATAGTACGATAGCACAGGATCTCGGAGGTAGATACCTCCTTTGGTAGGAGAACCGCCTGTTGTCGTATGTTGATCCCTACTCTGCCTAACTCAGCAATTCGGCATTCTTTGATCAAATTATGTAATCGTACGATAGCACGGGATCTCCGAGCTGAGTAGTTTCAACCACAGAAATCCCATGCAAAATAATATCCGTACTCAGCAGTCCGACATTCTTTGATGTTTATTATACCGCGACATTTATTACACTGTATATAACGTCGCTATTTCAATGCACACCAAACATTACGTTGTAGTTTTGGTGCTTTTATTTCAAAGGGTTACGCTGTACCGGTAACACACTGTGCTCAATTGATCCGCTTTTTCACCAGTATTCTGTTTAACCCCCCGAACTCCCGTTGAAGCCGGATTTTTTATGACATATTGCTACTGACTTTTGGTACATGTATGAATCAAACAGATCATCTGCGAGGGGAATGGGTCTGTGGGACGGACCCGCAGCCGGCCTGGCGGAAACCCTGTAGTGTGAATGTTGAGTGTTTTGCTTATCGCATACCCTTTACGTACCGTTTGTTTATATAACACAGAGTACTAACATGACAATAGCATGCAAATTATGTGATATTTATGATGGTTATAAGAACGATGTATGTCTATATTTTAATATTCTTTCTGTTTATGACTGTTATAAGGGATGTGACTATTTTAACAGCAATACCAACTGCCAACCCTTATAGTGCAGCGGCCAAATCGAAAAAGAGCTCTAGTTTTCGAGATACCCCTACCCACGGTAGAACAAGTTAAAACTAACTTTTTTAAAAGGAGAAATATATACTCTTTACGAAAATGATAGTGAAAAATAACGGAATTGGTGGTGGCTATTCTCAAATTGACGATGAACGATACCCACCAGTGACTTTTCCCAGAAAGTAACGATTTTGGTAAAGTGAGTCCTGCGGGTATGTCCTAAGTTATTTGCCCACATTGTTGGTGTTAAAATGACTACAGCATACCATATTTGTACCTGATATGCAAGAAGTGTTGATTAATTTGGATTTTCGTGCCATTTGGAGCCGAAACATTTATTTTTTGTTGAAAAATCACTCTTTTTCAAAAAAAATATATTTTTCGAACATTATTATTCAAACGTTAATTGCAATAATATTGAAATATTTAGGTCATATGGTGTAGTAGTTATCAAGCAAGCATATGAAGAAAGAAGTTAACAACAATTTTGAATGGTTTGCGAGATATTGGATTTTAGCTACCCCTCCCCCAAACACGTTTTTAGTCGAAAAAAATACATATTTTTGATGTCATTACAAACATTTTCGAATTGATCTGAATGGGACCCAATATGAATATTGTACTGAAATTGTTGTCCAGAGATGCCGTTTAATCGATTACAGATGTGTTCAGGCTTTCAGACCCCCAGTTACAAGAACAACAATTATTTTATTGATAACAGTTAATTTTGCATGCATTAACATCGATGTTAAGTACTAAAACCTTTGTTATAAACAACGTGACCAAATATATAACATATGGCTCAGTAGTTATTTGGACAACACAAGTAGAAAGAATTTGACAGAAATTGAAAAATAACGGAATAGGTGGTGGCTATTGTCAAATCGACGGTGAGCGACACCCTCCAGTGACTTTTCCCAGAAATTAACGATTTTGGTAAAGCGAGCCCTGTGGCTATGTCCTAGCCTATTTGCCCATATTGTTGGGGTTAAAATTACTAAACCATACCATACTTCTACCTGATATGAAAAAAAGTGTTGGTTAATTTAGATTTTCCTGCCATTTGGAGCCAAAATATATATTTTTTGCTGAAAAATCGCACTTTTTCACAAAAATATTATTTTTCGAACATTATCATTCAAATGGATATTGTTATAATGCCCAAATATTTAATTCTTATGGTGATGCAGTTATCTGCCAAGCATATGCAGAAAGAAGTTAACAGAAATTTAGAACAATTTGCGAAATAATGGATTTTAGCTACACCTCCACCAAACACGTTTTTGGTCGAAAAATTACATATTTTTTACAAAATTTCCCAATTGATCATACTGGGACCCAACATAATTATTTTGCTGAAAATTGAGCCCGGGGACATTGCTTAAGTGATTAAAGATGTGTTCAGGCCTCCAGACCCCAAATTACAACAGCAACGCATTTTATTTGCTATTACATACAATAAGTGTCGCATATCAATCAACCAATCAATAGTTTATTCTCAAAAAACCAATAATGGTATACAGAGATTACAATAATTGGACAGCAAAAGCATTGAAACCCTGCTGAGCGCGAAATTTACCACCTCCAGACCGTCTGCAATCTCACGGCGACGGGCGTATCAATGACGAAAACAACATTATCTGTGTAGCATTGCGTCCAATCAGCTCCATCGAAACTATATCATTGTATCCAATCAGTTCCAACTGGATTACATCCTAATTTTCCCCATACAATCTCCCTCCCAGATAAATTGTTTACCTCCGGATAGAACTACCACATACTTATATATCGCATAGTTTCGGCCACAATATGTTGATATTGAATTCATAATCCCTTCAGTACATGATGTGTTCAAGACCTCAAATAGGGTAGGGGTACATACAACAGTGAACATTTGCCAGCCGCTAAAATTGTTGTGGAGTGCCACATGATGCAGACGTTCGGGAACCAACACATATGTATATTCTGATAAAAACTAACCTTTGGTCAAGCCCTAAATTAATATTGGGGTCATATCATTTCACCATGTGGTGTCTTCCAAGACTTCAAATAAAGTAGGGGTCCTCAAAATTTTGCCTTTCTTATTTTCCAGTCACTTTTCGTTAAGTGCTCATTCTTTCAGAACCCAAATCCATCTATTTACATTGTTTACGTCCTTGAACAATTAACTCGCCATTGTCCATACACGCAGTCAATGATGATATCGTTCCAATCCGTGGTGTGTTCTAGTCTTCAAATTGGGAAGGGGGTAATACAAACATTGAAAAATCGCATTATTTATTTTTCAGTCGCTTTTTGTAAAGTGTCCCCGACTTTCGGGTATTAACCCATCTATAACAATTGTGTATTTCTTTATAGAATAGCCATTTGTCCATATCGTCGTTTGACCATGAGGGCACATCCATTCAGTTCGTGGTAGGTTCAATGGTTTACATGGGGTACGGGTCCCTTAAAATTCGCCTTCATCGTTTGCCACCTGCTTTGTGTAAGGTGCCACGGTGTTCTCGCGAACGGCGGGCTCGCGAGACCATTGTCATTCGGCCACAATCTCGGGTTATATGGATAGCTTATGCCTTGAGCTAGTGTTGTGTTCAAGACTTCAGATAGGGATGGAGTCCCCTGAGAGTAAAATTTAGCCCTTTCATTTGCTGACCATTTGTTGTAAAGTGCCACATGCTATCGGGAACCATCTCATCCATAACAGGTTCGTATTGCCAGATAATAATCCCATTTGTCCACAACTTCAGTTAACATTGAGAGCATATCATTTTGTTAAGACTTCAAGTTGGATAGTGGGGTCCTCAAGACATAGAAAATTCGCCTTCTTGTTTGCCAGCCGCTTTTTGTAAAGTGTTCCAGGATTTTGAGGGAACCAAATCACCCACATATCAATTAATAATTCCATGACAGCAATACCTTTCGAATACACACTCAGCTAAGTATGAGAGAATATAACTTCAGATCATACTCTGATCAAGATATTAAATGTGTTAATGGGGTCCTCCCAAAACAGTGAGTATTCGCCTTTCTCTTTCATCAACAACTTTTTGTAAAGTGACCCAGACATTCAAGACCGTGGTATACTATACTCTTTATATAGCGTCAATTTCTCTACACACGCAGTTAATAATGGGAGCACATCCTTTCGGTTCATTGTGTGTCCCGAGACTGCAAATTGGGTAGTGTGGCCTAACACATTACATTTCGTATTTGCCAGCCGCCTTTTGTAAAGTGTTCCAGGATTTCGAGAACAAAACCACCCATACAAATTGTAAATAATACATGAGAGCATATAGATTCGGTTCAGTGTGTGCTAAAGAGTTTAGAAGGGTTATGGGTACCCAAAACAGTGAGATTTCGCCTTCTCTTTGCTAGCCACTTTTTGTAAAGTGCCCCAGACATTGGGAAGCCAACTAACCCACCCATCGTGCAATGAAGAGGTATATTTCCGGAATTACACACCATTTGTCCACACCCCAGTTATTATTGAGAACATGTCCATCCATTAGTGTGTTTAAGACTTTAAATGGGGTAGGGTGCTCAAAGAAAATATTCAGCTTTTGTTTTTGCCAGCCGCCTTTTGTAAAGTACCCTAGGATTTTGGGAACCAAACTACCCATATGACATGTATATTCCCTGATAGCACTACCTTTCGTTCACATTGTGATTTAATAATAAAAGCATGAATATTCGGCGCATGGTGTGTTCAAGAGTTTAAATGGGCATATAAAGGGGTCCCACAAAAAGTATTCGCCTTTGGAGTTTGCCATCCGATTTTCGTAAAGTGCTAAAGGCTTTCGGGATCCAACCAACCCATCCACCAACACCATGTATGCGCCCCGATATTACTATTTTTGCCCACATCCTCAGTTAATGTTTACAGCAATCATTTCAGTTCGTGAGTTGTTCAACTTTAACACTTCAATTGTGTAGGGGGCCTAAAACAGCAAATTTGTCTTTCTTATTTATCAGCCACTTTGTGTAAAGCGACACATGCACAACCCATCCATACAAATTATGTATTCTCTGATAGAACTACACTCCCGTCACACTCTCGGTTAATTGTAGAGAATTAGAGATCATATAGCTTAATTTCGTATTGCGTTGAAGTCTTTAAATTGGGTAGAGTGTTCTTGAAAAATATAGCAAATTCGCCCTTCATATTTGCCAAGCAAAGTGCCACACTGTTTCGGGAACAAACCCATCCATAAACATTGTATATTTCCTTATTAGGATCATATTTTGTTCAGTTCGTGGTGTGTTCAGGACGTCTAATAGGGTGGGGGAGCAACAATGATTTTGTTCTGTATGATTATGTTAGTCTATATTATGTGTCGTTTAGAACAAATACTTCAGTTGCTCAAAGTCGATATGTGTTAATATAAAATTACATGTCATACATAAGATATTGTGTTGTTGTTGTAACTGGGGGTTTAATTGGAAACCTGAGGTCATCTAAAAACCAGGCTCGCGGTGTCTACGGATCAGGTTTTCATCACAAGAATAATGATTAGATGCTCATTAGAATAATTTAGAAAGGTCTGTCTTGTTATCATAAATATTTAGTTTTTCTACCAAATCGCGTCCGGGGGAGCGGTACTAATTCCAATATCTTGAAAACCGTTGACAATTTCTGTCAAATTCTTTCTACTTGTGATGTCCAGATAACTACTGAGCCATATGAATTATATAGTTGGTCACGTATTGTTTACAACAAAGGTTTTAGTACTTAACATCGATGTTAATGCATGCAAAATTAACTGTTATCAATAAAATGATTGTTGTTGTAACTCAGGGTCTGAAAGCCTGAACACATCTGTAATCGATTAAACGGCATCTCTGGACAACAATTTCAGTAAAAGATTCATATTGGGTCCCATTCAGATCAATTCGAAAATGTTTGTAATGTCATTATCAAAAATATGTATTTTTTTCGACCAAAAACGTGTTTGGGGGAGGGGTAGCTAAAATCCAATATATCGCAACCCGTTCAACATTTTTGTTAACTTCTTTCTTCATATGCTTGACAGATAACTACTACACCATATGGACTAAATATTTCAATATTATTGCAATATCCGTTTGAATGATAATGTTCGAAAAATATAATTTTTTTGAAAAAGAGCGATTTTTCAACAAAAAATAAATGTTTCGGCTCCAAATGGCACGAAAATTAAAATTAACCAACACTTCTTGCATATCAGGTACAGATATGGTATGCTGTAGTCATTTTAACGCATACAATGTGGGCTAATAACGTAGGAAATAGCCGCAGGGCTCACTTTACCAAAATCGTTAATTTCTGGGAAAAGTCACTGGTGGGTATCGTTCATCGTCGATTTGAGAATAGCCACCACCAATTCCGTTATTTTTCACTATCATTTTCGTCTACAGTATATATTTCTCCTTCAAAAAAAGTTGGTTTTAACTTGTTCTACCGTGGGTAGGGGTACCCGACCACTTTTGTCGTTTGGCCGCTGTACTATTACTATATCTTTAATACTGACATTTGGTTTTCTGAAACTTTTCTTGGCTTCTTATGGTATGATGTAAAATCTGTGACCAATTTGTCACCAGCTGTAAAGTGTGTGTGATATCATCACAATATTCACCACAATGTTGAACTGTATCCTATATATATTATAATTATACCGTCACAATGCCTTGTTTTCCAGTAACAGGTCTCATTTGTGTTTTGGATGGAGAATATATTTAAAATAGAAAAAATCATCATTACCTACATACACAAGTAATTTTATTTTAGGCGTGAGACAAAAATGAATAAATTATGAAAAAATATATGTTTAACAAGTTCTTCTCTTCCATGCTGTTCCATGTGACAATCTTTGGCTCAGATGTGTCATCTTATACATGGGAATCTGAATGTTTCATAAAAATATACTTTTTTTGTTGTTGCCTCCTTTATATAGATATGTTTATCCAAATGTTCATAAAATGTTTCTAACGTAAAGATTGTAATATTTGCATTAGTTAACCCTTCCATGACTGGAGCTTCCTAAAAAAATTGAAAATTCCTGTGCCAACGCATTCTCTCATATATGTGAGTCTCCCACCCATAGGGAGCCTTGCATATATAAGAGAATGCATTGACCTTTACAACATTTACCATAATAAATTTATTTATATAGCGCTAAAATTATGAGAAGATATTCTAATACACTTGTAAGCCAGTGCATTCTCTTACATATGTGAGGTTCTCTATGGGAGACTCGCATATATAAGACAATGCACAGGCACAGAGCATTTAATGCTGCACCAGCGCAGCTCCCTTTATGAAAATGTTAAAGGAAACATGTGATCTCAAGCATGGGAGTTATCCATTTTTCATTTCTTTCTATTCGTTCAGGCCGGTTCAGTTCAAGTGCGTGTCAAACGAGATGCAGACGAGCAAATGGTTCTTGCTCATATACAAAACAGACTCTCAACTGTGGTTTCTGTACTAACTGTGCAAATCTGCAAGGATGATTGGACAAGGCCGACAACATTCCATTATGGTGGGAATCCTGCGTTCTCTAACCCAGCACTGCCAGCTAGAGGCATGGGAAGCTCGGAAAATTTAGCACCAAGTAACAGACATATTGCTCCTGGTGTAGAGACTTCCAGTAATTCACCCCTATTGGTGTCTTCACCACTAGGATCTTTGGGAGCTCAAGTAGACACTGTAATATCTGGAACATCTCCCAGTACATACACAGTGGGGCCACCTAGCTCTATACAAAGACAGTGGAATCCAACAGCAAGGTGATATAAATGGCATGGATATGGGATGCCTATGTGGGATCACAGACAATTTTTGAATTTCATTCTATAGGCTGATTATCTGGTCAGATATTGTGATAAGAGATTTCATATTGTTTTGTTTGGTGTTATCGCTTTAACCTTTCCATGACTGGAGCTTCCTGAAATTTTGCGAAAACCCTGTGCCACTGCATTCTCTTAAATATGTGAGTCCCCCATAGGGAGCCTCGCATATATAAGAGTATATGTTGGCCTAACAATATTTACCTTGACATTGTAAGCCAGTGCATTCTCTTATATATGCGAGACTCCCTATGGGAGACTCACGTATATAAGAGAATGCACTGTCACAGTATGTTTAATGCTGCACCAGCGCAGCTCCCATCATGAAAGGGTTAAAAGTATTAACTTAATACCTAGTGAAGTGATTTGACGTGTCTCTTTAATACATGTGACGTTGCCCTGGCAAATACCTATGGAAAACATCAGCTATTACATTTTTTTAACTTTATGTATAAATCTACATGACTGAAATGTTCATCTGAACAAGAAATAAATTGATTTACTACAGAAACCTGACTTAAAATATGATGAGGCATCGAGGTGATGCATAAATCATCAAAACTTTAGAAAATATCAAGTTTGTGTATAATTTCACCAAAATAGCCAATTTATCGCAACAAGTAATTATCAAAATACGTGAAAATCCAGGTATAAATTTAGCAAAGATGTGCATGTTTAAAGCTATAAAGAAATTCCATACCCCGGTAATTACACAGGCCCATGGGGGGGGAGGGGGAAGCAGATATACCAATATATACTAAACCAGTGACAAGGTTCACAAGTCAGATTTTGGGATAAACACACCATCCATCATATTGCTCATAGATTCTCAAAATTTGGGGGGGGGGGGGAGGGGGAGGGGGAAGCAGATATACCAATATATACTAAACCAGTGACAAGGTTCACAAGTCAGATTTTGGGATAAACACACCATCCATCATATTGCTCATAGATTCTCAAAATCGTTCACAATATATTTCATTGTGACTTATTGGCTGAAATTTCCTTTCTTTTGATTTATAATTTCATAATATAAAACGAAGGGAAGTCGAGACATCGTACCGAAAACTTGCAATATCTACTGGAAATATGGGAGTAAAACGGGTTGTCAGTCCAACTAATATATCCAATAATTCAGAAAAATTGTCCACTCAGCCAAAATATTGATGAAGTCTATTTAAGCGAAGATAACATATCGTACGGGGAATTCGTAAGTTGGGCAATTGCAATTGTAATAATTGAATTGGTATCCGTGTATAATCACTACTTACCGAACAGGGAAACTGATGACCGCTTTTCGTCGGTAGGTTTTGCTAGATTTCGATATGATATCTCAACTTCCATTCATTTACTAATATCGAATTATACATAAAAAAAAGGAAATTTCATGGCCAATAAGACACAATGAAATATATTGTGATTGAGAAGACAAATTTTGAGAATCTATGAGGAATATGATAGATGGTGTGTTTTTTCCAAAATCGGACTTGTGAACCTTGTCACTGTTATAGTATATACTGATATCTGATACTTTTCCCCAGGGGCCTGTGGGTAATTATACCACTACAAACTTCACAATATTTGCTGAAAAAGTCCTATAATAACGTTTTTCTTGGCAGTTTAAACTATGAGCGAGTGTGGTTTACAACTTCCATATATGGTGATGCCTCGTTATACCCACCGCAACAAGTTGTGGGGGGTATACTGGAATCAGCTTGGTTTACAAGTGTGGTTTACAACTTCCATATATGGTGATGCCTCGTTATACCCCCCGCAACGAGTGTGGGGGGTATACTGGAATCAGCTTGTCCGTCCGTCTGTCGGTCCATGCGTCACACCGTCCGACCGTGGACACAATTTTGTCTGAGCTTTTATTCCTACATTTTCTGGTCAATATTTTTGAGACTTGGCACAGACATCAACCACCATGGGAACCTGTGCACCTGCGATTATTACGTCTGTCAGACATTTTTTGGTTGAGTTATCCCCCCTTTTTTTACTTAGAAAATTTGTGCAACATGTATAATTTTGTCCGATCTTTTATTCCTACATTTTTAGGTCGATTTTTTAAAAACTTGGCACAGATATTTAGTACCATGGGAACCTGTGCACCTGCGATTATGACGTCTGTCCGACATATTTTGGTGGAGTTAACCCCCTTTTTCGACTTAGAACATTTTTTTGCAACATGCATAATTTTGTCCGAGCTTTTATTCCTACATTTTTTGGTCAATGTTTTTTAATCTTGGCACTGATATTTAGTACCATGGGAACCTGTGCACCTGCGATTATGATGTCTGTCCGACTTTTTTTGGTGGAGTTATTCCCCTTTTTTTACTTAGAACATTTTCGCAACATGCATAATTTTGTCCAAGCTTTTATTCCTACATTTTTCGGTCAATAGGTTTAAGATTAGGGTTAGGGTTGTGCACCTGCAATGGGAACTGTTATTTTATTATTTTAACTAAATGTTTACTGACATGTGAAACATCTTAGTATTTTAAAAACACGGGGGGGTATCCTTAGTCCCATTGGGACAGTCACACCTCTAGTTCAAATTGGATTCCCCAACACATGTTATCACAGATGTAAATACATAGTATGTATGTAACCAGCATGGTGCCAAACAACATGTCGTTTGCATGAATAAAACATGATTACCTATTCATAAATAAGTATATATATGTATCCGCATGTCAACTATCACAACATAACGTATTCTTGTTGATGACGGTACTTTTCATCATGTTATATTCCGAAATCGCCACTGATGCACTAATTGTACATGGAGCCATGACATTGCATGTCCTCTCATAATGGCGTCCGCGCATGTCTGTTCTATATCTTGAAGAAGTCAGCGGAATTTGCCAGGCCGTCAAATATTCCAGGTGGTGAAAATTAACATATTTCAAAAATCGAAATCTGATAACTCTAAGCTTTGTTGGGTGGGTTTCTCGACTCAATTCAAATATTGTTTTAGCACCCAAGCCGAAGAAATAGTAATTTAGGGGCATTATGTATCTTTAAAGGGACCCAAGGCACTCACAGTGTGTAAATGTGCAAAAAATATCAAACATCACCACTCAGCAGAAGAACATGGTGAAATACATGTAGATCAACTCGGTTCTTATAATTGTTATTGAGACTCTCCAATAATGAAATTTCAGTGTCGAAACTATTGTTTTGTAAACAAAACATTTACAGTAATTTGTCTACAAACATTGTTAAAGGGGCACTGTACACTAAATCCGGCCATTTTTGGGACCATCTCCTTTTATACTCATCATAATATATGCAACAAATTAATTAATTTGAGCCATGGATGATTGCAAAATATACTCATTTACCGTATGAACGATACAAACAACATGGTAATTACAAGGAATATGAATTTATGACTCCAGCCATAAATTCATTTTCATTATAATTACCATGTTGTTTGCATCATTCATAGACCATATGAGTGTATTTGGCTCAAATTCATTCATTTGCTGCATATATTCTGTTGAGTATAAAAAGAGATGGCCCCATAAATGGCCTGATTTAGTGTACAGTACCCCTTTAAACATATAGTAAGTCTAAATTCTTTGACGTTATCCAATGTTTACAGATTGATTTTGTTATTATTTTCATTGAGAGGAAATCTCCAATACTGAGAATTCGCATGTCAAAACCATTGTTATAGAAACAGTGGAATTACTGATAAAATTCCAATTAGTCAAATAAGATACCAAAGTTTAATCAAAACTTCACGGTAAAAGGTGAAAGCATTGAACAAGTTCAAAAATGGTTTTGACGAAGTTATGTCAATTTTTCTACTTAGAATAATTAATGGTAACTTGAGCATAGTTTAAAGTGATGTGAAACACTCTGGTAGGGTGATCAAATATAAATGGAGCATAATCTTGCTCAAAGTAGTAATTTTAACAAATATTATATCCAAATTGACAACACAAACCGTCATTCTTATATATTAATTAAATGCAGTGACTCTCGACAGCGAAATCATTTTCGTTAGTTTATCGCCGATAGATGCGTCCCGAATCGAGTTGTAAATATTTTCATTTGAATGTAGTTCAGATGATGATTGCTATGGAGTGGTACGGTCGATTTGCTTCAGAATTTCGCCAATATTAGTAGAATGGTACATTCTTCCAGTTGGCATAGGACCTGGATACTAACTGATCAGTTTCACACACCCGAACAAGTACATAATATGTCTTTAACAGAATTCCTTGATATTTGGTAAATGATTTACAGATCAGAAAACACAGGTCACGTGAGAATTTTGTCATGGTCCAATGATTTATGACGGACTTAGGTGCCTGTGTTCGACTTATTAATAATTTATTTATGGGTTATATATGACTTTATATATATGAAAAATATTTACAGAATTTCTTGATATTTGGCAAATGGTCTACAGTTCAGAAAACACAAGTCTAGTTCCAATTAGGCGACAGTCCAATGATAAACTTTGTGTTGTCTAAAAGATTATTTGAACAATCTTCAAAAGAACCTCTTTCGATTTGGTGTGTGGTTCACCTTTGAGAACAAGCTGGTCATCGTCAAGTTGAAATCAAGTTTTTTGCCAAAATTTGGCTTCTTTGTTCTTAAAAACAGCCAATGCCCCAAAAGCCACCTCTTTTTGGGGGATGTGGGGCCTGTGACCTTTTATTCAGTTTAGGTTCATGTTCACATGTAGAGTGGAATCATGGCTCTACAGTAATGCCCTAAATAATCGACTCATTAACCACAGCAGAATTATGGGTAATTTTTCAGCATTTAGTCGGAAATATGGCTTGTTGCCATTCATCGGAAAGCTCTCCCTGAGAGCTTTCCAATAATTCTGCTGTGGTTAAGGAGTAAATTATTTAGGGCATTACTGTAGGTCATAAATTTTATGGCAGCCTTATGTATATTAATTGTTCATGGTCATCAACAGTGTTTGAAATTACTGTTATTTATTTATCTTCATCAAATGTTATTAATTTCATGTGAAGCCTTTTCAGTGACACAGAATCTCTTCAATTGCAATATTTCATACCTGGACTATTTTCATCATTTAACATAATAAAGTATGTGAATGTATCCTTAAATGTGTCTTCTTTTTGTCAAAAAGGCAGATCTCTATCTATAGCAACTTAGCAAGAGGGGCAGCTACCTCCCTCCAAATTTGCAAAAAAAAGATATTCTATACAACAGAGTTTAAGACACTGACCCCCCCCCCCCTCAAATTTCACTACCTAATAAGTAAACACCTCTTACTTGATCTTACTTATGGAGCTGATACCATTGAACATTCACCTTCCTCAGTCTGGCTGTCCCAGCAACAAAATATGGATATATAATTAGCTACATAATATCTACAAACAGTATCAAGTTTACGTCATTTTGAAGGAGTCCAATGATTTTTCAAATTCTTCCTTATTAGACTGTCGACCAGTCCATCATCAAACATCAATCTATGTCTTTATATTGCTGATTGGAGACCCATTCATTCCAGGCAGGCCAACAAATAGTTTATAGGTCAGGCACATCCTGAATTCAACTACTATAGATAAATATATAGCTAAATTTGACAGTGCCATTACCGGTAGGTTGACATTAACATATAGATTGAAATTGTATGTTTTGGACTGAATCGGCCAAAAACATGGCTGTCGTTGGCCATCTTGATTTTCAGTATTACAAACAATGTAAATCCATTAGCACGGGCTACCGACTGTACTGTTGGTCTGATAATTATGATATTTCCATGGATGTTGGCAATGACATTTAGATGGGAAACGAGTCATTTTGGGGTTATTTGGGGAAAAAAACATGGCCACCAGCGGCCATCTCGGATTTCAAAATTCAATCCGTTAGAAATGTCTACAGGCCATACGGTTCGTCTGCTCATCATGAAATTTGCCATGTAGTTTAACGTTGACATGTAGATGGGAACGATGTTTTGGGGTGAATCTGCCAAAAAAACATGGTTAACGTCATCCATCATTGTTTTCAGTATTAAACAATGTAAATCAATTAGCACAGGTTACAGGCCGTACTGTTGGTCTGATTATTATGAAAATTGTCACGGATGATGACATTGACATGTAGATGGAAACCAGTTATTTAGGAGTCATTCGACAAAAAAAACATGGTGGTCATCTTGGATTTCAAAATTAAATCTGATTAATCGCGATATACTTACCAAACGAAAGAAAAAACCAGACTTGATCTCATTTTCGCAAACATGACAGGTGTTCTGACAGCAGCAATAAAGCTAGTGTCCATGGTCTAATTATATGTGGGTTGTTGCTACAATACCCGCATTGTCCGGCTGACCTCTGACACGTGCGGTTGGACTTTGTGTCGCCATCTGCATCTCCAGTACCATGGGCATCACGAATCAACCATCGATACCACAATCATTGCTCTAAGAATGATTCCAGAAACAAAACAATCTGAGACAAAATTGAATGAGAGGCCGATCACGATTGGCAGATGTTTAACCCATCACTTGGTGATAGTTAATTGCTATGATTGGATTCATAATCTAGAGTTTTGATGTACTAAAGTAGTATAGACACATGTACATAATAACACAAATTAATTGAATTTATGGGTCAAAAGAGAAGGGTTAATATAACATCAAAACTATAGAGCCTGTCACCACTTCCATAGTGTAAGCAGTTCTAGTTTTGTTGATGCAATTTGGAGTGGGTAAAAGAGGTTAATATTCTACAAATCGATCAACTGATCAGTACCAAAAACGATAGGGGGTGAGATGTGCTTTATCAAAAAACCTGGATATGAAAAATTAGAAAGATTTATAAACAAGGAGTTCAATCTAAAATAAATGAAAAAAAAATGTTTTTCATATTTTCTAAAAAGGGCCATAACTCCGTAAAAAAATCAGAACAAACCCATATTTGAACTTAAACTGTGTTTTGAGCTGAGAAACTCATATACAAATTTTTGTACCAATCGGATAGATAATGTTTGAGTTATCGCACCATGCATAAAATGTCTACAGACAGATAGATGTATATTTACGATCAATGAGTGGTCAATCCGGATGTTGACACTATGTGTACCACAATGTATGAGTACACATACAAATAGCAGTAATTTTTCTCAACAGCATCAGTTTGCCTTACCAACGTCATAGCAATTCAGCAGACCCACAAACATAACAGCAAATTAGCAAGACAAGGGGAGGTTATATGATGGAATCAGATACCTAGGAGCACGATGCATATATTGAAAATACTATGTGGGGCTAATAATGTCTGCTAGCCTTAACCTGTCATAATTGATAAATGAGCATCATAATACACTGGAGAGTTTAACATGTGCTATCTGATAAACAAGTATTGCTAACCGCCTGGGAGTCATTAATCTTATAACATGTGGATTTTTAGGAATTTTACATTATTCCTGGGCAAGTTATGTTACAGTAGTCCAGTGCACACAGTATTGTTGGGACCACTCTAGATAAATATAAAGATAGCAGATGTAAGAACTGGATATCTAAATGAAAATAAATGAATCAGTCAATAAATTTTGTTTAATTTTTTGTTTAATTTAATTTTTTTCATTACGGAAGCTGAATAAAAAAATATAATTTTAAAAGGGCCATAATATAAGGGCATGGCGCAATGGGTTTCAACCAAGTTATGTCCCTTTTTCTGCGCAGAAATTATATGGGGTAAATTATCCGGATGATAACTTGAACAATGTTGAATTGTCAATTTTCAAATAAGATAATACAAATGTTGTCATGGTCCAATGATTTATGATGGACTTATGTGGCTTCGACTTGGAAATCATGTTTGCTTCGTGTAAATGAAATGAAAGTGTCAATGACAATGTAGCTCAACTTGGAAAGGGAATAAGTTCATGTGTTACAGTCAATGGAGCAATTAGGAATGCGGAAAGTTGAAATGTCTAAGTAATACTAGTTTATCAACATGAAGAGATATCTATTAAGTAAAATCCAAGATGGTTGCTGTCGGCTATGTTTTCCAATGAAATTCAAAAACATTTGATAGCTTCCATCTAGTAGATCAATATCAAGATTAATGTGAAGTTTGGTGATGATTGGATGAGGGAAGTGGACTGTAGGGTGTGCCAAAGAGTAAAATCGAAGATGGCTGCCAGCAGACATGTTTTCTGGCCGAATGACCCTAAAATGACCCGTTCCCATCTACATGCTAATGTTAACAGCCATGACAAATTTCATGATGATCCGACCAAAGGTACAACCTGTAGCCCGTGTCACAGGATTTAGTCATGCAAAGAATAAAATCCAAGATAGCTGCCAGCAGCCATGTTTTATGACCGAATTACCCCAAAATTAAACATTCCCATCTACATGTCAATATTAATATCGACGACAAATTTCTTGATGATCAGACAAAAACTCCGGTCTGTACCCCGTGCTAATGGATTGAATTTTGAAATCCAAGATGGCCGCTGGCAGCCATGTTTTTTGCCGAATGACCCTAACATGAATTGTTTCCCATCTACATGTAAATTTCAACAGCCATGACAAATTTCATAATGATCCGACCAAAGCTATAACTTGTAGCCGTGCCAAAGGATTTAGTCATGCCAAGAGTAAAATCCAAGATGGCTGCCAGTGGTCATGCTTTATGGCCGAATTACCCCAAAATAACTCGTTCCCATCTACATGCCAATATTAACTTCCACGATAAATTTCATGATGTCCAGATGAACACTCCAGCCTGTAGCCCGTGCCAATGGATTGCATTTTGAAATCCAAGATGGCCACTGCCGGCCATGATTTTTTGCTGAAAGACCCCAAAATGACTAGTTCCCATCTACATGTCAATGTCAAGACACATGACAAATTTCATAATGATCCGACCAAAGGTACGACCTGTAGTCCGTGCCAACGGATTTAGTCATGCAAAGAGTAAAATCCAAGATGGCTGCTGCCGGCCATGTTTTTTGTCCGAATGACCCCAAAATGACTCGTTCCCATTTACATGTCATTGTTAACATCCATGATGAATTTCATGATGATCATACAAACAGTACGGCATGTAGCCCATGCTAATGTATTCAATTTTGAAATCCAAGGTGGCCACTGGCGGCCACGTTTTTTGCCGAATGACCCCAAAATGACTCGTTCCCATCTACATGTCAATGTCAAGAGCTATGACAAATTTCATAATGATCTGACCAAAGGTACGACCTGTAGCCCGTGCTAAAGGAAATTGTTGACAGAGACACACGCACACACAAACGGACGACGGCCGGATACCAAGCCATGGCAATACATGTAGCTCAAACTTCACAAAGTAAAGTTGAGCTAAAACCATTCTATGTGTGCCGATCGGTGTATTGCTGTGGGTCAGTGTAGAGCTGTTAACAGCGGGAATTCCCGTACGAGGGGTAGATTGGAAAACGTGGTTTGTCAAAGCATGAATGAATTTTTTTTAACTGTTTTTTTGCTTTAATCATCGAACAAAGGACCCAACAAACAGCAAGTATGATTGCCCAGTTAATAATATCGCATAATCGCGTCCCTTCAATACTTTTATCACAGCTTTTGCCTCGAAAAAGGTAAAATTCCTGTTTAAATCTCCATAACTTTTGCAAAACAAGACCTTTACTTCGGGAAACCAATTGAAATTATAGGCAAATATATTGAGAATCGATTTGGGTGCGTAAACCCAACCATCAAAGCTATATTTCTTGGTGAAAATTTAGTTTGACGGAGGGCACAACCGAGAAAACATGGCACGAATATAGCAATGAGAAAACATGGTATGATCGGGAAAAAGCTTTCAAAGAACGGATGATAGCTGAAATTAAACCTTCATATATGCTGGTATTTTAACAGGTTTAGGCGGTGTTATTCTCAGGACATTCTTCAAACATATATGGGACTGATTGATCATGACTAATCGTATCGTATAAACATTTACGTCAGGTGCAAATATCATTTTATTATGACTTAGCCATAGTTGTTTCGTATTGTATTAATTGCGTCGCAGAGAAACTGTTGGCATTAACTTTTAGAATCATATTGGTCTCAACGAGTCTTGTGATGATGTGTTGTATTATCTCGACTAATTCCGAAGATGCAGAGAAGATAAGACTGACTCCACGTCATCGATTCCACAGGCCTCACAATCTTCTATAATTTCCAAACATCTTGATACTGCTTCTTTGTCCTTCTCCAGTGTTTTCCGTCTGTCTTCCAGAGTTGGCTCGGTCTCTCTTCCCCAACAATCAACATCACCAAGAACTTTGCCTTTTCCTCTGCATATCTTTTTTGTCCAAACACATGTGCTACTTGCTGGATAATGTCTTGGCGAATACCAGGAAGATAACCCTTAGATTCTTAAGAACAATTGGTTTTTTTTAGATTCTTGGTCCTTTGTCATAAGGTTGAGTCTATGAGGTACGGCAAAATTCAGCTTAGCTGTTAGAGGGTCATATTATAGTTTTTCTCTGTTAATCCTTGAGTTAAGTCGCCAATGTGTTGAGGACCCCGCATGAAACGAAGATATTTTCCTTGAAATAGCCGATATCCAGCTAACCAGATCATTTTGGTTTCTCTTAGAAATCGCATCATCGATGTAGTTGGCAAAGAAAATAACCGGATTAAGTCCAAGAATAACAAATAACATATATTGTCTATAAGGGCAGTAAGCCATGAGCGATCAGTCGATTCATCTCATGCACATACAGATCGACAGGCCCTTCACCTTCTAACTGTTGTAGCACTTTTGGCAGCAGGTCTGTTAGTTCCTCAATCTCAACTTCAAATTCCGTTTCGTCTATTGGGATACTGCCACTGGTATCATCCATTGAACTGTCTTCTTGTTCATCAACTAGTTCTGATTCATAGTTTCGTTTTCGCTTGGCAGGTGTGTTGAGTTTTTTTACTTTCGATTTCACATTGACAATGTATATTGACTCGTCCTTAACATCGACCATTCTCCCCTCTGAGACTAGGTCTGTTGGAATGACACCACGATGAACTTTCAGCGCGTATCTCTCTGTCCCTGTCGCATGGCCCAAAAAAATTTCCCAAATAGCGCAACTTGCATTGTCCGTGATCTGTGACATTGTGATCTGCAATATCACTCAGGTTCGTCCACTTTGATCCACAGTGAAAACATTTAAACGCCTGCACCATCCCAGAAATGATGAGAGAAATCACCATGTGAATGAATACTATGAAAATTACTTATATTGAGATCAATCAACTGGATTCAATGATTACGTGATATGCGTCGCAAGGTGGATGGACCTGACAGAAACGCGAATAAAAGAGTTTACAAGTTAGTAAATCTATATTGAGTGCGTTATATCACGTAATCACCACAGCCTGTTGGTTATTCTGTTTATTACATATCCAAGCTAGAAATTTGGCAGCTTGATGTGTGGTTTAAATTGTTGGGAACAACTTTTAAAAGACAATTTATGCACGACATTTCACAAACAGAAATTAAACGTCAAAGGGGAAATGACGTCAATTTCGGCAGTGACAATATACATATATAGGCCTACCTGATAATTAACTGGGAAATCTGTATAAATCACACATATATGCTAGATAGGTAATAAATACAATGTTGAGGGTTATTACAGGCATGCCATATCGATATTAGATCAATTGCATATTCCAACAGATCATCGAATAAGGAAACGGCTGCATTTAGTTCAAATTCCATTAAAATCTCAATGAAACTGGAATGTCAATAATTTGCTATTTCCCGGACATTTGCGGTAAAATCGTAACTATCAGATGATCTTATCGTGCTATATTCGTGCCATTGTTCTCGGTAGTGCCCTCCGTCAAACTAAATTATCACCGAGAAATATAGCTTTGATGGTTGGGTTTACGCACCCAAATTGATTCTCAATATATTTGCCTATAATTTCAATTGGTTTCCCGAAGTAAAGGTCTTGGTTTGCAAAAGTTATGGAGATTTAAACAGGAATATTACCTTTTTCGAGGCAAAAGCTGTGATAAAAGTATTGAAGGGACGCGATTATGCGATATTATTAAAAAGGCAATCATACTTACTGTTTGTTGGTTCCTTTGTTCGATGATTAAAGCAAAAAAACAGTTAAGAAAATTTCAATCTGTGCTTTGACAAACCACGTTTTCCAATCTACCCCTCGTACGGGAATTCCCGTGGTTAGCAGCTCTACACCGACCCACAGCAATACACCGATCGGCACACATAGGGTGAAAACACCTTGTTTTGGGGACGTGGGGTCTGCTGCGACCTTTTGTTTTATAAATGGCATTATGACGACACAATCGTAGCTTCATAATAATCTTAGACCAATTGAATGTTAATTGACTTGCCATCATCATTAATCATTCGCATGGATCCAGACATGTCGCTTCGTCACAAAAACAAACACGTTACCTAATTATAATTTAACTCGACCAATGATTTCCAATAATTTTTGTGAAATATGATTTTGGATTATCCCTCTTGTATCGACTTTACATTTTGTACAGTGATCTTGTGATCCTCTTGAAGGAACAATCCGGACCTCTTGGATGTTGATATCCTATTGTGTCAATTAAATGACTCATGATTTTGGATTATCCCCCTTCTATCGACTTTACAGAACGTCTTTCTGTGTCTTGTGAACATTTTGTACAGTAATATTGTGATCCCATTGAAGGCAGAATCCGGACATCTTGGATGTTGATATCATATTGTGTCGAATGACTCAAATATAAGCTAAGAACAACATTACTGTTTAATTGTTCAAAATAGTTCGCGTGTTCACGTTATCTTATAAACTACGACAGCTATTCTGTTAATTTAGTTAGGGTCTATCCAGATCATGCCATGCATCTCTTCTCCGGTTTACGCCCGTATCTTCTATATCTATATTTGCGAATGTCTGTCTGTCTGTCTGTCTGTCTGTCTGTCTGTCTGTGTTCTATAGAAATTCACAGGGGACCATCTATATGGCACTAAAGGGGTCTACTATGGGTAACTTTTCACGAGAAAGATAATGGTGCGGGTTATAATTTTCTAAAGTGACGCGGTTGTTGTCAGGGGCAAAAAATGTGGAGGGGCAGGAACAAAAATGTCACCGATTGCCACAAAACTTATATATAATCATCCTCATGATATAAGGAATCTGATGGTATGGTTTAAATATGTCAAAAGTGGCGCCCTTCGAGTCGGGGACGCATGGAAGGGGAGGGGGGCACCAAAATTGATAAACTAAGTTTAGCGCCGAGGGACCATCTAGATGGCACCAAACGGGTCTACTATGGGTTACATTTTGCGAGAAAGATAATGGTGTGGCTTAGAATTTTCTAAAGTGACGCCGTTGTCAGGGACAGAACAGGGGAGGGGCAGACACAAATTTTGCCGCCGATTGCCACGAAACGTTTATATAATCATTGCCATGATATGAGGAATCTAATGGTGCTGTTTAAATATGTCAAACGTGGCGCCATTCGTGTCAGGGATGCAAGGAAAGGGAGAGGACCACCAATATTGATAAAACTAATTTTAGCGCCGATTTCCACCAAATTGATGTATATTCTTTTTCATGATAAAAGGAATCTAATTGTGCGATTTAAAGACTCCAAATTGCTGTCATTTGGATGAAAGTTTGTGGAAGGGGCACTCAATTTGAATGGGTTTAGTCGCCACCACATTTATACTTAGCATCCCCATGGTAAGAGGAGTCTAATGGTGTGGCTTAAATCCGTCAAACGTGGCGTCATTCGAGTCAGGGAAAGGCAGAGGGGCACCAAGATTGATACGCAATAAGTTTAGCGACAATTTCCACCAAAGTGATGCGCATTCTTATCCACAATACGAGGAGTCCGATCTGGTGCTGTTTGGGTGACAGTTGGGGGTTAGTGAGCACTAAATTTAATCAAACTTATCAATAATCATCTCCATGATATGAGGAGTCTAAGTGGGTAGTTTAAGGATGTCGCAAACTGTCACACATGGGCCATTCGAGTCAGGATGCATAGAGGGTGAGAGGAACACAACAAAGATGAACAATATGTTTAGCGCCGATTTCCACCAGATTGATATATATTCTAATCTAATCGTTTGGTTTAGATACGCTAAATTAGTGCCTTGTTGGTTGAGAGATATGGAGGCCCTAAATTGTATACGGATTTGTATACTCGCAATTTTATACAAAAACTTTTACAAAATCATTCACAAATTATTTTAGCGCCGATTTCCACCAAATTGATACACATTCTTCTCCATGAAACAAGGAATCTAATTGTGTGATTTAAAGACGCCAAATTGGTATCGTTTGGATGTGAGAATGGGGGGGGGGGCACTAACACTGTTAAGAATTGTTTTAGTCACCCATTGCTACCAAACTTTAAAAAAATCCTCCACATGGTATGATGAGTCTAATGGTGTGGCTTAAAAGTGGCGTCATTCGAGTCAGGGTGCACTGAAAATATGAGAGGGGCACCAGAATTAATACACAATAATTTTAGCGCCAATTTTCACCAAATTGATAAACATTCTTATCCATGATATGAAAAATCAAATCATGTGATTTAAAGACGATATATTGGTGCTGTTTGTGTGAGAGATGGTGTGGGTGGGCACTAAATTTGATAAAAAAAATATTGTTTAGTCGCCGATCAGCACTAAACTTATAAATAATCATTACCATGGTATCAGGAGTCTAATTGTGTAGTTTAAAGATGTCAAAAGTGGTGCCATTCGAGACAGGGTGAGAGAGACACAACAATTGATAAACAATAAATTATGTTCAGTGCCGATTTCCACCAGACTGGTACATATTCTTCTCCGTGATTCGAGGAATCTAATCGTGTGGTTTAAATACGCCAAATGTGTGCCATTTCAGTGAGAGATGTGGGGGCCCTAAATTGATACGAATTTGTATACTCGCCAATGTTAAAAACATTTATATATATTCATCTCTATAATGAGTCGTAAGTTTGGGGTTTAATTATGTCAAATGTGGTGCCACTTGAGTCCTATAAATAGGGACGGGCGGATTACCAAAACTTATAGAATTATGTTTAGTGCAAATTAACATCAAATTCATACACGTTCTTCTCAAATGATACGAGGAATCAAATCGTGCGTGTTAAAACGTCACATTTGGTGCCTAAATATATATGCAAATATATGTCTGTCTGTATGTGTTTTATATATAACTTCACGGGATACAATCGAGATGGCACCAAGGCATTCTAAAAGTGGTAACGTTTTACGAGGAAGAGAATGGTACATGTTAAAATATTAGTTACATGTTAATATTATAACACAATTGAGTCTGCCCATTCAATATAGTTTCCATACAAAAGTTACAAGAGATATGGAAATGTATATATAGAAGGCCTGTTCAACAATATTGATCACAGTGTGGCGTCAAATATAATTTCTTCTGAGATAAAAGAAAACGGGGTCAGTGGAACATAACTTTTCAGGATCCTCCAATACTGACATCTGACAAGGTTATATCTGCCCAATATACAGAAGATATCTTCATGTTTTAGAACAGACTCATCGCCTAACATAAACAACTCAAAATCTCGCTCTGAGTCGGGCACATGCAGCTGATATAGTTGCATAGCAACATTTCTTTAAAACTGAGAATAATTAGCCAGTATATAGCACCATGAACAGAGGAGAACCTGGATATTTCTTTAAAATATCTGTATCTTCATGGAAATATGATAACCAGGTGTCCTCAAAATCTTAGTCAAACCCACTAGATTGATTGATACATCTCTATATGAAACCCAATTGTCGTCTTTTATTTTTGCGAACTAATGTGTTTATGATGTTCATGCTATAACGTCTGAAGTAAATAAATAAATAGTTGTTTATTGGTGGGACGGATTAATCGCGGTAAACAAAATGACAATCTCTCCGATCCGACAAGGTGAGCTACTACTTATATTTCGTGTGTAAGAATCATGTTTTGTGATGCTATTTGGATATATAATTTATGAAAATATGGGTAACGCATTGAACAAGAGTATCCTCTATTCCCGCCATATATCCATAGTATGCAGAGGGTTTCACAACACTTTAACCTGGGCAACGCCGGGTAACCCTGCTAGTAGCTTATATATTCCACCAGTACAAAATCTGGGAACTGTTTGATGTTCCGACTGGTTAATCTGACATGGAACTGAACAAACAAGACAGGGAATATATTTCTTTGTCAATAATTGTTTCTCAATAATCTATACTTCACATTTGGAGGTGGCCCCAGGTCGAGGTTGTAAACATTTTTTGTGACTTTTGTGAGCCGACATTGCAATAAACATTGAATTAATTATACCCGGGAGGAATTCCATATAATTGTAAGCGATGCAAAGCAAAATCGCACACAGTTTGGACCTTCGCCTATACAGTGGAATGCAGTATTAAGGAATATTAATAACTAAGAAATATATTACCTGCACTGTTTTCTCATTGTTATACACACTTCCCTGTCATAACATCAAAAAGCTCCCAGGGTTCGTACTACAGTGGAATGTGATCTCTATATACGGGCATATATGCCGAAGTAGAGATTCGTGGCATCTATGGTTACATTGGGGTGCACAACCAAATATGGCCGAGTAACAGGGTGCTAGTTCCGTGTTATTATACACAAACCGAATTTGCTCATTTGAACCTCGACATTATGTAGACGTGCTTGGAAGGATGGATAAGACAGGTGGAACAATACACGCGGAGTTTATCAGTGAACTTTATGAATACTCTAAATCAGGAGCACCTCCGTGGTGTGCATGGCATGCTGGTAATACGACCGTTGGGTTGTTTCAAATTGCATATCAGAAAGATTCCGTAACCTGGGAGTTATCAACCGAAAACCAATACAATAAAATAACATAAAATCCAAGTGAAAAAGGGCCCATAATTATGGTGAGAATCATTGGCTAAATCCGCGATTCCACCGAGCTTGTAGTTTGAACCCATGAAGCCACATACATACCATGTTTGTGGTGAGACTAATCATCACTAACTGCAGTTATCATCAGGGAACCAAGAAAACCTGAATTTCGAATTTCGTACGTAACTCTGGGAATGAAAGTGCCAATGAGTATATGGTGATCCATGACCAAATTGCAAGCTGAAATATTCGTACAGAGACAAAATGCAAAGGCCATAACTCTGGTAAAAAAAAATGAATGGACGAAACATGTAGTAAGACTTTATCCTTCACCAGAGCTGTGATACATGTGTATTACCAACCCAGAACTGAATCAGAAGATCCTTGCCCAAGTTACAAGCTGAAATGTTCTTTCGGATAAAAAAAATCAAGTCAACCAAGGGCCGTAACTCTGGTAAAAGTGAATGGACGAAACCCGTAAAATGTGTGCATCCTTTCGTACGGACACAAAATTAACAAATTTCCAAGTCAAACAAGGGCCGTAATTGTGGTAACAAAAATGAATGGACGAGACATATATAAAATAACAAAAATAAACGTCGATATCCAGTCTGTTCCGAAAAAATAAATTGCTTCTTGACCCCTAACATTTGGACATCGCTGTATGTTTTATTGCTGTGAGGATAGAGTGCATGCACAGACGGTATAAACATGTTTGTTTTGAAACCGTTCTTCCCTGCTCCTACCTATATTTGTGTTTAATGATATATTGTTTGTCTGGAGGGAATGTAGAGTCCGTTTCATATTACCTCACTGACCTGATGTAACCTTTGGCCGAACAGTCTGACCGGGCAGGAACTTTTACAGCTCATTAAAATGCGATGAGCGAAAGGATGTGCTGGCCAAAACATGTCTTGATGATAAACAAAGAATCCTTTACAAACACTCGCAGTGGTAGGGCTAACTTTGATGTAGTGGCATTCCCACTGAGCGATTTGCACCAATTTCACCAGATCTACCTTTGTATCTATTCCTTCAAACGACGCGCAAAGAGAGTTGGTGTACAGGGGAGAATCATGCATGATGAGCGGGGAGTATCTGTTTCCTAATATCTCTAAGTTTCCTCGATCGTATTGATTAAAGGTACACAATCCGATTCGATGGTACAGGTGTCATCAGATTCCAACAACATTTCTTGAAATGCTGCTTCAGTTATCAGAATCGATTAATTTCCAAAAACTAATGCTAACCATGCACTGTCAACTATAGTATAAAATTGCCCAAAAAGTTTTATAATATTAACATTTTATTCAAAGCAATTTGGTATC
This sequence comes from Siphonodentalium dalli, assembly GCA_032622095.1. Lineage (NCBI taxonomy): Eukaryota > Metazoa > Mollusca > Scaphopoda > Gadilida > Siphonodentaliidae > Siphonodentalium > Siphonodentalium dalli. The sequence goes on along the minus strand of CP136066.1, from coordinate 154,461,558 downwards.
GACAGTATGTCGGTTGGCATTCGTCGAATATTTACCAGGCCGCCAAACATTCCAGGAGCTGAAAAATTAAATATTTAAAAAATAAATAGCTCTTCTTCTTCTTCTTCCGATTTCAGTCCACCATCAACAGGCTGATGATTATGAGCTTTGATGGATGGGATCCTCGACTCGATTCCAATACTTTGTTTACACCCGAAGCCTAAGAAATAGTAATTTAGGAGCGTTAATTGGGATTATGCATCTTTAAACGGTACATATATACATTACCAGCGATGTGATTAAGGCAAACTAAATTACAAAAGAAGAAATCGAGTTTGTACAAACAGAGTTAAAATTGAAAAACAATCCTCAACGTGGAATTCTTGTAATAACATAACCTAAACCAACATAACCTAAACCAATATAACCTAAACCAACATGTCCTCTTGGAAATATGTTCTCATAGAACCTAAATGTTCACGTATAGGTTTATATTGGACTTATTTTTTTCTTAAATAAGCCCACATTGAGCATATATTCACTATTCCGTTGAATGGCGCGGGCCGCAGTGAAACACATTATAAAGAGCGTCAACCTGCTGAGTGGTATCGATGAAAAAAGTAGATTGAATAGTACCTATATGTGCTTATTTTGATATGGAATAAGCTATTATACTACTTTGATCGTGCCCAATTTAGGTTATATGATTTAGAGCGTAATTCAGATTCAAATAATGCCCATATGGATGTATTTGAAATAAGTTCTATATGAGCTTATTTTCGGGAGAACCTGGCTGCCTAAACCAATAATCAGCATAATATTTCCGTATGAAACAACAACCCACAAATCTATGCTTTATATAACACCTCTGCAGTATAGTGTCTGTCCTTTGAAAGTGAATATCAGATCATCAAAATTTCATATTGATGGGTCCATTTGTCGATCTATTTATTTTCTGTTAAAAGAAACATACAATAGTAGTTGTATGGTATCAAACCGGATGTGAAACATTCAAGAGCTAGTGGGATAAATTAAGAGTCGTTTTGTATTGGGAGGATATATTATTGTAAAACGGTGCAATTTATTTGTTGTTGTTGTAAGATTCGCAAATTAAAAGGGGCATGGAATATATACTCCAATGTAAGTATAACAAGGAATATATGGGAATATTTTTGGAGAAAATACATAGTACGTAAGCAGTAAATCTAAACCAATAAAATGAATATTTTCCCAACTATATACATTCACACGAGCACCTGCATGTTAGTGATGTTACAGTTAGTGATATGACATGAATTACAAGAGGCAAACATCAGTCTTGGACAACCAGATATGATTTCAAACTATAGTTATCGGTGTCTGTGAATAAATCGCGTGCGCACTTTAGTGGGCTTATAAAGTCATATCTATGTATTTACATACTCATTTTTGTGTATAATTTCGTTTTCTCATGTCAAATTTGATTAGAGAATAAAGCATATATATGGCGGAAATCATGGAATTTGCTGCATGGAATTTGTAGAAAATATGAAAATCAAAATGACTGAGTTATAAATGTCCGCTGAAACGGGGTCCCGTTATGCAGTCGGAACCCAAGCCATGCTTACACCAATTTTCGCCAATTTGCACCCTCTTGTGTTGGAATTTGTGTCAAGCATTCCAACTGTTGGACATTTCCAATTGATGTTCATTTCAGTCCGAAATATTGACCGAGAGTACAAAAATACACACCACTGTTGCATGCATTGTCTAAAAATAACAAATTCCCCACTAATTAGGTCAATGGTTGGAAAATTAAACTATGAGAACAATTTCAACCGTTGTTGTTGTGAAATTTCCAATGATGTGTCAGGCGTGAACTTTCCAACAGTTGAAACTTATGATCAAATACGCCCTGTCACTAACTCGCGGCCATATTGGATCCGCCAGGCCATGCATGTTCCGTGGTATTAGTGCCACATGTCAAAGTTCTGGAGTAGCATTCCACATATGGAAGTAATCAATTATGCATGACTTCCATATATGGAAATGCTACTCCGAAACTTTGACCAGTAGCACTAAAACCACGGAACCGGGGTTGGATGAATCCTGAAACCGCGGACCGGAGCTGGATGAATCCAGTACTGTCGCGACTCAGCAAGTGATCTCGCTTATTGGTGTGGGTTTAGACACACCACCCCCTGTCGCCAACGCCCCTTGACGGTGATCTTATCCTGCGTGATCTCGTCTGGGCTCGGTTGTTTGAAAGCTAAAATCGAGTAAGAACTGAAGAGCCAGGGAAAACTACTATACTCGGGACCCCGGTCAAGAACACAGGAAATGTGGATTGATTATAAGAGGAATCCCCACCAGCTCAAAACTTAATCGGAAATATTAAATTTGGCCGAATGTTATTCTGCATTTCGATCCAACGATATCATCCGCAATTGTCCGTTCTTGTCCTACAAGCCAATCAAGAAAGCACCAGACTTCATATATTTATACAGACTTGTAATATAAAGAAACCAATATTTATCTTAAGAATGATAGACTCTACTTTCAGGATTGAGCTATCCAATCATGTGGAGTCGCGTGTTGGTGTCGAGCTGTCCATGAGTTTGAACAAAACGGAAAAATAACAGTGATAAAGAAGTGTTCGGGGCTTATTGATGATCGCCCAAATCATGAGATAGCTTCAATTATATTTATATTTGTGATTAATGGCGGACTTGTCAACAAAATAATAGAGTCAATGGTAGTAGTGATTCTTTTCTGTCACCCAATCGCCCTCTCCATTACTGGATATCTTATAACAAAACGACTCGTGTTTATGCTATCATATATTTTCAGATAAAGTAATTTTCCGAGGGACTTTCTCGACGTCCAATAACATCTTTGTGAATAGCTCTGTATTTGGATGACTTTACCAAGCTATCATTTTCTCGACCCCAGAAAAATAACGTTAACCCAAACCTTTCGCTGTACAAACGGTCGTTTTTCGTAAGTTTTGCTGTTTTGACTTGAATAAAAAGATACATAGCCGGAAATTAAACGGTGGCTCATTCGAGCTTTCAACTTTTGTCTACGTAATTTGGGGGTACAAGATAGGTTGGCGAATACAAGAAATATTGATATACCGGCTTCATATGCTCTGGAAAATACTTTGCATAGCCATTTCTCAGCGGTTTTTAATTTTTCGCACAGAAGTGAAATAAAAGCTCTTTATTGTTACCATATTAGGTATAGACTAACACGAAACGCTCTTTTATGTTTCATCCGTGCACATGACGTTTTGTTTGGGATCCAAGTTTTTTATGACTTCAAAAGCTGACCGTATAATGATAGTTTTTTTGTTTTGTAAAAAAGGTATGGACACGGTGAAGGGTGTTGGGGGGGGGGGGGGGGGGGGGGGGCAAATTTACAACATTTAGAAATTTCATGCCTGGCACAACAGTTTTTAATTTGACACTATTATGCAGGTAGGTTGAAATTGTCTCCGTTGCGTGATATTTCAATAAGTAAATAGTTTTTTTTTGTTTCTATATAGACCAACAGCAGCATATTTTATAGTGGTCTTTAACATTTTCCAACCATAGAGGGCATGGGTGTCAGATTGGATATTTCCAACAGTTGGAAAGTTCCAACCCAAGAGGGTGCAACTGGATTAGTCTGGTTCAAGGGGTGGGGTGCATGCATTCTGTGAATTTCAAGGTGTCCAGCCACGTCCCTGAATAGAGTGGCAATATTTATATATTCCACCACACCAAACATAGGCGATATGTGTGCCTTGATGTGTCCGATTTTAATTGCCGGGCGGAATGACACAAAAGCGACAGAATATATACCACATTTATCTGAAAGTTTGAAAAATATGTAGGCATTAATATGCCATTTAAAGATACCCTGTCGATTTGACACCAAAACGTATACGAAAATAATTATATCGGACCCATGAACCCATTATTATGTAAGATAAGTTTATTGACAATTACACCCGCACGGGGCCGATGTCACAACATAAATAACAATAAATATATATGTGATACAATAAGTATACACAAGTGTAATCAGAATTAAAATGAAAAAATTATCAAAGAGAGTTAATGCTGCATTCGTCCATAAGCGATATATTATAAAGAGCGTTCTCAATTATGAGCTTTTGTGATGGTTTTCGTTTTTCGACGTATTACTTATGAGTGATCTGGTGGCACCAGTTATAATATTACGGTGAATTTGTTATGGAAATGTTATATGATAATTGTTAACGTATACATTGCTTGAATAAATTGTTTGTATATATGTATATATGTTTGGCTATATGTTCCAGCTTAAACGTTGGCTTTGTATATACAACAATCAATATACAAATGTGAATATTTATTCCGGGACGAAATATTGGGTGATAAACGTAAGGCAATGATTCCGCCAACAATATATACTGCACGATGTTCCTCGTTTATATCAATGACGCAGTTTTCTGCCCTTACTTGGATATTAAAATGATGAATATAACTAATTCTGACAAGATTATTTGCTACTCCGTTATGAACATAACAGCGGAGTGTTTAACGTCACTTTAACAAGATATTGGGTCACGATGTAGATAAATGGGTAACTGGTCACCGGACGAACATAATACAGAGAAAGGACGCTACAAAACATGTCGAACTGACCTGACCACGATACGAACTCACACTGGGAATAATTGGCTTTCAAAAAAGCAAGCGATAATTGCCATTATAGGCTCAATTGATCGTTACTTGCCATAAAGAAGCTGTCGGTGCGAAATTTTATCCATCAGTATTCATATTTTTCTCCTTTCAAGAATAGCAGTTTAGGTTTTTGTATGAAATATGATTATGATCTTTTTGACCATGCACGCTAACTGACCATTAAACCGGACGCGTGCAGCTGCTAATGCCCATGCCACACGTTTGACACAAAATATCAACGTGTGTCCACGTTTAATTCGAATAAAACAGATATTCTTGTCTTATCCAAAACGATTCATTTTAATAAATACGAAGGAAATGAAGAATCTGAGTAGATGGCACAAAACATTTCAATTTAATAAATTCGGACAGTCGGATTTGAAATTGATTCCATCTGTCATCGCACAACAATTGATTCATAATTTCAAAAAGTGGGTAACTAAAGAATCATTCGTTTATTCTTTTTATTCAATTTTAGTATAGTGGGACTTGTTAAAGCAATATGAACTTCAGCTTAAGAGTTTGTTCGCTTTGTGTAGTGGTCGGGCGTCGAAATAATACATATGCTGATAAATACATACTGATATAACTGTATACGGACGCTTTTCAAAGAGATATGACATGACTGTCGCCACTGGAAATGATTCCAACTATAATCTCACAATTGCAGATTCACAGGTTATCGAGGTGATAAATAGCTGTGTCAAGTTTTATAACATCAAATTAACCAAGAAGTGAATGAATTAAAAACTTGGTCACAATTACATGTATATATCGCAACAACAACAACAAAAAAATTTAAGTAAAAAAAAATGGGGGGAAACTTCCACCAAATTTTGTTTCGATCGAGCTTATAATAGCAGGTACACAGGATCCCATTGTTGTAAATATCCGACCTTCCTTTAAATGTTTCAAAACAATTAACTAAAAGTTGTCTGAGCTCATAATCGCAGGTGCACAGATTTCCATTATGGTAAATATCTGTACAATGTTTGAAAACAAATTTGACCAACAAATGTAGGAATACAAGCTCGCACAAAGTTGCGTCCACGGACGAATGAACAAGCCGATAACCCACCACACCACAGGGGACGTGACGATGTGTGTCTACTTCAGACTCACTCCCCAAATTTGGTCACAATTTTAAGTTTGAAATTTCATACCTGACACGACATTAGTTGGAAATTTCACACCAACAGTAGTTTTGAAAATGTTCTCGTTGTTTGATTTTCCAACAATTTATTTGTGGGAAATTCATGGGGAATTTGTTTTTATGATTGGCGTGAGCCGCAGTGAAAACACATTATAAAGAGCGTGGATCTTGTAAGTCGTGTCGATGATTAATTAAATATTGTCAATATGGGCTTAATTCGTATGGAAATAGTCCCCAGTTGCACATACTAATATTCGCTTTTTAAATTTTCTCGGTATCGAAATAGGACGATGAATACTACCTTTCTACGGGTATATATATATACTAGCAGATTAGCCCGCCACTGGCGGGATTGGTCCCATGGCTTTGGTCGATCCATTAATTTGTGTTTTTCAAGGTAACCCCGTACAGGCACGCCGACAGCATGCTATCATTTGCGGGTACCCGTTTCGGGTACCCGTTTCAAGGTCATGTTGGGTGGACAAAATAACCCGACAAAAATATTCCCCGTCCCGAGTTGAGCATACATAACAAATTTCACGTCGATGTCACCGCTGACGACCGAGATATCGCCCAAGGTCATTTGTGGGTACCCGTTTCAAGGTGAAGGTCACCACAGGCGGACAAACTGACCCGACGAAAATCTCCCCCGTCCATTGGAAGCCCTAAGTACGAAATTTCGTCTCGATATCCCCAGTTTCCGAGACGGTCGATTGAGCCGTATTTATACTCGTGTATATAAACGCTCTTTAACAACGACACCGCAGATACGAACGATCTTTAATCATTAACCTATCAATCACCATTACGGTGGCAGTTGAAAAGCGAAGGAGTGGTCGCACGGGCTCGCGAATGGTCCGAGTACACTGCCTGTTTGTTTTTACCCTTACACAGCAAGTTTGGGTTCAATCGGCCCAGCAGTTCTCGAGTCTATAATAGCGCACATATATACGGAAGTCTCAAAAATATATAGTAGATATGTCACAGAAAGACGCATTGAAGTCGCAAAAAATACAACATCGAACGCGGTATTTGGGTCCCAAAACGAAACAGCAGCCATGTGCACGGCATGGAATAATAAAGAGTTTTATTTATTATTCTATTCCGGATATGGTAGAAATAAAGAGCGTTTGTTTCACTTCTGTGAGAAAACTTGAAAAATGGCTATGACCATGACAAGCATTTGTCAACATATCTTATACCCCCTCAAATGGGAGCTTGAATGAGCCATGTCCGTTGTGTGCTTATTTCCACGAGAACAGGATTGAGGCCGGTTTATAGATGATATGATTTTTGCAATTTTCATATTTCAAAATGTTCTCACACCTGGCCGAACCATGGTCCATACGGTGTGTCCTGTTCCATATACCCCATGGCCAGCCAAAATCTGCTATATAATCAATTTATGGAAATCAAATCGGGGTGTGAATTTGCCTGTCCATACTAGCTTACGCCACTAGATTATAGGATTTTGAAATTTTCCGGTTCAGATCTCAAAATGTTCTCACACTGGCCCGAACCATGTTGCACCAGTGGATCCTATTCCTCACCAGAACGGTTGACCGGTCAAAGACTGTCCGTCAATTCAGAATAGCCTGCCACGCAGGCATATGCATGATGTATATCCAGTTGGGGGAAAGCCCAAATGCGGGGTGCAAATGGAATTATACGCAAGCTTGTATGTTTGGTCTGGTTCACGGGGTGGGTACTGTTGGAAATTCCAAGGTGGACACCCCAATGGACAGACCATCTAGTCACGTCTCCACCCCCGCAGTTGTTAAATGTATGCGGCTATACGCTAAATGATTTCAGAGTATATGTAATATGTGTATTAGTTACGTGCGCTCGCGCAACAGTATGGCGATCAGACAGATTCGTAGGTTGGTGTCACTCTACTCCGTTTCACTCCATGACGTCACCAAAAACGACGTAAAACCTCGTGGCGTTCTGACATTTTTAATGTGCCGCGTTTTTGCTATGTTTATTTTATGTGTTGTTTTCGAGAGTGGCTAAAATGCAAGCTTGGCGCCAAGCTTGGCAGTTTTTAAGGCAGGTGACTAAAAGACAAGCTTGGCGTTTTCAAATTTTTAAAAAGCCTTTTAAACACAGTTTTCGGATGAATTATGCGGGAATAGCACCAGTTAATTACTTATATGGCCCATTTTCGTAAATTAATCGACAATAGTGGCAGTAATGTCCCCGATTGGTTAGTTAATAGGGGGGCGTGGTCACAAAATCAAAACATCGTCCTTTTTACGCAGATTTCTTGTCGGTTTTTGGTCGATTTCTCTTTTTAAACATCAGTTGGACTCAGTTTTTTATTCAAAACATGTTGAATGGTTATCATTTATCACTCTCATAGTCGAGCTTGGCGGTTTTGAACATTATATGCGAAGAATTTTTGACTTTTATATGACCGACCACCGAACCGTCAAGCTCGAATAAAAAATCAAAATATTAAGCTGAATTTTCGCCGATTTCTCGTTTCTAAAACACGTTTCAGCTAGTTTTTATGTAAAAAACGTGTAAAATGATTATCATTCTTCACAAATATAATCGGGCTTGGCGGTTTTTTAACATTATATACAAAGAATTTTTGACTTTTAGATGACCGACTACCGAACCGCCAAGCTCGAATAAAAAATCAAAATATTAAGCTGAATTTTCGCCGATTTCTCGTTTCTAAAAACACGTTTCAGCTAGTTTTTATGTAAAAACGTGTAAAATGATTATCATTCTTCACAAATATAATCGGGCTTGGCGGTTTTTAACATTATATACAAAGAATTTTTGACTTTTAGATGACCGACTACCGAACCGCCAAGCTCGAATAAAAAAATCAAAATATTAAGCTGAATTTTCGCCGATTTCTCGTTTCTAAAACACGTTTCAGCTAGTTTTTATGTAAAAACGTGTAAAATGATTATCATTCTTCACAAATATAATCGGGCTTGGCGGTTTTGAACATTATATACAAAGAATTTTTGACTTTTAGATGACCGACCACCGAACCGCCAAGCTCGAATAAAAAATCTAAATATTAAGCTGAATATTCGCCGATTTCTCGTTTCTAAAACACGTTTCAGCTAGTTTTTATGTAAAAACGTGTAAAATGATTATCATTCTTCACAAATATAATCGGGCTTGGCGGTTTTGAACATTATATACAAAGAATTTTTTACTTTTAGATGACCGACCACCGAACCGCCAAGCTCGAATAAAAAATCTAAATATTAAGCTGAATTTTCGCCTATTTCTCGTTTCTAAAACACGTTCCATCTAGTTTTTATGTAAAAACGTGTAAAATGATTATCATTCTTCACAAATATAATCGGGCTTGGCGGTTTTGAACATTATATACAAAGAATTTTTGACTTTTAGATGACCGACCACCGAACCGCCTAGCTCGAATAAAAAATCAAAATATTAAGCTGAATTTTCGCCGATTTCTCGTTTCTAAAACACGTTTCAGCTAGTTTTCATGTAAAAACGTGTAAAATGATTATCATTCTTCACAAATATAATCGGGCTTGGCGGTTTTGAACATTATATACAAAGAATTTTTGACTTTTAGATGACCGACCACCGAACCGCCAAGCTCGAATAAAAAATCAAAATATTAAGCTGAATTTTCGCCGATTTCTCGTTTCTAAAACACGTTTCAGCTAGTTTTCATGTAAAAACGTGTAAAATGATTATCATTCTTCACAAATATAATCGGGCTTGGCGGTTTTGAACATTATATACAAAGAATTTTTGACTTTTAGATGACCGACCACCGAACCGCCAAGCTCGAATAAAAAATCAAAATATTAAGCTGAATTTTCGCCGATTTCTCGTTTCTAAAACACGTTTCAGCTAGTTTTTATGTAAAAATCTTATTTTGATAGAAATATGAAAAGCGACATCAAACGAGGCGCTGGTGCCTGGTTGCTCCGTCCACATAAAGTGTACGACTCTCTCTCTGGCATCACAAACAATCAGTCTGAGTCATTCAATGTTGTCTTGAAACAGTTGCAAGGTTGGAAAGAGGCTCCGATTGACGCAATTGTACTTTCTTTGTATTTTCTTTGTAAATTTTATTTTTACGAATACAAAAGAGGACGACTTGGAGTAGGCAACTTTGTACTAAGAGAGGTTTACGAGTCAGCCAGACTCCAAGATGGAGAGTGTATAATGCCTCCAGGAGTAACACATTGGCGTGACATTGTCGAGGAAACAAGGAATGGTCGTCTCAATATGGATGATTCTGATGGTGACGACGGGCAAATCCCTGCTTCGCAACCTGATTCACAAACCGAATCAGAACCCACTAGATACAGTGGTCAGATTGCTCTCGCTAATGAAGTTATTAGGTCAAACAGAATATCGTTTGTCCCCGAACAGCATCTATTTTGTGTAGTTGGCAGCAGAGGCGACAACTACTGCATAAAACTCTTCCCCAAAGAGACATGTGGTTGTGCATCAAATGCCACATGTTACCACATTTTAGCCGCCAGATTACTCGTCGGCATGGGAGTTGATAACCCAGAAACCAGGCCTGTTAACCTGACGGTTCTCCGGAAACGCGGTCGCTCGCGTGAGGATAAACAATCTGGCAACAAGAAGCCAAGAAAAAACGATTATGATCGTCTGTCCACACCCGCACCAGATTCTTTGGTCTCATCAAATGTGAGTACACCCGCATCAGATTCTTTGGCCTCATCAATTGTAAGCTCATCTCCGACTACACCAGAGCAGTCTCAGTCACCTCGACCAATTTCTGTGACCGCATCAAATGTGAGCTCACCTGTCAGAACATCACCGGAAGTTGTCGCGATAACCACACCAACTCCCCCAAAATCTTGTCTAAAAAAGACACGACATGGCAACCAGAAGATAACTTTCAACGTTACCCGAACTCATCCTATAACCACAATTCGTGCCGCCAATTCAAAAATGTCTACACCATTGACTACAACTCCTCCGCTCCCTGCATCTCAGGGAAATACATCACAATTGCCTGATTTCACACAGATACTCTCTAGTTCTCCGACAAACGTGTCTTTTACACCAGAGCGTTCTCAATCACCAAAAACAAATCCGGCAGTATTCACCGATATCCAACTTTCACCTGGTCCTCATTTCCATACATTATCTCTTCTATTTTGCATATTAATTTTGTATCACCTGTACACGTGCATATTATGTTATGTTGGAAATAAAAATATGTTTACACTAAAAAGAAAGAAAGAATGACGTCTCAGGTCCTTTCAAATCCTCCTGGGTCAAATCCCCCCCCCCCCCCCCCAAAAACAAATAATAATAATAATAATTTAATGTGGATGGAGAATTAAATTATATTACAGTTTTCCCTCTGGAATTCATGTATATTATCATTGTGACCGTTCCACACACGTGCCATTTAAATCACAATGCTACATCGAAACAAGAATATAACATAATTGAACAAGTTTGATTAGTTGCATGGACGATCATTAATGGGTACACGTTGACAATATTTGGTGGGTATCATTTTGCCTTGGCTTGGCGGTTCGGTGGGCGGTCATATAAAAGTCGAAAATTCTAAGTACTCAATGTTAAAAACCGCCAAGCTCGAGTATATATGTGAAGAACGATAATCATTTTACATGTTTTTACATGAAAAATAGCTGGGACATGTTTTAGAAACGAGAAATCTCAGGAAATTCAGCTTCATATTTTGATTTAAAATTCGAGCTTGGCGGTTCGGTGGTCGGTCATCAAATGTCAAAACTTCTTAATATAAAATATTCAAAACCGCCAAGCTCGAGTATATTTGTGAAGAATGATAATCATTTTACACGTTTTTACATGAAAACTAGCTGAAACGTGTTTTAGAAACGAGAAATCGGCGAAAATTCAGCTTAATATTTTGATTTTTTATTCGAGCTAGGCGGTTCGGTGGTCGGTCATCTAAAAGTCAAAAATTCTTTGTATATAATGTTCAAAACCGCCAAGCCCGATTATATTTTTGAAGAATGATAATCATTTTACACGTTTTTACATAAAAACTAGATGGAACGTGTTTTAGAAACGAGAAATCGGCGAAAATTCAGCTTAATATTTTGATTTTTTATTCGAGCTTGGCGGTTCGGTGGTCGGTCATCTAAAAGTCAAAAATTCTTTGTATATAATGTTCAAAACCGCCAAGCCCGATTATATTTGTGAAGAATGATAATCATTTTACACGTTTTTACATGAAAACTAGCTGAAACGTGTTTTAGAAACGAGAAATCGGCGAAAATTCAGCTTAATATTTTGATTTTTTATTCGAGCTAGGCGGTTCGGTGGTCGGTCATCTAAAAGTCAAAAATTCTTTGTATATAATGTTCAAAACCGCCAAGCCCGATTATATTTGAAGAATGATAATCATTTTACACGTTTTTACATAAAAACTAGATGGAACGTGTTTTAGAAACGAGAAATCGGCGAAAATTCAGCTTAATATTTTGATTTTTTATTCGAGCTTGGCGGTTCGGTGGTCGGTCATCTAAAAGTCAAAAATTCTTTGTATATAATGTTCAAAACCGCCAAGCCCGATTATATTTGTGAAGAATGATAATCATTTTACACGTTTTTACATAAAAACTAGCTGAAACGTGTTTTAGAAACGAGAAATCGGCGAAAATTCAGCTTAATATTTTGATTTTTTATTCGAGCTTGGCGGTTCGGTGGTCGGTCATCTAAAAGTCAAAAATTCTTTGTATATAATGTTCAAAACCGCCAAACCCGATTATATTTGTGAAGAATGATAATCATTTTACACGTTTTTACATAAAAAAAAAAAAAAACGTGTTTTAGAAACGAGAAATCGGCGAAAATTCAGCTTAATATTTTGATTTTTTATTCGAGCTTGGCGGTTCGGTGGTCGGTCATCTAAAAGTCAAAAATTCTTTGTATATAATGTTAAAAACCGCCAAGCCCGATTATATTTGTGAAGAATGATAATCATTTTACACGTTTTTACATAAAAACTAGCTGAAACGTGTTTTACTCGGAAACGAGAAATCGGCGAAAATTCAGCTTAATATTTTGATTTTTTATTCGAGCTTGGCGGTTCGGTGGTCGGTCATATAAAAGTCAAAAATTCTTCGCATATAATGTTCAAAACCGCCAAGCTCGACTATGAGAGTGATAAATGATAACCATTCAACATGTTTTGAATAAAAAACTGAGTCCAACTGATGTTTAAAAAGAGAAATCGACCAAAAACCGACAAGAAATCTGCGTAAAAAGACGATGTTTTGATTTTGTGACCACGCCCCCTATTAACCAACCAATCGGGGACATTACTGCCACTATTGTCGATTAATTTACGAAAATGGGCCATATAAGTAATTAACTGGTGCTATTCCCGCATAATTCACCCGAAAACTGCGTTTAAAAGGCTTTTTAAAAATTTGAAAACGCCAAGCTTGTCTTTTAGTCACCTGCCTTAAAAACTGCCAAGCTTGGCGCCAATCTTGCATTTTAGCCACTCTCGTTGTTTTCGATTATTTGTTTGTCGCCGATATCGCCATTTGTCGGGATTCCCTGTTTCTATATTTAAAACTGGCATGCTCGTAGTGAGCCTCGATTTCTATTTTTTCTCCCAGGTCAAAATACGTCAGAGTTATGACAAAAATAGATCGACCTACATTTCTCCATCAGAACTCTACATCAACGAGTCTATAGACTCCTTCATTTGGGTATTTTTACTTATAATTGGGAAGTTTTATCATTTTTGGTTCGTGCGAAGACCTCTTTTTATCGTGCGGGAAAAGAGAGACATTCAAAACGCGATTTCGTAATTCGACGCAATAGGTTGAATAGCCTAACATTCAGCCGGGTTCCGGGTCAAATACGACGAATGACGTAACACAAAACAAAACGCATTTGTTGACACAAACACCGTTTGAAGAGCTTATTATTACATAAAATGATCGTTATTGATTAATTATTGATTAATTATTGATATTTAGTGTTGCATATTGACTGCTATCAATATTTACACAAATGGTATTAATTATTTCTTATAATTGCTCCTTTGGTCAACTTTGACTATCGGAAAATGAAAATCAAATTATGCCGCTGAAAAAAATGTAATCGATATTAAAGTCTCATCCTTTCGGCAATATGGAATTGGTTTTAATTACTTAAATGATTAATATAGTAATTTGCCTTTTATCTGTGATGAAATGAGAAATGGTAATTGTCTTTTTTTGCTAACATTAAATTAAATTAAATAAATTAAGTAAAATACAGTGAAATTATTTTTTTAATTATTTTTTTATTACATTTTTGCGCACGTTGGCATCTCTCTGAGTGCATTCTAGTTTATCTTGTATTTACCGACCCATTTTGATCGCTGGAACGTGACAAACATGAAGAATTATTAAGTCAAATTTATATATATCCGTATTGCCTCCATTATATGAAGAGTAGGCACATCATGGGATATATACATACTTAGTAAGCAGGGGTAAGATATATAGCAGGATACATTCACCAATTGCTGATATACAGACTTTATATACTCTGAAAAAACGTTGCCATAACAATACCACTTTCCAGCTGCATGTAGGCCTACCGTATATTTGCTGGCTTCATGTATTAACTTTTTCGCACTTAATTTTAAGTGAAATATTTACGCTCTTCATTTTTTACCATATTCAATAATAAACTAATAACAAGGAACACTCTTTATTGTAACATGCTGTTCAAAAAACATCGTGGACCCAACCTTTCTAATTTCCATGACTTGAATAAGCTTTGATGTTGTATATAATGTATGCATAACAGTATATTTAACGCACTTATCAACCCATTGTTATCCCCCGGAACCGAACCGGGATGTAACTCAAATCTGAACATGCTGACTCTTGTTAAATTTGTTTGAATGCAAGCCAACTCGTAGAATATGCCGCCCGACCAACATATCCTCGGACAAATACGCACATAATCGACCTATAAAGTTAAATAGGTACATAATGAGATTATTTGATTCTGAAATAAGTGGATAATGGAGTACTATCCGTTATTTCGTTTTATGAAGCGGGTCACAGTGAAAATACAGGTCAAAGAGTGTACACCTGAAAAGTCGTGAGTTGGCTTATTTGTGTCATTTTCCGTACATAATCGGCTTAGAATCGCCGCATTATGAGTCGATAATGTGACTAAAATTTTATAATTTTCAACACATTATAGACGCAAAATGAGGATATTCTAAGCAGATTATCTACCTAAAACAAGTTCTATTGGAAGCAGATAATATGTGGGTTTTCGGGAGGACAGACTGGCACGACAGCCTTGTCATATTTACTCATTCATGGTGTATCATTTGGTCTTATGTATATATGTCATCGGATCAACCATGTGATTCGAACAATACAGCATTTGTTACGTCTATTCAGCGATGTATAATAACCGATATAACGTCATCTGAGATATAGAGGATCTCACATGAGTTTCTATTTTATACGGAATTTATCAACCGAGTTCACTAAATTCGATTTGAGCCGAGGTTTACCGAGGCTCAAATAGAATTTAGAGGACGAGGTTGATAAATGACGTATAAAATAGGACGAGTGTGAGATACCTTTTATCACATGATCAAATAAACCCGAAGCAACGCGAAATATTCATCGAAAACAACAATCATAAACTACAGCGATCGCAAGTTATTTGAAGAACGCCGTGACGTCATCGCACGCGCTGATATTAAACGTGTCTATTACCGATAATTATGAAACTGCTTTTATGGCCAAATTATGTGATAAATGCTATTATAACGCAACAAACTGCACATGATCTTTCAGTTATACCAACAGACGATACAGTATTCCGCAATATAATACAATGATTTGTTTTATGAAAATTCCAAAGACATACTGAATTATATAAGAGTCAACCATTTGATATTACTTATATTGCTATATGACTTATATGGTGGATTGTCGGATACTATTTCCGATCTGAGTTTAGCATAGTAGTAGGGGCGCCCGAATTTTGTTTGGGGGGGGGGGGGGGGCTTTGACATATTGCCAGATTTTTGTTTACATAAAATATTTTTTTAGAATATAGTTTTTGTAGAATATACCTTGTAAATACACAGAAATGTATTAAAATAGTTTAAATTAACCTTATTTGCCCGAAAATTGCCTGAATTTTACCTAAAATATCTCCAATTTGCCACCATATTAAGCTTTCAAAACGTTTAGGTGGCTGCAGCCATCCAAGCCCCCTGACTCATGTGGATACGGAGTTTACATTATAAGAGATCATCGTCGTCAGAGATTCCTCGCAGACCCAGTTTTTACGGGGAGTTATACGGCTACTCCCAGAAATATGCAGTCACTGCATCGATTGCTTCTATATCATTTAATTGGGTTTCTTTTTTATCGCTGCAGATTTCCTGGTCCAATGAGAGAACGTCAGCTACTAAGTTAAACATTCTTTTAATTCATCGGCGGCTTCGTTATTGTTCGCCTTATTTGGATGGAGGTCGACATTTCAATAGAAAGTGGGCTGGGTAAAAACCAACGAATTATATTTTATTGAAAACTAATGCGATCAATTGGTCTTCGGTATTTGCAAAGAACCATTTTGCTCTCCGCGAAGTTGTTAACTCCGCCGCGATGTTCGAATACTATGTGTTCCTCCAGGAAAGTGTACGACACGTATTGTTCATGTAGTTCTCTCTCTCTCTCCCTTCTTGCCAATGATTGGCGTATAAAACATACAAATTATCAGATTATGCATGAAACACACAGACCCCAGTTAATTAGTAGATCTCGGTATTCGTAAAAAATACCCCACCCGATTCACACCAAATTAGTCAAAAGAAAATGTTCTGCTTAACCATTCCATGACTGGAGCTTCCTGAAATTTTGCGAAAACTCTGTGCTAATGCATTCTCTTATATATGCGAGTCTTCCGTAGGGAGCTTCGCGTATATATGAGAGAATACATTGGTCTAACAATATTTACCTTGACATTGTAAGCCAGTGCATTCTCTTATAAATATGCGTGGCTTTCTATGGTAGACTCGCGTATATAAGAGAATGCACTGACACAGGGTATTTAATCCTGCACCAGCGCAGCTCCCATCGTGAAAGGGTTAACAGGTATAGAGTATGAATATGAATTAGAATCAGCGGAATTCATAATAAACAGACATCAGGAAAATACACAAGAACGTTCACAATAATATGATGAGCATAATTTTTAAAAGCACACTTGTTTATAAGCGATCTTTAATATTCGCCGTTAATTTGAAAATGAACTAGGCCTACCGGAGTGATAACGACAGGTATAACAGCAACCCTTTCTATAAAAAATACTCATTGACGAGTAGTTCCCATTGGAAATGTTCAGATAATACATTTAACAAATTGTTTTTGAACTTATATATTATCTGAACATTTCCCACCAATGAATCCTATTTCTGCTCTTGTATTATCTGTTTTTCTGTCTGCCATCTGCTTATATATGTATCACGAAAACCCCTCCAAATGACCATTCCAATGTATACACTCGCATATATAAGAGAATGCATTGGCACAGGCTTTTCATAAAAATTCAGGACGCTCCAGTCACCAAAGGGTGAACGCACTTATCGACCAATTTTTACCCCCGTAACCGGACCGAGATATAACTGAAACCTGAAGATTATGATTCTTGTTAAATTTTCGAATGCAATAATCCAACTCGTATAGAATATGCCTCGCGACCAAAATATCCTCGGACAAATACGCACATAATCGACCTATAGAGTGAATGTGTACATTCATTTAAGTGATGGCAGAAGTATATACAGGATTAATTAGTTTCAGCTCAGACATGATATACTATTTTCAAATATACCAGGCAATCACAAGAAATGGCAGAATAAAGGATATCGAAATATTTTTGGTGCTAATGACATATACACAATCGGATGGGTCCGGCTATGATATGCAAAATACAATCGACAAACATTTCCAAGGACGTGGTATAGGAAATCGAAACATATACCACCATATATACACTGCTAATGATACCTCTATTGTATTTTAAATGGGAATGCTTGTAAAATTATGCAACAAGACTCGACACAGACTGTGACCGGCGTCGCCTAATTTATAGAATACTTTTACAAGTAAAGATAAGTTAAAGTGACGGTTTTTTTTTAAACAGACAATATTTTGCCATTTACGCTCAATCCATTAAACAGTTTACCACACTGTTGCGGTGTCAATGGTGAGGCGAACGTTTGGACAATAACGAAAATTTCTTTGATCATAACTTGAACATGATAAGTGTTACCAGTTGTTTCTATTTTTTAATTACCGATACAATACCAGAGAAGCTGAAGGGTAATCAACTTTGCCGAACGTGAGAAAGGGTACATTGCATGGATTCGATTTCGCGCTCAAATTGGAGCATGCGTGGGGGTCAGCCTGCATGTGTTTCGAGAATGCATTAAAATAATACATAGACGTCACTTTCATCCTAATTTAATTGTATTATTAATAATAAATAATATATAAGATATCATTCTGATAATGAGAATAAATCAAACACTCAAAATGGAGAACGCTAAATTTCAAGCAAGCGACACATGATGGGAGTTTGGGACCCGGTCTGCCTGTACTAATTCCAACCGTTCAACGGAAGCTCTGCATGTATATACCCTTCGCCATATATTATAAAAGCCTGTTTACCTGGTCCCCCTTTTGGCGATACATTCAAGCCAAGTATATGTTTAGCTCGCATTAGATGGAGTAATAACTCATGATCAAATTATGAAATATAAGATGGAAGGCTCCCCTCAACTATATTTCTTTGACAGTTTGATATGACCAGCACTATCATATATATAGCTCAAAACGCAGGCTGCAAAACGTGGCAAAATTGTTTAGTTATGCATTTTTGTTGCCAGCAACAAGATACAAGAAGCACAATTCTGATGTTATAACAACAATTGTGAAATTAACGACCAGTGTCATTATTATTCTGTCCCATTGATCATGAATCATATGTAAGCCTTCGTAACACTTTGCCCACTATATCATGTTTATTTTATATGTTGCACTAAGACCAGGCCCACCATATATAGATTCATATAAATAACTTGTATCACAGACAGTTTCCAGAAATGTCTTGCCAAGTTATACTGACAATTCGTTTTATGTCATGCATGACCATGGGATATCCATTTATTATGTCATGCATGACCATGGGGAGATCCATTTATTATGTCATGCATGATCATGGGAGATCCATTTATTATGTCATGCATGACCATGGGAGATCCATTTATTATGTCATGCATGACCATGGGAGATCCATTTAGTATGTTATACATGCATCCTAGATCATACCATGAATATCTACTTTAGCTATGCCCATAGCTCTAGATCAATGGCTGCGGACACACGTACCACAGTAGCGATGGCATTGTATGTGTGACAATTTATTATGGTGCAGTTTGGTGACAATTGGTCGTCATATTTCTGTGCCATTGCTAGCCATGTTGCGCGCTGAGTTTCCGCACAATGAGTCGACCAGACCAACTAACCCATTGCGTTTCACCATGCAATGTTGATATCTACTCATTACGTTTTGCTACATTGTATTCTCTACGATATATATAATTGCACGATCGATCGTCCAGAATTGTGTTTGACCGTGGCAATCCCTCATTCACTCACATATCATTCATGCAGTACGTTCTGTTGATATGATCTCAATTCATGTTTATCCACTTATATTCATTTCATGCGTATTAAGACAGTTCCCCTAATTGCGGTTTTTATTTTGAGACGTTTAGTTCTCCGCATAATTCCGCTAATATTATCATGTGGGCAAATGAAGCTATGTCGGAACTGTTGGAGGAAATGCAGCTGCGAGAAAGTATCTGGAATAAACAAAGCGAACTATACAAGGACCAAAAACAAGAAAAATGTTGATTATAACGAAATTTGGAGGACTCATTGTGCGAATATGCAGCGGGCGACATTGCTAGCTATGGCATATTAATTATGACAACCAATTGTCACCAAACTCCACCATATATAATTGTCACACCCACTATGCCATCGCTACTGTGATACGTGTGACCACAGCCATATTCCACCACGCATTATACAAAACCTGGGAACTTTTTGATGTTCTGACCTGTTCTGACAGGGAACTGTATAACATTGAACAAACAAGGCATGGGATAGTTCTTTGTTTAAACTTGTTCCTCAATAATCTACTCTACATTAGGGGGTGGTCCCAGTTCGATATTGCCAGCTTTTTGTGAACCGATATCGCAATAATTATTGAATTAATTACCTGGTAGAAATTCCATAATTGTGAGCAACGCAAAGCAACATCACTCACAAAGTCACTTAAATCGTGCAATTTCGAGTTGGCACATTCGCCTACAGTAAATTACACTATTAAAGGTACAGTTGGCCTTGGCTGTGGGTATCCTGTGAAAATATTTCCACCCGTCAAAAACCGCCACAAACAGAAAGAACATCAAAATGTAGACAGACTTTGTCCGTATACAAATAAGAAATATCGCATAAACAGTATGTTATTGTCATATATTTGACCATTGTTATGTAAACAAAAGCATAAAAAGTAACTTTTCTAGTGTTTGTTTATATTATGATGGTAAACATAAAGAGCGTTCTTTGTTGGTGAATTCCTGATATGGAACTAATAAAGAGCGTTTATGTCATTTGTGTGTGATTAGCCAGTAGCATTGTGCTGTCTTCTGTAACACAACCAGGCTCTAGCTTATGTAAACTATAGTAGGTCTTTATGATAACATGCTGTTTACGCGATGGTCATGGTATATATATGAACGAAACTGTGTGCGCTTTAATGTTTTACTGTTTACGGTGTTTGGAACAAATATGAATATTTTCGACAATTAAGGCCTCCCGTGCCCTTAAGGAACATGTAATAACTAAGAAATATATTCCCAGTTATTTTTTCGACTGTGAAAGTTTCCCTGTCACAATATAAAAAAGTTCCCAGGTTTTGTACTGGTGGAATATACTCTCTACGGGCGTTAGCCAGAGTAGAGATTCATGGCAGAATCTAACATGCATCGCAATGTATTGGTTGCACACAGAAACGATCTTGCTTATCAAATTTATAATTAATTAGGATCAACAATATTTCAACTCCCGATTTGGATAAGTGTTGATTGTTAAAATACACAATCAATCAATTTGAATGCAAACACATCATGGAACCACAGACTTGTTAGCATTGGTACATCAGGCTCAATTTTGTAGAATATTATTACTGTCACCCCTCCCGAAAATGACTCAGTTGGTATGGTGCATTGTTCCAAGCCACCCAACGATCGCGAAGGTGGTTCTAATTCCTTTGCGTAGATTTGTGATTCACACGAAGGCAAGTTAATCTGAATCGTGAATATTTAGAAACGTTTGTCAGTTGTTTTCCGCCGGGGATCAGCGAAGTGGGTTGATTTCCGCCGGGGATTAGCGAAGTGGGTTGATTTCCGCCGGGGATCAGCGAAGTGGGTTGATTTCCGCCGGGGATCAGCGAAGTGGGTTGATTTCCGCCGGGGATCAGCGAAGTGGGTTGATTTCCCAGTATAATTAACGCTCGGTGTTTTCCGCCGGGGATCAGCGAAGTGGGTTGATTTCCCAGTATAATTAACGCTCGGTGTTTTCCACCGGGGATCAGCGAAGTGGGTTGATTTCCCAGTATAATTAACGCTCGGTGTTTTCCGCCGGGGATCAGCGAAGTGGGTTGATTTCCCAGTATAATTAACGCTCGGTGTTTTCCGCCGGGGATCAGCGAAGTGGGTTGATTTCCCAGTATAATTAACGCTCGGTGTTTTCCACCGGGGATCAGCGAAGTGGGTTGATTTCCCAGTATAATTAACGCTCGGTGTTTTCCGCCGGGGATCAGCGAAGTGGGTTGATTTCCCAGTATAATTAACGCTCGGTGTTTTCCGCCGGGGATCAGCGAAGTGGGTTGATTTCCCAGTATAATTAACGCTCGGTGTGGCCTTTCCTCCACCCACAGAACTAACAACGTCGTGGTGTATCATATATAGCGCCTAAAACGACGACAAAACACACTTAGTCACGTGAACAATATTTGTTTTTGTCTATTATTGTATCTGGTTGTCGATACCTATGTCGCTTTTCGCATTTCTAAAATCATCTATAGTTAAAGTAGACAACACGTAAGAATAATTTTGTTATTTCAGTCGCATATGATAACCACCAACTAGCGTCACCGTGAACATTGAAGTAAATCACCCAAATCTCCACAGTGTTAAATTTTGATCGCACTGTACCCAACACAACCTATCTGGTGACCCCAATACTCTCAACAACATGTTTCAGTGATATATGTGCGCCAAACTTCAACTCGCATAGTCCATAATAAGACTAATTGTGATATTTAATATTTTCTATAACCATACACGAAACGCTCTTTAAATGCCCCCCCCCCCCCCACCCCCACCAAAACAATTTTCACTAAAATTTCAAACTGGAAACAGATAGACTCTAAATGTTGGCATGCTGGTGATATAGAAACCGTCATGTTATAGTTTTTAACAATTCAAAATTGCGCGATCACTTTTTCGACACAAGGAAGCAGACTATCTTATACTTTTGTTCAACTGACTGTTAGCAAATCAGCAAATTTAATAAATTCACGCGGGAACAAATCGTTGCTGTCAATTTTGCGGCTCTGTATGGCCAATTGTTGAAGATGATTCTTCCTGAGTTTAAATTTGGGGATTCGATATCAAAAGCATGCATTTCCACGTATGTAGGATCAGAATACACCTGTCATTTTAATGATTTCTAAATACTAAATGGCTTCTTCGACAGATTGTTATTTTTTTCAATTACAACGACATGGGTCATTATTGTATTAATGTCTGTGGCAGACGTTCGGGGTGTGCCCGTATGCAGTCCGGGGTATCATTTATCAGATTTTAGCTGACCACTTGAAAAGTCTATCAACAGACGCGGAAAATTATAAGAAAATAATTAGATGGGTTTGAGCATTCACGGGGGTAGAGAAACGATTAACAAAAAATAACGAATCACATGCGATTGTCTTTTTCTATTGTAATAATCGGAACTGACAGGTGCTAACTCAGAGACAAACGATCGGTAAAATATTCATGAATTTATCTTTATGCTGGCGAAAATGAAATGACCTGACTTGACACGCCAATGTCCAATATTGACCATTCCAAAATGAATGTTTTTTTGTGGAGTATCCTTTTTCCTAATCCGTGGCTGCTATCGTTTTTTTGTCTCGATGTCCTCTATTTGCCTGGAAACCTCGAATGACCCCGGAATTCCACAAATCAAACAAAGGAATAAATTTGATTGTGTTATTGTCGTAGGAAGACATTTGTGGCGGAGGGACCCCCAAGCACGCGCACTGAGCTTTGGGACGAAAGCAGCTGGACGTCATGCTTTCACGTGGTCAACTCAAAGAAAATCCTTTTCTCGAAATTAAATCCAAAGATTTCATTGATATATACTATTGATGATTTCATGGTTATTTGACCAACACGAGGCGAACTCAAAGGCATATCATGCGCTTATTTTACTTTGCTAATTCACATACTTAGCGCTCAACGTACTTCTCAAGACACTGTAGTGTGTTCGCGTGAAATGTAAGTCAACTATATCATTGCTATATAATCATTGCAGAAAACTGAAACCGTTACCAACGCTGGGGAAAATTATACCAAATCAGAAAAAAGCAACAATAAAAATGCCAATACTTCAGCCACATATATATATTTCAACCGCACCCCCCCCCCCCCCCCCGATACACTTAGGATTGATTCTGTCAAGACAGTCACCCTACAACATATGTTTTATCTGCTTAAAGGAATCATTGTATATTATGCTTACGGCAGCGTATTCGCACAAACATTTCACAACTTGACTATCTGTTTTACACATTTAGTTATCGATGTTAAACTGCCAGCTATCTGTTTTGAAAAGTTAGCCGATATGCTTAAACAGTCAGCTCTCTGTGTTAAATAGATAACTATCTGCAACAGTTAAATATCTGCGTAAAACATAGCTAATACCGTTCAACAAACTACTGATATGTATAAGTGTCTGCTTTAAACAGTCAGTAATCTGTATGTTAAAGATAAACTTGTATAATTATTTGTATCTATTCTAAACATTTAGCTCTCTGTTTTATACAGTTAGCAATCACCAATTTAAGACAGATGACTAGCTATGCACTTGAGCAGTTAGTTAATCTATTTTAAACATATAGCTAACCTGTTTAGTACATATACATGTAACTCGGCGTTTATGATAGCTGACTGTTTAACAGAATACTAAGTGTGTAAATCAAATATCTGTTTTACGTGTAGTTATCTATATCTGTTTTGGATAGTTAGATAACATGTTGAATGTTTATTTAAACAGTTAACTAATCGTTTAGAAAACGTTAGCTAATTGTTTTAAACAGCTAGCTATCTGTTTTAAACAGTACTGCTATGAACATTTATACAACACATTTTAAGTGTGCGCCAACAATTTTTAAGGGCGACGTGTCTATATATAATGTGTTCCACCGCGAGTCTATTCCCCGTCTGGTGGTGAACATCAAAAGAACATTGGAACAATCAAGAGTAACCGTCGTAAAATCGAGTTCATACACGTTATACGGCAAAGTGTCCGAACGTCATCATTAAAAACACATATATGACCATACGTGTCCGTGTGATTAAGTAAAATTACCACCTGGCGTTATATACCAGGGTGTAAAGCTCTGATGCGACATCGCTGTAACCGTGGCGACTCGTCATAAAAAGAAACAAGTCCGACGATGTTCTTTAATTTCAGGATCGTATAAGAGAAATTGTCACAATATTATACACTCTGGAGCAATCACCCATATCCGAAAATTGCAACCCGACAAATAATCGTGAGCAAAGACAGTATAGGTTATAGATATTAATTAATGCTTTATTCCACCCCGTCCATGCCTGGTGGTCGTTAACCAACAGTTATAACTCGCAAAAAAGTGATACCCGATATAAAATTACTTTGACTCTCCGGCTATTAGCGTGGTCAGGCACACAATGACCCCACATCTCACCACCACTCGTTATACCGGCAGCCGCCAGCACGCGATGGCCACGCATCCGTATTGCAGATGACACGGTTCGTATGTATTTAAAAAGAAGATGGTAACATAAATCTATGGCAAATGAATAGCCTATTGTGTGGAAGCACAATAATAACGAGTCTTCTCTTCTCTGGTGATGGCTTTATACAAATAATAATGTCCGCTAAATAGGATATAAACGCGTGTTACTGAGCGACTCCTATGCATTTTATTGGGAGGTTGATATTTGTTTTATCGCACAAGAAGGCAAATAGAGACTTTATATTCGCTACAAAATCCCTCGGAAATAAAAAAAATGTTAAAGGGCTGACATATTAGATATACACCAAAATATGGATTTGGAAAAGTTTCAAGAACCCAGTGTGGGCCCGGGTAGATTAGTTTCTAACGCCCCATTGCGGTGGGTAACAATCCCCAAATGTGGCACCCTGTTTGTATATAGTGCATGGGGTGCATTCGACTAAGGGTGGTATTTGAGTCCGGGTGGCACAAGGGCGGTTGTTGCATGTAATGTATAAACATGTGGGTACGGCTTATCACTTGTTCTTCTTTGATCATACTTTGCTTTAAGGCTGATGGTTAAACTGACCATGTATGCAGACTCAATAAACCGGCTTGTCAAGCCCCGTCACAGTGTTTCAAATTAAAAATTTTCTATCTGCATGTTTTACTATATTGTTTTTCTGATGTTTTCTGTTTGGTTTTCTGTTTATTCGTATATGCTGTTTCTGTCGTGTTTTGTTTTATTTTCGCCTCGTGATAGCTGACTGCTCGAATCTAGTATATGCCTCACATGCACATGTCTCGTTGCCGAGCAGTATATCGGGATGCTGCTTTTTGAACACATCACAACACAACACATCAAAATACCAGAACGAACGAGTCAATGACTGTGTCCCGGAAAGCTGTTTAAGTGTGTATCTGGATTTCAGAGATAATGTTCCTACTTTGATAAAAACTCGTACTTCTTACAGACATATTGGTTTTAAAGAAATAGAGAGATTCCGCTTTGTATGTTATGGTGTGTGACGTGTAGGCTAAACCTCCATTTTAGGAAAATGTCCTGTCATAAACATGGTTTATATTGTTTGTAAGATAGCTCAGGGTTAGTTGTAATAGAATATACTATATAATATGATGATTGATCCTTCGAATAAATAGCACGTTATAACTCAGCCAATTGCCACAAGCTCTTTTGACGTCAACTGCTACAGAGTTATGCCTTTTGAAACGACAAATTTCCAAATACTGCCAACGTCTGTTAAAATTTTAACGAGATGCTCCCTATATAATTGCAGGCATTTGTCGCTATCACATGCTGCCAGTTACCTTACAAGCTACACGTCACAAGTTACAAACTAAATCTCTCTAATGTCTTACTTTCGATTGTTTTTTGTTGAATCACACTAACGGTGAGTCAGGTTGACCCACTGGCGGCGAACCAACCATGCACATTCATATGGTTGGTTCGCAATAGCTCCTCTTACACCCCGTTTAAATCGGGAGGAGTATAGGTTATACGGAGCGCAACCATACTGACCTGCATGGGTGTAACCCAGAAAACCAGACATCCCTGGTTCGAAAGTATCGATATGCATGTTAACTATAGGCTATTTTACTCGAATATTTACATTCCGTTCATGGATGTGTGGACCGGTCGTCGTCGGCGGATGTGGTCCATGACTGGACATTTGTCCACGCGTGGGGAAGTCCGGGAAATCGGCCGACGTCATGTTTCATACATCTATGGGGAATGCTAATAATCAGCGTTATATACATATATATATATATTAATTCATATTATTTAATATATACTATCTAGTTATATATATATAGCTATTATACTGTTTATACTTGAAGTCGATACACATTTTGTCCACAAGGACAGACGCATGCAATTGTTTATATTTGGACCGACCCCCCCCCCCCCCAGCTTTCTATGTTCTATAAGTGTATATACATGTCATAATTATCCTTCAAATTTCGATGTAATGCTAGGAATGATTAAATGAGTGTTTAGTTAAATGTGAACCGGGGGTAGGTCTGTCTATATATGTACTTTCTTTATATCATACGATGTATCATTTATGAGAAATAAACCATTGATATTATTGGTAACCGTTGGTTTAATGTTACTCGGTCCTCTCTCATTAGGCCGATGTTTCTGGATGTGGACATTAACATGTTGACATTTCTGCCTAAATCATTTCCAGGTGACACGCATGTTACCCACATTGCGAGTTGCATGTACACAGCCTATCCCTCGCCAAGCATATATACTTAATTCTCCAGATAACACGATCTTGCAAAATTTGTATTCACAGCTTATATATAGTGCCTATTCGATTATATAGAGATCATCACTTGCGCCACGGTAAAAGCATACAATAACCACATGCGTGTGACTTGGCTTCAGTCAACTATTGCATTAAGATGGGTTTTCATCTAATAAGTTCAACAAACAGGTGTATTTTAGTCTTATTATATGAATTAACATAAACGTGAATATACATGGTATATCTGTCTACTGTGACGTGAAAATCAATGTCAACGAAGAACAGTTCATTGTATAGGCTACTTTGAAACTGAGCGAAAGAATCCATACAGTAACAAAATAGTTAATGATTATGGTACAATTTGTAAAATATACTAGTATAAGGTAACATACTTATAGTCCATTTACATTGGAAAATTACCGAAGCTGAAGCTGATTTTTAATGGTATTATAGAGGTTTCATGCGATATATGATTATATCACCTACATGAAAAATATAATCTTTATCGACAAATGTCATATTACATAAAAGGGACATGAAACAATTCAAGCTACGAATAGTATGATCACTACAATTTGAATGGAGGCCAATAAACATCATCATCATCATTTCTTTAGATTGTCTTTTGTTGGAATCCCACTAACGGTAACCGTTGGTTAAATGTTACCGTGTCCTCTCTCAACAGACCGATATGTTACTCGATGTGGAAATTAACATGTTGAAATTTCATCTGTCCTTCGATCTTTCTATCAACTAAATGATTGATCCTCAAGTCTAGTCCAGTGCATTTATGAGAAAAAATGCCAAACCCGGAACTAATTGCAACAGAATTTTTTTTGCTGGAGTAAGTACATAAACCCTCCATAAACAACATACTAAAAATCGGCAAAAATCGGAAAAAGGGAAATTGGTGAATTTCGTGAAATAAATTTGGGGAAATTTGGTCAAATCATCATTTTATGGATTTTCATGGATGTTTATAAAACCAATCAAACTCACAAGTCCTACAAATAGGATATGTATTGTGTCGTCCTCAGTTTCCTGAACCCAGTACTGAAAACCAGTCCCAGATTCATTACGTATTTTTCGAGTTGTGTGCCTTCAAAAATGCAAGTTTACCTGATTTCGGCCCATTTTCGGGGCCTCACTTTCGAAGAATGAGCCAAAATTCCTTATTTATGATTAATTATTAAAAAAAACTAGAGCAAACTGAAGGGATTTTTCACTGTTTTAGTAATTTCCTCACTAGATTAAACACAAAATATGATTAATATGTGCATCTATAATTAAGAAGACGATTATATTCTCAAACAAAATGTGTATTCCATTGTATGGACTTAGCCAATTTTGCCTCTGTGTGTGATGAAATGCAATATTTGAGGTCATGTAACTCAATAATTTAATACCCATATGTCATGCGTTTCTTATAACCTTTTAAGTATGTTGGATTGAACAAATTGTAAAGGTATTAACAGGACATTATTTAAGAAAATCAACTTATGGCCCTATACTTAGTCTTAGCTTGTTTCCAAAGATGCCAATTTGAGGCATTTTTGTCCATTCTAAAAGGATTTGGGCCATAAAAATAAAAAACAACGGGTGTTTTAATGTGTAAAATTATTTGAACTTTCCTCCCACAACACTTAAGTGATAAAAAATTAGCCTTACATTGGTTATGCCATAGTATGTCACTAGATTTCTTTCATATTTCAGGAAAATGACTCCAAATTTTAACGTTGGTATAGGGGTAGGAAAAATCACAAAATGCAATCTTATCACCAAATTACAGCCATTTCAGACACAATGTTGTTTTCTTCCAGTTTGTGTACATTCCTGTTGCATTATAAAACTGCTTAATACGTTATCGGACGTTGATTTATAATTTTATGGTTATATGTTGTATAAAAACAATCTCAAAATGCCAATTTGACATTTCACTGCCAAATTATGACAACAAATATTATAGCTCTGTCAATAAACATAAACAAAGGAAATATGAAATTATGCATGAAAGAACAATGTAAGCAGAAGCTGTTAATATAAAGTTTTATGCTTCAAGATGCATAATTTTGAAGTTTTTGTTGATATGCTTTCCCCTACCCCATTGTTCTGCCGTTCAAATTTGGAGTAAGTTTCCATAATGATGAGTGAAATCCAGTGACATTCATTGGTATAACCATTGAAATGCTATTTTTTCAACAAAAAAATGATTTAAGAGGACAGATCACATAATTTTACACAATAAACTTTCGTTAATTATTCTGAATATGCCTAAAATCCTTTTAAAATTGACAAAAACGCCCCACAATAGCATTTTCGGAAAAGAGGCTAGACTAAGAGTTCATAGGACCATAATTTTATTTTCTTCACCAATGTATTTGGAAATTACTTCACAATTTCTTCAATCTAGTATTCTCAAAATGTAATGAGAAAAGCAGAGCATATGGATATTAATTTATTGAGTTACATGACCTCAAATATGGCATTTCATCACACACAGAGGCAAAATTGGCTAAGTCCATACAATGGAACACACATTTTGTTTGAGAATATTTTATTCTCCTTATTCATAGATGCACATATTAATCATATTTTGTGTTTAATCTAGTGAGGAAATTACTAAAACAGTGAACAAGTCATTAATTTGGCACTAGTTTTTAAAATAATTAACCACATAATACGGCATTTGGCTCATTCTGCGAAATTAAGGCTCCAAAATCAGGTAAACTCGCGTTTTTTAAAGCACACAACTCGAAAAATACTTAAGGAATCTGGGAATGGTTTCCAGTTCTGGATTCAGGAAAATGTGGTCGACAAAATAGGCATGATATTTGTAGGACTTTTAAATTTGAATGTTTTATATACATTCATGAAAATCCATATATTGATGATTTGACCAAAATTTCCCAATTTTTTTTTCACGAAATTCACTAATTTCCCTTTTTCCGTTTTTGCCGATTTTTAGTATGTTGTTTACGGAGGGTATATGTACCAATTCCAGCAAAATTCTGTTGCAATTAGTTCTGGGTAAAACCATAAATGCACTGGACTAGTCTGGTCGATAAAAGGTTTGACCTAGAACAAATTTGGACTGAGTTGGTTTGTATGCCATTTTGAAGAGGAATACAACCTCTACAACATATAGAAAATCCGCGTTGATCATTTTTTGCAATTCAAGATGGCGTCCAAGATGGCTGCCATTTTCCTATAAGTCAGTTTGATGCAATTATAGTGAAATCATATTGTCATTATGTATACAAGTTTATGAAGCTAAGACATAACGCCACCTTTTTTGTGCCGAAAATTGGAACTCCCCGTCCAAGATGGCCGCCAAAATGGCGGCCGTAATTGGAAACTTTAAAGTTTTTTTTTACTAATATATTTAAGATCAATAATTGTGCTTCGTGACAGTGTATTTGTTGAACTGTTCGAACTCAATTTGTTCGTGAAATTTCTTTTCCACACGTTATATCAGTTTGTTTTCTTGATATCTTTCACATTCCTTCGCTTTGTCTTTCACGTGAGTCGTCATGTGTGCTATCTCTGTTACCTTTTCAGCGGTCATTTCTATATTCCTTCATTTTGTCTTTCACACTAGTCAGTATGTGTGCTATCTCTGTTAACTTTTCAGAGTTCGTTTCTCTATTCTCTATTATAGCGACGATTTGTTCATTTTCTCTTCCACTTGAATATCTACCATGTCATTTACATATACGAAATTACTCACAAGAGGCCATTGAGGTCCATCACGTGAGTTTACTGTTGTATGAGAACATAATTATGACAATTAATTAATGTAAGGATCTCTAAATTTGAAGTAGATAATATTTGCCTTGAAAGATGCATATTTAGCTAGGTCAACTATATAAAACCACTGCAACTTGTTTCAGTCGTTGCCTGTACGGCAGAGGTACCGTAACTGTTTTACACGCATCATAATCAGACTGAAGTGGGATATATTTTGCTGGAGGGTATTGTCTGGTTTTCCGGATCTGGTGTTGCACATATACTGGAAGTTAGACTGCAAATCCTCTATTTTATCGGCGACTATTTCTTGTTTGTTTTCATCCAGCGTGACCACCGTACCAATTTTCTTGACCCCCCCCCCCCCCGAGTAGTTTTTTCAAGCGCTTTTAGTCTTTGTCCAGTTTTATTTCTATACCATCTGTATCCGAGGTTCTTTATCTATATGAAATTAAAGTCGGCATTACTCATACCTTTTTAGGTATACATTTGACAGGAACTCTCGCGCAATTCACACTATTTTCTGAGTCCGTACTGTTATTTTCACACGTATATGTGGTAGCTGATATGGGAATTCGCATCCTCCAAATCGGCCACTGTGCTCTCTGAGTCCTTGTAACTGGGCGCAGGTTTCATTTTTCTCGCCGACATGGTCCGAATTATTTTTAGCGTGTTCCCTATTGTCATACACGCATGTTCGCACTTTCCAAATTCCTTACGAAATAATCTCAAATATATTCTATTTCACACGTGTATGCAATCTGAATCTGAAACATCGTCGAATCGATCATTTTCTTTATCCTTATATAAACAGTAAAATCTGCCTTTTAAGCGTATATGGCAGTGTTTGGCCCGACCATAATCATATGCGGCTGCTGGGCTAGTTGTTTAGTATTTGATGTGCATGATGCAACTAAAACTAAAAATAACAACGTATTGAGCATAGGAATGACATTTGGCTAAACCCCAATGGTTCTAAGGTATATGATCGTATATACTAATCACTTGGTTCACAGATTTGATCCCAGCGTCAAGAAGCCTTCAGTATTTGTTGTTGACAATATTTAAATACGTCATTCCAAGTAAGACTGTGTCAGTTAATGGTTTTCTCCTGATTGAATTTGGAATGTTAAAAAGAATTTTCAATCCGACGCTTATTCTGCAGTTGACATCTCTTTGCACAAACACATGTGTTGGTTACCATTCGCAAGACCTTTACTAGCAGCAGGCCTGCAGTAATGCCCTAAGTAATCGACTCCTTAAACACAGCAGAATTATGGGTAACTTTTCAGGATTTAGTCGGAAATATGGCATGTTGCCATTCATCGGAAAGCTCTCCCCGAGAGGTTTCCGATGAATGGCAACAAGCCATATTTCCGACTAAATCCTGAAAAGTTACCCATAATTCTGCTGTGTTTAAGGAGTCGATAACTTAGGGCATTACTCTGTGTTGAGAACCTGCGATTTGTCAGAGTCAATGATATTGACTGAGCTGGCATCACATGGAATCACAAATGTTCATAGCATATCAAAAACAATTGATGGTAAAAAAGTACTAATAAACAGCTACGTTCTGACATGCAACTGGTCTCACCACCAACTTCCGTTGAAGATTGGATACATGAAACTGCAAAGAGTAAATCAATCGTACGTGCTCGGTGTTTGGCCGGAAAATGATAAATTGACCTATACTAAATGTACGATAGCTGTATTAGAATGTATAGTTGCTGTATTATAATTTGTTTTTACATATTGGTTGGAATATGAATGCTGTTGAATTGAAATAGAACATTAATTGTGCGTCAATCAACATTGATTAACGATATATATTATAATGAAATTGTCTCACATTGAACATAAGAAAGACTATTGGTTTGGAAATAGGATATTGATTTAGAAAAGACTGCTATTAGAATGGAATATACGGTATATACCTATATTGAATGCTCGGTGCATGAAATTAGTTAAACAATCCACTATTAATTTTTATTAGACGTATTTCCGACCAAACGGCTGCCCATAGTTCTGCTACACACGATGAACACGCAAATTCATCAAATATTATAAATATCTTGATTGATTGATTGCATCAGGTCCAGATATATATTCACGCAGCCTTATACGTTTATAGCGATGAATAAATATGATTGTCGGTCGTGCTACACCGTGGTAAGATATACAAATTACACCACCGAATTTATCATGTGTAAGTCCTTTGTCTTCTGTGAGTTTCCTATTCGGCAATTATTTGCGCATTGGGGACAGGTAAGGTCATGAACAGAAAAGATTATATTGCATTCAACGCACGTAAAGACAAACTCATCCCGACATTAAAACAGCTGTGTGAAATTGTAAATTACTTCAAGAGTAACTTCTGTCACGTGTCTTACCTTTATGATTATCCACCCTTCAGTTTACGCTTTTCTTCGTTTTGTCTTCTTTGATCATAAGCATCTTCAATTAGTACGTAAACATCACTGAGCATTTAATTCTTTGCTCGCAAAAGTGATCGTATAACTAATCGCCACCAAGAAACAGTAGGTATTATTAAATAATGAATATTATTTCGGGTATCCTGGAACATGTTTGCGTGCATTAAACATTTAGTTTGTAAGATTTGAAAATTTGATAGATGCACTTAAAGGTACTCAATCCGATTCGATGGTTCCCATATCATCAGATTCCAACAACAACAACAACAACAACAAATTTTGAAATGCCGCTTCAGTTATTAGAATCGAGTAATTGTCCACAAATAATGCTAGCCACCTAGTCCATGAGATAGAACTGTGAAAATGCATAAATAAAATTTTGGCTGCACCCCAAGGGGGGCAAAGGTTTTATTGCTTAATATGATAGTAAGATATGTTCTGATCAAAATCTCACTTGTTGGCCCTTGATTTAGGTGTCCGTTTAAAAAAAAAATTAGAATTAATGACCCAAAATATTTGCGATTTTGTCACATTGCTTAGGTTAGGGATGTTCATGAAAATTTCAAATTGGTCTAATCTTTTTCAATTTTGAGCTTATTTTGTAGAAATTACCATGCTGGTCACAGAACCGTAAACCATTTTAATATTCGTCAAATATTTTTTGAGTTATGGACATTTCTGTACCAAAAAAATGGTCGTTTTTCAGATTTCAGACCCCCCATTTTCGGCGTATTTTCAAAATAAGCTAAAAAGCAGATTTTAGGATCAATTATTTGTTAAAATACATAATAATTTTGTGTTTTTTCACTAATTAAGTGGTTAACCTACTGGTTAGAGCACATAAATCAATTTTTTTATCCATTTATGGTAAAGAATGAGAAAAAATATGCCGATGAAATGGGCGTTCCATAACATGGACTTAGTCCAATTAGGCTTTGTGACATGGGGTCACGTGACGAAATGCCATTTTTGAGGTCTTGTAACTCAGTAAATTTATCTCCATACATCTTGATATTTTCACAACATATTTAATATGTAAGTCTAACTATATTGTAAGGAAATTTTGGTTATTGCATGTAAATTATTTTCGTTATGGCCTATGGCTTATTGAAATCCTCTTATTTTCGAAAATGTAATTTTTTGGGCATTTTCCTTGATATTTTGTTTATAAAAAATAAACAGGTGAGGATTAATTGGTAAAACTAGTTGAACTTTCAGCTGAAATTTTTTTTTAATTCAAATGGATCCATTTTGTTGATTATACTAAGGTATGTTTATGGATTTCACCCCTTTTTGTTGTCAATGGAGCACAAATTTGGCAGTCAGTTTAGGGGTAGGCCAAACCACACAGTATACATATTGGAGACAAAGGGGTGAGGGTATGTGCACAAAGCAAGTGGCTATATCACCAGTGGTGAGGTGGATATGTATACCTGGAGTGACCCTATGGTCATTGTTGTGGTATTTATGTATATCTTGAATGTCTATTTGGCCATGGGTGTGTATAAAAGGTATATAGGGTGGTTACCGTATGGCCAATGGTGAGGTGAATGGGTATTCAGGGATTGACTTATGTTCACGAACATGGTGAATATCTATACAGGGAGTGATTATATGGTTATGGGTTGTGTGTAGGATCATACCCTGTGTTCATGTATTGTAACTCGTGGCTGTATGGCCATTTGTGGTGTGTACGGGTATAACAAAGTATGGCTATATGGTCATGGGTCACGTGTACGTGTATATGGTGGGTGACTATACTGTCATTTGTGTGGTGATTATGTATATATGGAGTTACTGTGTGGTAATGGGTGGCTATCGCTTTCCTCCATTGTACATACAGACAGACCATCAAGATGGATGACATTACCTCTCTATTGATTAACATATCCCTGAGCTATTTTGGAAAGCGATAGACACCAAAGGTTTCACATGTACAACCCACATATTACCTCACAGAAACAAAAATGACAATATAGTCACCCACTTTATACACATACACCTGACCCATGACCATACAGCCATACTTGGTTATACCATACACACAACAAATGATCATACAGTCACGAGTCACCATGCATGCACACCAGGCATACTCCTATATCTGACATATGACCATATCGTCACTCTTTGTATACATATTCACTACATTCAGGATCATAAAGTCACTCCTTGTATACATATTCACCTCACCATTGACCATACAGTCACTACCTGTATACATATTCGGCACCTCCATAGTCATATAACCACTCGATAAATACATATACAGCCCACCCATGACCATAGATTCAATCCAGGTATACATATACACATCGCCAATGGCCATTCAGCCCTTCCCAATATACAAATACCAGCACACATGACCACTCATACCTTCCATGCATATACACCTCCCACATGACAATTCAGCAAATCACTGTATACTCATGCACGCCATCCATCATCACACAGATACTGCCTACACACCCACCAATGATAATCCATCCACGACATATATAACAATATAACCAATGTCAGAAATGGTAACGCACTCAAGATCATATATTATAAACCCAAGAATGTAATTGTAGAATATAAAATATATTGGTTTTGCGAATGGCCAACTCAGAATTCCGTTAAAATAACAATAACAACCAGCACCTAATTAACGAACCGGCGGCCGACTCCACCGTCTCCGACCACAACCCCCAGTGGGCTGCAGAAATTACTTTTATTTGTAATTGACATGTAGTTTATCACAAACCAAAAATCAAAATTAATCAACGTTGATTAACGACAATAAACGAAATTGAAATTCCCCAACTACACCTTTTACCGGACTCCAGCTCCAGCTCCAGCTCGCAGTTTGACTTTTAATCATCCCAAAAATTCCCATTCTATAAATAAAACTAATAAAACACCCATTGATAATGTAAGCGCCCACGAGAATGGCAGGCCCTATATACCCACGCGCATAGCCAATGACCATCCAGCTTACTCCATGTATATGTACACTTCAAACATGACCGTACAGTCATTCCATGCACACATATACACCTATATATTACCCATAACCATTAAATCGCTCCCGATTTATCCACACACTCCATGACCATACAGACAGCACATGTCTACATATACACCACACCTGTCATAATCCCGCCCATGACCTTACAGTCACTCTATGTATATACATGAACAATACACATGAACAATACACAGGTGGCCATATAGCTTCTCTAGTTATGTCCATACACCATATCAATGGACATACAGACACACCGGGTACACCCACACTGGGTACATACAACCATACACTATACAGTCACTCCATACATACCGTTTCACCTCACACATGATCACGATCACTCCTTGAATACCTACACATCTTACCATGGACACCCCACTCATAACCATATAATCACTCCTTGTATGCCTATTCACCTCACCAATGATCAAACGGTAACTCCCTGGCTGTCATCTTGGCATCCACCCTGTACCCAGTTGATCAACTTTTATCATAATGGGCCAGAATAGCCACATATTATGTTTTATGTCAGTTCCGTCGCAAAGTTCTGCCCATTTCCTTTCAATAATATGGCCAGAATCACAAAAGAGGTTCTCGGAAAATTCCATACATCTTTAAAATGAATTTGCTACCTTTTCCGGATAACGCAGAGATTAATGTTCGGGATGTATGTAAAAGAAATGAATTTTATTACCAAATTTTGTTGCCATCTTGAGAAAATGGTTTATAAATGCCGTAGTGTGACACAATTATGATAGACCAAAACAATAATCATCTTTCATATCAAAGATAGTTACATTTCACTTGAACAAATGATCCAGACCTGAAAAGTTAATTTTTGCCGATATTTTTTGTCAAGTTTCTGAGAGAAAACTCCAATATTTCTGGTAATGTCAGTGGTGACAATAGAAACAATAAACCATGGTGTATCAGACATGTTAGTATTCAATTATAGAAGACAGAATAGCCAATTGTATACATCAACCACAACTTGTAAGCGATTGAAGGGCATGCTGAGGCAGTATCTACTATTTCCCGTATTTTGAAGGTCTTTTTGGCAGCCATTTTGAGCCAAAGTAACAATTTTGGTTCCAATGAGTTGGAATATTCATAGGTAATGATATGCCTCACTTAAATTACAAATTTCTGTTCATTTCTTGTAGAAATATGACTAGAATCCCAATTGTGATTTTTTGTGAAATTTAATACCGCATTCTGTAAAATCGAATTTTTGAGGGATCGGACGGGGCTAGGAGCCCAGTTATTGCATATGTTATTGCTCCAAGATCTGTTAATATATAAAATACAAAATAAAGTCTCATTTCTCAACCATTTCCAAACAAAATAAACTGATCTAGAAGATGTAAGTGAAAAAATGTCATATTTTCAACTTTCGGTGACCATTTTGGCAGCCATTTTGGATTGGGAGTTTCAATTTTGCCCTATCGAAGTGTCAATGTGTCCTAGCTTCATGAAAATATATACATTAGTATACATTTTACTAGAGTTTCCAGCTATAATTTGCATCAAACTGACTTAGGGTCTGAAAAACGGCGGCCATCATGGCCGCCATCTTGTCTGGAGTCTATACGGCCACTTTTTGTTCTTGTTAACATTAAAAGTTGAAGGGCATAATAAAGAACAAAATGGGTGGGGTAAAGTTAAGTCACATTGGGTTGCAAGGGTACCGCCATTAGCTCCCGGACTGTCATATTAAGGTGCAAGAAAGCACAAAAACCCAACAACTCCCATCATATAAAATCATAAAACGCTCTTTATTTACAGCATTTGACTCCCAAAGTGCCACTTTAATGTCTTAAATGTTTGTTTATGTGTTTAAAATGTTTCATGAAACTCAATTGGCGGCAAACCCCGTTTTGATTGACACACAGTCTTTTCCTATTTATGATTTTCTATTTTGGCGGGAATATTGGCGGCCATCTTGGATTATGCCCCCTAGCGGCCAAACGGACACTTTTTGTCAAGGCCATAAGTCAAATTTTGTTCCTGGTGCTATACGCTTTCCATTGACACCAAAAAACCTTTGCCCCCCCTGGGGTGCAACGAAAGTCAATTTTCCATTTTCTATCTCATGGACTAACCGTCAACTATAGTATAAAATTGCCCAAAACCTGTTATTTGTCAACATTTTGTTCAACGAAAAATTGCCGGTTTGTCAAATATCTGACACAAAAAAGCCACTTGATTTTAGAGTTATCCATTTTCATTCGCAATTTGGTCTGAGACAGTCTTCTCGTCGACTGTTTACTGGGCCACTTAAAAAATTAT
Source organism: Siphonodentalium dalli (assembly GCA_032622095.1). Lineage (NCBI taxonomy): Eukaryota > Metazoa > Mollusca > Scaphopoda > Gadilida > Siphonodentaliidae > Siphonodentalium > Siphonodentalium dalli. The sequence continues at coordinate 154,422,832 of CP136066.1, read as the reverse complement.
CGGTGGTGAAAAATAATAGATTTCAAACAACGATATCTGATCACTCTGAGCTTTGATGGGTAGGTTCCTCGACTCGAATCAAATATTTTTACCCCCCCCCCAAGCCAAGGAAATAGTAATTTGCGAGCGTTAATTCGGATTATGCATCTTTAAGCTTAGCGGTTAGTATCCTCATATTAAACTTAGTAATAATCTCTTTCATGCCATAATTGCTAATACCATTGTGTGTTTAACACTTATTTTGTAAATTTCAATTTTACACCCTGCTGTTAATTTTATATTGTTATATACAGATTTCTACTGTGGGTATAACATTTCTACCGTGCTTATAAATGTTTCAATGGCACTTCATGGATTAAACGTTTATACCCATAATAGAACTACATCATGGTTGACAAAATAATTCCTATATGTTACATTCATTTAAAATTGGAAGGTCAGGAAAATTATTTATATTTCAATCAAACGCAGCTTGCATATTATAGTGTTATATGAACTGGGGGAAATCTGAATGGGAATATCAACTGACTGATGTCTTCGCAATAGGCAGACCATTTAATTACCCAGAAGCATGTATCGCTGCGCGTGACCCACATTTTTGGTAGCTTGAAATTTTTGGGTCACTCGATGGGGGTACATCTTAAAAGTGACCAACGGAGTAGTAATACTGTAGAGAACCAAATTGGTAGGACAAATCAAAGTTGATAATTAAGGTATAAATAAAATACACCCATAGTAGCCACGAGTATAACATTTTCACCACTCGTGCATGCTGTTGTGTATAGATCATGCCATTAATCTCTACTCTGGTTAACGCCCTTAGAGATCATATTCCACCAATACAAAACCTTGGAATTTTTTGAAGTTTTGACAGGGAACCTTATAAAGTCAAAAAATAACGCGGGGAATATATTTCTTAGTTATTATCTGTTCCTTAATACTGTACTTCGCTGTAGGTGGAGGTCCCAACTCGAAATTGGATGCTATTCCGTGAGCCGATATCGCAATAAACATTGAATTCATTACCCAGAAGAAATTCCAACACTGTAAGCGATGCGAAGCAAAATCGCTCACAATGTCACTTCAATTGTGAAATTTTGAGTTGGGTCCTCCACCTGCAGTGAATTGCATTATCGAGGAACAGATATACTAACTAAGAAATATACTCACCGCGTTATTTTTTCGACTGTATAAGGTTCCCGGTCAAAAAGTTCCCAGATTTTGTACTGGTGGAAAATGATCTCTACGCCTGTTAGCCAGAGTAGATATTCATGGCATGATTAAGGTGTTGTGGTTTAAACCACTCGTGCAGGTTAAAACCAAAATTCCACTCGTGGTGAAAATTTGGTACTCTGGACCACTATATAGGGGTGTATTTTATAGCTATCACACGATCTGGCACCGGGCAGCAAATTAGGTCGATAAATGCATGAAATACTTTTATATACTGCGTGACTTTATATTCCACGGAAAGACTATAGTTCAAGTCGCGGTATCTAGAAAAATCGGCAGCATTCATGGTCATAATGATATTCCCGATATGGTGAAAAAAAGGAACGCTTGTTTCACTGCAGAAATATAGAATTCCAATGTAATTTATCTAACTGTGATTATATCCATATCTATAATTCTAAAAACTACACGATTGACGCATACAAGTTTGGTTAAGGGCTTGTGGTTAAAACCACAATTGCACTCGTTTTGGATCTCTCGGCTGAAACACCACTCAATGCACGTGCTGTTACGCCGAGTTATGTAGTAACTGACGAGGTTTGTGGTAGCTCGCGAGTTATGTAGTAACAATCGACGAGTTTTGTGGTAGCTCACGAGTTTTGTAGTAAAATCGACGAGTTATGTAGTAATTTCAGGTTACGAGTTTTGTAGTAAAATATCGACGAGTTTTGTAGTAAAAAACAAGCAACAATTTTTAGTCAGTTTCAAAGGCGCGTTTAATAAAATCTGTTATTATCCATCCCTTAACTAACACCATTCCGATTGGGCAAAAGCCGCCACGTGATAGTCCTGGAAAAAGTTATATTGGACTCCCGAAAGTCATATTGGACTCCCGACTATAATATATGACTTTTCATATTGGACTCCGTGACGTCACGAATTAACCCTAAATATTGCGAAATGAATCGGTGAAATTGTGATGCGCGCGCAACATTGATGGATTTTAGCAGACGTTTCACTTCCGGATTGAGTTTTTTCTCACTTCCGTGTTTACTTTTCCAAATCATGCTTTCTGGTGATCAATATACGGTACAGGCTTTTATAGAGAATTAAGTGCCGACAAATACCAAAAATAACCACAAAAGTTTTTTTTCCAAAATTTGGATAAACATACAGATGGATAATAAAAATGTCATTATACAATGTTGTGTACAGTATGAGTTTTTCTTGTACGAGTCCAGGTTGTGGTGAAAAGTCATATTGGACTCGACACTGGCAAGAAAAACACATACTGTACACAACATTGTATAATAACTTTATAATATAGTAAATGCAATGTTTTTTGTGTAATTGTTTATGTGGTGGACGTTAATGACGCTGTAGCTCAATTTGATGATGGTCCCTCGTCACTGCTGTGCCGTTTCTCGGCAGATCTGAGCCAAACTTCGTACCTAGAAGTACTATGGCCATGTTATTAACTTGGACCTGGTCCCCATTACACCAGACGCCGTGTTCTGACGTTAATGACGTTGTAGCTCAACTCGATGATGGTCCCTCGTCACTCCTCCGCAGTTTATCGGCAGATCAGTTCGAAACTTGGTACATAGACGTATTGTGGCCATGTTATTGATGTGGACCAGGTCCCGATTACGCTAGCCGTCGCGTCCTGGCGGCAATGACGTTGTAGCTCAACCTGATGGTGATCCATCGTCACTCATCCGCTGTTTCTCTGCAGATCGAGGCGAAACTTCGTACCTAGAAGTATTATGGCCATACTATTAACTTGGAGCTGGTCCCGATTGTAATGGTGGTCCGGCGTCACTCCTCCACAGTTTATCGGCAAATCGAGGCGAAACTTCGCATGTAGAAATACTTTGGCCATACTATTAACTTGGAACTGGTCCCGATTGCCTCAAACGTCGCGTTCTGGCGTTAATGGCATTACACAAAAAAACATTGCATTTACTATATACGATTTTATTAAGTCCAAACCCGACTTTGAAACTGACTAAAAATTGTTGCTACAAAACTCGACGAGTATTACTACAAAACTCGTTAGCTTGTTTTTTACTACAAAACTCGTCGATATTTTACAACAAAACTCGTAACCCAAATTACTACATAACTCGTCGATTTTACTACAAAACTCGTGAGCTACCACATAACTCGGCGTAACACGTGCTGATAAAATATCACTGCACTATATGTTGAAAAAATATATATTCAATGAAATTATTTATTTGTTCGAATCAAACAACGTGATTATTGATCAAAACATAAAATACATGTTTAAAGATACAAAATCGGAATGAATTCCCTAATTTATATTTATTTGGCTTCGGGGTAAAATATATTTGATTCGTGTCGAGGAATACACTCATCAAAGCTCAGAGTTATGAGATTTCGATTTTTTAAATCTGTCATTTTTCACCACCTGGAATATTTGGCGGCCTAGCAAATATTCGACGAGCCGACACATACTCTCGATATCGAATAGCGTTGAACAATTTTTTTTATAACTGTGATAATCCATATCTAATTCTGAAAACTACACGATTGAAGAAAAACAATTCAGCTAGAGGCTCGTGGTTAAAACCACAATTCCACAACTTGCAACCGTTGAACATTTTGAGATACCCCACCTCCATGTCGCGATACGTCCCTGCATGATCGATATATCGCCGGGTACAACTGGGTATGTGGCCTTGAATGTATAAAGAGTAAAAGAAAGAATCGTAACATTCCTAATTGCGCGCGGTGGGACTTTGTGTCAGAACACAGTGTGGTGCAGATCGAATAATAGAACATATAGATAATACGGTCAATAAATAATCTAGAGTAATGCCCTAAATAATCGACTCCATAACCACGGCAGAATTATGGGTAACTTTTCAAGATTTAGTCGGAAATATGGCTTGTTGCCATTCATCGGAAAGCTCTCAGTGAGAGCTTTCCTATGAATGGCAACAAGCCATATTTCCGACTAAATCCTGAAAAGTTACCCATAATTCTGCCGTGTTAGAATGGCAACAAGGCATATTTCCGACTAAATCCTGAAAAGTTACCCATAATTCTGCCATGGTTAAGGAGTCGATTATTTAGGGCATTACTGTACACCAGCGACTTGTATATGTTTTTATTCTCTCATCGCCACCAGTACGGTACGTAGAAAGTGCAGTATAGTTAGCATTCAGGTAAAAAAAAACATGCACCAGGGCATCATTATAGTTTATAGCTAAGTATGTAGGTTCGATTCGTCAATGTCAAATGGATTAGACAAAATATGTTCAGTACATCAGTACGGGATCAACACAAGAATTAAACATTTTTATGCTGAAAAAAACAAAACAACAACAACAACAGTTTGGATTCAGAAAGCTTATATGTCTATATCGCGTGTTTAAAAAAAAAATGTTTTATGTAAGCATTACTGTTATGATGAAATACAGAATTCAGGGCAATGAATAATATTACAGAAAACACAGATCTTCAACTAAAACATTTCATTTGCAATTACATTCGGCGGTTTTTGAGGATAAATTGACTTTCATAATTTTCAGGCGCTATGCCAACTGGAGGAGTGTAACATTCTACTAACATCGCCGACAATTTGAAGCAAATCGACCGTACCACTCCATAGAAAACAGCCTCAGAACTACGCTCAATTGTAAATTTACCATGCCCGTTTAATATATTTGTAGATTTCAATCAAGTATATTATTGCAAATATTATTGATGGTCCCATTGAACTGATTTCTACCCATCGACTCAGGAATATAGGGAGTCGTATGAGGGTGGTAGGTTGTGATCAAACTTAAAATTTCTCTATCTACATCTCCTTGAACCAGCCCCGAAGTCACAAGTTCGAATAACTCCATTTACGTGCATTCACCCCTATCTGGGTTAGAACTATCCAACTGATAAAACAGGCTTTCCAACTGTTATAAATGTGTGAAGTTGGAACATTTCAGATCATTTCAGTCCACAAAGTTATATTGCCGGGTACACAGGAGTAACAGAAAGAATCCTACCATCCCTAATTGCACTTGGTGTGACTTTGACATTGACCTTGTAAGCCGCGCATTGTCTTATATATGCGTGCCAGAACGCATGCAGTGCGGTGCAAATCGAACAATACGGTCAATTATCGACAACAGTGACTTACACGTGTATTTTAAAATTATTTCTTCGCCACAGTACAGTAATTAGCAGTCAGAACACCATCGGTGCACTAAGGTCAATAATCGACAACAGTGACTTATTTTTTAGTTCTTTCTCTTGCGATAGTAAATTCGTTGTCAGTCAGAACACCGCGCACTTAGTCGTGAGTACATGCAAATAAGTGAGCAGGTTCGATTCGTCAATAGCAAATGGATTACACAAATGTGGTTAATACCTCAATACATACGAGGTCAACGCAATCAAGTATAACATATGTCCCCATAATGCTGAAAACAGTTGCATTCCGATTGTATCAGCATAATCATTGCAGTCATATATTATCAACGAAGTCGAGAGCGAAACCCCAGATTATATGTTGAGGTACTGACTGTCAGTGACTGACCACATTCTCTACTCAGAATTTCAGTTCGGTCTATAAGGAGTTATGACTATATGACCTATATTACTGCATGGTTCATTAGCAATCTCTCGGCTGAACTCGTGGGGTGTTGTCGTGGTATCATCCCTGACCAAGTTATCCTGCTAATGTGCTATGATGTTGGCGGGTCCTGCTAAATTGCTATGTTGTGGTGGGTTCTGCTAAATTGCTATGGTGTCGTTTTGGCAAAGAGATGCTGTTAAGAAAAAGTACCGTTAACATTTTCTAAAGTTGTCATTGTCGAGGTGTTCGGATAATCTAAACATATCCAGAAAATGCCATCATGTGACGTGTATCAACCATTGAACAACATATTTTGCGAAATATTTTAATATTGGTTTTATTAGTTGTTGCAAATCGACTATAATCAAAATGGATGTTTGCGTCGTTTTCCAAACACCAGCACAGCCAATATTATCTATCTATCTATCTATCTATACTATATATTTTGAGACTTCGTATATATGTGTGTATATATGTGTGTGGGTACTTCATAGAATCCAAAACGCGTGTAAAGATTGAGCTCAAACTTCCTATGTAAGTGTCAAATCACACCGACACGACCGTGGTCGCGGTTTAGAGAAGCTCAGAGCACCCGTTCTCCAATCTCAAATCACCTAAAGGCACGGCGGGGGTTAATCAAGTGGGGTATTTAATGAGCGTTTGTTTTTGACGCATCTCTATAAAGAGCGTCTGTTTCCCATTCAACGTTATTCGCATCTGCAGAGTTATACGGTAACTTGTATGCGGGGAGATTTATTGGATGTAGTACTCTTACAACATCATTGTTATAGTATGTATGACACTTAGGTCAGGGCTTAGGGGGGGGGGTAGTTATATTATATAGGCATAATGCTTCTCAGAAATCCCGGTTACAAACCAACACTCACAATTTCGTATTTACGCAAAGGTTATCGCCCGAAAGCAGAGAGAAAGTGCTTTCCTATTTTTAGAACGCAACACATGTTTACGTCGCGTTGGGGTTCACCACGGGGACTATTGACCGACACTCACAATTTCGTCTTTTGCATCAGATACCAACACCTCGACCGATCGGATATATGTGTGTATGTGTGTATATATGTGGGTACTTCATAGAATCGAAAACGCGTGTAGGAACGGGCATCCCCACGGCAATGTCGGCTTATAGACATCTTCACTACACATGACAGCCGATGGAATTTACATTTTCTGATGTATACGTTTTTTGTTACGGCTGAAAATCTTAGTCTATTTCCGAAACATTCATATAAACAAGCTCTAAACTTACACCCCTCGATTCCTGCTAACTCACGCAGCTATACACACTGCCCCAAACCGTGAACGCCAACGACATTGTTGGCGAAAAAATAGCCCCCAAGCCGTAAATATCAACAACAACGATATTACTAAATACACGTTTTCGGCAATGTGAGAGTTTTCGGGGAGCCGTGATGCCAACAACAACGACCCGAAGCCCTGAATGCCAACAACAGATTCAATGCAATGTTATCTATTACGCAGAGAGATTTCACGACATTACGACGGGTACGGCAGACTCGAAATATTATGCAGACAGATTTCCCGACGGGAAGCGTTTGTTTTAAATTCAATGCAATGTTATCGTAGAGAGATTTCACGAAACAAAGAATGCGTTGTCTCTCGTTCCTAGGAAGGGGGGATTTCTACGGGTAAATTTTTCCGCCAAAAATTAACAATAAAAAAACAATTCAGAAACAAAATACATTAAATTTAAAAAACATTAAATTCATATTAAAAAATAAAAAACAAAAATAAATAAAAACTAAATAATTACAAAAATGTCATGTTTCTGAAACAAAGCCATGGGACGAATGCCGCCAGTGGCGGGCTAACCTGCTATCTACTATATAATTTGAGACTTCCGTATATATATATATATATATATATGTGTATATATAGAATAGAAAACGCGTGTAGGAACGGGCATCCCCACGGCAATGTCGGCTTATAAGACATCTTTACTACACATGACAGCCGCGATGGACAATTGGTCTCTATATATGTACCAAAATTACGCCGCGTTGGTGACTGGGAAATTCCAGGGAATGCCGATTGAGCTCAAACTTGCTACCTACGGGAAGTGTCATATATATGAGTGTGTCCTTTATAGACTCGAACCGATTGAGCTCAGACTTGCTAAATATTGACTGGGAAATTCCACGGAATGCCGATTGAGCTCAAACTTGCTACCTACGGGAAGTGTCATATATATGTGTGTGTCCTTTATAGACTCGAACCGATTGAGCTCAAACTTGCTAAATACGGGAAGTGTCATGGACGGGTTCATTGAACAAAAAAAATCGGGTAAAATTGAAAAACAAAATTAAAAAGGCACAATTAACTCCTTGAAAAACCCCAAAAAATCGGGTAAAATTTAAAAACAAAAAATTCAATTAAAAAATTAAAAAGGCACAATTAACTCATTGAAAAACAAAATAATTAACTCATTGAAAAACAACAAATTAAATTAAAATTGTCATGTTTCTGACTATTGCCGAAATTTGCTGCAAATGCAGCACAAGTGTCTCGGAACCTGTTGCAATTGCTTTTTCGAACAAAGCCATGGGACGAATGCCGCCAGTGGCGGGCTAACCTGCTAGTACTATATATTTTGAGACTTCGTATATATGTGTGTATATATGTGTGTGGGTACTTCATAGAATCCAAAACGCGTGTAAAGATTGAGCTCAAACTTCCTATGTAAGTGTCAAATCACACCGACACGACCGTGGTCGCGGTTTAGAGAAGCTCAGAGCACCCGTTCTCCAATCTCAAATCACCTAAAGGCACGGCGGGGGTTAATCAAGTGGGGTATTTAATGAGCGTTTGTTTTTGACGCATCTCTATAAAGAGCGTCTGTTTCCCATTCAACGTTATTCGCATCTGCAGAGTTATACGGTAACTTGTATGCGGGGAGATTTATTGGATGTAGTACTCTTACAACATCATTGTTATAGTATGTATGACACTTAGGTCAGGGCTTAGGGGGGGGGGGGTAGTTATATTATATAGGCATAATGCTTCTCAGAAATCCCGGTTACAAACCAACACTCACAATTTCGTATTTACGCAAAGGTTATCGCCCGAAAGCAGAGAGAAAGTGCTTTCCTATTTTTAGAACGCAACACATGTTTACGTCGCGTTGGGGTTCACCACGGGGACTATTGACCGACACTCACAATTTCGTCTTTTGCATCAGATACCAACACCTCGACCGATCGGATATATGTGTGTATGTGTGTATATATGTGGGTACTTCATAGAATCGAAAACGCGTGTAGGAACGGGCATCCCCACGGCAATGTCGGCTTATAGACATCTTTACTACACATGACAGCCGATGGAATTTACATTTTCTGATGTATACGTTTTTTGTTACGGCTGAAAATCTTAGTCTATTTCCGAAACATTCATATAAACAAGCTCTAAACTTACACCCCTCGATTCCTGCTAACTCACGCAGCTATACACACTGCCCCAAACCGTGAACGCCAACGACATTGTTGGCGAAAAAATAGCCCCCAAGCCGTAAATATCAACAACAACGATATTACTAAATACACGTTTTCGGCAATGTGAGAGTTTTCGGGGAGCCGTGATGCCAACAACAACGACCCGAAGCCCTGAATGCCAACAACAGATTCAATGCAATGTTATCTATTACGCAGAGAGATTTCACGACATTACGACGGGTACGGCAGACTCGAAATATTATGCAGACAGATTTCCCGACGGGAAGCGTTTGTTTTAAATTCAATGCAATGTTATCGTAGAGAGATTTCACGAAACAAAGAATGCGTTGTCTGTCGTTCCTAGGAAGGGGGGATTTCTACGGGTAAATTTTTCCGCCAAAAATTAACAATAAAAAAACAATTCAGAAACAAAAAACATTAAATTCATATTAAAAAATAAAAAACAAAAATAAATAAAAACTAAATAATTACAAAAATGTCATGTTTCTGAAACAAAGCCATGGGACGAATGCCGCCAGTGGCGGGCTAACCTGCTATCTACTATATAATTTGAGACTTCCGTATATATATATATATATGTGTATATATAGAATAGAAAACGCGTGTAGGAACGGGCATCCCCACGGCAATGTCGGCTTATAAGACATCTTTACTACACATGACAGCCGCGATGGACAATTGGTCTCTATATATGTACCAAAATTACGCCGCGTTGGTGACTGGGAAATTCCAGGGAATGCCGATTGAGCTCAAACTTGCTACCTACGGGAAGTGTCATATATATGAGTGTGTCCTTTATAGACTCGAACCGATTGAGCTCAGACTTGCTAAATATTGACTGGGAAATTCCACGGAATGCCGATTGAGCTCAAACTTGCTACCTACGGGAAGTGTCATATATATGTGTGTGTCCTTTATAGACTCGAACCGATTGAGCTCAAACTTGCTAAATACGGGAAGTGTCATGGACGGGTTCATTGAACAAAAAAAATCGGGTAAAATTGAAAAACAAAATTAAAAAGGCACAATTAACTCCTTGAAAAACCCCAAAAAATCGGGTAAAATTTAAAAACAAAAAATTCAATTAAAAAATTAAAAAGGCACAATTAACTCATTGAAAAACAAAATAATTAACTCATTGAAAAACAACAAATTAAATTAAAATTGTCATGTTTCTGACTATTGCCGAAATTTGCTGCAAATGCAGCACAAGTGTCTCGGAACCTGTTGCAATTGCTTTTTCGAACAAAGCCATGGGACGAATGCCGCCAGTGGCGGGCTAACCTGCTAGTCTTCTATACTATATATTTTGAGACTTCGTATATGTGTGTGTGTGTGTGTGTACTTCATAGAATCCAAAACGCGTGTACAGATTGAGATCAAATTCCGTATGTAAGTGTAAAATGCCACCGACACCGCCGTAGTCGCGGTTTAGAGAAACTCAGAGCACCCGTTCTCCAATCTTAAATCACCGCAAAGGCACGGCGGGGGGGGGGGGGGGGTAATCAAGTGATTATTTAATGAGCGTTTGTTTTTGACGCATCTCTATAAAGAGCGTCTGTTTCCCATTCAACGTTATTCGCATCTGCAGAGTTATACGGGAACGCAAACGTTATCGCTCGAAATTTATTCCCTGCGAGCACGGATGGCGCGCTCTGTTTTTACAGTATTTTTGGTATATATACCGAAATCATCCCAGATAATCACGAATATAGCATCAGATTTCTCCCCAGATATACCGTTATAAAGCTACTGGAATCTGCCAATCTACGGGAAATTCCACGGAATGCCGATTGAGCTCAAACTTGCTACCTACGGGAAGTGTCATATATATGAGTGTGTCCTTTATAGACTCTAACCGATTGAGCTCAAACTTGCTAAATAAGAAAATAGCCCCCAAGCCGTAAATATCAACAACAACGATATTACTAAATACACGTTTTCGGCAATGTGAGAGTTTTCGGGGAGCCGTGATGCCAACAACAACGACCCGAAGACAGATTTCCCGACGGGAAGCGTTTGTTTTAAATTCAATGCAATGTTATCGTAGAGAGATTTCGCGAAACAAAGAATGCGTTGTCTGTCGTTCCTAGGAAGGAGGGGATTTCTACGGGTAAATTTTTCCGCCAGAAACAAAAAAATTAAATAAAACAATTTACAATTTAATTAAAACAATTTAAAATTAAAAAAAATTAACAATAAAAAAACAATTCAGAAACAAAATATATTAAATTTAAAAAACATTAAATTCATATTCAAAAATAAAAAACAAAAATAAATAAAAACAAAATAATTACAAAAATGTCATGTTTCTGAAACAAAGCCATGGGACGAATGCCGCCAGTGGCGGGCTAACCTGCTAGTACTATATATATTTGAGAACTCCGTATATATATGTGTACTTCATAGAATCGAAAACGGGTTGACCGATCGGGACCAAACTTCCTATCTAAAGGTAAAATCCCACGGGAATCGTCGTCGCGGCGTTTTGGAGAAGCTCAGAGCACCCGTTCTCCAATCTTAGTCACAAAAAACGGCACTGCGGTGGTTAATCAAGTGATAATTTAATGAGCGTTTGTTTTTGACGCATCGCTATAAAGAGCGTTTGTTTACCATTCAACGTTATTAGTATCTGCAGAGAGATATACGGGATTTTGAGTAGTTTCCTATTCGGGGAGATTTATTGGATGCCATAGTACTCTTACAACATTTCTGCAATATAATTGCCTCAAAGTGTTCAGCATCATTGTTATAGTATGTATGACACTTAGGTCATGGCTTAGGGGGGAAGTTAGTGTGGATATAGGCATAATGCTTCTCAGAAATCCCGGCAGACGAGATCTCGGAAACGGGTGGAGCTATCGACTTAAAATTTGGTATGTGAATATATCTTGCCCCGGATACGAATTTTATCGGGTCGCCGAGCCCGTACGACGCCAGCATCGCGCATGCGCAGACCAGATCTCGGAAACGGGTGGAGCTATCGACTTGAAATTTGGTTTTTGAATAGCCCGGACAACGTCGGGCTCATCATTAACTCATTGAAAAACAAAAAATTTAATTAATTTAAAAAATTTAAAATTGTCATGTTTCTGACGATTGCCGCCAGTGGCGGGCTAACCTGCTAGTTATATATATTTTTAAATTATATATGTTCTTGAATGATTCATATAGGCACTGGCTTTTTCTAAAATCACTTGGATTAGCCAAACACAGGGAAAATAACAACTTCAGAAAAAATAACGGTACTTTTTCTCAACGGCGTCAGTTTACCCTACTAGCATCATAGCAATTCAGCAGGACCCCAACATCATAACAAATTAGCAGGACCAGGGGTTTGTATACAGGCCTACCAACTTAATTGTGCAAGTGTTAAAATTGTGCTTGGAAAAAAAAGCGAAAGTCCACAATCGTGTGCCTATATAACACGTGACCTCAAAGAACTCAGAACGAGGCCGTCGCGTCGTTCGTCTTGTACATTCAGTGGTAAATTGACCGTCCAATTTGTCTTAATTAAGCCAGGAAATAACATGTCATCAGAGCCTAGTCATGGTCAGCAGCCCATCTGCAGGGTGCGAGAATTTTTAGAAACTTTCTCATGAATTATTCACCATTTCATAAACACCCAGGAACTGTGAACCGAGGGTCCGAGACCCCCTGCAGCGTCAGCCCCAGGCATCTTAGTTGACACAAACCATATTTTGTCCATGATCCAGGATACGCTGTGGTTGTCTTTGGAAAATATATGTGCGCGTTTGCCCAGAGTGATTTCACAACTACACGTTGAAAAAAAGAAAGACACATTGCATAGGAACTCTCGAGGCTACATTTTCGGACAAACAAGTAAACCCCCTTCAAAATATACCGATATAATATACTTGTTGTTTACACATGTACCAACATTTTATAAAGAAATACCCCAACACCAATAAAATAGTTTATGGCTATAGATGCGCTTATTTGATAAGCGCCACAAGTACCACAATCTGATCCCTCTTGAGGCTTACTCACTTAAAAATTTCAAAATCCATATCCATTGACCGAACACGTAACCAATAACACCGAAATCAATAACAATAACCCTATATATCTATCAGATAAATATAAATATAATTATATACATATCACGATACTATTGTATACACAACTATATTATATCTAAATGTGCATCCATGCAAAAAAACTTATATTTGCATCGATATTTGTGCAATAATTATGTTTCTGTTATATCTATTTTGATGATCAGAAATTACTAATAAATTGAAATTGAAATTGATAGGCCAAGGATTTACAGTGGAGTAAAATAAAGAGAGTTATCAATTGACAGTATGCATTTCAAAGTTTTATGACTTAGTGTAAGTATGTTCGGGTACGTTGAACTGGTAATTTAGAACTCAGGTGCCGTGTCAGCTGGAGGAGTGTAGCATTCTACTAACATCGCCGAACATCTGACGCAAACCGATCGTTCCTCTCCATAAAATACATCGTATGAACTACGCTCAATTGTAAATATTTACGTCTCGATTCGGAACGCAACTATCGGCGATAAACTGGCACAAGCGATTTTGCCATCGAGAGTCACCACATTTATTTAATATGTAAGAATGGCGGTGTGTGTGTTGTCAATTTGGATATAATATTAAATATTTGTCGAAATAACTATTTCGCATGAGTATTATTCCCCATTTATATTTGTTCACCCTACAGGAGTGTTTCACATCACTTTAAACACCATATCGTATACTATTAAAGTGATGTGAAACACTCCGGTAGGGTGATAAAAGAGACATGGAGGATAATCTTGCCAAAGTAGTTATTTTTACAAATCTTAAATCCAAACTGACAACACACACCGCCATTATTATATATTAATTAAATTCAATGACTCTCGATGGCGATATCATTTTCGTTACTTTATCGCCGATAGTTGCATGCGTCCCGAATCGAGAAGTAAATATTTACAATTGAGCTTAGTTCAGATGATGTTTTCTGTGGAGTGGTACGGTCGATTTGCTTGAGATTTTCGGCGATGTAGTAGGATGCTATACATTTTTTCCAGTTGGCATACTGCCTGAATACTAACTTAACAAGTCCATAATATGTCTTTAATATAAAACTTTATAAATAATGATGATCATGTTCCGTTATATGTTTGTACATTGGCTTTTTGTGTGAATTACTCAAGCTGTAAAAGGAGTTATTTCTGATGTGGTCACGGTTCCAATAAATTAAAATTCGACGCCCGAGACACACGCGTCTGGACACAGGCCATCAGCTCCAATCGTTAGTCGCCAAGTGTCCAATTATGATAACTCAAAAGTGTCAGTTGTTTTTTCACTTTTTACACTTCATTAATAATTGAGTCCAATCAACCGACTACATTTTACTTCAAAAAAGACGCTGACCTACGAATGACCCAGGCAAAGCAAAGCGGATGTCAGGCAAAAATTAAATTAATATTAAGATTGCTACTCAAAACAGAAATCATTAATTTGATTGAATTTGATGCCATTTCTCTTGTTCTGTTGATACATTGAAGTGAGTGGCGTTCTCTCATTACAGATTGTTGAATAGTCAACAATATCACACGTCGCCCATTTTTTTCGTCATAATTATTAATTTCTGAATTAAATTAAACCATTTATATATCAACTCGGGTCAACGTGCTCTGTAAATGTTGCGATGAAAGTATGCTTGACTTGGATATATGTTATGTTAGTATGCAGAACAAACCGACGAGAAATGGAGCCGTTATTTCCGCAAATTTTCAATTTTATGTCTTCAAAAATCAGAAGGTATCGAGACCAGACCATTTTTGTATGGGCACATTTAAATACAAAGATATTTGAAAAACTTACCCGAAATGTTTGATGACAATTCTCAAATAACGATGGGTCTTATTGACAGGTTTGCACTTACTATAGCATACATTGTTACAATAGCTTCAATTATATATTCTTTTCAATGTTCTGGGTATCTGAATACATGAATATGTATAATTGTATATGCTGATGCATATGCCACTGTGTGTGATTACATACTTCTCAATATCTCATAATATATATACCGTTTATATTTATTTATAGGTGCAATAAAACACATTGAAATATACATGGGCAGATGACTATGGTGTTTCAGTAACTGGACTTGTAAGTCATTATGACGAGTAGCAAGTCGTTATAACGAGTTGTATATTTGGGTGTGCGGTGGTGTTTCTGGTGGCCTAATGGCTTTCGTACATTTATCCATATACGAATAAAGAACAGGAATGAAGATTGCCAAAACTGTGGAAACCTTTCTCAATGTAAACAAATAATTTAAATAAAATGCATTTATATAGCTTAATCATCAACAACGCCTCGCGCACGGTAAACAATCAGCACAAACTTTCTGAGTTTTCGATCGCAAATCTCGCTTGTTTATCGGATTCGGAGATAATATTTAGATGTAAATGATATTTCTAACATTTACTCACATGACACGAGCGATTAAATCACACAATTGAATGTGAGACAACAATTTGTACAAGTTGTTCATATATATCATGAATTTCTAATGCACCCTGTGAAATTGAGAAGCTTAATACTATATTACTAAATTGTCCGATCATTGTTGGTGTGTTCTTGCGGCAAAAAACGATTCTAACTGATACGCCATAAATCGAATATAGTAACGTGTCCATGATTGAGAAAGAGAACAAGACATTCGAAAACAACGTATTTTTGTGTAATCGAACCGGACGATATATATAACGCCGAACTGGACATCAATAGTGGAACCGGAATGTATCGATTACAGCCTGTGATCTTATCTCCACTTTCTGATAACGAAGAGTTAATTTGGAGGATCAAAATGAGCCATGTCCGTTTAACCCTTCCATGACTGTAACTTCCTGAAATTTTGAGGAAACCCAGTGCCAATGCATTCTCTTATATATCGGGTCTCCCATATATGGAGCCTCGCACATATATAAGAGAATATATTGGCCTAACAATACTTACATTGACCCTGTAAGCCAGTGCATTCTTTTATATATGCGAGACTCCCTATGGGAGACTCGCATATATAAGAGAATGAACTGGCACAGTATCTTTAATGCTGCACCAGCACAGCTCCCGCCATGAAAGAGTTCATATATTTGTAATTCTCAATCAATTATTGCGAATAGTAATGATAATCCCATTGAACTGATTTCCACCCATCGACTCAGGAATGTGGATTTCGTTGGGGGGGGGTGATTGAACTTGAAATTTCTAACTACATCTCCTTGAACCAGACCCGAATTCTCAAGTTCGGGTAGCTCCATGTGCGTGAATACACCCCTATTTTGGTTATAATTTTCAATTGATACCTTACAAGCGTTGCAACTGTTGTGAATTTCTAAACTGACACCGTCTAAGGCTGGAAACTTTCCTCCATCTGGTAGTCATTTCAGCCCACCACATTTCCAGAAAGTAGAAATATTGGTTTAAAAAATCATCAAATAACACAATTTATACTGGTTGGAAAATCAAAATATGAGAAACACTTCGTTGTGTTAGATACACTCACCCAAATGAATAATAAACCATTCCAAAGTATACTTTTATGACTGAGTGGGCGAATCAATATAGTGATTTGGTTTATTCTACCGACATGCATCGGAGCTAAATGAGGAGACAAAATCACACAATTATAAGTGAACCAGAGATGATCACAGCGACCAGCCTAGAGGGCGACTTGGGAGACAGGGACCAGCCTGGAGGGCGACTTATGAGATATATTCTACCTGAAATGTGCCACTTATCCATATTTTGATCCCAGGGTAAAGTGACTTCTTTTTCACGTACCAATATGCATATGTCCCAACAGCGTATCTAAAATATATTTACTAATTGTAATGGTGGTCTTACTCACTATAATGATTTTATAATTGGGCTCTTGTGTTGCATAATACTTATTGAATCATAGAAGGGTGATGTTGAGGTGTAAATTGAACTTCAGCCATTGTTACTTCTCCCTGATAACAGTCCACTTCTCCCTAATAACAGTCCACTTCTCCATAATAACAGTCCACTCCACCCTAACAACCAAAACGGGAGAAATGACTTCTCCCAATTTGAAATAAAACCTTTTTGCGAGAACATGCATAGTGGCCCGACGACATAATAATACAGATGTAAGCTTCTGATTAAAAAGCATTACATTGAAGACACTGGTTTGATTAATTTAAACATATTGTATTTGCTGAATGCATAATATATAAATATATACAAGGGCAAAAGGGATGGGGTGACAAGACTTAGTGTTGCCACTTACAATACCACCCTTTCGCCATTCAAAACACTGAATATAAACAAATCAAAAGTTGACAAGAGCAAGGAAAAATGTTATAACAATTGGTTTGATTGGATTACGGTAGGACATTGCTGTGTTGATTATTGCGGAACGGAAGTCAGTGCGATTTCACGTCAATCTGATCAGTCGCTTACTGAGATGGTTAGCTCGGCGCGATCGAAGATTAATGGTCAAGCTTAACAGTACGCAATATCAACGAAAACAGAAATTAACGTACTCCGGAATCAATACACGTCCATAAGACGCAAGCCAGATTTAATTGAATACCCCGGGGTGCGATGATAGCGTGTTGTTCCTCGTTCCATCGTCCGGATGTCCAGTAATGGTCTTCTGAATCTCCCTGTGTGACCTAATTGTGATTGACCGTTGGCAGATGCAACACTTTCTGAAAACATGAACTATCTAGTTGGAATGAGCCAGTTGATTTAATCCGTAGGTCTGTGACCTCGGTCGTCAAGGTTATCAGCCATGCACCAACACGTGGTGCGTAACCACGGGCTATGGGCGGGAAATTGGGTATGTGTTTTCTAAAATGGCGCAAAAATGGGAATATCTGTAAGTCCTAACTGGGAGTTGAATATTTAGTATGTCCTCCAAAAAAAAAACGGCATCATTAAAAGATAAACCGATCATAATTTTGCAATTGGAGCAGTTTTATTCCTTGTCGGCGGCAGCGTGTTATACTATATTTGGGTGCTGATGAAACTATTGAGTAAACTTCACAAAAACGAAATTACAGCTGGATGAAAGGTGAATAATTTTGTGACACAGACAGTATTTAAAAAAAAAACAGTTCAAACTCCTAGATTCCGGAACATATGCACCGGGTTTCTCGAATATAGATCCTACGGACTCGGCTGCATTATATAAGATACATACATCAGGTTCTCGAGTATAGATCATACGGACTCGGCTGCATTATATAAGATACATAAATCAGGTTCTCGAGTATAGATCCTACGGACTCGGCTTCATAATATATAAGATACATCAGGTTCTCGAGTATAGATCCTACGGACTCGACTACATTATATAAGATACATACATCAGGTTCTCGAGTATAGATCCTACGGACTCGGCTGCATTATATAAGATACATACATCAGGTTCTCGAGTATAGATCATACGGACTCGGCTGCATTATATAAGATACATAAATCAGGTTCTCGAGTATAGATCCTACGGACTCGGCTTCATAATATATAAGATACATACATCAGGTTCTCGAGTATAGATCCTACGGACTCGGCTTCATAATATATAAGATACATACATCAGGTTCTCGAGTATAGATCCTACGGACTCGGCTGCATTATATAAGATACATACATCAGGTTCTCTAGTATAGATCCTACGGACTCGGCAGCATTATATAGGATACATACATCAGGTTCTCGAGTATAGATCATACGGACTCGGCTGCATTATATAAGATACATAAATCAATTTCTCGAGTATCTATCCCACGGACTCGGCTTCATAATATATAAGATACATACATCAGGTTCTCGAGTATAGATCCTACGGACTCGGCTTCATAATATATAAGATACATACATCAGGTTCTCGAGTATAGATCCTACGGACTCGGCTGCATTATATAAGATACATACATCAGGTTCTCTAGTATAGATCCTACGGACTCGGCAGCATTATATAAGATACATAGATCAGGTTCTCGAGTATAGATCCTACGGACTCGGCAGCATTATATAAGATACATACATCAGGTTCTCGAGTATAGATCCTACGGACTCGACTACATTATATAAGATACATACATCAGGTTCTCGGGTATAGATCCTACGGACTCGGCTGCATTATATAAGATACATACATCAGGTTCTCTAGTATAGATCCTACGGACTCGGCAGCATTATATAAGATACATACATCAGGTTCTCGAGTATAGATCCTACGGACTCGGCAGCATTATATAAGATACATACATCAGGTTCTCGAGTATAGATCCTACGGAATAGGCAGCATTATATAAGATACATACATCAGGTTCTCGAGTATATATCCTATATGGACTCGGCTACATTATATAAGATACATACATCAGGTTCTCGAGTATAGATCCTACGGACTCGGCAGCATTATATAAGATACATACATCAGGTTCTCGAGTATAGATCCTACGGACTCAGCAGCATTATATAAGATACATACATCAGGTTCTCGAGTATAGATCCTACGGACTCGGCTTCATAATATATAAGATACATACATCAGGTTCTCGAGTATAGATCATACGGACTCGACTGCATTATATAAGATACATACATCAGGTTCTCGAGTATAGATCCTACGGAATCGGCTGCATTATATAAGATACATTTTTACATCAGATTCTCAAGTATAGATCATACGGACTCGCCTGCATTGTATAAGATACATACATCAGGTTCTCGAGTATAGATCATACGGACTCGGCCTCATAATATATAAGATACATACATCAAGTTCTCGGGGTGTAGCTGTATATAAGAAACTGTTTTTGCAAACACTGAAGCAGCGTTGAATTTCTAGCGTGTTTTACTGTATACAGAATTTTGAAAATGGTCCAATATTTAAACTAATAGACAAAACTTGACACTATAGATTAATAGCAAAAATTAGTGTCTTATAATTGATTAACCAAATTGCGCATTGACTCGATAAGTAAGCTTTTGTTGGACTAATGTGTAAAGAATGAAACAATTGATTTATCACTATAATATGACTTGTTCTACATAAATTAACTAAATTGACCGAAAGATCAGCAAATAAATCACAGGGTATATATGCGGCCTGTACATAGCCACATTTATCCACCATTTGAGCTGATTGGTGAAGGTATATAAGCTGTTAAAATCGCCATATAAACAGAAAGAATATTATAGATAGATATATAGTTTAATTACTCGTCATCATGATTGATATACAGATAATAAGTGATAACAGAGTGGTTTCACGAAGTACTGGTGTACGCATAACACATGCAGTACTAGCCGATTTATATATATATATTTATTTATATCTATTATATATTTTGGAAGATCTGTCTGTGTGTCTGTCTGTCTGTGTGTTCGCGATGGACTCGAAAACGGCCGAACCGATTTCGATGAAACTTGGTATATGGGGGTATTTTCGGCCGAGAACTGGCATAGGCCTATTAATTTGACCGTGCGACGTGACCTTGACTTTGAAATCGGGTAATTTCAAGGTCAAACGCCCGAATATCACGGGATTTCGATGAAACTTGGTATGTGGGGGTACTTTCTTATGGCGAGTCTCTTAATCATATTCATTTGCCCGTGCGACGTGACCTTGAAATCGGGTCAATTCAAGGTCAAATCGCCAATTTTGATTGGATTTCGACGAAATTTGATACATGGGGTTACTTTTGTCCACTGAGTGTTTTGGACGGGTCCAATCGTGACCCCGACCAGACCTTGACCTTCAAAATGATCAATTCAAGGTCAAATCGGGTAAAACCGGATGGATTTCGACGGGCACGTTTGTCGGGTACTTTTGTCCGTGCAGTATTTTGGACTGATCAAATCGTGACCCCATTTGACCTTGACTTTTAAAATGGACAATTCAAGGTCAAAGCCCGGACAAAGTCGGGTCACCTTCTAGTATATATATATATATATATATATATACATGTACATGTACAACATAGATGTAATATATTGTCAATTTTAAAGTAGTGCTGATGGAGAATTGTTACAATAATAATAATCATGTAATAATCTATGATTCTGGTTAATAAAAGCCAGGAGAATTATCGTGTTGGTGAAGAACTAGGCCCAGGATTGTCGAATAATGGCTCAACTTTACGTATTAAAATAGACAAATTTCGCATTCGTCTCCCCTTTCCCGAATTGAAAAGTTCTCTGTTTGCGTACATTTGGGTGTTTATAAAAGTATGGTGCTATGTACCTTTCTCGGAAATCTTGCAAATCCTCACATTTCAGAATGATGTGAAATTCGTCACATAGTTCGGTGTTGCATAGGGTACATTTCCTATCTGAGTAGTCGGTGCTTTTCCAAGAACCTCTTTCAATTGGGAGGTAATGATTTCTGGTCCGAAAACGAACTAGGGTCTAAAAGATGCGATTGTCATGGATCGAAAGAAATTTCTCAAGCCCGAAATTAGGCTCTACGATCTTCTTAAGGGTGAATTTTGTTAACATATATAGATATACTTCACAGCCACTGCTGTATTATATATTCGTCTTTTGGTCTCTGCTTTACGCAAGAATTTAACTGATTAAGGCTTGTTATGGATTGTTTTTTTTTCCGATGTATATTATAGACATATTTTGTTCTTATGCCAATCATAAATATCGTGCATGTTATTGTCATGTTAGTACTCTGTGTTATGTAAACAAACAACATATTAAGTAAACAAACATTACGTAAAGAGTATGCAATAAGTTGTTTACAACATACCGGTATAGCGTTTGCTAATCTTCGGCTCGCCTCTCAAGATTTCGGTGTTGAATGGGTCACCGTACGGTGAACCACTCTCCTAAAAAAATCGTCACGGTGTTGAGTGTTTTGCTTATCGCTCACTGTTTACGTAATGAATATAAACAAATGCCCGGCTCACACAAATTGTGTTTTGTGGATAATACATTCATACTGTCATTATACTATATTATTAGTATATTATTGAGGGAATTCATAATTTGGTAACTTTTATTTCTAAATAAAACCTACAACAAGCCTTACCAAGGCCATCTATTCCTTAAAAATGAAAATTTACATACAACGTCAAGCCTTGGTTGCAAGATGTGTTGAAGAATCGCCAATCTATACATATATAGTAATTAAAGGTTTAATAGTTATTGCCAAAAAAGCGAATAAACCGCAGTGTGTCCACTGGGGTATTCGTCGCAAATATAAACCACGCCATTAGATCCGGAAAGCGTGCAAATATATATCGTGGGCATTATAAAAATGTTAATACAGCCAGCTGATTTATTAGTCCAAATAATTTAATAGCCTATCTAACATTTGGATCACACGTATAAGTAAGTTGGTAAAACGGCGGGGGTTACGCAAATATAAACAAAATGAATCACTGCCCCCAAGAGAAGAATATGCAGAAAGGCCAGGTTCAACAACCGGTCAACACTGCATGGTTAGAACATACGGTGTACATCTTCTTTACACAACACATGCTCTGGATAGACTAAGGTTACACATAGGCATCTGTGGTCAATTACTAATTTAAATAAATATAAATGTCAAAATGCATGTTTATCCATCGGAATTTCGGACCGGAATTAGCCGTCTTGACCACAGAACAAACCCTTGCGTGCGCGTGGGTATACACAACTTGAGGTATTCGATATAAACACCTCATGCCTTCCACTCAAACCGAGCACGTGTCGCACTGTTAAAAATGTTGATCTCAAATTTTAAAAGTGGGGACCATGCGCATTATATGTTGTATGTGTCTGGAAAGGCTTGCGTTTTGCCGAAGGACGTTTCGCAATGCCTCGGCATAGGCCATTACATATATATAAGATATGCACTGAAATAGGCGGAAAGATATAATGGTATACTTATGCCAATGTAAAGTAATGCCCTAAATAATCGACTCCTCGGTCAGAGCTTTCCGATGAATGGCAACAAGCCATATTTTCGACTAAATCCTGAAAAATTACCCATAAATATGCGGTGGTTAAGGAGTCGATTATTTAGGGCATTACTGTACATTGCAGGTAATTGTTACATGCACTGAACAAATCCACCAAAGTGATAGGGGCACCGGTGATTCAATCGGTGACGTGCATGGCATATGATGCTAACTCAAAACCCACTTGGGCGTCTCCCTATTGTTGTCGCTTAAGTATTATCTCGATGAATGTCTTTCCCAGAAGACACCGACGTGTTAGCTGGACGAGGTGGTAATTATTTTGCTAGTCATTATTAGCTCAACTGTGCATTATCTAAATAATGACCGGAAAATAATGACCACCTCGGAAAGAGGGAACACTCCTGGTTAAGTGGCCCTGCTTTTAACTTGCTGGGGGTCCTGGTGAATTACTATGGTGTTGGTATAGCAAAGTGATGCTGTTTTGAAAATGTACCGTTATTTTGTCTAAGTTGTTATTTTCACGACTAATCTGGCAAAACTGAATGAATGGAGAAAAGCCATTATGTTTATAAAACATTGAAGCACATGGATATTTTAAGATATTTCAAGGAACTTGGTGGTTAGAAGGTCCAAATCATGCTCGTTTTGATTACATCGCGATACGGTTCCATGTCGCATTATGCTAAAATAAGCCATCCAGCGATGCGAAGCTTGTTTTAAACACAATAAGCGCGAATTATACATGTTCTCCATTCACAGGGAAGGTAAGATGATTCTATAGTGAATCTTATGGAAGTTTGTCAAGTGTTTTCGGGGTCGGTATAGTTAGTTTTTATGTGCAGCGGAGTGATTTCCCGGTGAAATTAATCATCCACTCATTACACTGACAACGTCGTGATTGGTACTAAACGACTTAACCCTTTACCCAACAGAACGGCCCTGTGCCAATGCATTCTCTTATATATGCGAGTCGACCATAGGTCGCCTCGCATATATAAGAGAATGCATTGTCTTAACACATTAAAAATAATTATTTTTTAGGCCAATGCATTCTGTTATATGCGAGGCGACCTATGGTCGACTCGCATATATAAGAGAATGCATTGGCACAGGGCATAACTGTAACTATCACAATGTGGTCAAGGAGCCGGTTCCAATGATATCCATATTTGTATGGTTCTATTGAAACAGACCGAAGATATTTTAGGCTGTTGAAGCTTTATTTGGCCGGTTTTTGCCGTTTTGTTGGGTAAAGGGTTAAAGTCATATTATGGGCTTATTACGATGTGAGAAACTGATAAGTTAGTACTCATGCGCTATGCAACTGGAGGAATGTAGCATTCTACTAACATCGCCGAAATTCTCAAGCAAATCGACCCATACAACTGCATAGAAAACATCGTCTGAACTACGCTCAATTGTAAATATTTACTTCGCGATTCGGGACGCAACAATCGGCGATAAACTAACGAAAACGATTTCGCCATCTAGAGTCACTGCATTTAAAGTGATGTGAAACACTTCGGTTGGGTGATCAAATAGAAATGGAGAATAATCTTGCTCAAAGTAGTTATTTTGATGAATATTAATCCAAATTTACAACACACACCGTCAGTCATATATATTTATCAAATGCAATGAGTATCGATGGCGAAATCATTGGCGTTAATTTATCGACGATTGTTGCGTCCCGAATCGAGATGTAAATATTTTCAATTGAGCGTAGTTCAGACGGTGTTTTCTATGGAGTGGTACTGTCGATTTGCTTGAGATTTTGGGCGATGTTAGTAGAATTCTACACCATTCTACCAGTTGGCTTAGCACATGAGTACTAACTTATCAATTTAACGCAGCCGCACAAGTCCATAATATGTCTTTAATTAATATATAAGAATGACAGTATGTGTTGTCAATTTGGATATAATATCTATAAAAATTACTAATTTGAACAAGATTATTCTCCATTTCTATTTAATCACCCTACCGGAGTGCTTCAGAGCACTATACAAAATAAAGAAATACTTTACGACAACCCCGATTGAACCTAAAGTGATCCATCAAAACAATACGAGCTAGTATATGTTATCATGAGTTCTCCCGTTTCTGGTGCCAATTTCCTTCTGAGAGTTGAACGTGACAACTTCCAGGTAATTAAGCCCCTGTCACACTCCGGCCGGCGCTCTCATTGCGCTGCAAAAGTACCAAAGCGGCCACCTAAACGCACTAAGGTCTCAAAGAACCGATTGGTGACGCAGTGGACACTGGCTACAACGGGCGAGGATCTCCATGGTCGCCCATAGGTGCCAGAGCGCCGCGCTTGTTTTATGCATGCACAAAACAAGCGCAGAGGCTCGGCGTTCTGGCCAGGACGTAGTACTGTCGCCGTGACAGCGCAAATCAAAGCGCCAAGCGAGCGACGTGAGAGGTATGTGGACGTAGCAAGATCGCATATTAGCTTCTCGTGATCGCAGCAAGAATCGTTCTATTAATCGTTCGTAACTTTTGAGAAAGAGGAACAACAACAACAACAACAACATTGTTGTTGTTGCGCCGCCCCCGCCGCCGCCGGCGGCGGTTGTTGTTGTTATTGTTGTTGTTGTTGTTCCTCTTTCTCAAAAGTTACGAACGATTAATAGAATACCAGCATCGAATGAAAACATCACCCATACATAACATGATCATGAAGAAAAACTTTGAATTGTTTTTTTGTAGAAACTATAGTCATATGGATAATTATTATCTGTACCTGACTAGCGACGATTCGATTAATAAATATCCAGATAATCGATTTTTATAAGAGGCGATAAACTTTCTAAAATAAAATGCAGAAAAAAGAGTGACTTGTACCCTACATTTGAAGAAACATGTCGATCCCGTATATTCCAGCAGATATTGAAACGTGGAGAAAACATTTCAGAGACATGATTAATGGGAAGTTAAGGCCAGATAATGAGGGTCGCTACTTTATTGACAGAACTAAAAATAGTGATAGTGAAGAAGACGTTCTAAAACCACATATTAACGTAGTGACGCCCATCGCTCAAGCGATTGAAATGGCTAAGGCCGAAGTTGCAGCAAATAAGTTGACAAACACACGTAAAGCGTCCAAACAAACCAACAAGAGAGTGTTAGCTGGAGGTTTGTCTAATAATAAGAAGAAAATGAAAAGAAAAGTGTCATACGATTAGCCAAATCATGAATGAATACATAGAGTACCATACTGATAAATTGGCATTAATTGAATCACCGGCGGTCAAATATCTATACCCTAGCCCCGGGACGAACGTACTCTTAACGCGACGGTTGTATACCACACCTTATTCTCTCTTTTTATCGCTACTTATAAGAGTGATCGTTCTTCCAATAATTCGCGATAATGCACGGGTGTCATTTATGCGGAATTATTTTATCGACGAACTACAATCTACAAAGGCATAAACAGATTAAACACGGAGTTATGTCCGAGACAAAAACAACTCCCTTCGGAGAAGATACCGATGACCTAGAATCTGACGAAGCGGTTCTAGATTCAGATGAAGATGAACGGGGAGCGATATCAGATTCAGAAGATGATAATGTCGTCGGTAGTAGAACGGTATTCGGTCTTAAGAAAGCTGCGCGATGTGTCAACGAGATGGACACATTCAAAAGTATGATGAAACGCGTCACCAATGATGCGAAAGGAGAAGAGAGCATGTCGGGAGATGAGAGCATGTCGGGAAAAGAGGCTACCATCGACACAGAGTTTGCTCTGTTTCTCAAAAGTTATAGACGATTAATAGAATACCAGTATCGATTGAAAACATCACCCATACATAACATGATCATGAAGAAAATGGTCAAACTGACCAAACACGGATATAATAATGAATGGGCTGCAGATGAAGCGATGAGAAAATTCAAGAAACTCTTAGAAATAAATCTAACGGTCGAAGATTCAGACAATGATTAAATTTCAATAAACTTCATCAACATGTTATTCTCGTCTTCGTTATATATCTATAAGTGGGGAGGGGAGATTGTAGAGCGAGAAACGATACATAAATGGTATATTACGAGCCCTAAAATTTGAAGTTTAAATATTGTTCTGTGTCTTTTTAACTTTCACCCACTGCGTGTGTATTGTGTTTCTTTAACAATCATTCAAAATGAGTGCCGTGTGTCCCTTTAGAGCGCATTGTGCTCCTTTAATATTCACACACCAATATTACATAACGTCCCTTACCTCGTGTCACTTTAACATTCCACACCGTGCGTGTATTACCCCCCTTTAATTATGTCATAGCGTTGGTACATAGAAGACTGTATAACACTATGTCTATGTCTGTATATGTTGTCACATCGTGAGTGTATTGTCCACCTTTAATGGTGTCGTAGCGTGTGTACATATAAGACTGTATAACACTATGTCTATGTCTGTATGTGTTGGAACATTTAAGAAAGATGTGAAATATAAATGTCAAGACTCAGTTCATTCGTGTAGTATTTTCGTATCAGTTAAACACTCTTCATTCGTATGAGTAATTACCAACAGGTAAGTTGCACTATTTTTTGAAAGCAATCAAGCTGGCGTACCTCGGTGTGACATTTTCATTAAATTACAATAACCCTCGGCTGTGTTGTGTGTGCATGCATGTAGTCAACTAACCCAGAGTGACTTAATTCACAATGAAGTAGACTGCTGCATATGCGATATGTATTGTTTATCCAGAGCTTAAGTGTGTAAACATCACATTTTGCTCGTCACGCTACGGCGGCGGTTGTTGTTGTTGTTGTTGTTATTGTTGTTGTTCCTCTTTCTCAAAAGTTACGAACGATTAATAGAATACCAGCATCGAATGAAAACATCACCCATACATAACATGATCATGAAGAAAATGGTCAAACTGACCAAACACGGATATAATAATGAGGGGATGTAGATTCAGACAACGTTAGAGCGGTATTTTAGCTTCTGCTCTATGAGCGGTACTTTAGCTATGTATCTGCCCTATGGGCGGTACTTTAGCTTTGTATCACAAATCGATTTATCATGTCACCAGGTTACACATATCTATATAATAGAGTGCTCATATTGAAATCACTCATAATTGCATTGACATTTGGATAGGTAGGTTGTATTGTAGACACACGAATTAAATTTGTCTGGCGATGAATGTCAATGCACCATGATAGTTATCGATGTCAATAATGCGTTTCGTTGAGATCTTGATTGAGTTGATGACAATATTCTGACAAAATTTCTTTTCGATCTATAAAAATGCTGCTTTTTATTATCGACATGATCACTTGCTCACTTGCTCACCTCTTGCTCATTTGCTCATTTGTATTGCTCATTTGCTCATTTTTTTGCTCATTTGCTCATTTTTATTGCTCATTTGCTCATTTTTTTGCTCATTTGCTCATTTTTATTGCTCATTTGCTCATTTTTATTGCTCATTTGCTCATTTTAATTGCTCATTTGCTCATTTTTATTGCTCATTTGCTCATTTTTTTTGCTCATTTGCTCATTTTTTTGCTCATTTGCTCATTTTTATTGCTCATTTTTATTGCTCATTTGCTCATTTTTTTTGCTCATTTGCTCATTTTTATTGCTCATTTGCTCATTTTTTTTGCTCATTTGCTCATTTTTTTGCTCATTTGCTCATTTGTTTGCTCATTTTTATTGTTCATTTGTTCATTTTTTTGCTCATTTGCTCATTTTCTTGCTCAGTTGCTCATTTTTATTGCTCATTTGCTCATTTTCTTGCTCAGTTGCTCATTTTCTTGCTCATTTGCTCATTTTTTTGGTCATTTGCTCATTTTTATTGCTCATTTGCTCATTTGCTCATTTTCTTGCTCATTTGCTCATTTTCTTGCTCATTTGCTCATTTTCTTGCTCATTTGCTAATTTTTTTGCTCATTTGCTCATTGTCTTGCTCATTTGCTCATTTTTATTGCTCATTTGCTCATTTTCTTGCTCATTTGCTCATTTTCTTGCTCATTTGCTCATTTTTTTGCTCATTTGCTCATTTTTATTGCTGATTTGCTCATTTTCTTGCTCATTTGCTCATTTTCTTGCTCATTTGCTCATTTTCTTGCTCATTTGCTCATTTTTTTGCTCATTTGCTCATTTTTTTGCTCATTTGCTCATTGATTGGTGCATACTCAAGAGTCATAGACCTAACATCCAATGTACGTTAATGGTGTCATAGCGTGGTACATAGAAGACTGTATAACACTATGCCTATGTCCGTATCTGTTGTCACACCGTGAGTGGATTGTCCGCCTTTAATGATGTCATAGCGTGTGTACATGCAAGACAGTATAATACTATGATTATGTCTGTAGCTGTTGTTGGTAAGATGTGAAATATAAATTTCAAGGTTCAATTCATTCGTGTAGTAATTTCGTATATGTTCAACGCTCTTCATTCGTGCGCTTGTATTGTTAACATTCATTCATAATGAGTGTCCCTTTAGATCGATAAATAAGTTAAAGGTCATTACATTCCACAGTCAAATCTATTGGTGATCGAATTTGATAACTATTTTATTGGAACAACTAAGAGTATTATTTACGTGAGATCAATGAGTCCAATTATTATAAATAATACATTGCAGGCACCGGTGGATACCCGATTGCCACATTTAGTGATCACGTGATAAACTGATAAAATGTCCAAGTGACGTACTATATGTATGCATTCTGATCCGCTGTCGTTATTCATTCCATAACGTAATGCCTCAGGCCAGTCGAAAATTGGTTGCTCGTCATCTTCATTATATTGAAATTTTGGAAGTTTTGGAAATTTTGGAAGTTTTTGAAATTTTTGAAATTTTGGAAGTTTTGGAAATTTTTGGAGTTTTGGAAATTTTGGAAGTTTTGGAAATTTTGGAAATTTTGGAAGTTTTGGAAATTTTGGAAGTTTTGGAAATTTTGTAAGTTTTGGAAATTTTTGAAATTTTTTTTTGGGAATATTTTAGTACAAACAATTTTAGACCCAAAAATTCTATTTTTAGATGTGAACCTAACGAGCCATCTATACTACTTCTGCGCTTGTTTTGTGCATTCACAAAACAAGCGCGGCGCTCTGACGCTCTGGAGCGATCACAGAGACCCTCTCCCGTCCTATCCAGTGTCCACTGCGTCACCAATACGTTCTTGGATACCTTACTGCGCTTTGCTTGGCGCTTTGATTATTTTTCAGCGCAATGCAAGCGCCGGCCTGATCGCAGCGGAGTGTGACAGTAGTTTAATCGGACAGCTAATTTATTGCGAAGTGTTGGGTATTTTCCCCACAACCTAAAAACTGACCATGACTGGAGAACGCAGGGGCGCTATCTATACTCTCCGCGCCCGCGCAGAGAGCGTTTTGCGAACTTATTGAGAACGTACTAGCATCACAATGACAGCGACTTGGACGCACTAAGAGCGTGAGACTTGACAAAGTAGGAACGCAATAGGAGCATACTTTGTTTTAAAAGTTTGACAATTTTCTACAGTTTTCGGCGCTCCTCCTGCGTGTTAGTCATATGTTGGTACTTTTGCAGCGCAGTGAGAGCGCCGGCCTGAGTGTGACAGGGGTTTAAGTGTCTCAGCTATGTTACTTCAATTGTCGTCGTCAGCATGCCAGACAGAAATATTGCTATATATAGTTTGTTATCTGCGTTGTGAAATGGGGAGCTAAAGCATACATATAGATCCCATTGTACTCCTCGAATGCGATCATGTTTTTAAGAAATGAATGAAGTGGGTATCTGTTTTATTGGGGATGCGGCGATTTGGTCGCTGGGGCACATTGTGTGATCCGCGAAGCGGTTCTCACTAAATGTGCCCTAACGACTTCAGCTCCGTAAACCCACAACAACAACAACAACAACAACAACAATACACACACCCACTACATTCATGTCTTATATTTATATAGCTTTTTGATGATTTATTACTATAAAAAGCTCAGTGTATTCTTATTTATTTTCACAAAATCTGCCGAGAATTTGAGAATAGCCCCACACAGCACATTATGTCAGCCCGATATAAGATTTCCAATCACTTAGCAACGATAACGTGATCGATACAAATAACTGGCTTCAGATGCAATTCCGCTGAACTTTGAAAAGAACGCCCAATTATTCTGCTGACATTTTTAATGATTGTCAACAATTTGTGACGTCGTGTTCGTGTAAGGTCTGTGTTATTGGGGTATGGAACGGGTTACCCAATTGGCAGCTGACCAATCACCGAACAGATTTAGTGTAAAACAGACGGGCGATGTAAATATTATTTGAGTGCACAAATCTAACCACGCGATATGATTGACGAGTTAATGAAGGCCTGAAGTCGGTAAACTGCATGTAGTTCAGTGCATTTATGAGGGGAAAAAATACCAAACCCGGAACTAATAGCAACATATTTTTGTTGCTGTAATAAGCACATAAAACCTCCATAAACAACATACAAAAAATCGGAAAAAGGGAAATTGGTGAATTTCTTTAAATAAATTTGAGGAAATTTGGTAAAATCATCAATGTATGGATTTTCATGGATGTATGTAAAAACAATCAAATTCACAAATCCTACAAATAGCATGTCTGTTGTGTCGACCTCAGTTTCCTAATCCAGAACTGAAAAACATTCCCAGATTCGTTAAGAATTTTTCGAGTTGTGTGCCATCAAAAATGCGAGTTTACCTGATTTCGCAGAATGAACCAAAATGCCTTATTTATGGTTAATTATTAACAAACTAGAGCAAACTGAAGGGCCTTTTCAGTGTTTTAGTAATTTCCTCACCAGACAAAACACACAAAAAACTTATTGATATGTGCATCTGTAAGTAAGAAGAAGATTATATTCTGAAACAAAATGTGTTCCATTGTGTGGACAGCCAAATTTGCCTCTGACATAGAACTTGTGTGATAAAATGCAATATAAAAAGCATTAGTTCGATATCCATATTCCATTCTTTTCTTATAACCTTTTAAGTATACTAGATTGAACAAATTGTAAAGGTATTAACAGAACATTGCTTAAGAATCAACTTATGGCCCTTTGAATACTTAGTCTTAACTTGTTTCCAAAAATACCATTTTGAGGCAAAATTGGCCATTCTAAAAGGTTTTGGGTCGTAAATAGAAAAAACAATGGGTGTTTACAATTTGCAAAATTGTTTGAACTTTCCTCCCACAACACTTTAGTGTTGAAAAATTAGCATTACATTGGTTATGCCATCGTATATCACTTGATTTCTCTATTTTTTCAGGAAACTGACTCCAAATTTTAACGTTGGTATAGGGTAGGAAAAATCATAAAATGCAATTTACAGCCATTTCAGACACAATTACAGCCATTTCAAACACAATGTTGCTTTCTTCCAGTTTGTGTTTATTCATGTTGCATTATAAAACTGCTTAATACGTTATTGGACGTTTATTTAGATTTGTATGGCCATGTTGTGTAAAAACAATCCCAAAATGTCAATTTGACATTTCACTACCAAATTACGATAACAAAGATTATAGCTCTGTCAATGAACATAAACACAGGAAACGTTAAATTTTGTTCGAAAGAACAATTTATGCAGACGCTTTTAATATAAAGTCATATGCTTCAAGATGCATAATTTTGAAGTTTTCGTTGATATTCTTTCCCCTACCCCATTTTTCTGCCGTTCAAATTTGGAGTAAGTTTCCATAATGATGAGTGAAATCCAGTGACATTCATTGGTATAACCATTGAAATGCTATTTTCTCATAAAAAAAATGATTTAAGAGGACAGATCAAATAATTTTACACAATAAACTTTCGTTCATTTTTCTGAATGTACACAAAACCTAATAATTTTTTTCGGAAAAAAGGCTAGACTAAGAGTTCATAGGGCCATAATTTAATTTTCTTCACCAAAGTATTTGGAAATTCCTTCACACTTTGTTCAGTCTAGTATTCTAAAAATGTTATGAGAAAAGCAGGACATATGGATATTAATTTATTGAGTCCACACAATGGAACACACATTTTGTTTGAGAATATTTTATTCTTCTTAATCATAGATGCACATATTAATCATACTTTGTGTTTTATCTAGTGAGGAAATTACTGAAATAGTGAGAAAGTACTTAATTTTGCTCTAGTTTTAAAATTACTAACCATAAAATACGGCATTTAGCTCATTCTGCGAAATAAAGGCTCCGAAATCAGGTAAACTCGCTTTTTTGAAGGCACACAACTCAAAAAATACTTAACGAATCTGGGAATGGATTCCAGTTCTGGATTCAGGAAAGTGATATCGACAAAATAGGCATGATATTTGTAGGACTTGTAAATTTGAATTGGTTATATATATATTCATGAAAATCCATAAATTGATGATTTGACCATATTTTCCAAATTGTTTTTCACGAAATTCAGCAATTTCTCTTTTTCCGATATGTACTGATTTTTATGTGTACCCATACCACAGTATGGTACATATAGTGTCGACGTCCGGATTGATCAATCGTCGTTCGTCCGCCCGTCCGTCCGTAGACACTTTAAAGCATAACGCGATAACTCAAACATTTTCTATCCGATCGGAACCAAATTTTGTATATGAGTTTCTCAGATCAAAATACAGATCGAGTTCGAATATGGGTTTGATCCAATTTTTTAAAACTGAGTTATGGCCCTTATTCGAAGAACAAAAATTCACTCTTTTTTTTAGATTGAATTCATTGCTCAATTGTCTACCTATTTGACCCATACATTCTAATAATATGTTTTATGATGTACATTTGTCTATAATATTATATAACAGTATACTCTATAATTTAACTACAATTCAACATCAAAACTCTAAATTATGAGTCCGATCACAGTATTTACTATCGCCAAGGGATGGGTTAAAAATCTACCGATCGTGATCGGCCTCTCGTTAGTATATTGGTTATGGAGGGTTTAGGTTTCAAACAACTAATTATTTTCCATAGGCGACAGTGTTAACTATAGGTCACGCCGACCATGGGTTAAGCCTATCTGAACTTCAAGTGGTCAATTTTGCCTTTCAAACGTTGCATTGCATTTTCACAACTACCCCAATTACCTCACACAAATCAGCAGCATAAAAATACCCAGACCACTTCCGTAACTTAGGAACCCAACCAGACTCTTCATGGCCACCTAAACAAAAATGATCGCCATATTTACGTATAGGCTATGCTTTTCTGCCCCCCCCCTTTAGGGAATTTTCCCTCAATGATAATCAATCAATCGGCAACCAGAATTTTTTTTAAAAATAATTTAAACTGGTGAATTAATGGGGGAATGGATTTTTGTGAGTGAGAAATTGATTTAACTAGCTGCTGTAGTTGTGGGTTTTTCCAGACCACATTTGGCTGTGAGATAGCCCTGTCGTACACTTGGGGATTTATTTTAAAAAGTAAACACATAACCTATGATTTTTCTTGCGTTTTCGTGATCATCTGATGTCAATCTAGCTGGGTAAACACCACTGGAATAGACTGTAGGCTTCAATTCAACGAATTCGGTCGAAACTGTCGTCTATGGGGAAACCATTTAGTTCAGTGATTCCTATAAGAACAATTTGAATTTTACGAAATTTCACGTCTCGACATGTTAAGTTGTTAATTTCATATTTTCTTATTTTCAAATGATAATGGCGACATGTTGGACAGATTTAAAGAAGAAACTTCTGGATCCGTATGTAGATAGTAAAGAAAGTGATAAATCTGGGAATTATGCATGGGCAGTAGGTACCACGAGG
This sequence comes from Siphonodentalium dalli, assembly GCA_032622095.1. Lineage (NCBI taxonomy): Eukaryota > Metazoa > Mollusca > Scaphopoda > Gadilida > Siphonodentaliidae > Siphonodentalium > Siphonodentalium dalli. The sequence continues at coordinate 154,387,889 of CP136066.1, read as the reverse complement.
GGGTCAGGGGGTCTAAAGCCCCGCCCATTTCGAGGTATGTTAGCCCCCCCCCCCATTGGGGAAAGCTGACAATGGTTGACCTGATAGCTTCCGGCACCCAGTAGCCCCTATCAGGGATCGTAGCCCCACCCCACAGTATGTCCTGCCATCTGGTAAAATTGCATGCCTGGGGCTTTGTCTGATGTTGTATCATTGTGTTTAGATATTTCAATTGACTTATGGTTGCTTCATATTGCTATTAGTATTTTTAATTAAAATTTTCTGTTAATATTTTGGTAAATTTTTATTATAAATTACCAAATTCTGCACGAAAAAGGTTAAAATTGGACAAGATATCCCTCTCAAAATGGAGACTAAAATTTCTAAAGTGTGTAATGTTATGGTGTATAAGGGCATATCTCAGTTTGTTCGAGATACATCTGCTAGTAAAATTGAAAACAAATCTAAATTTTTTGGTTTTATTTTGACGATTGATAGTATTTTCAGGAGCCCTCATATTGAAAACATAAAACCAATACTGCCCGATATAACCCATTTTTGGTTTCAGTAAGGTCTATATTTGGATAAAATACTATAAGAAACGCTGTGTAGTACACATATACATATATATATAGGAATCAAAGAGCTAAATGTGTTCCAGAGTCGGGGAGGGAGTACACCGTGGAAAAAAAGGTGAAGGTAACTGAAGAATGACCTTCACCTGATACATGTGACACGTTATTAAAGGATGACATCGTGTTTATTTGATTTGTACATCATAGCTAAATAATTTAAACTGGTGAATTAATGGGGGAATGCCGTAGTTGTGGTTTTTCCAGACCAAATTTGGCCCTGTCGTATACTTGGGGATTTATTTTTAAAAGTAAACTCATGACCTATGATTTTTCTTGCATTTTCGTGATCAACTGGTGTCAATCTAGCTGGGTGAACACCACTGGAATAGCCTGTAGGCTTCAATTCAGTGAATTCGGTCGAAACGTTAACACTGTCGCCTATGGGAAACCATTTAGTTCAGTGTTATTCCTATAGTACATATTCCAGCAAAAAAAAAATCGGTTGCAATTAGTTCTGGGTAAAACCATAAATGCACTGGACTAATAAGTGTCTGGTGACCTCAGAAGAAATACGTTGCTGTTGACCATGCGACTCTGTACTCAACGTGCCGATTAGTTTGTTCACAATATTTAGATTTTTGCCTATCCTTCTGAGTTCAAGATTGTTGTTGCTGATATGATATCGGTCAATGGGAAATACACGGAGAATGGTCGATTTCGATTGAAACACTACGGATACAGGCTATCAAAAATCCAATCACTCTATGTGCATGATTATTCTCAAAGATAGTCTTCGGAGTTGTATCATTATTTATCTGACATTAATTCATGTATATATACCCGTGTGTGTTGGGAGTAATTACAGTTCGGTGATTGGTCAACTGGGATATGCGATTATGCATTTCATATCCCAATAAAACATACCATAACACGAAACCACCGTTATATATTGTTGACCAAGATGACTGCAAGCGGTAAATAGCACAACTAGGCTTGTTTTATTAAAAGTGCGCGGCTACAGTGACGTACAGTGCGGCATGGACTATATAATATCCAAACTGCAGGCATATTTCAACAACAACAAAATTTTGAGGGAAAAGCTACAGTAATGCTCAAAGTAATCGACTCCTTAACCACAGCAGAATTTTGGGTATTTTTTCAAGATTTAGTCGGCAATAAGGCTGAGAGTTTTCCGATGAATGGCAACAAGCCATATTTCCGACTAAATCCTGAAAAATTAGCCATAATTATGCTGTGGTTAAGGAGTCGATTATTTAGGGTATTACTATATATAAATATAAGACATTAATATAGTTTGAGTGTTTTATTGAGAGGTATATATCTCTGTGGCCGGTGGTGCCACATGCAGCGATATATATACCCTTCAATAAAACAAACTACATTAATTTCATAAATATCTGAAGATGACGGAAACGACAATATACGACCAAATTTTCTCGACAATCTTCTTCAGAATACCAGCCACTCGGCCATTAACCATGAACGACTATAGGCCATTGTCGCGAGCAGATAGATCAAAGGTTCACTACAACTCATCGCGATGTAAGTGCGGCCAATAGGAAAGATAATCCCATGCATTATTATTCATAATTTAAGGACTCCAATTTGACTCCACAATTCGTCATCAAATATTTCCAATTGAACGTCTACATTGGAAGTTGTATCTTAAAAAGAATGTAAAGAGCGATAATACACACTGGTTAAAACCACACAATGGCCATTCTCCGCTGGCCCAGAGGAAAACGGACCGTTCACTATATATTGTGTGCCCGGTTAAGATGTAAATACCGGATTACTCTTTGGTCGGTTATGATTCAACGCCATGCAATGACTGGCGAAAACAACATGTCCACTAATTGAGTGTTCGTGTTATCGAGATACATAACCACCCCTGGTTAAGTGATCATGCTTATTTACTATGATGCTGGTGGGTCCTGCTGAATTGCTATGATGCTGGTGGGTCCTGCTGAATTGCTATTATGCTGGTGGGTCATGCGGACTTGATATGGTGCTAGTTGGTCCTGCTGACTTGCTATGATGCTGGTGGGTCCTGCTGACTTGCGATGGTGCTGGTTGGTCCTGCTGAATTGCTATGACGCTGGTGGGTCCTGCTGAATTGTTATTATGCTGGTGGGTCCTGCTGAATTGCTATGATGCTGGTGGGTCCTGCTGAATTGCCATGATGATGCTGCTGGGTCCTGCTGACTTGCTATGGTGCTGGTTGGTCCTGCTGACTTGCTATGATGCTGGTGGGTCCTGCTGACTTGCTATGGTGCTGGTTGGTCCTGCTGAATTGCTATGACGCTGGTGGGTCCTGCTGAATGGCTATTATGCTGGTGGGTCCTGCTGAATTGCTCTGATGGTGGTGGGTCCTGCTGAATTGCTATGATGATGCTGCTGGGTCCTGCTGACTTGCTATGGTGCTGGTTGGTCCTGCTGACTTTCTATGATGCTGGTGGGTCCTGCTGACTTGCTATGGTGCTGGTGGGTCCTGCTGACTTTCTATGATGCTGCTGGGTCCTGCTGACTTGCTATGGTGCTGGTTGGTCCTGTTGACTTTCTATGATGCTGGTTGGTCCTGCTGAATTTCTATGATGCTGGTTGATCCTGTTGAATTGCTATGATGCTGGTGGGTCCTAGCTGCTGGGTTGTTATGATGCTGTTGGGTCCTGCTGACTTGCTATGGTGCTGGTGGGTCCTGCTGAATTGCTATGATGCTGGTGGGTCCTGATGAATTTATATGACGCTGGTGGGTCCTGCTGAGTTGCTATGATGCTGATGGGTTCTGCTGAACTTCTATGGTGCTGGTGGATCCTACTGACTTGATCTGATGCTGGTGGGTCCTGTTGAGTTGCTATGATACTGGCGGGTCCTGCTGAATTGCTATGACGATGGTGGGTTCTGCTAAGTTGCTATGACGATAGTGGGTCCTGCGGACTTGATATGGTGCTAGTTGGTCCTGCTGACTTGCTATGATGCTGGTGGGTCCTGCTGACTTGCTATGGTGCTGGTTGGTCCTGCTGAATCGCTATGATGCTGGTGGGTCCTGCTGAATTGCTATGACGCTGGTTGATCCTGTTGAATTGCTATGGTGCTGGTGGGTCCTGCTGAATTTCTATGACGCTGGTGGGTCCTGCTGAGTTGCTATGATGCTGGTGGGTTCTGCTGAACTTATATGGTGCCTGTGGATCCTACTGACTTGCTATGATGCTGGTGGGTCCTGTTGAGTTGCTATGATACTGGCGGGTCCTGCTGAATTGCTATGACGATGGTGGGTTCTGCTAAGTTGCTGGTGGGTCCTGCGGACTTGATATGGTGCTAGTTGGTCCTGCTGACTTGCTATGATGCTGGTGGGTCCTGCTAACTTGCTATGGTGCTGGTTGGTCCTGCTGAAATGCTATGACGCTGGTTGATCCTGTTGAATTGCTAGGATGTTGGTGGGTCCTGTTGAATTGCTATGATGCTGGTTGGTCTTGCTGACTTGCTATGATGTTGGTGGGTCCTTCTGAATTTCTATGATGCTGGTGGGTCTTGCTGAATTGCTATGGTGCTGGTGGGTCCTGCTGACTTGCTATGGTACTGGTTGGTCCTGCTGACTTGCTATGGTGCTGGTTGGTCATGATGACTTGCTATGATGCTGGTAGGGCAAAGAGATGATGTTAAGTGACAAGTACCGTTATTATATTTAAAGCTGTCAGCGCTACCATTATTACAATATTTAAAAATATAAATGTTCTTGAATGTTTTATACAGACACTGGCTTTTGCTCCAATCAGATTGCTCAGATTAGCCAGAACCACACCAACGACAACTTTAGAAACGGGAGATGGGACTGTCCCAGTGGGACCAATGATACCCCTAATTGCACCGCGGGTGGTATCGTTAGTACCGCTGCATGGGACTTGCGTCTTAAGTTGAAAAAATGGGACAATTCTACTACAATTTCGGACAACTAAAGCAGATTCTTAACCAGGGGTGATAATCGAGAGTCCGAGACGTATGTCCGTATACACTCTTACGAATGTTGTGCATCATAACTTATAATTAGTATGAATGATAGGAACACGATGCGATATCCACATGTAGCTGATTTCGTCGACCCGTACAGATTCTTCATCTCCAATTTAAATCTTCGAGATTAAACCTGAATTAAACTTACATTGTATGTCCATCCAGCCAATTAACCGGATCGGGGGGGGGGTTGTGTTAGGTCATTGGCTACATATGTCGGATGTTAATAATTCGTCAAAATAGCCAAATATCACTGATAAGCTTTCGTAGCTTCCGGAGTTTCATGAACTGCATATATTTGTACTTGAGGCCAGGGGTCAGTCGGAGGGTGTGTATAAAAGATATAAAAGGACAGCACGTCCTTTAGCACGGTAATAGGTAAAAGCGGGGAAGGCGTACCTATATACACAGGTCACCAGAACAAAAATGTTACCCCACCCCAATAATACTTAATCCTATAGATTAAAGACATATTATGCACTTGTTCTGGTGCGCGAAACTGATCAGTTTGTATCCAGGCGCTATGCCAACTGGAGGAATGTAGAATTCTACTAACATCGACAAAAATATGAAGCAAATCTGAAGTACCATGCACTCCATAGAAAACATCGTCTGAACTATGCTCAAATGTAAATATTTACTTCTCGATTCGGGACGCATGTATCGTCGATAAACTAAAGAATACGAATTCGCCATCGAGAGTCTCTGCATTTAATTAATATATAAGAATGAGGTGTGTGTTGTCAATTTGGATATAATATTTGTAAAAATGACTACTTTGAACAAGATTATTCTGCACGTAATTACCGGAGTGTTTCACATCACTTTAAGTATAATTGGGGTGGGGTCAATTTTTTTCTGGGGACCTGTGCTCTATTTTTTCACATTCTTTTTTCTATCCATACCTGTCAGAGTTGCTGCTCTTTGGAACTGATATTATGAACGTTTTGGAGTATAACTTATATGTGTAAGCTTATCTTGTCGGACAACAAAGTAATTTTGTTATGGTGATACACTGGTATATATGGGGGGGGGGGGGTGCCAACATATTATGGGGTTTGCATGCACATAGCAATCAGCGTTATGGACCTTATGGTTGTGGTTGTCTCGTAATAAGGGAAGCTTTTGAGATATTTCACAATTATATTTTGTATGTTGCTTTTTTAAATCTACAATTATTGGATCATAACAACGATGCGTCAATATTCTAAAATGATCCAATAACAATTGTATAGATACAAAAAAGCAACATAGAAAATACAATTGGTGGTGATTCCAAGTTCATACTAAGTTCAAGAACCAATGTGTAAGGTAATGTCCTAGAACATCCCTTGTTTACACTTCCTTTTGGCGATTCGGAATTGCTTTGTACACATTTTTTGTACAAAGCATGGCAATTAAGTGGAAGCACATGACTAACATTTTTGATGTTCGTCGCAATAAAACCGGTGTATATGCTCCACTTAAGGAATTAGTCCGACTATTGGGCAAGTGTATGGCTTTCATTTGCAAGTGCAAGTGGCTTTCATACTGTAAAGCATTGCAATGTCAATTGAGGCTGAACTGTTCTGTCATTTATATATGCAATTTTGTGCAAAATTAAACCTGGTACATTTTGTCTCCGTGTAAGTTAGCCTTTTAAAGAGACAAATTGTACCTGGTATAATTTTGTTCGAGGTATATATTTTTGTGCCAGGTACAAATCTTGAAAATGACCCGCGTTCACATGTATTTTTTAGAAACTGGTGTTATTTACTATTTCGCACAGTCACTTTCTCGTCAAATATAATCGAGTTATAGTCACGTTTGACAGCGATCATTGCCCACTGTTTTATCTGAAAAGTAATAATGGTACAATCTCTGAATCGGTTCCAAACATGCTGCTGGGACCGTTATCGAGTGGTTGGTGTGAATATTCATCAAATTGGTCATAATCAGGCCAGAAATGTTGACTGAGTGATAGCATTTTATTTGAGAAAAACCCTGGTAAATATATATCAGAAACGTTTTGCTGCTTGTTTGTACAACTCATCTGCCACTATACCTATATTATTACTAGTATGTCTCTATCCCAACAAGAATCCATGGAGAATCCATTTAGTAAAGAAAGGGTCATTGTTGGGATAACGTTGATTGCAATTCATTTCAATGTTTTATTCGCCTGCCGCCTGGTAATTAGGAAATATGCTTAACCCTTCCATGACTCGAGCTTCCTGAAATTCTCTTATATATGTAAGTTTCCCCATAGGGAGCCCCGCATATATAAGAGAATGCATTGGCCTAACAATATTTCTCAATATATGGTTCATCAATTCACATACTCATCTAAAGCACAGGGGCCTCGGTGGCTCAATCGGTTAGGGGTACCACTCCAAGCCGTTTCGCCCTCCAGCGCTGGTGATAAGGGTTCAAATCCACATGTTTCTATCGTGGACTTTGTAAATCGAAATCGTTATCTGGTGGAGTTGCCAGTTACTCGCCGATGGCCGGTGGTTTGCCGTACACGGTTGACGAGTTTATCAGCCATTGAATTCCCTGTTAGATTAGTCGCAAGTGTGCGGATTTCCTCCACCACTAAAACTGGCAATGTGGTGATATGGCCTTAGTGGCTAAAGCGACAATAAACCCAAATCAATCAATCAACTAACAATATTTACCTTGACATTGTAGGCCAGTGCATTCACTTTGATATGCGAGGCTCTCTATGGGAGACTCGCAAATATAAGAGAATGCACTGGCACATTATCTGTAATGCTGCACCAGCGCAGCCCCCGTCGTGGAAGGGTTAAATGTTTTGACTCATTTTGTTGTCAAAATCGGATGGGGAATCTTTATAGATTCTATCAATTCGTTTCGTATTTAAAGTTACACTTTAACCCTTTCTATACTAAATACTCATTGACGAGTAGTTACCCTTAGGAAATGTTCAGATAATAAGTTCAAAAATGACCATAGGTCGTTTGTTGAAGTCATTATCTGAATATTTCCCTGCAATAAATAGGACACCTTCTGCACATTTATTATCTGTATTCTGCTTATATTACCAGTTCATCCCTCCAAATCAATAATATACCATTTCAATGTACACTTTTATAACTGACGGGAGAATCCATTTAGTATAGAATGGGTTAACGACGTTATGGCCCTGAGCCCCATGGTAATCATAATAAGAATAACAACAACATTATAATACAAATTCTTTCATCGACGTGAAACAGATTGTTCATAATTGGATATATATCCTTGAACTATGGAATCGTTATTTGAGTTCACGCATCGTCTGTGGAACCTTTTGACATAAATATGTGCAATTGATGAACATGATAAGAGAATCGGAACAACAATTTATATGGATGCACTATTAGAAAAGACGTGTATAAATTGTACAGAATATATGTTACATTTTGTTTTAAACAAAATTGTGCACAAATGACACATGGCATATGTTATTTTCTCAACATTGAATAAGAGTGAACATGTGGGTATATTATATAGCTAGTAGATGAAATATGTTCAATTTGAGACACAAACCTTGTAAAAGCTACCATTTAAAAAATCTGGCAGCAACTTTAAAACTTTGTGCTATATAATTATGTGCTCTTCAGTTTTGACACAAACACAGTGTATAACCAATTTTAAAGCTGCTGCCATATTTTTTGGTTCTGTGGTAGTCTTTACGAGTTTTGTGTCTCAAATAAGAACACATCTCAACTAATAACTGATGCACTCACATTTGTTTTAAGAGTGTGCTCTTTAGTTCTAGGAGACATGCTTCTGGCTGGAGGTATGAATTGCGTGGTCGTGTATACAGCGACTATAGTCGAGAAAGTAGTCGAGTCCCGGGGGACTGCCGTGTCCTGCCTTGAGATGTCAGATAACGGAGACAAATGTTGAGTCCAAGGATATCGACTGCCCAGACCCCAGTATGTAGGTCATGTGACATCGGTATGTGCGTGCTTATCCGATTACGTTGTCCCATGTGATCAAGACGAATGTTTCATAGGTGATCAATTATGCATGTTACGAGAGTGGCTCGAAATCAGAACGGACACATCATTATAACATCGCATCACGAGAACGCAAACCCTGGCACCAAAATATACAATATTCGCCCACACGCCCCCACAACACAATACAACGCATGTGCTATAATCACGATGCTTATCCGACACGTCCCACTGTCATTAGCATGAAGTGCATGTATTGTGATGTGTGACAGACATGTTTCATTGAACCAGGTTAGAGGTATATTAAATATATTCTTAGCATTTGAAGTCCTAGACACAGAGCGATCGATAGATATCCCCTCAATATATCTTATTGATCCCCTCTTTATGGTGTCGAACACCACATAATTTACACTCTGAGAACAAATGTGCAAAATTATACACGATATGTATTACATGTTATCTTAGGAACGAAGTAAAGTGGTAACATTTGAATGGATAATTCACTGTTAATTTTCGGGAAAATATTACTCAATACTTATAAAGCACAGAAGACCACTTCGTGTCCTGTTGGAAAATGTGAACATATGTATAATGACAACGCGAAGTAGATTTTTTACTTTATGACATTTGAATTCTGATGGAAATATTTGTAAACAATCATTACTTCCTAATAATAGCTAAACTGGGTCGAAAAAAAAAAAAAATTGCTCTGCGTTGTCACTAGATAAGCATTCAACCTTTCCAATAAGATATGATATGGTAACCCACACTTTGTAACATTTTAGTAAACTTTCCCCGAAAATTAACACTGAATTCCCCATCCAAATGTTACCACTTTACCTCCCTCTTAAACAAAATTGTGTAGAAATGACACATGACCTAATGTGTCGGTGGAATTTCCTCAATGTTGAATATGAGTGAATTTGTGAGTGTATCATAGTTAATAGATGAGATGTGTTATATTGGAGATACAAAACTCGTAAAGGCTACCACAGAACAAAAAATGGCAGTAGCTTTAAAATTTGTTATACCATGTTTGTGTCAAAACTAAACATCACACAATTTTGCAGCACAAAGTTAAAAAAGCTACTGCCATATTTTTAATATGGTAGCTTTTACGATGTTTGACAATCACGGTGCTACGGCAGTTTAACGATTCTGCGACCTTATTATACGTGATAGATTATGACAAACTTAGATAAAGGGGCTTTTTACTGAATTGGGACGATAAAAGTGGGCTTCTTCTTGTATTCGTCGCGTAGAGTAGACTTTGCAGGTCCACCAGGTTGACTCACGGAATACATACGAAGATGAGATCTATACATAAAATGAGTCACAATCGGCTCGGTCAAATCTGGATAATCAGATAAAACCGCGAACTGGTCGCAAAAAGTCATTTCTTGGGCTAAAAAGGGACCTTAACAGTGCGAAAATTAACATCCAACGTAAGCTTTGATAAGCATAAATGTATTATTTGTCAAATTCGTACCTCTGTTGACGCAATATTCGATTAAACTAAACAAAGAAATGCAGTAAAAATGTCAACTATTTGGCAACGCCCCGCTTCGACTATGACAACGACGATTGTGCGACTCGTTGAGCGGTAATTTTCATTTGTATACGACTTATCTGTCACTGATCGGGCAGCTTAGTTCTGCGTTTAAGCCCATTTAGACCTTGAGCTACCATATGGCCACCCCCCCCCCCCCCCTGTGCGGATTTTAGCCGACTATGTTTTTCCGATAGAGGGATGTATTTCACACATTTTTCTGCTTGTTTGCCACTCGGGCGTGGGGGCTTTTTCATTTTATAGCGATTTTTATAAAACTACTGTGATTTTTTGCGATAAAATCCTTATTGGGGGTAGGGGAAATATTTCTCTCAAAATTAATACTAAAACTGTATGTATCTTCTCAAACTCAGTTTCATTCGAACTGAATATAACAAGTGTCTGCGTAGATAGCGTCACATGGGCACCTGACTCGATATTTTTCTTAAAGTGACACCGATGATATGATTTTTCGTTTATTTTGAAGATATATCTGAAAAAGTACAGTGTGTGAACTTACGCGTGCATAACGTGATTAAACTATGAACAATACCGATGTTTTCATTATTTTCCACGAGAACATAGACCAGGGCAGTTTTCTATAACATTCCACGAGCACATGGATGCATATAGGTAGTCAATGTTCACATGTTTCGAGGCCATTGAATCCAAGATGGCCGCCAAAATTGAATATCTGACTTGATAAATTTTAATTCGTAATCACTCGGGCAGTTTATGAGATATTAAGTCGTGCGATATGTTATTCTATTGATAGTTGAGTAGTCCTTATTGAGAGGTATAAATAAATTTCATATATTCAAAATGGCCGCCAAAATGGCCACCGGAAGTAGAAAATATGACTATTTTTCACTCATATCTTTTTGATCAGTTTCTGCTGTTTGGAACTGGTTGAGGATTGTGACCTTATTTTTTATAGTTTTATATTAACTAATCATTTGGGTAATTAAAAAAGCAATTATTGGGGTCCTAGCCCCCTCCGTTCCCTCAAAAGTTTGATTTTACAGAATGCGGTATAAAATTTCACAAAAAAATCACAATTGGGTTTCTGTTCAAATTTCAACAAAGAATGAGCACAACTGTGGAATGTAAGTGAGGAATACCATTATACATGGATACTCCAATTCATAGGAACAAAAGTTGTTACTTTGGATCAAAATGGCCACCAAAATGGCCGCCAAAATATGGAAAATGGTAGATATTGCCCCAGTGTGTCCTGGAATCGCTTACAATTTGTGGTTGATGAATGAAATTGGCTATTCTGCCTTCTATACATTGAATACTAACATTGTTACTAACTATTGTAACATTACCAGAAATATTGGATTTCACTCTCACAAACGTGACATAAATATCGGCAAAAAATCTCTTCTCATGTTTGAACCATTTTTTGCAAGTAAACTGTAACTATCTTTGGCATGAGAGGTGTTTATTGTTTTTATCTATCTTAAATGTGTCACAATAAGGTATTTAATGACCAAATTACTCAAGGTGGCTTCCAAAATGGCAACTAAATTTGGGTAAAAAGTTGATTTTCACATATATCCGGAACATAATTATCTGCTGTTCCGAAAAGGTAGCAAATTGTGACTAACTTTGTTATTATACAGTCACTCCAAATACAAATAAACAACACACATATGACAATATAGTCGCTCGCTTTATAAACATGCACCTCACCCATAACCACACAGCCATACTTGTGTATATCCATGCACACCATACATGACCATACATCTGTCAATAACAATTTAATTCATGCAAACCAGGTATACCTCCTACAACTGACCAATGACCGTATCGTCACTATATGTATACATATTCGCCACATTTATGATCACACAGTCAATCATTGTATACCTCTTGACCTCACCATTGGCCATAAAGTCAATCCATGTGTACCTATGTTCCACACCCATGGCCAAATAGCCACGCAAGGTATATATATACACCCCACACATGACCATTGCATCGCTCCATGTATACATATGCACCTCACCAATGGTCATATAACCCCACTTGCGTATACCATACACCCCACACAGTCATGGGTCAACATACATGTACACCATGTAAACTGTTACACCTGACCCATGACCATATAGCCACTCCCTGTATTCACCACATTCATGATCATACAGTCACTACAGGTACACATATTCACATCACCATTGGTCATACGGTCAATCCCTGCATATCTACTCGCCACGCCAATTGCGAAATAGCCACTCAGGATAAGCATATACACCCCATCCATAACCATAGAGTGACTTCAGGTATACATATGCACCTCAGCAATGGTCATATAGCCACACGTGCTCTACGTATATACCCCTCGCCCAATGACCATACAACCACTTGGCGTATACCCGTACATATAACATATGACGATGAGTCACCATACATGCACACCAGGTATACTCCTACACCTGACCCATTTCACTCCGTGTATACATATTCACCACATTGGTGATCACACGGTCACTCCTTGTACACCTATTCATTTCATTAATTGCCACACAGTCACTCCCTGTATACCTATTCGCCATACCCATGGTCATATAGCCACTTGATATATACATATGCAACACAAACATGCCCATAGAGTCACTCCAGGTGTACATATACACATCACCAATTACAATAAAGTCCTTCCAGGTGTACCAATACTTCTCTCACATGATCAATTATACATTCCAGACTTTTATATACACCCCACACATGACAATTCAGTCACTCGCTGTGTACTCATACACGCCATCCATGATCATACAGTTACTCCCTGTATACCTATACATCCACCGATGACAATATACATCCACGACATGTATAAATATACATCCCACCCATTACCACCACAGCACTCCCTATATACCTACACGCTCGCCAACGACCACCCAGATATACTCAGGCATGTATATTCATGACCATGCTGTCAGTTCATGTACACCTATACACATTACACATATTCATCCAACCACTCCCTATTTATCCATATACCCCACCCATGATCACAGACACCAGATGTATACATGGTCACCCACATGTGACAATACAGCCACCAAATATACACCTATACACCCCACCCATGACCATAGTCACTCCATATATACATAAACAACACATATATGGCATTGTAGCTACTCCCGTTATATCCGCACACAATATCATTGTCCGTACAGCCACATCGTGTTACCCGTACATCCACACATAACCATACAACCATACAGTCACTCCATGTAAACATATTCAGCTCACACATTACCATACGGCCACTACTTGTATACATATACATCTCACAATGGACATTCCACTCACGATCATATAGACATTCCTTGTATATCTGTTCACATCAATGATCATTCATGATCATAAAATAACTCCACGTATACCTATTCACCTCACCTATGACCATGCAGTAACTCACGGGCTACCATATTGACCTCTCTCTTGTATCGAGGTGATCAATTTTATCCTAATGAGTCAAAATAGCCAGAATTGTCACCACAGATTATGGTTCATCTTAGTCCGTTTCAAAGATTCAAAGTGGCCAGAATCCCAAAAGAGGTTTTCGGCAAAATTCGATAAGCAACTTTAAAATGAATTTGTCATGCCCCATAAGGAACCGGGACAGCCAATAATATTTAGTTGTCAGTTGATTACCTAACATGCATAATAACCAAGTAAGTTACAATTTGCTAACTTTTCGGAACAGCAGACAATAATGTTCCGGATATATGTGAACAATGAACTTTTTACCCAAGTTGGTTGCCATTTTGGAAGTCATCTTGAGTAATTTGCTCTATAATGACCTTAGTGCGACACATTTACATTAGACCAAAACGATAAACACCGTTCATATCAAAGTTAGTTACAGTTTACTATTAATAAAAATGATCAAAACATGAAAAGTTAATTTTTGCCGATATTTATGTCAAGTGTGTGAGAGTAAAATCCAATATTTCTGGTAATGTCAGTGGTTACAATACTAAAATTTAACCAATGTGAATCAGACATGTTAGTTTTCAGTGGATATAAGGCAGAATAGCCAATTTACTTCATCAACCACAGATTGTAAGCGATTGCAGTGAACGCTGGGGCAATATATTTACAATATTTACAATTTTCCATATTTTGGCGGCCATTTTGATCCAAAGTAACAATTTTGGTTCCAATGACTTGGAATATTCACGGGTAATGGTATGTCTCACTTACATAACACAGTTCTGCTCATTCCTTGTTGAAATGTGACTAGAATCCCAATTGTGATTTTTTTGTGAAAATTTTATACCGCTTCATGTAAAGTAAATTTTTGAGGGATCGGAAGGGCCTAGGACCCAAAGAATTTCTTATTTCATTGCCCCAATGATCAGTTAATATAAACAATACAAAATAAAGTCACAATTCTCAATCAGTTCTAAACAGCAGAAACTGATATAGAAGATATTAGTGAAAAAGTGTCACATTTTCCACTTCCGGTGGCCATTTTGGCGGCCATTTTAAATATATGAAATTTATTCCTACAAATAAAAAAGGAGTACTCAATTATCAATAGAATGGCATATCGCACGATGTAATACCTCATAAACTTCCTGATTAATTGCGAATTGAAATTTACCTGGCTAGATATTCAACGTTGGTGGCCATCTTGGATTCAAAGACCGATAACTCTATAAAGCCCCCATCGCCAGATGGCAAACAACCGCCAAATTGAAGGACTGGTATAGTTCTACAAAGATATCATAACCACCAAAAATCCGCATAGGGGGGGGGGGGTCTACATGCAGCTCAAGCTCTAATTATGCTGCATCAATAATGTTTGGAACTGTGCCTTCATTATACAATGCACATGTCCTGGATTCAACACAGTACTGTGTATTTACTGGTACCCACATGTGAAGATATAGAGACCAAGTCACATAAGATATTTGTCGCTAAACGAGCATTCTTAGATTAGAACATGACAAAATTCCCAACTTACATGTACCTGAACATTTTCCTTCTTAGTGCACCCAGCGGTTTTGTAATTTCTGTAAAGTTGACTTGTTCATACGAAAATGTCACCACTTAGCCTACCATAACATGAGTTATTTTAGTCATATTCTGATTAGCAGGTAGGCCCTACATTTAAAGATCTCCTCGAAAAAATTATTGATCGTTTAGTTACTTTTATAAAGGTGTTTGTATGAAAGTATTAGTTAAAAGTCTTCGAAAGAGGGGGGGGGGGGGGCGGGTGTGGTTATCAGAAACTGAAAAATAATGAGCAACACTTTTAAAAAAATAAAAATTAAAGGGATAGATAACAGAAAAATTGCGGTTTTAGTCTACATGTCAAAGTTATGGAGGTGCATTCCATATATGGATTTATGAATATTCATGAAATACATGCCCGCGTTCACGGAAAATATATAGTGGTAATTAAGGACGGATAATAATGATTTATATAGAAGATCCCCAATGAGTTATGTTGGGATATAACATTTTATAAAACGAGTTTATTAACTGTGATTATACCTTTTTTTTAAATATCAAAATCCCTAAAAGAAGCTGAAAATGCATGCAGAATGGATATATTTACGGCGTCGGCCGAGACGCTTCACAGACATATACGACAGTATATCACACTCTGGCTGGCGACGAAAAAATATAGTCCCTCAATTTGCCTCTGTTTTTGTATCTATTTTCGTCAATGCAAAGAAGTTGGAATTTTTTTTGCAATATCTAGTGTTGGTGTCATGCGAGGCTTTTCGAAAATAGTATTAATCCGCGCGGTCATTGTTGGTGTGATGTTAAGTATCCCGGGAAGCACGCACCTATTCGCCATTTAGTGGATATAAGGAAATATGCAATGGCTCTTTTAATGATACAATATATACAATTTTGCCAAAATGAAAAGACACATTTAAAATGGAACATTATTTTGTCTCGAAGGTGTCTTTGCTTCCTCTTATGTTGTGGTAAGGAAATCAATATTATTTTTTTTAATCGCAGTTTTTTTTAGCTCGTTTTCCTTGTTAAAATGTGGTTATGTGATCAAGTGGATTTCAAATTCGTCCCAATTATATGCAATTTATTAACCTCGTCCATTAAAGTCGGTTCAAGCCTCGCTAAGATCAGCTCAATAAACTCATTAGAGATTATATATCCTCCCGCCCCCTCTCTCTCTCCCTTCCTCCATCTCTCCCACTCTCTCCCACCCTTCCCTCCCCTCCCACCCCCTCTCTCTCTCTCCCTCTCTCTCTCCCTCTATATATACATATATGTATATACTATCATCTCCGATACCTGGATGTCAAAATATGGAATTATACTCAAAACAAAATTATTTTAAATGTGGAGTTAATTTCTGAGGCGACCCTTCCCCAACATCGATACCACAACGCAACTGAGAATAAGACATGTTGACGATAAGAAAATACCGAGGCATTGTGAGTCGGCTGCTATAGTTAGGCGTACAGACAGACGGAAGGAAAGTTGGATAGGCGGAAAGGCAATTTAAATCATGTAATGTGTGGTACACAGATATAGAAATTAAACCTGTACAGTATAGCAATATGCGATTCGACATTACTTTATTTTCCTCAGCTGGCTCCAAATAAAAAGTCTTAATCTCGTAGCCTTGATGTGACACATATGCGTATCCATGTCTATTATAAATAGCGAGCATGACATTCACTAGAAAGCGACTTCTCGTGAGCACAAGTTAATGAAATTTCAATTGCTGGTCGCACAATCGTCGTTATCATAGTTGATTATACTCGGCGTTGTCAATTGAGTGCGATGATACCCCCGCAAATACAGCGCCATCAATCACAGAACTGAGGTGAACATTAGTTGTGAAAAATCACACAAAGACGTATGGCTATGTTATAATTTGGTTTCCACTCAATTTTATAGGACGTTATATATATTTTCTCAACTCTAAAGACGAATTTCACACAGTGATGTGTGTAAAACCAAAACAACCGGTCTATTTATGTCAAAGATTATGTATTGTTGTGCTAACTGTCTAGTGCTGAACTCTTTACAGATTATCGAATCGAAGATAGCCGCACCTAATAGAAATATAATATATGGTACATTCCTGTCCGTATTTCTGGAATTATTCATTTCTCAATGTTTTTTCGTGTTTATCGCATCAGCCTGATCGCAGAATCGTTAAACCGCCGTAGCACCGTGGTTGTCAAGCCGCATAATCGTGGAATTGGTCGTAGAATCGTCGAAACGATTGTGCCGTGTGATATTGTAATACATGGGAGACTCGCATATATAAGGACATTAATTGGCACATGGTTTTCACAACATTTCAAGAAGCTCCAGTCATGTATACGGGTTAACGAATCACAACAAAAATCAGATATCTCAACTTTACTCAGAAACCAGCAATAAACAACTGACAGGCTTGCCCAGATACACGAATCACAACAACAAATTCGGGCTGAACCATAGGGTGTCCTCTATGTGGGACGCCGACCCGACGCAGAGTGCACGGTAAATGTTCCGTGGGTGCGACATATATGTTTAAAACACTTTCATCAATATATTGATATACAACTCCCCCAACATCGCGCGCAAACAGGTAAATTGGACACATGCACCTATATATATATCGATCAGTGCTATAATGTCACAATGAATGTCGTAAAAGTAGTGAATATATCAACTCCCGTTTCTATTTGTGGGCAAGCAACGCCCACACATGGTCTGTTTTGTCTCTTTTGTTATATACATTAGTAATGATCAAGTTGATCTAAAGAATAACAAGCGCACCGCCCAGGTAACCCCCCGCCGCAAATGTGGTTTCCGCTGAGATTTATTATTTTTCTGATGTGGGTTAATTCGAAAGATGTCTTAAAGGGGGACTGTACACTAAATCCGGCCATTTATGAGACCATCTCCTTTTATAATCAACAGTATATATGCAACAAATTAATGAATTTGAGCCATGTATTAGTGCAAAATACAATCGTGTGCTCTACGAACGATGCAAACATCATGGTAATTATAATGAAAATTAATAAATGGCTGGAGTCATAAATTAATATTCATTATAATTACCATGTTGGTTTGTTCGCTCATAGAGCACACGAGTGTATTTTGCACTAATCCATGGCTCAAATTCATTCATTTGTTGCATACACTTTGTTGAGTATAAAAGGAGATGGTCCCACAAATGGTCGGATTTAGTGTACAGTCCCCCTTTAATCTGGCCTGCATATGATGAATGATGAGCGTAATAAATATTAAGTAGATGTCAGATACGGACCACTAGTTAGTGCGCACTTGAATAGAAATTAAGGCATCACTTTCCAAGATGTTGGACATAATGGCGACCAGAAGTTGTCAAGTGTGGGTAATACGCCCTAAATTCCACCAGATCGATCACATTTACACGGAATCTGTTGGTGTAAGTGGTCAGCATTTTCAGTCCATATCCGACAATGGCGAGTCACAGATAACCGAGATTTTGCTCCTCACATTCCAAATAGGTGTATTTTCAATGATATGTCACTAAATCTGGTGGTATAGAATATTATTTATAGACAGTAGTCCTATATATATTATTGGTTAAAATCCCCCCATGCATCTAGTATCCAAATATATCCAATAATTGTCCGAAACCACCCAACGAGTGTCCAAGTCATCAACTGAGTGTGCCGAACCACAAAAATGACTGTTCCTATTCACCCTACTAGTGTCCTAAAGCATACAGAGGATGTCCAAAACCACCCAACGAATGTTCCAAACGATCCAATGAGTGGCCCAATCCACCCGAGTGGTGTCCCATACCATATAATGATTGTATAAGCCACACCTCGTGTGTCCGAGATCCCAACCACCTATCTGGCGTCAGAATCCCGCCAATAAGTGTCCAATGCCATCCGATGATTACTCCAAACCACATAACGGGTGTGACAAACCACACAAATAGTATCCCAAACCAGCCAACGGGTGACTATCAAATGAGTGTCCCAAACCACACGGGTGTCTCAAACCATCCGCGTGGTATCCCAAACCATCCAACCGTTGCCGTGAGCAACACGTCGGTGTCCCAAACCATCATATCATTGTCACAAACCATACAACGAGTGCCCAAACACACGAGTATTTCAGTTCATCTGGTGTTTCTAAGACGGCCCAACTAGTATCTGAAACCATCCGTCGAGTGTATGAAACCATCTAATGAGCGTCTCAGCTACAGCAGTGTACACAGCTATTCATCGACTATCCCAAATGATCAAATGAGTGTCCCGAATTATCAAACTGGTTCCCTGTCCAACGATAGTCCGGCCGTGATTTGGTAAAATCGTTGGATGGTCTAGACGACTTTGTTGATTGTCTGGGGCACTCGGTTTGGAGCACTATGTGTAAGTGTTGTGTCTCTATTCGGGTTGTTTTAGACATTCATGATGGTTGTGTTATCCGTTAGGAGGTGTTTTTGGCACCCATTGCGTCGCATCAGAATCATAAGGTCGTAACTCACACTTTCAACTTTCCGAGAAAATAAAGGTTGATGTTTTCAGACAATATTTCTCATAATGTTGACAAACCATGACGTAGTTTTGTATTTATCCCAATGAAAACTGGCATTAGCTGTCCACTGAACCACATATTTTTTCTGTTTACTCCCTCGTTTTCTTTTAAAAAGCAATAACTTGTTTGGAGATACGACCTTTTGCGTACGCCAACGACGATTGGTTTCCATGCTATAAGGAAGTTGTGCTAATAAATACATATTAAGCTAAATATAGCGGCAATCGCATGTGTCTATATATGAACTAAAAAGTACATATTCTACATTATGAATATTCACTCATGTGCATCATCATACAGAAATTTGTGGAACAATCACAAAATTTAAATCACCAAATGATCACGTGACTAACATGGAGATACGACCATATAGCACACATTTGAGAATTTACAAACACAAAACAGAAGTCACGTGGACAACATGAATCACCCGATTGGCTGCTGTTGGACATACGACCTTATAGCGCGAATAGTTGTGAAGATCGCTGGAGACACGACATTTGTTTCACTGGTTTGTGAGAATATTTGCCATCCAATGCAAAAACAGTTTGGCCCATTCTCACCATTCGAATGATATCAAATACATTGTACTCATTTCCCGCCAAAATGGAGTTACGACCTTATAGTTCTGATGCGACGAAATTTGGTTGATTCCAGGCACTCATTTGTTGGTTTGGGGCACTCGGTGTGTGGTTTTGGGACACCCGTTCGATTGTGTGTGACCCTAGTTTGGTGGGTGGGACACACTTGGGTGGTTTGGGATACTATAGTTGGATAGATTTAGACACTAATTGTGTGATTTGGAAATTGGGAGACCCTCTGTTTGGCATATGACACTCTTTGTATGATTTGATAGACCCGTTGGCTGTATAGACTGGGCACTCATTGGTTGGTTTGTAACACTCGTTGTATGGCTCGGTTGAAATCCGTTTATTTGATATGAGAATAGTTGTAGTATAAATGGACACGACCTGATGGCATTTAGCGAAAACTGCCAAATGTTGATACCTTTGGTCGCCATTTTGGATAGTTATAGCTTCATTTCTACTCAACTGGGCACGGTGCTCCATATCTGACATCTACGTATAGTACTACACTCGTATGATCTATTCTGGACATTAAATAAAGATTTATAAATTGTTTAGCAATCAAGTACACCTGCTTCGAACTTCGATTTTGAGGGACACACACGGGCCAAATCCTCGTCACTCTTAGAATTTCCGAAAAGAAAAAATGCTCAAACATAATATATTCCCAAATATAAAAGGATAACGTCGCGTTAATTATATAATAACAAACACTCACTGTATATCATTATCACATTTTGGTACAAGTGGCACAGTAATCCAGTCGATAAGTAGTAACTTGTGAATGGCCCTCATTATTTCAATTTAACGGTATGATCAAGGAACTTCAATCTTGTAATATTGCTATTAAATGATCAATACGGAACACTGGACATTTTCAGTAAACATGCCATATAGTTTCTATATGCTATTGGAATGGAAGGATTGTAGTTGAATTGAAGTGGAACATCAAAAAATTATGACTAGAATCCTCATATTTTGATTTTGTTTAGCTCTTTACCATCATGAAACGCTCACTATGAGTTAGCAATCAATCTCTTGCGCACTGTGTATATAGTGGTAAATTGATTGGAGATAGATACTGATGAATCCTATGCAACCGGTTCAAAATATAGAACTTATTTTATATAATATTGTTATATAATATTAGCAGCAATATAGAGGCTTCTTAGTTTGAGAAACAATCACAGGAAGCTCCGTATGTGTCATTCATTACTTCGCTTTGTTCAATGACTATGTGGTGGTAACAATATTAAAAGTCGTATACATGTTTCCCCCATACAATAAGACAAAAATAACAACACTTTCACATTGTGTGTTTAAAATCAGTTAGACATTATGCAGTTAGGATTTTAAAGATGTTTATAACCCTATCACCGCGTTGCTATGGTGATTGTCTAATAAAATTATTTTCAAACAATCTTTAAACATAAATTATTTCTTAAAATTGCTCTATTCTGATGAATTAAACATACAAAAAAAACCTTCATAAACCCGCTTGATCCTGTCTGTAGCCTAGGCATATTGATTTCCGTTATATGTGTACGTTGTCAAGGCGGACGCAGATGCATAGCAACCGTTTCAAATGCAGAACATGAGAGGGGTGTCTCCCAATCTTAAAATGACCAGTAAGGTGAGTCATGCTTTTATAAAAAAAAAATGTGCAATTCTTATGTTTTTTAACCTAAACGCTCGGACTATTAGTGATGTGAAGATCGAGAGAAACAAAGGTTAATCAAAACTTTATCGAGGAGGTGGAATACTGTTCTCACACAATTAAAGCTCCCATGTAATTTTACACATAAAGCTACAGCACTCTCGATTGAAAATATCAAGCGATGGCTCAGGTAATTACTTACGTAAATTAGACATGACAATTTTCCATAAAATATTATCGCAATTTATATTAACCGAATTCTGACCTTAATGTTTGGTATAGGGGATGAAGATCATTGGTGGCAAATGTAGTAGTAAATGCACTCAAGATGTGAGGCTATAAAACGCGAACTATATACCAACGCTAAGCCCCGATAGTTTATCACTATCATTACGCGATTGGACAAGTAAGCTCAGAGCTGTAGTGGCTATATAGTTTGATAAGTAGTCGTGCAGAAAGACATGAAGGTGTATCGTGAATACGTTACTCATTTAAGTTCACGCTGTTACGTTTTGTCAAGTGTTTGGAGTTTTTCCAAATCCAATCACACTGCAATACCAGATTCAAATCCGTAAGGAGTATTTCCCTAATAAAAATCCTTGTAAACGAATAGTCATTTCCGATATAAACCTCCGAGTTCACACTCACTTAAATTATTTTGTTAAAACTAGTTTAATGTGGCCATTTATGGTGTCGTTCATTGACCAGTGGTTTGACAACTGTATTCATAGACCAAGACCTCTCTGTCCACAACATCTTGGAAACCCCAAGCTGTTGTGGACCGAGAAGACTTGGTCTACTTAATTCAGTGAGAGCAGACCATGCAGTCAAACTACCCTGCACAGAAGACAAAACACAATTCAGCAGAACACACCCAAAATTACACTGCTCGTGTTCTCCTAGGTGAACTCAATTGTGGCAAGAAAATATCCAAGCCAATATTAGCACATAGACACACCCTCAAACGACATTATTCACATATCCGCCCATTGAACTGATTATATAACAATTGAAATCGACGGTTCAGAAACGCCGGATTCGCCATCCCATGCAGGGCTGATAAAAAAAAAAAAATATCTGACTATCACCATCGATTGAACTCAGCGGGTCGGTTCTCATTCGGCATGTATGATTGTTGTATTCGAAGATATGGAGACATTACCGCTAAACCAAGTCTGGCCTGGCCTGTAAGCGAGATCACCAAGTCGCGGCCATATTGGATCCATCCAGCCCCCATTTAAGTGTTACAGGTCAAAGTTCTGGAATGCACCTCCAGAACTTTGACCTGTAGGACTGGATGTGCAGAACGGGCTGGATGGATCCAATATGGCCGCGACTTAGAAATAAGACTTATGGAATCACTGAACTAAATGGTTTCCCATAGGCGACAGAGTTAACGTTTCGGCCAAATTCACTGAATTGAAGCCTGCAGGCCAAACCAGTGATGTGTACCCAGCTAGATCGACACCAGTTGATCACGAAAATGCAAGAAAAACCATAGGTCATGTGTTTACTTTTTAAAATAAATCCCCAAGTCTACGACAGGGCTATCTCACAGCCAAATTTGATCTGGAAAAACCCAGAACTACAGCAGCTAGTTAAATTAATTAATTTCCCGCTCACAAAAATCCATTCCCCCATTCATTCACCAGTTTAAATTATTTAGATATTATGTACAAATCAAATAAACGCGTTGTCATCCTTTAATAACGTGTCGCATGTATCAGGTGAAGGTCATTCTTCAGTTACCTTCACATTTAGCAATTCTACGGTGTACTCGCTCCCGGACTCTGGAACACATTTAGCTCCCTGATTCCATAAAGGTTACAAGCAACTAATTATATAGAGTTACGCTTCTGGGGGCGATTCCTTTCATTACGATCGGCTACAACGAGTAAATTACCCTGGGTAAAAGTGAATGGAATGATTTTTAGTGACCAGAGTAATCTAAAAATATCAAACCGGAGTAATCTAAAAACTGCAAACAAAACATAATTTTTTTCTTCAGGAAATTTGCCTTACCTTACTGAAATCAAAAATGGATTATATCGAGCAGTAGTGGTTTATTTTTCCAATATGAGGCATCCTGAAAATTAGTGTCAATCCTCAAAATAAAGCCAAAAAATTTAGATTTTTTTTCTCCAATTTTACTAGCTGATGCATCTCGTATAACTGAAGCATGCCCTTATATACCATAATATTACTAATTGAATATGAAATGTTAATATACATTTTGAGAGGGATATCTTGTCCAATTTAAAAAACTTTTCATGCAGAATTTGGCAATTTCTAATAAACATTTACCAAAATTAACAGAAAATAAAAATAAAAAATACTTTAATAGCAATATAAAGCAACCATAAGTCAATTTAAATATCTAAACATAATGATACAACATCGGACACAGCCTCAAGCATGAAATTTGACCAGATGGCAGGGCATACTGTCTGTTTAACAAACCTGCCATGACAATTTTGCACGACAGTAAGTCTAGTGGTGATGCCATCACCCCCCCCCCCCCGACTTGGGGTGGGGCTACGGTCCCCGATAAGACTACTGGGTGCCGGAAAAGCTTAATTGGGTCAACTGTCACCTTTTCCCAATGGGGGGGGGGGGGCTAACACTCCTCAAAATTGTGGGTAGGGGGCTTTAGACCCCCTGACCCCCTAATGGTACCTGATGTCCATGCAAAATTCCCAGATTTATCACTTTCTTTACTATCTACAGGCGAATCCATGAGTTTCTTCTTTAAATATGTCCAAAATGTGGTCATTATCATTTGAAAATAAGAAAATATGGAATTAACGACTTATCATGGCGAGACGTGAAATTTCGTAAAATTCAAATTTTTCTTATAGAAATCACTGAACTAAATGGTTTCCCATAGGCGACAGTGTTAATGTTTCGGCCAAATTCACTGAATTGAAGTCTGCAGGCCATACCAGTGATGTTTACCCAGCTAGATTGACAGCAGTTGATCACGAAAATGCAAGAAAATCATAGGTCATGTGTTTACTTTTTAAAATAAATCCCCAAGTCTACGACAGGGCTATCTCACAGCCAAATTTGATCTGGAAAAACCCAGCTAGTTAAATAAATTTCCCGCTCACAAAAATCCATTCCCCCATTCATTCACCAGTTTAAATTATTTATATATTATGTAAAAATCAAATAAACGCGATGTCATCCTTTAATAACGTGTCGCATCTTATTCTTCAGTTACCTTCACCTTTAGTATTCCGCGGTGTACTCGCTCCCCGACTCTAGAACACATTTAGCTTCCTGATTCCTTATAGGCGAAACAGAAGATGACGTATGGGACCTTCGCTCTCAAGTTTAACCCTTTCATGACCGAGGCTGCGCATGTGCAACATTAAAGATCATATACCAGTGCGTTCTATTATATATGCGAGTCTCCCACAGGGAATATCGCATATATAAGGGAAGTTACTGGCTTACAATGTCAAGGTAAATATTGTTAGGCCAATGCATTCTCTTATATGTGATGTTCAATAAAATGTGGATTTACCAATGGTCAACTTCTTTCACATATGCCACGGTGTGGGACTCAAGCCACTTTATAAGGTGCCATCTAAACATTACACTAACAGTAAGGATCGGTGTGTTCACTATATATAAGTTACATATGCCGTACACGTATCGTCGACTTTGTAAAATTATTAGATTCCCTGTCCAATTTGACACAATAAAACACCATATGTACGTGTCATACCAGTATATAGTTAGCTCGGACACATGAGCCAATTAATATGAGGTTTTGATGGCCAGATATCGACTTTTTCATAAGAGGAATTTTTTACACGTATTGAATTTTTGTCCAATTCCAACGACTGTCTTTTATAAAGAGCGTTCACGCTTCCGTCACATAAAAGCGGTATATAATAAAGAGCGTTTAAAATTTTGCAGTTCTGATAATTTCGACTCTTTACTTCTAGTTTACTTCTGAAAAGTGATGGTGATGAATATATTTTACGTCATGTGGGGGGGGGGGGGGGGTCGCGTCTGTTACTTTATGTCTACCTTTATCGATCTTAGTGTACGGTATTACTCAACAACTAGAGTAGCTCACCAATAGTACGGTCATTATGCGGTTAGACCCGAAATAAATTAGAAAAGAAGCCGTTTTGGTCTTAAAATGTGCGGACTGGATTGCTGAACAACATATACAAAATCCGCTAAAAACGCTTTGGGGAAAATTCCTAATTGAACATGGCGTCCAAAATGGCAGTTGGTATCTGAAAACACTGAATTTCTGCGGTAGGTGCATTAATTAATGCCAAACTTATAATAACTTGCAATATGCACTGGTAATACTTAGTGGTAACCCATATATGTTGTATGTCTATCCCAAAATGGCCACCAAAATGGACAAAATCGAATGAAATTTACAATGTGTCTAAAATTGAATAGCTAATCGTATAAGAGTGAACAAACGCTCGAATTATGTTAAGAATAATGACTACAGATTATAAGAGAAACTGTTTACTATAGATATACGAATTTCTATAATGTATCCCACGAGAGAGCAACCGAAAGAAGGGTCTCACACAGCGGTTTAATGGGGACTAAGGGCGCCCAAAAAAGTAAAATAGAACGCAGTGTTATCGGTACTGTTTATCTTAAATCGTGTAATAAATATGTAATTAAACAGTTAAATGGCATTTAACATGGATGTATTGATTCTGTGATCTTTTCTAGAAGCAGAGATATATGCACTCAGAGCAATCTCCCAAATGTGACCGATCATCATTTATTTTGATTTGTACCATGCTTTGCTATGCTTCTGTATTATTGACACTAGCTAGTTAAATTTGTGGTTTAATCGGCAATGTATATATAACTAAACGACGCTACTGTGTGCTTAAACGCAGTCACTGTATACATTTATAATTCCCCCATTCATTTTGAATAGCAAAGCTTTAATAATACAGTAGGAATTACATCGCCTGTGACCATTCGTGACCCGTACCAAAGCCGGTGCAAGTTATTATTTTTTTTAGCGATTATGCTTCATCGCTTGTTCGGGCTAAAATAAACATATAAAACTTCACACAAATGCACAGAAATCTAATAGAATAATGTCCCAAACATTGCAATTAAAACAAATAGACATGAGCACACTGTATTTATCGAAATTAGGACGTAATTCCGCTAAATAAAGAGTGGAACGGTCTTCAAAACGAACGTTTTATTTGACCTCGATTCGAATGAAACAAACCATCGGTACATCTGCGAAGTAATAATTTCCATATCGGCAATCGGTAAAATCTATCAACATGTTTGGAGGATTTTCAGTTGCAAATGATCTAGATGATTTTTTTTTTTTATGATTCTGCTTTGATGAGACATTTCCAGGATGATTTTTTGCAGGAATACACACCTGATAGTGACAATACTTTATTAAACTTGCACAAAATGAAACTAGCCTAATATGCATCTTGGATCTGAGCTTAGTACTGCTATAGCCAGTAGATCCAGTAACAATGACAATAATATAGAACCAAATAATATTTCCAATGAGTAAAGAACGGAAGACAATGAACCTCCTATGATACCTTCAACTTCTGTGATACATGTATCTGAAACTGCCGCAGTTCCAAACGACATCGACATGCCAAGTGATCCTACATCCTCACGGTTTTCCATTTTGATTCAACTGTTGAGGACTTTACAGCTGATCAAGAAAGCCGAGGTACCCTGAAAAAATAAATGAGTGACATTCGGTTGTTTGAGTCGTATCTGAAAGAAAAAGCTGAACATAGGCCAAGTCACAATATCCCAGTTTCAGATCTTGACGTGCACGTATCTAATGTTGTTCTATACCAGAACGAAAAAAAGGATGACGGTGAGTATGAGCCCAGTTCGCTGCGTGGAATGATGGCAAGCATTGATCGCCATCTAAAAAGGAACAATTATGGGACCTCAATTATGAACAAAATTGATGACTACTTTGAAACTAGTTGCCGAACTTTACTAGCGAAGCAAAAACAGATGAAAAGATCTGAAAGAGGCAACAAACCGAAGAGAGCTGGTACTATAAACGAGATATCGACGTGTGATATCAGAAAGGCATTTTAGGACGTAGCTCCCCGGAAGCAGTTCTGAACACATTGTGGCTGAACAACACGATCCACTTTGTATTACGCGGGGCAACTGAGCATTACAATTTGGAGCGGGTGATATTAGAATGAGAAAGGATAGTGATGGAAAGGATTATTTGGAACTGAATGGGAGAGAAACGAAAACACTCACAGGTGACGACATTCGTGACAAATTGCCGAGGTTGTATTCGACTGGGCTGGACGACGAAATAAATACGGTACACATTTATAAAAAATCGCTGATCTCTGCCCGATGGACATGATCCATTCTACATTGCCACGTGTACTATACCAGTGGTGGCAAATGACCAGTGGTTTAAGCGACAGCGAGTCGGCATAAATAAATTAGGGACAATTTTGAAAGTCAACGGAAAAGCGTCTGGCAAATACGAGTGCGAGGAAGCATCTGGTGCAAAAAGATAATCTTGCCCTTGTTGACATTGCGAATGTGACTGACTACAAAAATATAGCCAGTATAAGCAATTACTCTGTGTGCGGTGACAAAGAATAAGAACGCTGTTCATTAATAACAAGAAAACCATAGTCAGAAATGGTAACGCCACCAAGATTATGGTATTACATATAAATAGAAATTATAAAAAATACATAAAATATTTTGATAACAATTGCGTTTAAACAAGTAATCCTTCAAATTATTAATAACAAAGTAAACGACTGTGGGGTCACTCAACAGATTATAAAGACTTGGACATAGTATACTGTAAATACTAAAATTTAAATGAAATAATTAAAAGATAAAATTTAGCAAGTAGTAAAAGTTAAATTTTCTCATTTTTGTTTTGGTTAAATAAAGCAATAATTTAAATGTAACATTTGGTTTTAAAAAAATGATTGACCGTGGCTCTTCCAATAATTGCGCGACTGACCTGGTCAATTGTTCTTAAGAAGTTGTATTGATAATTACTATGGAGGGAAATAGTTGTGGCTGTGGCTTCGCAAGTAATTACCTTGGTGACGTGATGTTAACAAATCTGAACTCCAGTTAACCAAGGACGCTTCATACCAAATATAAGGTGAATTATTAATTCTTTAGAAGTTGTTTTAAGATTTACTATGGAGGGAAAGAATTGTGGTGCTGGCTTCGCAACTATTTGACCTCATTGTAACAAATATAAATATTAGTCACTCAGGCAATAGATGTATCTATTCTGTATATTAACTTATTGGGTCTTACGTGTCTTGAGATTTCTAAATAGTTTTCGATGGACAGATCGCGCAAGGGACCCACGCCAATCTTCTCTGTTGGGATTCCAATTGTTGGCTCATTAAATAGGCACATATGCTTAAGATACAGTCGCACGCTCCCGTAAGTCGGGTTTTGGATCACAGTTAATGAAAATATCATTGAAATAATCGGTTTCCCCCAATAAACATCCATATATTGAATATACATGTTTTGGAGCAGAATTAGGCAGTCCATATTGGACGCCATCATGGAATTATTTTGTTTTGATTTTCACACATAATTATTAGTTATATGGATGGAGTTCTCATTAAACCTCACATCCTTGTATTGGTTACAGTAATACCCAAAGTAATTGACCACTTAACCACATCAGAATTATTGGTAATTTTTCAGGATTTGAAATCCTGAAAATTTACCAATAATTTTGCTGTGGTCAATTACTTTGGACATTACTGTATGAGGATTGAGTTATCATTAAACCTCAAATCCTTATATTGGTTACAGTAATGCCCAATGTAATTGACCACTTAACCACAGCAGAATTATGTATTTTTTCAGCATTTACAATCCTCAAATTACCCATTATTCTGCTGTGGTTAAGTGGTCAATTGCTTTGAACATTACTGTATGATGATTGAGTTATCATTAAACCTCAAATCCTTATATTGGTTACAGTAATGCCCAAAGTAATTGACCCTTTAACCACAGCATAATTATGGGTAATTTTTCAGGATTTAGAATCATGAAAAAATACACACAATTTTGCTGTGGTTAAGTGATGAATTACTTTGGACATTACTGTATGTAGATGGAGTTAAACCTCACATCAGTGTGTTGGGGATTTGGACCTTGACTTGGGACCTTTGGTTTTTAACGCAACAAATGCGCGTACACCGTATACACAAATTTTTTATGTAACCAGAGTTTTTCTTGGATAAGATGAGTTTGAAGCCTGCTTACATTTCAAAATGTTGTCAGTTTTGTATTGTCTGCAGCGGATCTCGACGCTTTGAAGCAAAAGTTACAAAAGATAAAATGTGTATGTGACGAGACTATAATACAAATGAAAAAATAAATTGAGGGAGGGGTGGGCGATACAGGGAACTAAGGGTTGAACCGATATAAATTTGTAGAGCAATAACGACCAATGTTGACATATTATGCATATCAACTCTACTGTTGCAACAAGGCTATAGAATAGGGCGGTGTCAGAATCTTAGTCATCTCTATATAGTGCCAGAATAGTCATTTATGGAGTTCTATAAGATATTGGGTTGGTTATATGGACTCGGAGAAAAAAGGGGTTTGTACCGATGAAGTTGATGAACTGACATAAATTAGTGGATCGATGTTGCCATGTAATCATCGTGACTATACTAAAGCAGCAATTATATAAAATTGGGGGGGGGGGTCTGAAATTATCTCTATAGTTGGCACCAGGATTATATAGAAAGGAATAACAATTGATGTACATATACGGTATACTATAGTAATACCATAGACATATAAGTACAAGTATCACAAGATAAAATATTACGTAACATGACTATATACCGATGAAAGAAATAAATAAATTGGACCGGGATTAGAGGTTGGGTTGGTTATATGTGGATAATTGGATATGGAATTCATACCGATGAAACGATACAAATTAGTGGAGCGATAAAGACACTTAGTCAGGCTACGCGGGGGAAATATGGGTTGATACGATAGACCAAAATAAATTTGTCGAGTGATAATGACCAATGTTGACGTATAAAGTAACGCGACTGTACTGTCACACAATTATCAGGTAGAACCGGTCAAATATGACAGGGTACATCACGTGATTATTTCCTAGATCGAAGAAATGATTTTTTTTTTCGATGATAAAATTTAAGATGGGATTTGCCATTAAAATCGATTTATGTCTATAAAACTGTCATTTTTCAAAATTTTGAGCTGAAACTTGGTGTGTATGTGTATAATACTACTATATTCTTAAAATGAGAGAGTTCAGCGCGTAATTATGTTTTAGATGGAAGAAATTGAATTTGTTTTCGATAAAAAATTTACAGCGTGTACGGCCTACGGGTCATTGAGTATGCTCAATTTTTGTAAACAAACTTTTGTCAATAGCCGTTTTGGTCAAACTAAACCTTCTTCGACCGGGACAGCAGATCCGAATAGTAGCTAAGATGTATTTAGATAGAATTATCAAAAGAATATGACCGATCAGGGTACATTTTAAGAGAATAGAGTGGAGAAATCTTGGTGATAATTCCAGAAAATAAAGATGGAGGTGAATCACAATTAAACTTCCCACAATGCACTTCACTAACCAGGGGTTCTCAATGGGTTACACATTATTTTCAGTCTATCAGATTATTTATATTTTCAACAACAAGTGACTTTAAGTTTACAATTTCAGCCTGTCCTGACTCTATCGATACGATTTGACACATTTTCAAAAACGTATTATACACCGGTGGCGTTAACTTTACAATGTAAGCATCTACGTGATTCTATCGGTACGATTGAGTAAGGTACAAACAAGAATACATCAGGGGCTCCCAATGGGTTATATATTATTTTCAGTCTATCAAATTATTTATATTTTCAACAACATATTATTACACCGGTGACTTTAAGTTTACAATTTCAGCCTGTCCTGACTCTATCGATACGATTTATCATATTTTCATAAACATATTATACACCGGTGACGTTAACTTTACAATTTCGGCATCTACGTGATTCTATCGGTACGATTGAGTAAGGTACACAAAATCTCCAAGAATACATTCGCCCTGTCCACCACACACTATCAAACTCACAGAAGCTAGAAACACCACAGGTGGCGTAATGAGTGCTACAGGCGACCTTACCTCTGAATCCAGGGCAGTCCACCCTGGATACATTGTACGGTTTCAAAATCCGATGCCAACATCTCAAGGTTCCGGGTGCACTTGTTGGTTGTTCCACTGCAGGAATTCATCCAATGTTTTTTTTCTGGGGATATTTTCCAAGATTAGTAATGTACCATCAGGCATCATTTGCAGAAGATGTAATTTAATAATGGCAAATATATACCAAACTATTTATCCGCCAACTATTACGACAAATAAAAAAGCGGAACAACGGTAAACAGGTACCAAAAACAACATTGATAAGAAAGGATTAATCAATTAAGGATTAGTGTCTGACATTGCATATATGATATATACCGTATAATAATATATAAGAGTAAAATAGTAACATATATACGTGTATTGTATTTACACTGTATTTTTTATGAATTTTGTTCTGTGTATATATTCGTTACTTCAGCTGGTTACTTGTGTTATTTTTGACGAATAAAATTTATATAAAAAAAATGGGGGTACCTTTGATTAATAACGTATATTGCGCACCGGTTAGACTTTTTGCAGGATGTGTGTATTCGAGGATGTATATTCGCGGATTTCTCATTGTTGCAGTATGTAACTTTTATGACCGTGTTAATTGCTTTCGATATTTAGGTATGAACACTGACTGGGCCACTGTTGACTGTTGACAGCTAACATTGGTGATGAAGTAGGTCTCAGTTGGAATGTAGACTAAATGTCGTATTGCGAAGTGTCGGGTGTGTACTTATGTATTTAATCCGATTAGTAGATACTTGGTCCGCATTTAGAGGCTTCCTGATGTGGTGTATGAGAAACCTGCAGTAATAAGCCGTAGTTGTTGTAATAATTTGAAGGATTAGTTATTTTAACGGAATTCTGAGGTGATGCATTTAGGAAACCAATATATTTTATATTATAATTTATATATATGCCTAATAATATGATCTTGAAGGCGTTACCATTTCTGACTATGGTTTTCTTGTAAAGATAGTGTGTGGGTGAATTCAGTCCGTAACTCTCTCAAGGTCATCAGGCATTATACATATGGCTATGAAAAATATGACTCTATAGTAGATGACAAAACGAGCGAAATTCTTGATAGTGACCATTGTCCGGTGTCGCGAGACTTGTTCGTCGTGTTAATGAACTTCGTGGCGTGTTCAAATCCAAAGACAAATCCACCACGCATACTTGCGTAATTTACAGAAGACTCTTCGCCACAGCAACAGCAATGTGGGACTTGTAATTCACCGAAACAATACATGTTTGTCCGATGAAATCAGTTAGCGTTAGTGATGACCTACTTAAAAAAAAGGCGCGGCACGCAATCGATGCCCATTTATCTAAGTATATTATATTCTAGCTTATGTTACAGTATTGTATTATATTCTAGCTTATGTTACAGTATTGTTGGGCATTATTAACCTGTTCTCGATCAATACAGCATTAGTACAGCGCAGTACATTTTCATTGAAGGGTGTGGTCACACCGGTCCCACAAAAGATCACTAAAAGCAGACCGCACTGACCGTACCGCCCACATGCAGGAGTCAGAACAAGATGGCTCTTGCACTATCGTGCACAATAGAGCTGTAGGTTACAGTGAAGTAATTATTTCCCATAGGCCTCAGTGTTAACATATAATGGCCTGCAGCCCTGACTATCCACGAATTGTGATAAATGAGTACATGATCACCAGGATTGGCATCTGCGAAAAGTGTCTGCATGAAAAACATCATATAGTCTAGGAATATACCTTTAAATTTGGGATTTATAATCTAGAGTCAGAATTGCATGAAAAAAATATTGACATTTGTTACCTCACACCAAAAAAATTCAATCTTGGAACCACGTGCTTTACAATGTGCCAATGTTTTGTTTGGAGTCTGAAATTACAAGAGGAGTGATTGCAAGTATTTTATATGTTTAAATATCGAAACTACTATTAACCAACCAGAGCCCAGAATTTTTTTAATTCTCTCCTGCATCTTGGTCCAAAATCCGTTGGAGGGTGCTGCCAATCGAATTACTTCACTGTAACCTAATGTGACAACAATGTCAATGACATGCCATCTGAAAATGACACAAATCGGTCCCTGGACTGTTCGCATTTGAAAATAAATTACAAAATCTCGATCCATGTTTTCGTCGTATTAACACCTTTCCTGACCCCACCCATGTTTACAATTGCAACACAAAACATCTTAAAATGAACACGAAAAGTCACCACGTGAGGTCCATGTCGATAAAGTAAACGATGGTAGCATATATACCCATCATTGTTGTTATAGCTGACCGATTTCTCTCTGAGAAAATATGGACGATGGTTCGCTTGATAAACATGGCCACGCTGAAGCTTGAATTGGGCGCACTTGACCAATTCTGAGTTCAGGTAAACGCATTTTTGGCATAAAACTGAAGTTTTGAGTGCAGCAGAGTTATTTTGTGCCTACATGTATGTGCACGGAAACAGTCACATCACTCACACACACACCACTGTGTTGCACTTTTTATCTATAAGCCACCTCAAACAGACCAATTGTCTGTCATTTAACCCTGAACTGGTCATGTTTTACATCAAATTTTAGAAACCTGCCACAGATAACGATGTAGTTTGCTCTTATGGCTCGTCGAAAAGTGTTTATTTCAGTTCTGTACTGACCATCGATATACAACGCGTGAATGGTTACCATGACATTCATTAAAGGTACACATATGGGCTCAAAACGGACACAAAAAAAGGAGATTTTCGATGTGAAAATTGGAAGCAAAATTGCCCCAGATGGGTTAATATTGGCTTCTAATTGATTACCACCGACTCAAATAATATAAGATGCCACGTTCTACAAGTTCCCGAATTGTTTGTTGGTCAATATTGATAAGAAAAATCCACCACTGGGCCAAATGAGAAAAATGAAAAATTTTGTGCTTTAGGTTACAGTGAAGTAATTATTTCCCA
Organism: Siphonodentalium dalli; assembly: GCA_032622095.1. Taxonomy (NCBI): domain Eukaryota; kingdom Metazoa; phylum Mollusca; class Scaphopoda; order Gadilida; family Siphonodentaliidae; genus Siphonodentalium; species Siphonodentalium dalli. The sequence continues at coordinate 154,352,854 of CP136066.1, read as the reverse complement.
TATGCCTCAGTGTTAACATATAATAGCCTGCAGCCCTGACTATCCACGAATTGTGATAAATGAGTACATGATCACCAGGATTGGCATCTGTGCAAAGTTTCTGCATGAAAAAAATCAAATAGTCTAGCATGGAATATACCTTTAAATTTGGGATTTATAACCTAGAGTCAGAATTGCATGAACAAAATATTGACATTTTTTACCTCACACCATAAAAATTCAATCTAGGAACCACGTGCTTTACAATGTGCCAATGTTTTGTTTGCAGTCTGAAATTTCAAGAGGAGTCATTGCATGTATTTTATATGTTTAAATATCGAAACTACTATTAACCAACCAGAGCCCAGAATTTTTTTTTAATTCTCTCCTGCATCTTGGTCCAAAATCCGTTGGAGGGCGCTACCAATCGAATTACTTCACTGTAACCTGTATGCTCGAAAGTTCCATTCCCCTGGTCCGTAGCTCGAGCGGAACTGCCATTGGTAACCAATAACTTACGGCCGGTTCCACCAGGTACGCAAAATACCGCACCTCCCCTAGCTATACTGTGAATGACTTTGATTTCTTTGGCATCAAGTTTCGTGGTTTGTCATCAAAAGGCTTTTTCGTCGGGACGTGAATTTGTGCATCAGATATCATAGTTATGCACACCAACGGGTCTTATACAATAGCAGCTTCGTGATATATTTGACTGGTCATAATAAATAGATTAGACCCCAAGGTATCGCGGCGCTGAAAGCACATAGCTACCAGCTTCATTTCAAACGTTGGTCAGGTAGTTATTTATTGTTTTGTAATCTGCAAGTGATGCAACCATTAGCCTTTATTGAGAGACCAATGCATTGAGCATCGTTTATATAAACTATTATAGAAGGGATCAGATGATGTAGCATACCATTAATTTTATTTAAAAACGATCACGCTTCATCTCGTCTCCTGTGTTTTGCTGCATATATGTTACGACATGTCGAAAACCGACGTAATGCCGATCTTCATTTCCATCTCGTTTATTTGTATTTTGCTCATTCAACTCAAGTGTAAATTATATCGTTGGATGTTGATTTCGTGGTTGAGCCAAACCAAGAAATCAACGAATGACATACCCCCACGAATTAAAAGGAATTGTACAGTATCTGACCACGCAAAGAGATACAATATCATGCGAATATCGAATACCCCTCCCCAACCCTGGTCGATCGGGAAAGTTGCTAGCAAAGGCGGAAGTGGATATCTTGACCCTAACGCTATATGGTCGGAATAGCTATATGAACGTACGCAAAACACAAAGGGTACCACACGACCGTACCAGCAAAGGAGTCCGAGCGAGATAGTTATTGCATTATCGCGCAGAATGGACATCTATGTACCAAAGTTCCATTCCCCAAGTCCATAGGTCGAGCGGAACTGATATTGTTAACCCATAACTTACGGCCGGTTCCACCAGGTACGCAAAAACACAAAAGACACCGAACGCATCTCCCACAGCCGTCTGACAACGAAGGGGATATACTACCATGCAGCGAATACCAGTCTGCATCCATGGGCCCAGAAGTGCCACTAAATATTAAGCCATAACTTGCCAGAATGTTGTGCCTGCAATGACACGCAGACCGGTCCACATGTGGCCCTCGTACCGTTAATAACTCCACATATATATGTAGGGGAACCCCCTGACTGTTCTGACCACTAAATCACCCCTAGATACCACAGGGGCGGTCGGGCCTATATAGTCCCGGCAACTATTTAGTACCACCGAGTTTCTGCATGGTGTCACGGGTAGGTGTGCATGAAAATACAGTACCAGCCAGAAGAAGGCGCGCCTTTATTGCGATATTGAGCACGCTTAATTTCGAAAAAGGCGCGATTATAGCGCAATACCAACAATCTGTCGCGCTTATTATTGCGATATTGAGCACAAAATATTGCGATATTAAGCGCGCATGCAAAATTTCATACAGACCCGACAGTGTTATATTTATATAGTGTACATATAGCATTTACAACTATAATTATACAATATATATTATATCTAAAACATGTCTCTATTTATGAAATAAACAATATAAAAGAAGCAATAGTTTGCTTTAAATGTCAGAATTTTGAGCGCAAGATGTCGCAATATCAAGCGGCGCACTTGTAAGCGTTTCCACGTGCAATATTCTTGCGATATTGGGCGCGAAAATAGCGCGCTTAATATACCAATTCTTTTGACTGGTACTGTATTATACGCCAGTCCTGACATAGTACAGTGGGTGATGTTGCTATATAAGATCTCCATTCTGGGAGGAGTATATATGTGTTCTAACTGCACTAGAACTGTGAAATACCATCAGCACACCGTCATTAGCTTATGTTGGCCTAATGCGACGGATACCTTATCAATGTGCAACAAGGGAACAAACAACAGCCTATCCATATATGAATATTATGGTGGGTATGTGGTCAACTTCAGTATCAAATCACACCTTATCGAAAACACACCTAAATTTGAATATTATGGTGGAGAATTTTCCAAATGGAGCATTTATTGTGATTGTACCTGGCTTAAGTTCTCTGCCAGCAGACTGTTTGACAATCGTTATAAATACGCGCTGATCTCGCATGTTGTTGAAGATTAACCAAATACAACTTCTCTCGCAAGATGCGTGACGGTAACACCGATCTCGGACACGCTGTAAATCACATGCAATTGTTCAGCTCATATGGCATACAGTATGAACGTACCCAAATCAAAAACAAACGTCTATACAGGGGATAAACATGCTGTCTGGTGTGATTTAGGTCTAAAATCGGTTTTGAGTTTTTGTGCGAAAGGTGATCTTTTTACCCAATTCAATCAAGCTGATGACATGCGCCACTTTATAAAAGGAAGTGTCTCGAGTTATTCGCAGACAATCGAGCACTCGGTAGAGAATCGGAGCCCTTGGCAGAGAATCGGAGTCAGACAATAAACAGACGATTTCTGTATAGTTCGGGATTAGTTTTAAACCTTTTTTTTTTTTACACATGCACTGATAGCCAGTGACTATAATTTCATGATAGCGCTATGGAAATCGCGAAACACTGTTGTAATGTTTTTTTGGACGAGTTATGCCGCCAATGGCTCGACAGAGATTATGAATCGTCCGTCAAAAATACTCTCTAAACACAGGGGTAGTTCCCCACAGTGACCAACATGCTATACTTCATCTACGATCCCTATCACAGAAATGTGTGGAATTTACCATTTCAGAGGCGAGAACATGAAGGTGATCGTCATAAGTATACATCATAAGAGATTAGGAGAACCTTATATGTCCTATTGTTAGAATACTGTCTCTTGTAACTATGTAATCTGACACCTCAGATGCATAGCATAGCAGAGTTATAAATCTCGTTTAACCACGCAATTACAGACAGGATCCATAATTATTACCATGATGACCTATAACTGCTCTGTATCAAACAGTCTGAAAATGGGAGCAATCTGCCAACTACAAAGTCACAATAAAGAAATAACGATGCTGAATTTAAACCATAAAACTGATATGTCCATAATAACACTTACATAATTATACATGAATTAATGCCGCAGAAACTGCTCTTACATTTCGACGGTTATTCCTCCGGAAACAACATGGACTTTTGTATTGAGCCTTATCTATATACCACCGCCTTGTACTTATTGCGACAAATCTTTATGCGTGGTGCAAAGATTGTATTTACATGCACGTCTGTGCATGCTCTTGTTTGTGCAACGCCCTGAAGCAACAGGCTCCCTTTCTCTCTTTTCTCTGCAACTGCACTGGTATTTGGCATTCCAGAAGGATATCACAAACGGTCATGCTCGCACAGCGTTGATCTCTACGCTTTGCGCACTTGACCAGCCCAGCCCAGCCCAGCCCATGGAATTAAATGAAAATGTATTAAATTTTAAAACTGAATACATCGCAGAAAGATCTAAATTGCATATGGAAATTAAGAACATGTCTTATTCATGATGATGCATACGTGACTATATGTTGTATGCATACTATTATTTGTCTAGCATATCTTATAGATGACAGACAATATAGATGATGATGATGATGATACGGTGCAGATGGCGGATTTGAATACACCGATATACAACCCGGACCCAGACGTAACATTGCTGTGCAATTCAGTAGATTGCCATAACTGGAAAATCTAGATCATCAAAAAATCACACTGAATTCTGAGTACATTTTGTTTTGCAAATTATGACGCACAAGGACAGGAACCGAAACCACGCGATGATAGTTCCGGACGGCGCGTTGAGGTTGTTGTTTTCATGACCCAAAAATGCTTTTGTTTTGCCGTCAATTTTATTGAGAGGCTGGTTCATTATATTATAGTGCCGAAATGAAAGAGCTCATATCCTTGGCCTGGTCGCAGTCAGGTGAGCAAGAATATAAAGAAAGACTTATCATAGTTAAGTGATCATCACTCTCGAGTTGTGTACCGTAGCCGCTGTACATATTAGTCGGACATTTATGTGAAAACCCATAACCGTGTTAATAGTATTGCCCACCGGGGATGTATCCTGCAGTTTTATTGCACGAGGATTTGGCAAATGTAACATTGGTCCTTCACCAAGAATTGCGCGTGAAATAAAAAAAGATATTGCGATAGCGATACACCACGTGAACGAGGATAAAGAACGTGTTATGCTGATTAGAATTACATTTGAAAATTATGTACATCCTTCCACAGGCTACTGGGGAAAATACTAAAATACCAATATAGACTATACCCGGTATAGACTATATTGGTATTTTTTAGTATTTTTCCTCAGGAGCCTGTGCATCATTATGGTAAATATTATTCAAGTCTAAGATCAGACCTCCTAATTTTTTAAAGCATACATTTTGGGGATCAAAAGAGTTCGATAAATACACGATATACTTGTATATCCGGCTGTTATATATATACATGATATCTGAGACTGATCGGGGGGACAGATTTTAATCACCTGTTTCCACACAAACTCTCTTTATATTTACAGTGGCAGGAGGCAATAACACTCGTTATTTGTACATTCTGCAGAAAAGGATACACTTTGCTTGGTCTGATGAGCTATACAAATAACAGTTGATGATAAGAAGGGACTATAGGGAACATCTATAATCTGACCATCTATCTGTACCAGTTATATTGGTGATTTGAACGGAGACAAATTCCAAAATTATTTAACGAAATGTCTAAATGTAAGTGTGGATACAAATTCGAAGATGCTGATAACTTTCTGTTTATTTGTACTCTTTATTTAAACGTATACTATAGAGCGATTCCACATGACGTCACACATCCCAGTTTGCATTGCGCGGCGCCATGTTGGATGTAGCAACGTGTATAAACAAAGCCACTTTCGTAGGAAGTTATATTTATAAGCAAGTGTCCCTCGTTCGTGTGTCATGCCTATCAATGATTGTTTTGTTAACAGTTTTGTGCACACAATGTTATTTAAAGTTGAATGTTAAGATACAAAATTACAAACTAAAAAGTCGAAATAGTATCCAATCACGTGATTAAGAACGCTCTATATAGAAGAATAAATAGCTGGCATTGGGCTACTTATTGTTTACACCGAAGGACTGCTTTGCATGCGGATCACCACTTATCTCTGACGAAGAGAGTTGTCTCTTATTTACAGCCGTACAGAAATAGTTTATATCGTCGCACCGATTTTGTATAATGAGAATATCCATTGGAATAGTGCATCAATATTTAATCAAAAATAATTATAAGAACAAAATGTGCGCGAAATGACCGTAGGCCCCCAAGCTGTTGAATAAATGCTCCAAACGGTAGCCTGTTTAGATCAAAATGTGTGCAAAGCGCAAAAGGGGACCGCAGGCCCCGCCGCCGCAGAATAAAGGCTCCGGAAGGGAGCATGTTTCAGCTACTTGATAATAAATGTAAAGGAAATGTGGATTCATCTATACCAGAACCCACCGAATTGTTTGCTTTCTTTCTGAGGCGATGGATTCTATAAATTGAACCGTACATGCATAACAGGATATTTCATTGTGTTCCGACCGATCAGCCTCCTGTAGTGTACCGGTAAACTCTTCGAGAAATTCATCAGCAACCGACTTCGAGACCACCTAGAATCATCAAACTTCTTCAATCCACGGCAGCGCGGATACAGACAATTACAGGGGAAAAGGCATGGAACACATCATCCGACTAGCAGAAGACGCGCGGCTGTCCATATATAGGCAAGAATTGGACAACAGCCGCAGCATTCCTAGATTTGGAAAAAGCCTTCGACTCCGTATGGCACGACAACCTCCGCTACAAAATCAACGATCTCAACATAGCAATAAAATACGCAAGTCTTGTCTCCTCATTTCTACAAGACGTCAACTCAGCGTCCGCATCAACGACACGTCAAACTCGGTCTACCTACGTGCCGGAATACCCCTAAGGTTCAGTACTAAGTCCGCTTTTCTTTCTAATCTACACCAGAGACCTACCCATCGACCGACGAATCAACGTTGAAATATCTCACTTTGCCGACGATCTAAGACTCTGGACTATACACATGCAAACCCTCAAATCCTACAAAAACGACTACAAAAGACACTCAACTATCTATCAACATGGTTCACAAAATGGAGAATCAAACTCAACGCCAAGAAATCCGAACTCATCCTATTCCACAGAAGAAGGAATGCCCATCCGTCAACATCAAGATCGACAACGAGACAATTCAACCACCCGACCAAGCGATCCTACCAGGAATCACCTAGACCAACGAATGACCTTCAACCCACACATCAAGAAGATAGCTAACAAAGCAAGAAAAAGAACAGACCTACTAAAATGCCTCCTGGTTATACTGGGGAAACAACAGCCAATCCATCATCAACCTCTACCAGATCTTCGTCCGTCCAATCATGGACTACGGTGCCGCCATCCTCATAGCAGCTCCAAAAACCTCCATCGACAAACTTCAGAACAGAGCACCCCAGCCAGCCATCGTGGACACCGACCAAAGCCATCAAGGACACAGCGAACATACCTATGATAAAACCAAGGCTGGTGGAACTCAAAAACCTGACACTCGCCAGACTAGACAGCAGTCCACTCACCCGAGAGCTCCAATCCAAAGACGAAACCAGCTGCTTACCACGAAAAAGACAAAATCGATCATTCAACTCGACAAAACAGACCGACCCATATAGAACACAACGGCACACGACCTTCACTGCGCCTTTCTGTCTTGCATCCAGCCAACTCCAGCGCGAACAACCAATGCAAGCCACACCGGCATGGCCCCCATGACTGTGTACCTTACGACTAAAAGGATTGCCTTTTGGTAACCTGGACGAAGTGTAGTGGTCAAATCAAGGAAGGGTGAACGGACCTGCAAAATGCTGTCCGATCATCCCACCCGGCCTTCGGCCCTAAACGATTCAACAACAACGATTTGATGTTACAGATCACCGAGTGCATTCAGATGCCAATGGTACGGTGATGGAAAGGAGAACTAGGAGAAAAACCCGGTCCTGTTCCCGATCATGATAATTACCAGGACGTTATGAAGCGCTAGAACGGTAATTGTACACAACGATGCATCATTCCTGTCACTCTAGGAACTATTAATACTGAATCCAGGAAATCAATTGTAGATCATAAGAGTCTGATAACAGTCTGACCTCGAACATCCACTAGTAGTGCATAACCACTATGCAATTGCCGCACTCCGCGTCTTGAGCTCATTAACCTCACACAGAATCATTTCCCATGCACACTTCGAAAGCATGACCATAAATGGACAACTTGTCAAAAGTCTTATCCAACAATACTCCAAATATATGCAATTCAATTTGTCATATGATCCGCATATTATACTCGGCACGCGATGGATGAGCATCTCATAATTAATAAATAATACTAAATGAATACATATAGATGAGACGACCCTTTACACAATCATACAGCTCTCTGAAGTAATATATTTTCTCCTACCATTACCATATGTATATTATACTGCTTAATAATCTGTATAGTTATATATTTATGCATACTGTCCATACAAGGTTGTTTTGCCAATTAAATCTATCTTATTTTTATATTATTTTCTGCAAACCTGTGTATACTTATATATCCAGAAACATATTATCAAGCTCACGGAGCCGGTTTCGAAAACTCCCATAATTCCCAAACTACTCCTAATGTCAATCACACCGTGGGGAATTACGCGGTTTCGAGTTGATGAGTATCAAGCTTTCAAAATGGCCGAGGCGATCGAAAACGCCACCAGAAACGAGGAAAAGGGTGAAAAACTTAGATAATGATATATTACATAATATTTGGCAGCTATAGGAGAATATGCTATACTATTTTTCAAATAAGCAGATACTCCATTTGTGTCCAAACTCACAGTTGTTTGCTCTAACATTCTGACCAAAATTGTCAGTCGAAAGATTCTCCTAGATGTATGGACTGGTGTATTCCACGAACATTCGACTGGCAATTTTAGTCGGTATTTTAGAGAAAACTACTGTGTATTTCCGAACAAATAGGGTATAAACTTGTTTTTAAAATAAAGTAGCATATGCTCGTAACTCTCAAAATGCTATATTTTGCGTCAGATCCTGATATGTTATGTTTTTTTGTGAGTTTGTACTTCGCCTCGGCCATTTTGAATGCGTGATACTCACTAACATCGAAACCACGTGATTCACCATTCAAATTCACACCAATCGTCCACTGGATATCATGTAATCACATATTAAGAAGCTATTACGAATATACTTGGAAGATCACACACGTGCATGCACTGGAGAATTAGGTAATTTACGCATCTGATTGTTTGCTGAAGCCAATATTAAAAGTAAATCAATTTTAATCAACTTAAGTTATTTTGTAGTCACCGACAGTACTGATATTAGGCCAGTTGAGCAGTTGAGCACCATTTCTTCGTGTGCACAATATTCCAGGTTATCGCTTGCAAGTCTTTCAAATTTATAGCATATACATAGTCTTTATTAATTGCGTACACAGATAAGATAAGATAAGATTTTAATGCAAAATACACCCAAATGGGCAGTTGCACACATGAATAAAATAAATATAATTTGACAAAAATTAACTATATATATTAGATGAGTAACATATATGCATATACACGTACCAAACTCAGTTTGTAGTTTCCTAACGAATTTCTTTTTTTCTCTCTTTTCATCGTAAAATTGAATTAATATGTTATAAATTATTAATTGACTAGCTTTTATTGGAATCCCGAGCGGTGAAGAAAGACCGGATCATGTCACACATAATGGTTTCTTTGTGTTCATTCTTCATAATAAATCTAAATTTATCATAATTCGTCATATCTGAAAAATGTGGGAACTCTGTGATGATGTCCTTAAAATATGTATCGCGCATACTTTTGAGGGCTCTACATTCTAATATAAGATGGTATTATGTTTCAATTTGTTTACATTTACATAATCTTTCTTTAACGGGTATTGGGTGCTGTTTGTGTCTCCCCTTTTCTATTTCCAATCTATGATTGCTGATTCGCAATATCGTAAATAGAATTCTCGCTTTATTAGAACGCGTATCGCAAATGTATGACTCCATCTCGTACCTTGTTTTAAACACCTATACACGTTCTTGTCTTATTACCAGAGGTCGGTTTATTTTCGGAAGAGTTTATGTTGTAAAATCGTTTTAAATGTTCGGTTTTCAATTTTCTCACAGGCTCCTTTTCTTGAATACCTTGAAGTGTCCTACGATTTGAAATATCAACACCATATTTACCATATAAGTCATTGCATAATGATATCGACGCATTGTCAAGTGATTCGATGTATATACACATGTACTATTATAACAATTAGGCGATTTGAGATTTTGAAACATTTCTATTTCAATTTGATTTAGAAAAAAAAAACATGTATATTTTATTTTAGCATATCGTATTTAAACACTGCTGAAGTTCACACCTACCATTCGAACTCACGCCTCTCTGGCCTCATAGCATGCTCCTCCGCCTATATATGTGGCAAAACACTTTTGTTCGCGAAGCTCATAGAATTATACACAATAGAAAAAGAACTAACAGGTATGCATAATTATAGAATCATTCACCATTTACATGTATTGTGATTATAGCCTCATCTCAGATATGCTTTATTCTCTGATTCAATGTACATAAATGGATATTGAGAAATGTAAACGGAGGTAGTATACAAACGATAAATAGAGTGAAACATGGATCCTGGACAACACAAATGGCTTTTTGAGTTGGTGTGACTTTTTCACGCCCACTGTCCATCTGAAAGATCTGCATGTTGAATTCCGTGATTCCACCGACATAGTCTAAGTTTCTGACGATCACCATGGGAGATAAATGCCTCAAAATCACAATGCAACTCTTATTCCATAATAAAACTCGTGATAATTAATGAAAACAGATGGCTATCTGACATGGCGGCAAAATGTCAATAATGTCAACGCCGCTATACTATATATGTGTGGCTATTGTTTACATTATTGCTGCACAACATCGCCAGTTTTAATTAAGTATAACGAACTGTGTGATAGCATTAGTGTAATTTTGAGCTTTGGTGCATTGATCTCCTGCGATGGTCGTCAGTGACATGGAATATGTCAATTGAATAAGAGAAACGTGGCTTACAACTGGGACATTGGTGTGACGTCACACCAACTATTTTTTAAAGCAAACTTTTCGGACTTTTATAAAAGTAAGTTCTGTTGTCAGGGATTGTATGTGAGGCAGACCATAAGCACAGTACATGACGATGATGGCATTAATTATCACTTATCGGTCTGCGTTACGTTAATCGCTTCGAATGGACACTTTTATCTTGGGGTTACTAATGGTGAGTTTTGTTTGACGCTACTGACGCGGAATCCCGCTGTTCGGGAAATAGAAAGTCTACGACATGTAATCAGACCCATTAGTTGTATGGGTCGGTAGTTAACTTAGACTGTATACATGTACATCACTATCCATTATAGTATTATTCTGTGTGAACATAGGGCCCTCACGATACAAAATATGTTGTTTTACCACGTGAGTTCGAAAGGTATGTCGACTTATAACATTATATGTTCAGTTTTGGGAATATTTTAACTATACCATTATAGATATGTCGCATCATGGAGATGACTATACATAAGTTTCGTGAAGGCGGTGAATCGTAGAGAATGATGGCATCCAAGGATGTAACCCCGATAGAACTGTTTTATCATTTTTGTGGTCCTCCCCAAACCTCCATCGCTGACTCCGATGGTGCCACTTTAGCAACTCATACCATAGATTCCATGAACAATAGAGATGACTACGTTATTTATTTTTATATATCATTTTGGTGGAAATCGACGACAAAACGTTTTTATGATTGTGTGTGCACGCCAAGACCCCAGCCCATGACATGGACGTCGCCACTTAGGTATCTGTAAAACTCCATTAGATTCCATATAGCATTGTGACGATAGAAGTTTCGCACACATTTAAACAAAAAAAATTGGGGCACCTTCCCCAACCTCATCCCTGACTCAAGAGCGGCGCCACTTAGGTTTCTTCAAAACAAACCATAGGATTCCTCATATCATGGCTAATTTCAATATTAATTTCCCAAATATAAATTTTAGTTATATAAGATGTTAAAAAACCGGATCGGATCGGCACATACAGTACCAGTCAAACAATCTACTTGCCCATGTCGACTGGGATGACCTCATAAAAAGTGCACCTGATGTGAACACAGCTGCCAATAACTTTCAACTAGAATTCCTGTCCATAATGGCGAAAACAATTCCACAATCGTGCATTACAGTAAGAACATCCGACAAAATTTGGTTCAATTCGGACATCCGGTTTGAGATACGAAAACGCGACAGAGTAAGGAAAAAGGCCATGAAGGCAAATAACCCTGAAGTCTGGAGAAAATATAAAAACATAAGGAATAAAGTCAATAACATGAAGAAGCACGCGAAAATCAAATTTGAAGAAAATATTGAAGAACGAATAAGAGAAGCATCTAACCCACGAGACTTTTGGAGAATAATACATTACCTACTAAACAAGAAACGAGCAAAAAACATCCCCCCCCCCACTATACAGTTCTTCCGGCACTATAACTGCCAACAGTAAGACATATGCAATTGATGATGTCGACAAAGCAAAAATTCTAAACGAAAGCTTTATTGCAAATTCTACCATTAATGATACCAATCATAACTTGCCTCATTTTCCGAAGCGCACCGCAAACACCATGCCAGATTTGGTTTTCACAGAATCAGAGGTTGAATCAGCCATCAAATCTTTTAAACTTAACAAAGCCCATGGCCATGGTGGAATTAGTGTTAGAATGCTCAGGGAAACAGCAAAATCAATAGCTCACCCACTCGTCCTTCTATTCAGGAAATCTATCAACTCAGAGAAATTCCCAGAGTCCTGGAAAGCAGCAAACGTGATCCCGATTTTCAAAAAAGATGATCCAGCGGAAGCCAAAAATTACCGACCAATTTCCCTTCTACCATGTGTGGCTAAAGATTTTGAGAAAGTGGTTTTGAAACAGATTAGTAAATTTTTCATTGAAAATGAACTTTTATACTTCCATCAGTCAGGATTTCTCACAGGTCATAGTACAACATACCAACTATTAGACCTATATCACAACCTGTGCCAATCCCTTGACAAAGGACTACTTACATGTTCTATATTCTGTGATATTTCCAAAGCCTTTGAGAGGGTTTGGCACAGGGGACTGATACACAAATTAAATGCTTATGGATTAGAAGGAAATACTTTAAATTGGATAGAAAACTACCTAGAAAATCGGACGCAGATGGTCCTAATCAATGACACATTTTCAAAATACGAGGTCATCCCAGCGGGAGTTCCACAAGGGTCTATCCTGGGGCCATTTTTGTTCTTAGTCTATATAAATGATTTAGCCGACGGTATTGAATCAATAACGAGAATGTATGCCGACGATACTTGCCTCACGAACAGTCACTTTGATCTTAATATACTTGAACATACTATGAACAGCGATTTAGACAAAATTACAGCGTGGTCCCAAAACTGGTTGGTCAGTTTCAACCCAACTAAAACAGTTGGCATGTCCTTTTCATTAGTTGCGCCCTCAACAGTGAAACCAAACCTCAATTTCGTAGGAAATTCAATCAACTTCGTGGACAAGCATATACACTTAGGTCTGGAACTCCAATCAAATCTCAAATGGAACGCACACATTGAAGGGTCTGTCAAAAGAATTGCCTCACGTCTGTCTCATCTCCGACGGATTAAATATCAACTCAACCGGAAAACCATTGAAATTATTTACAAAACATATATCTTACCCTTATTTGATTATTCAGACGCCGTCTGGGACAATGCCTCAAATTATATGTTAGAGAAGCTTGACTGGCTTCATGTAGACGCTGGACGGATAGTCAGTGGTATCACCCGTTCTGCTTCGGACAACACGGTATTACAGGAGGTCGGATGACCATCACTCAATAAACGACGTCAACTACATAAACTGCAGGCACTCTATAAAATAATCAATAATCTAGCCCCTCTTATCTAGCCAATACACTTCCCCCCAGATCACACGAGGTTGCAAATTATAATTGGAGACGCCCCGGTAAATTTTACTCATACTATTGCAATACTGAACACTTCAAACAGTCTTTTTTCCCAGCGATGGTGTTAGAATGGAATAAGCTTCCCAAAGTAATCACCGATGCTGATCAATCTTCTACCTTTAAAACCAACTTGTATCATATAGATCCCACAATCAGCCCCCCCTCTACATTTCTATGCTGGACGCAGAAAATACAACATTTTTCATTGTCGCATACGTAATTTTTGCAGTGAACTCCGATGTGATATGTTCAATAATTATATCGCTGACAGCCCCGCATGCTCATGTGGAAATCGATCTGAAGATGCCTATCACTATTTATTCATGTGCCCATTGTACCAACGTGAGCGCTCAGTTCTCTTTGAGAAACTAGCCCGCGAAAATCTCAAAGTAAGCCATATTTCAGAACTCATGTGTGGAATACCTTATCTCTCGTCCCAACAAAATATGAAACTATTTTCCATCACACAGCAAAATATTGCAGCGACTAAGCGTTTTGACCCCTAATGATTATATTTATCTTATTTGCGAATCTATACTTGCTTCCGGAATTTCAACTTTTACCTCACAAGTGGACAAACCTCCCATTCAAACATCTCACTCTGATTTATCATCTGTATTGCCTTCCAGAGCACAACAATAACACAATAGAGAACGAATCAAGTGTACCATTATATTTTACAGCCAACATAAAAGTAATTAGAATAGATAATATATTGGCACTTGTCAATCATTCCAACAATAATAAAGTAGTGACATTCTTCAAATACAAATTTTCTCACATCAGATAAGAAGCAATCTCATGTTGGATCATCTCTGGAAGGCGCTACACACTATATCTCCCATAACTTCTCACCATGTAAATAAGTTTGTACCGTCATCTTGATCACATGTGTGTTACAATATTGTATTAGGAGAGGGGCTTCATAAGTTGCAAAAACTTGTGCCCCAATCCCTTTTGTATATTTTACAAATAAAATATGTTTCAAGTCAAGTCAAAAGAAGTGATATATTAAGCGCGCTATTTTCGCGCCCAATATCGCAATAATATTGCAAGTGGAAACGCTTATAAGCGCGACGCTTGGGATATTATTGCAATATTTTGCGCTTAATATCGCAATATTTCGCGCTTAATATTGCGAATTAAAATTTTGAAGCAACCCGTTCGGCATAAATAGAGACAATGTTTTAGATTTGTATATATAATATAGTTGTAAATGCTATATGTACACTATGTGCACAGTATTTATCTAATATAAATATAACACTATCGGGGGTGTATGAAATTTTATCGCACTCAATATTGCGACAATGCGCTTAATATCGCAATATTCTGCGTTCAATATCGCAATATGAAGCGCGACAGATTTTTGTTGTTGCGATATATGATCGCGCCTTTTTCGAAATTAAGCGCGCTGAATATCGCAATAAAGGGGCGCCTCAATAGACCACTTCTTCTGACTGGTACTGTAATAAAAGGGGGGGCATCATTTCAGGCTTCAAACCACCGCGATGCTTCTCGTGTGTGTCTTGAATCACTTAGACTTACAGTAATGCCCTAAATAATCGACTCCCTAACCACAGCAGAATTATGGGTAACTTTTCAGGATTTAGTCGGAAATATGGCTTGTTGCCATTCATCGGAAAGCTCTCACTGAGAGCTTTCCGATGAATGGCAACAAGAAAAGTTACCCATAATTCTGCTGTGGTTAAGGAGTCGATTAATTTGGGCATCACTGTATAATAATCACATTTTAAAAGAAAAAATAAGTTATTTTATTTCGTAACACCATTACTAAAATATTTGCCTCATCAACATCACAGTTACATCAGCATTAACACCGGCGCTATATAACTGATCCTCTAACCATGCGTAGTGGGCATTTTCATGCACAGCACGCGATGGCGAAACTGGTTCTGATTTGTAATTCATGCACAGGGAAGGCAACCTGATTCGTGTGTAAATCTGGGCAAGTTTACCAGTTGCTTACCGTGTGCATGGTTTCTACGTGAATTGAAGTGACGCCCCAGTGAAATTAGCCCTCCCGGTCTTAGCTCAGCAATTAGTCAGGTTCAGCAACACGTACACTACGTGTATAACGTGTGAATGTGATATTTCTATGGGGATGCACTTGTTAAAATAACATGATTGCACGACACAAATCCCAACCATATATCCGCGACCAAGTGTGGGTGCCCACCATAATTCCGGGTGTCAAAGCCGCGGGTCGATGCTGCAATGAGATCTCACCAAACCTGAGTTAGGGTATAAGAGGTACGGATTATTTATTTCGCATTTGACTGCGGCTGTCGGCGAATTAGCACTCAATACCACGGGGTACTTGGATAACATCTGGCTTGAAAACTATCACAGTGTTGTATCAGATGATCACTCTCCGGCGAAATTATAGAAATGAAGGATATGCGTCACGCGATCCAATGAATCGATTTTCAACTATTATACTAATTAATATATATTGTGTCATAGTCAATTAAGAGCTATATCAATTGTGCCAGTTATTACCTTATATGTATTTATGACGATGGTGTGGTATATATAGGATACAGTTCGCCTAACAGTTCCATAAATCATTGATGAAGCTGCATGCTTCCGCTAGTTTGGTTTGGGTTACAATACACCAAATGATTTGCATAGGCCTCAGTGTTAACAAATCCCGTTGGCCTGTATACATATTAGCAGGAAAGCTTTGACCCTGCACCAGTATAACAAATTGAAGAACGCCATTTTAGACACAAGAAAATGTGCTCAAAAGTACTTGTCAACGATCTCGATCTCGCTGCAGTTTGATAAACGTCACACTACCCTTAAAATTGAGAAAAAAATGACATCGAAAAAAACAACAACCCCTCCCATAAATTATTCGCCAATTTGACAGCCGTAACTGTTCACCATGTGGCTATATTTGATGTTTCTCGTCGGGAAACACGTTTGTGCATTTTTTCGTGCAATTTTCATCCATGTATCATTGACCATTCAGCTGCCAGAATTTGTTTTATGCTGATCCTAGCTTGGGGGTCCCAGGGGAAATCACTCTACTAATTTGTATTTGGTGTATTGTAACCTTTGGTGTATACCCAGAGGAAAAGTTGTGGAATGGCATGCACGTCAGGACGTGAGCTAGTACACGTTTGAAAATATCCCGATTCTCTTTTGGAAAGGCCTGCACATGGAATATATTTCGTTATTGTTGTGTGTTGCGAGGGGAGTACGTGTGTGAGGGTGTGTTCGTGTATGCTTGTTCGACTGATCAGTATCAGATACACACGAAAACACTCGAAAACTCATCAGAACTCTATAAGAACTATATATGCATATTTACTGCACAGAAGATCCTGTGGTAGATATAGTGACATATATATCTGGGCCGATAGTGGTCCCAACATGTCGCGCACATATTGAGAACGACACAGGTTTTTAAAACGCTGTTCAATCTTATGTTTAATGGACATATTCAGCTATATTCCAGTAAATTGTCGGCAGCGATGAAGGCCAGGGGAAATACTAGTGAATTGATTTTCTCGAAAATTTGAGAGAGCAAAAGTAAAAACATTATTTAAATAATTCGAAAATGGCGAATGGTTGATCTGGGATAACCGACTGAAATTTGGTGGGTAAATATTCCTGATTCATTTTCTTTCATATTTAATCCGGTGTTGATGATACCCTCCGGCTTGGTGATACCAGGTATACGGGGGGGGGGGGGTGAGCATGGCTAATATAAAATATGAAAACGTCGATGAAGCGATGATAAATCCTAATAAAGCAAACCTGGTGTGACATGTTGTAGACGATTCCGTGATGTTTTCAAATCGAGTATCCTCGTCGCATCGGGAGTTATTGACCAGAAAACACATGAAATGAATGCGCGTGCAATTAACGTAATTATGCTTGCGTTCATGCGATCAGATAGAATGGTGGGTCTAACGGCGACAAAAACACGTGTTACGCGGATTGTGTCGTAATATGAAATACATGTGAACCCTGCCGTGTATTGCACGCGCAAACGTGGTCGTTAAACATATTGGCACTGTCGGAATCGATCCGTCAAGACGCGAATACCTGTATATTGTATAAGGTTATATGGCAATCAACAGCTTTTTACGAATTACAGTAGTGTGTGTTTACTAAAAATACACAGGTTGCAACTAAAATAAAAAATCGCTGACTCCACGTTCCCCGGTATAGGGGTAGCTTTCTTAAACGAACAATAAAGTCAAATTCTAGCACAATTTGGTTTCAACTCGATGGAGCACCGTCAAGTTGGAACGAAATTGTGCCATGGCCATGGCCCATACGAGATATCAAGAAATTGATACTTGTCAAGTTATCGATAATCAAGAAATGTGTGATATCTAAGTCGAAAAGAAGCATATCCCGTCAAAAATCAACGGAACAGACCAAATTCGAACTTCATATGTGTCTACTCAAATGTAAACCACATACCAAATATCAAGAAATAAATTGAATAATAAATCAATCAGGTATACATCCCGTATAACTGTCGTGGGAATAGCATTTAATATGGCCATTGTTAACATTTTGATTCGATATAATAATATTTATATACGGATTCAGTGCAACATCTATGTAAGGCTTCATAAAAAGTTTCCACGAAATTCGAGAAACTTCTCGAAGATATTTGACAACAGCAGGTTTCCTAAGATGTCACCACTCCCAGTGCCACCGCATTACATATGTACATTTTGTTACACCATTGCACATGTCGGTATATGCCTGACGTCCGGTGTATTGTACGTAGGTTGGGCCAATGTCTAGCAAAAAGGAAGGTCAACTATATGTTCTGACATATACGATCCTCCTCTATACTTAAAGATGCATAATCCGAATTAATGTTCCTAAATTACCATTTCTTTGACTCGGGGGTAAAAAAAATATTTGATTTGAGTCGAGGAACCAACACATCAAAGCTCAGAGTTATCAGATATCGATTTTTGAAATCTGTTATTTTTCACCAACTGGAATATTTGGCGGCCTGGGAAATATTCGAGGAATGCCGACGACGTACTCTCGATACCAAATTTCGTTGAACAACATGTTGATATATAACACTTTTTGGGCAATTTTATACTATAGTTGACAGTGGTTATAATTATTGTTTTGGCAATTAATCGATTCTGATAACTGAAGCGGCATTTCAAGAATGTGTACCTTTAACCCTTTCTACACCAAAATCATCATTGATGAGTAGTTATCACATAGGAAATGGTCGTTTGTTGAACTTATTATCTAAACATTTCCCTCAATAAATAGGGCTCCTCTACACTTTTATTTTTCTGTCGTCTGCTTTTATCACCTTAACGGGCCTCCAAATAGATAATAGACCATTCCAATGTACACTTTTTAACTGACCGGGAGAATCCATTTAGTATCGAAAGGGTTTGAGAGGCGTGAAACACTATGCTGGGGTGTTCAGATCCGCACAACCAATAATATTGCTCAACGTAGTTATTTTCATAGACTCTCATATATAAAATAAATGTAGTGACTCTCGTTTGGAGCATCATGGCCTCGTGTTTATTAGTGACAAATTTATTCAGAAGAAGGACGAAATCTTTACAATTTTGCGCAGTTCAGATATTGTGTTTCAAAGGCCGACTTAATTTTTGAACCCCCAGATCACATTATATAAAACATATGCCATATTATATACCATTTGAAAAAAGAGGCTCCAAGACATAGATAGAACGACATAAGTGTGTGAACTGGTCAACGTTTTATTCAGTATAGCGTATATGCCCAGGAACTGTGTTGTGGAAGGAATAATTTTAATGGCTTTGCACTGTGTTTCTCCACAGCTCTGAGGCAATTACATGGCAGTGTACAGTAGACTGTATTGCACAAGTTTGTTGTGACGCGATGGTAAAACGAGAACCGGAGGTTCGAGTTTTACCTCGCGGCACGACAAACGAGTGTAATAACGTTAACATGTTCACACAACGGTGTTGTTCTATGTTTATTGCACACTCTGAAGATTGCAGCTTGTAACATACTAATATTTAGGTCGATATTGTTTTATTTAATAGAACAAACATGTGCTTAATGTAGACTATACCCCATAATTTAGCGAAGACATTTTCTGTTAAAGTTGACGTCGCCAGTGACGTTGTTGACGTAATGAGCGAAACGGGGAAATGTTTCTATGATTTCAGCTATTTTCTAGTACTCTTGGTATGGGCACCTTCTGAGACACATACGTTCCAAATGGTGATGAATTAAAATATTGTAATCATATTTTACGTCATATATTGTTATTATACCCGTATATCAAGGCACTATACAACAATAATCCGGTGACTCAAACATTAAATTGGCCTTTAAGAAATGCTGCAGCTGATGAGCTTGCGAATTTTCGTCACTAATATTGATCTACATTCTTAGTACGAATGCACCGTCTGTGAAGAAACCGGTTAGAAACA
This sequence comes from Siphonodentalium dalli, assembly GCA_032622095.1. Taxonomy (NCBI): domain Eukaryota; kingdom Metazoa; phylum Mollusca; class Scaphopoda; order Gadilida; family Siphonodentaliidae; genus Siphonodentalium; species Siphonodentalium dalli. The sequence goes on along the minus strand of CP136066.1, from coordinate 154,332,755 downwards.
TCGATTAAGACATACAATATGTCTTTGAAATCCACTAAGCTCGTTTGTTCTTCGAATTGGGTGCACAAAAGGCCTCGTTGCGGTTACAATAGAGACCTTTCGCATAATAAACGAAAACAAATAATTATTCCGAATATTTTACTACGTCACTAGAATTTGTGTTCTCTATATTCATTGTCGTTCTTCCTTATACGTTGTTACGATTACAGGTTCGGATTTTCAGCAAAACTCACAAACACATGATATAGTAATAAGTTCGCTATCGTTTCTCAGCTCCTCAATGTGGAGATGACTCTGAGATTATGTCCTTAATTTTTATCTATTAGTGGCAATCAAATCATTCGTTGTCGTGAAACACGAGACGCTTGCGAAACACAAAGCTCTAAGCTATGACCAGATAACAATTCAATTCAATTCAATTTTAATAGTAACTCTGGTTATCATAAAAGACATTACAGAGAAAATAGACACAACTACGATTCATCAATACATGTACATCTATACATACACAACAAATCATTATGCTGGTGTGAATGGGTGGTATTCTATGGTATACATCGGTGTTGCGTTTAATAGATGTATACTTTTTTACTCATCCTAATCAGATAATATATTTACTAATCTATGATCTATATATATGGTGTGTATCAACGAATTTATATGTACTTATATACACGTGTTTACTCGGGCACCTACACACGTGAGCGCGTTTGCAGTCATGTGCGTAAGCCTCAGGAGTTTCTGAAAATTTCCAAAATCTTTTTAATGAATATCGAAAGGTTTTTTGTTTTGCGTTCGCCATGTTGATTGAATAATTGGTTCAACTTCAAAGTGTTTGGTCTATTGAAATAGTATGGTTTTATGTATCTTGCTCTCACACCGTTTAATTTTTTACACTTAAAAATAACGGTGGTATTCAACTCCTAACTCTGCGTTACATAATGTGCACTTTCTTTCTGAGTAGTCTCGGTTTGTCCATGATAACATCATAATTAAGTACAATATTTCACGGCACGCAGTCCCATAATCCCCTTACTGCGACTGGCATGAACGATTGTCTCAAACGGACTCGTTGTCGTCAATTTTGCGAAAAACTTTTTGGACCGTCCGAAAAAATTACGACAACAAATAACTATTCGAAATAAAAATTCAAAATGCGAAAGGTCTCTATTTTCTAAATCCGAGTTTATGTAAATGAGAAATTGCCTACATGGAATATCGCATGCAACTTTCTTGTCTGTATACAAGCACCCACGCCGTATATGAACTATATGCGTTATTAATGCACATGTGGCTCTATCTGAACAGGAATCTAGCCGGCAATTGGCTGACACAAACGGGATTATCCGTGAGCGATTCCATCCCATATTGCGATGTGATAAAACTGATAAAGCCAATGCTTTCATACGAAAATGTAATTGCAATTGGACAACGCTGATCGAACATTTCAAACAATAACACGAGCAGCGGTTAATGACATCTAACAGACTCATGCGTGGTCAATGTTAAATTTGACCGAGCTTTAGGTCTCGGTCAGTAGCCCACGGGGAGAGGTGGTCAACATCCCAATCGACGTTGTTGTTATGGAAACACATTGCGAAACCGAAGACCTTCAAAAGAAAATCGGAGATATTGGCTTTTGTTGCATTTAGAATAATTTCCGACGAGAAAATCGATGTGATCCCAAATGCGCGTGCCGGAACGTTCTGACCATATGCATGTGTGTCCGTTCTCGATTAGTCATCCCTTGGCCATCTAATTGGCATCCGGAATTCACGTAATTGAGTTCGTTCCGGAATGGATGTTCCAGTGACCAAAATTGAACAGTTACAACGTTGAGAATGGTATATTCCCTGACTTTCTGTTTCGCTCTCACATGATGTATTCTCTGGTATAGAATGGAATTGTCTCACCCAGGTTATAAAATAAAAGTATTTCACAAAATTAGGATTCGTGGTACGAACTGCGAATATCAGTCTGGTCAGAAATGAATGATGAATGTATGAGTCTCGGGGACGTGGCTAGAGGGACTCCGTTTTGGGTGTACACTTTGAAATTTCATACCACACTCCCCTGATAGCCATTTCAGACCATACGTGTGACCAAAAGTAGAAATTTTTTTTATAAAACAACAAATTCCCCACTAATTACTGGTTGGAATATCAAGAAATGAGAACAATTTCATACATGTGGTGTAATATTTCCATCTAATGTTGTACAGGGCATGATATTTCTGTTGAAAATTTTGACCAAAGTTGGGGGGGGGGGGGCACACTCCAATCGCCACGTTTTTTTGCACACTATCGGACTTATCCACATTTAGAAGATGTTGCATGTTTCATTATATCATTAAAGTCAAAGTGTGTGCATATGTCACCACTTCAAGCTACTTCATGTCCTTTATATATAAGCGAGATCGCGGTCGTATTGAATTCATCCAGCCCCGTTCTGTTGTTTCAGAGATTCATCCAGCCCCGGTTCCGTGGTGTTAGTGCTACATGTCAAAGTTCTGGAGTAGTATTTACATATATGGAGCTTTTGAATATTCATGACTTCCACATATGGAAATGCTACTCCAGAACTTTGACCTGTAGAAATAAAACCACGGAACCGGGCATTGTGGATACAAAATGTGGCGAGTTCGAAATTTAAGTATTAATGCATGGCTTTCATTTATTAGAAGCAAATAATTTCGTACATGAGGTTAACGGTCTATACAACGACTTGAATACTACTCTTTTTCACATTACTCAGTCGTTCATAAGCGCTTTGAACCAACTCATGTATGATATCATGTAAATGTCGTCACCCACCCGTTCAACCCAAGTCTATAGGCTTTTCTCAAATACCGTGGCTGGAATATAGATGATAACCCAGCACCCGCAGCTAACACACACTCGAAACTGCAACATTTTTGTCCAACTGTCTTTATAAACACTCTATAAACTAGGTATTTTTTGTGTATTTTCATATGATTGTATCAGGAGAGGGGCACCGTGTAAGTTATATTACTCGTTCCCCTATCGTGACAGATTTTCAAGCTTGATCTGAGTTGAGGGATATCTGAATGTGCCAAGCACATTTGAAGGAATGGACACTCATACCGAGTCCGTGCCTTCACAAATCTGATATCTATATCCTTTTATATTAAAATATGTTTAACCCTTTCTATACTATAAAGCATTATTGATGAGTATAGTTATCCCAATGTTCAGATAATAAGTTCAACAAACGACCCTTATATATATAATCGAACTTATTATCTAAACATTTCCCTCAATATATATATAGGTCTCCATCTGCACTTTTATTTATCTGTCGTCTGCTTTCACCACCTTAACATCCCTCCAAATGAATACTAGATCATTCCAATGTACACTTTTTAACTGACTTTGAGAATTCATTCAGTATAAAAATGGTTAAAGTGAAGTACTTCAAGCTGATATTTTACTATTCAGTCTTATACCATCCATTTGAATATAATTTAACAGGAGCTATCTTTGCAGAAAACTTCAGCAATATCGGTTGTACCCTCTGAATGGATACAAAAAAATCACCATCTAGTTATCCGTTTGTCCGAATCGATTGATCACTTATTAACAAACTATAATGATGCGGCCAATATATGTAATCTATATACAAACAAATGGCGTTGTCTGGGGCCTATTTTTATACAAACATTACGAAAATTCCCTCCTTTGGTAAGTTATGTTCGTTATATATTTGCACCCACTGGGGTGTTTCACTTCGCTTTAAACAGGCACGGGTCGTTATATGTTATATTCATACAGAATCGTGGAACATCATACACGGTTTGAAACTTGGAAAACAGTTGTTCCGATGCACAAATATCGAGTTCCAGTTACCACTGGTAGTGTGCTGAAGTAGATCCGTAAACTGAGTACGGACGTACGTATATCATGTACACAGCGTGACACTTTACGTCCTTACTCAGTACTGACGTATAGTAGCCAATAGGTTAAGACAGAGCGATAAGTTTATCTGTTCAATGCGATTTGATAGATTCTGCATATCGCTATATATCACAACCAACCATGGATGGCCGCTATACATGTACCTGTATGAAAGAAACAACTTGGTTTATAATAAACTAACTAGTGAATACGACTGTTTGCCTCCAATTATTACTTTTCGTCCGTTTCGACAGATTTAACCTTCCTCGGTGAGATATTCACCCTCGTTGTGAAATCAGCCTTAAAAGCCCGCTTCTAAATATATTTGTGGAAGTGACTTCTCGTGCTGACCGAGAGTTGCACGTACGTTTTTCGGTTTGACTAGTTCTCATGTGATGATGTAGACCATGCACACGATTATATACAGGGCAACACAATCAGTGAATATGTTCAAAGCGACAGCATTATCTAAATTAAATATCCGTATAACCGTGACATGATCTATCCATTTCTAGGGTGCTCGTCAAGGTACTCCGTTGTGAATGTTGTAAACTAATATTATATCGGGTAAATGAAATTGCACGCGACGCAAAATTAAAACAGTTGTCAAGGAGGCACCGCTCGTCGAGTAAATTCACCAAATATATGGATTTGTTCTAATTCGTCTGAATCCCACCAGCGCCCGTACGAATATAAGTATTACCCCCACCCCACCACCACCACAAAAATATAAGTATTACCCCCGCCCCACTACCCGCGTGGATATAAGTATTACCCCCCCCCCTACACACCCTCACACACCAGCATCACCACCCGCACGAATATAAGTATTGCATGCGGCATCGCAGATCGAAGTCAATTGAGTTTTAAGAAATCTGCACTTAAAGTCAGTACAATCACATCAATAAATGGGACTGTCTCCCGAGAGTTGCTTTCAGTTAATCCGCTATTATCAACTGTATAGTGCTATGAATATAAGGAGCGTAACAATGGTGTGTTAATCGAGCAAATGAACAAACCGTCTTGGACCTATCGCAACTCAAGTTTTGTTTTCTATTGCGTTGGTGGTTACACAAGGGGGACAACGAGTGCAGCTATGTTCTTCGGTGCATCTATTGATATTAAATAGCATTAAACAATCGGCTTCGACGATGGAGCTCGGGGCATGAACCTTGCCACATCATGATGCCAATAATTTCACAGGCCGACATTGTATTCAAATTGAAAAGCGTCATTCAATATAGAAATTATCCGCATTACTGAGGATTTATGTAATTTGAACACACATAATTAATGTCAGTTTCTTGGTTAATTTGTGAGACGTGTTTGTCCCAAGCTCAGCCATTCGCTCTGCTTTAGTGCTGGGTTCTTTCTAATAATCGAATGATCGCTCGAATAGAAAAATAGATCGAAATTTTCTAATATTTTGCGATGTATTGTATAATATTATGCCCCATATATGAACGACACGGCTATAATAGTGACACGGCTATAGTCATATATATATATACTATAGCAATGTATACCCAAGATTGTGTGCAGTATCATCTATATCCGTATAATAGAAGGAAACAACGTATGCTGCCCAATGGAATTTGTTGACAGTTTTAGTATTTTAGGAGAAACTTTTAGGAGATAAAACATGATTCGGTGTTCAAAATTCGTTTAGCCCACCACATTTTAATTCGTTTAGCCCACCACATTTTAATTCGTTTAGCCCACCACATTTTAATTCGTTTAGCCCACCACATTTTAATTTTCGATTGAACGAAAATGGCTCATTTGATCATAAATATACAAGCAAAAAAATCATTTCTTCGTAACTTGGAAGGATGTATATAAGATCGGTCGATAAATATCCAGGGGTGAAAGGGGGGTCACTCGGGCCTTCCAATCATCCCGGGGTTACCCCCCCCCCCTCCCACCGAAACACATTTAAAATATGGATCTACTCAACCCCTCTCCGTAATGTCAGAAAGCCGAGAGTGTGAGAGTAGAGATTGATAGATATACACCAACTGCACACGAAATATCGATCTACCGACTATACCGAATATTTTACTTGGTAAAGTCATAGCAAATTGTTCACGTGTTTACCTGTGCAACAGACGCTCTTTATTATTACCATAACCACTGTATATTCAACTCGTAACGTGCATAAAATTCCAGTTAATATCGAACACAACTCTGCTTTGGGATGAGATGAGACCCCGTAGTATCGTGCCGACTCCAGGGACATTTGGGTTTCCATAGAAAGGATGGAAACAAAAGAAAGAAGGACGAAATATAAAGATTGTATGAAAAGGAAGAAATGTCAGTGAACTATTTCTCAGGATATTGATTGAAAAATTGGATAACGAGATTTTAAAAAAATGAAATGAAAAACAAAATATATACATAAATGGGGGTTTACTTCCTGATACTGTTTAGTCAGATCTCGTCAAAATAAGCACAATACGGGCTTATTTTATAAGTGCGTGAAATTAGCTCATATTGGCATTATTTGAAAACTCAAATACGCTCTAAATGGGAGGAAATGCTGGTTATTAAACCAGCCATATATGGGACTAGTTCAATATGACATTTATTTTGCTTTTTGTTTTGTTTGCAGCTTATTTTAAGCCCCATGTCGGTTTGAATCCTGGCGTCATGCTCACATTGTTGCATTGCGATCAATCTCCTGCATGGACTCAAACTACACGTATATGACACGTATGTCGATAAATACTTAAAATACTCTCATACGAGATTAATGTGCCACAGCACGAATTATCCAAAACACACAATAGAGAAATATGTTCAGCATGAACCAATAAAGGGCGTTTCTTGTTCATATATACATGATATGGTAATAATAAAGAGCGTTTCTCTCACTTCTGTGAAAACGAATTGAACATGAAGATGGAAGATTGCTGTAGCATTGACAAGTTTTTATACGCCCGTTTAAAAAAAATGGGACGTTTTATTTTCTTGATACATCTGTCCGTCGGGGCGTCCGTCCGTCCATTCGTTTTTTTTCGTTTACGGATCATAACTTTAGTAAGTCTGAACTGAATGGAATGAAATTTGGTATGTGGAATTATTAGCAAAAAATACAAAAAAGTTCGAATTGGAGTTCCACCCGCCAATTTTTCACCAGAGATACGGCCCTTTATGTTGGAATTTCCACTCAGTTTTCGTTTCGGGATGATAACTTTAGCAAATCTAAATTGAATGGAATGAAATTTGGAATGTGAGTTTATTAGGCCAAAATACAGGTCAAGATCGAATTTGGGTTCCGCCCGCCAATTTTCACCAGAGTTATGACCCTTTGTTGAAATTACCACGGACGTATTTTGCCACACCATAGCGATGCTCTCGTTTTCAGAGTTACGTATATCTATTATATATTTTGGAAGATCTGTGTGTGTGTGAGGGTGTGTGTGTGTGTGTGTCTGTGTGTGTGTTCGCGATGGACTCGAAAACGGCCGACCCGATTTCGATGAAACTTGGTGTGTGGGGGTATTTTCGGCCGGGGGGTGGCATGGGCCTATTAATTTGTCTGTGCGACGTGACCTTGACCTTGAAATCGGGTCATTTCAAGGTCAAACGCCCGAATATCACGGGATTTCGATGAAACTTGGTATGTGGGGGTACTTTCTTAAGGCGAGTCTCATAAGCATATTCATTTGCCCGTGCGACATGACCTTGACCTTGAAATCGGGTAACTTCAAGGTCAAATCGCCAATTTTGATGGGAGTTCGACGAAATTTGATACGTGTGGTTACTTTTGTCCACTGATTGTTTTGGACGGGTCCAATCGTGACCCCGACCAGACCTTGACCTTCAAAATGATAAATTCAAGGTCAAATTGGGTAAAACCGGATGGATTTCGACGGGAACGTTTGTCGGGTACTTTTGTCCGGGCAGTGTTTTTGGACTGGCCAAATCGTGACCCCACTTGACCTTGACCTTCAAAATGGACAATTCAAGGTCAAAGCCCGGACGAAGTCGAGTCACCTTCTAGTTATATATATAAAGCCTGTATTATCGGTACGGAGTCGATGAGCTGGATGGAGCAAATTTTGTTTATAACCGGTGTCCAGGAAAAACGATATATATTTAATGGGATAGGTTTGGCGATATGAATATCAGTTAGTTTAACCTTTTTTATGCCTAAACATCATTGACGAGTAGTTATCCCTTATGAAATTATAAGATAGTAAGTTCAACAAACGACCATATAGTCGTTTTGTTGAATTTATTATCTAAACATTTTCCTCAATAAATAGGGCTCCTTTTGCACATGTACTATATGTCGTCTATTTATATCGATATATATATTTATCATAGAATGTCTTAAGGGGCAACCAAACCAGTCCAATATGGTATGAACCAGGGACATGTTTGCCAAATTTTAAAATGGAAAGGAGAGTATAACAATCTTCACAAGATATTGACAGCAAAACAATTATATATACATCATGTGCAGTATATAACTAGGTAGACTAGTGGCAGCTACAAATTTAAAACGATATCAAATCACCAACCAAAATCGGACTATCTGCGCACGTACATACATTACACTCAGATCATTTCCATGGATGAGAGTATATATTGATTGAGTAGAACTCCATATAAGAATTTTTTTGTTGAGAAATCCACATTTTATGGTATAAAAACTGGTTTATTTAAAGTTTTTCCAAAGTGAGAGTTTTAGTTGTGAATTTCAACATCACTCTAAAAAACAAACAACTGGGATTGACACTGGCTGTGGGGCATTTATTAAACACTGGGTCATGTTCACTCAACCAGCCATGTGTTCAGTCAAACCAAGATATGTGACAACTGGTTATGACCTTTCAAAATTAAAAAAAATCACTCCAAATATAAGAATAAAAGTTATAAACCGAATCATGTTCTGTGGTGTAATGAAAGTATATCTCGACAGAAATTTTGTGAAAGAGAACTCCCAAATCATGATTTACCTTTAGATCTATTAAATACAAACGCTGCACGTGCACACAAAGTAAGGTTTCGTTTTGAAAGAAAGCCAACACAGATGTTGAAGTAAATAGTCTTTGCACCAATGTATGCATGGTCTAATGTGAGTCTGCCGCAATCCAAATATATTTCCCGAAAAATCACGAGTGTTATACCGAAAGGGTTAATGCCTTCTGTCGTGTCAAAGTTAGTAAATGTTATTTTACAGACGCATGTCTTGGACACATTTCATATTTTACTGTGAAGCTTGTATGATAAAGCACATGCGATTATCTCTGAGCTGACTCGCGTCTGGATCTTAACAATCGAGTCAGGAACACTGACCACTCCAAAGTCAATAGTGGAATAGAGAAATAAATCCTCAAATATCATTTTACACAAAATAATAGAAAATAATATTTTAGATTTATGACAATTTCAATATCTATTTGAAGACTCGAGGCGAGGTTTGTCCGCTATAATGAAAGAAGCATTTCAGAAATTAGGCTCATAAACCTGTATTGACACTGCCCATCGTGAGTGGTCATCGTCGCGTTATTTTCGAATATAAAAAAGACATAATTTTCCCATTGTTCAAAATAACAATCGTTCAATATTGTATTTTAAGTAAAATTGCTTTCGTTGTTGTGACCTCACGCAGATGATAGCGTAGAATTGTTATGACACCTGTCTTCGGACATAAAAACTCGCTCGTGAGGTCTCCGTGACCTGGCGCAGACAAAAAAACTTTCTTTGATAAAAAACAAGATATTGAAGCCTTTGTTGGCATACCAGGGAACACTTCGGGGCAAACACAGTTTACTCTCTGGAAGCTGAATGTTTAAACAGTGGCATGCGTGCCCTCAGATGACTTATCTCCATCGGAGCGTCCGTGATCAAAGAAGCCAGAATACCGAAACTTTCTGGATGATTTCGTTTCAAATGATTTAGAGATAAGTGTATATTGATGAAAGAAAAAGAAACCACGAGCTAACACGGGGACCTGATGCCTAAATGATAGCCGCTTGTGTTAGTGGAATCAACCAAATTTCCACAATATGTTTTGTAAAATACACGATAAAATGAATGAAGAAATCAGCAGAATGTGACGAAGACGAAATATTTATAATTCGTCTTCTTGTTACATTCTGCATTCATTTCGATGGACCGAGGTATGCCCCTTGTCATCTTAGAATTTTCTGATCATTTTGTTGTCCGGATGATAACTTGAATAGTATTTGACAAAATTCTATGAAACTTGGTAAATTGTCTTCATTTGAGATGAGAAAGTCTCGTTCAAGTTCAAATTTTGATCTTGTCCGACCGTTTCTGATGGAGATATAAATGCCCCTTTCACAATCAAACAGAAAATATTTTTTTAGAGTTAGAAATTAGTGATTATTCTTGTGTCTTAATAAAATAAAACTAGGTATGTTAGCGACGTAGATGGACGCGAAGCTCGATTCAATGATTGTTCCCAAAATCCAATTTTTCGTTACTAAAAAAGCTACCAACCAAAGAAAGGGGATGTGTGACTAATCTTCCTTTCTTGATTGTGGGACTCCGTTTCCCGTCCTGTGGTCTAGCCAATGTATATAGCTTATCGATATAATCTAATCGCAGAAGGTGGATAACCGGAGCCAACTATAGCCACTAATAAATATAGTAATTTGAGAAATATTCCTTTATTTTGGAATGATTATATTGACTAAATAGCGGAGATATTCAGAAAAATTCAGAAAAGTCTCCGTTATTTAGTCAAATACGATCAAATACGTCGGAATTAAACCGGGATACTCATTTTGAAATATAATCATATTATCATAACATCGGCTGTGATCCAGATTAAAAACAAATCGCTATCTAATCGTGAACTTCGATTAAGTATATTTCGATATTTAAACGTGCGTATTAGATGAGTGATCACATTTTTGCACCAAATCCTATTCGAGCTTCACTTAACGAAGAACAGTCGTAGATATACCCTCGGCATGCATGGAATGATATATATATATAGGAGAGAATCTCCGGACCGGTAATCACAATCCACCAATCACAAATTATAAGACATCATCATCAAAAACATTCTTAATATTACATGTACATTATATCTCTCATTGATCTTGTTTAAACATTTGTGTAAATATTGTCGGGAGAGGGGCCATATTAAGTTGTTATAACTTGTGCCACAATCTCTTGCATGTAACTTGTGTTACAATAAATATGTTTAAACAAAACAAAATCCTATTCGAGAAATTTCCTCATTGTGTCCTTGTTTTCTATTGTATAACCCATATATATAGGAGGTTAGCGGGCCATCGCCGATGTGATTCCAGAGTCGATGTTACTCAGATTTATTATTTTAATGATATTAGCGCCGGACAGTTGTAATCCTAGGTAATCAGCCTATACTTTGACAGCCGATCCGAATCGACGCCAATATGGCACTCCATGAAACAAGAACCATTAGTCCGATCAATTTATAACAGGGGACACATGTAATACCATTTATATAGACCACACATCAGCCTTCGAAGTTCAAGATTTATTAATTAGTATTAACACTGCGCGTTAGTTTTTAATGAAAGGGGTTATGTACACTAAATCCGACCATTTATGTGGCCATTTCTTTTTATATACTGAACAGAATACATGTATATCAACAAATAAATGAATTTGAGCCATGTATTAGTGCAAAATACAGTCATGTGCATGCACTATGGACGATGCAAACAACATGGTAATTATGTAATCAAAATGAGTTTATGAATCGAGTCATATACTCATTTTCATTATAATTACTATGTTGTTTGCATCGTTCATAGGGCAATTGAGTGTATGTTTTGCACTATTCCGTGGCTCAAATTCATTCATTTCTTGCATATATTCTGTTGAGCATAAACGGAGATGGTCACATGGGCCGGATTTATAGTGTACAGTATCCCTTTAACCAGTGTTTGGTGCTAGTCTATCAAGACCCAATTGGGGTGGTATGATTAAAGACAACCCAAAAGAACATTGAAGGCGCCAGTCGATCAGGCCACGAAATATTGCAGTTTGTCGAAGTATTGATAACATCAGTGACATGCAGGATCCAATCTCGTTCGTTGTGCGCTTTCGTTTCGTGGTGTACGCCTTTCTGAACTCATTGGTTGAATACAACTAAACTCGCTGTTTCTCTCGCATGTAGAAGTTATAGCATGAACCATTCTTGGCCATGCGATGAATCCGTATACCTTGGCGCAGACATGGATATAGTGCCTCCCTTGGCGAACCATTGTAGATACATATTTCCTGACGAGGAGATCAGCATTGTATGCAGGAAAATAGTCCCAGGTGATGCAAGAGTTAATTACCTAAATGGAATAATTTAAAGAAGTTCAGTAGATAATGTTGCTGCGTGATGTCTGAATAGGGAGCATTTGGGAGAAAACGGGCCGTCTTGCCCTCCAGCAATGGGGGACAACGTGCCTTTTTATGCTCCATATATAACAGCACGAAACTTAGACCCTGGAATATCAACATGAACATATAGTCCTCATATAAGAGCTGAACATATCCCTTCTGATACAATGCACAAAATGCGTTCAATAATTTAGAGTGCGTAAAATGCTTCTTGAGTTTCACAATTTTGTGTTTTGTTCAGTGTCCCTCAGTGCTCTTGATAAATGATTATATACATATATCGGTGTACAGGCCTGTTGTGATATATCAAGAATATTGGTCACGGAAATTTAGACAGTTCTAACTCTTTCTATACTATATGGATTCTCCTATTCAGTTATAAAGGTTATACATTGGACTGGTCTATTATTCATTTGGAGAGGCGTTCAAGAGAAATTAGCAGACGACAGTCAGGCAAAAAGATACAAGGGCCGAATAATTCATATTCATTGGTCGGAAATGTTCGGATAATAAGTTCAACAATATTGTCAATTGTTGAACTTTTTATCTGAGGGGTAACTACTTGTCAATGGGTATTCACTATAGAAAGGGTTAACTGATTTCAATTACATTAAACTACAATAAGTATAAGGGTGTATATTCTGCCTGCTTATCATAAATATTGTGCATTGGATGAAATGCATGTTAGATTAACGAAATTTATTAATATATTTAATGAAATAAATCCACAAATTGAATGGTATAAAGCATAACATGAGGTATATTCCCATACTTTAGTGCACAATTTCACCATCAAACCTCACTAGTAAATGGAAAACAGTTTATTTTGTTCTCCTTGAAGGAAGTGCATCATCAATTTAAAAAGTAATTTGGATGCAATTGAAAAAAATTAATTAAATTACAAGCCTATTTATTGAATTAATTAATTACTTTCAATTAGTTGTAATTGAGAAATGGCTCAATTACAATTTACTCTCAATAACTCGAGAAAAGTAATTAATTCCAGTTAATTACAAATTACAATTACGCCATCTCATCCCCGCCCTGTGTCCCTGGTTAGGCAGGGGAAGCTAGAAGCGCGAATGGTGGGGGCAATTTCCCCAATGCATCTATATGCACTGACACCGCGACCGGAAGTTCTGCATGTTGCATGGTACTTGACAAAAATGTTTAGGGAAAAAATCTTTGAGTAACAACAATGTTCAATGGTAAAGTTCTGTCTTCCGAGGTCAAATGTGACACGGCATCGCGCGAATAACACGGACTTTCTCACGTCATACTATATCAATAGGAGCCGGCGTCTGACCCCGCCGAGAAACATGCAGAAATGCACATGTGTGCCAATTAATTCCACGCAACGAAATCCACACAAGATTAGGTTGCGCATAATTACACTCATTTGATACCCAATTACATGATGGTTTCATAATTCTGTTTACTCGCTTAGCCGAATACCTTGTTGCGTTGTGAGTATTTGCACCGAGTGACGCCCGAGTTATGGGGAAGTGCGCGTGCTTCTTCTGAAAAGGTGATTATCAGCAGTGTGTTCTAGGTGCGCCAGTCTTAAAGGAGCCTTGAGAATTACTTGACGAGTTAATCCAATGCAGCCATCATAACGGCTTTGTTGCAGCGACGGTCGGCAAGCAGCAATTCGTAAGATCACTCAATATTATTACACCTGATTATGAGTGTGTCGACGCGCGCACTGTTTTAAAAAAAAGAGGAAGTAAACTTTACGCGATGGTCCCATGTCATGAATCGAATATATCCAGTCAAGAGTGTATGAACAAAGAGCATAGCAATCCTGACACTGACTGAAGAACTCGACCAGCCAACCGTGAATCAGAAAGAACACACTGACCTGCACTGACTGTAAATCAAGATGACATATCATTTTAAAGTGTAAATTAAGGCTCAGTTTATGTTTGCGTCTGTTGCGTTCTGTGGTCGAAGTGTTATGATAGATATTGATAAATTTATGACCATGCCCAATATACTCTGAAATTGATTATATTTATATTCATGTCCCATATACTATGATATTGATTATATTTATATTGATGCCCCATATACTCTGATATTGATTATAGTTATATATAGGCCCTTATACTCTGATATTGATTATATTTATAGCCATGTCCCATATACTCTGATATTGATTATATGTATAGCCATGCCCATGCATATCCTCGATATTGATTATAGTTATATAGGCCCCTTATACGCATTCCCATTCCCCATATACTCTGATATGCAGTGTAGGCTATATATATGCCACATGTATTCTGATATTGATTTATATATCTATATCCATGCCCCATACACTCTGATATTGATTATCTTTATATCCATTCTCCATCTATACTGTGATATTGATTATATTTATATCCATGCTCCATCTATACTGTGATATTGATTATATTTATATCAATGCTCCATCTATACTGTGATATTGATTATATTTATATCCATGTCCCATATACTCTGATATTGATTATCTTTATAGCCAAGCCCATATACTCTGATATTGATTATATTTATATCCATGCCCCATATCCTCGATATTGATTATAGTTATATCCATGCTACATGCATATACTCTAAAAATAGTAACCGAATAATAGACATAAATGTATTAAATTGCCACCAAAATTAGAGCTCTTTTTAGATTTGGCCTCTGCACTCTGCACGTAAGGGCCATGTTTGCCTTTCACAGTTGGAATTCCGAACCACGGTTGAATCCTCTTTGCATACACCATGGTACAAAGCGGGAAAATGTGACAAAACTAGCCCAAAATTGGCGTTGTTCAAAGTGGATGACTACCGAATAAACTAGTTTGTTTCAATTGCGAGGCATATTCACAATGAACGGGGAAAGATGATTCAAACGTTGGGAAAGTTTTTGGCATATTTTCCCGATTTAAATCAAGAGGAATATGATACAGGCAGAAAACATCAACAATTAAGTTATTGGGCTGTTTGTGTGCATTGATATGCTCGTATGGCAGGGCGCCAGTTCCAAAAACTTCATTTCAGTCGCTCGGAATCCGTGGGGATCTATTAAGGCTATTAAATCAATAAGCTGAATCTTTGTTCTGTTCACGACTGTGGTATGTTTTGAGGCATCAATTTCCCGTTAGAAATCTAGTAGCAGTTGTGCGTGCCTGTCTGGCTATATGTCTGTAGCTCTTCAAGATGACGATGACATGATGCCCGGGTGGTCTATGTCAGTGTGACCCTCGTGTGAAGTGCACCCATACCAATGGTTGCGAATCTTGATCTTTCCAAGTGAAGACAACCTCGGCTATTCCAACAAAGAATATATGCAACATACATATACGAAATTTGATTGTAGGGACAATATAGGTCGATAAATACCGTTCACCAGATACAGAATACTTTTTGGTTTTAATAATTTTATTGAGAACAAAATATATAATAATTCAGATTGTACTTCCCAAACTACAATATTTTGCAAAAAAATACAGAAATTCAAGAGTTCTTCATTTTGTAGATTTGGTGTATGGTTTATAGGCACATGTGACAATTGCAATGAGAACAGGAACCAGTCAGACCATGTCTCTCTTTTGTCTACGTCATTTGGAATGGGGTATCAGATACGTTGACAAATACACGAAATATTGATATGCTGGCTTGCCATGGTCGCAGCCATTTTCTAGCGGTTTTCTATCTTTCGCACAGAAGTGAAATAAACGCTCTTTATTTCGACCATTATCAGGAATAAACTAACACGGAACGTTCGTTTCTGTTTCCGTGTACGTGTCTGTTGTTTGTTTGTGACACAGACACAGTGTTCAAAGTTGTATTTTTATGACTTCAATTCGTCTTTCTAGGACATATAATGCCCATAGAAAGGTAGTTCAAGTATTGGTCTTAAATATTCAATACTTAAATATTCAAAAGCAATATTATTAGGTGTACTTTGAAATCCACACCGCCATGGCATATACACTACGCAGGTAATACAATCGTCTTTAAGAAATGAGATAACTGAACTTACTATCTGCTTGAATATAACTAAATTGTTAAACAGATATGGCTCATTTGAACCTCAACATTATGTATATACGTAATTTGGAAGAAATCATAAAGATATGTCGATATATACACGGAATATCGATAAAAAAAATATCTTTATATTCTCTGAATAAAAAAAAATCAGCAATTTTACGTCTTGTTTCAATTAATCGCAAGGCTATTAGACTAGCAATAATCGCTATTTATATGTGTTGTTCTATGCCGAGGAACAATCGGGATCCGAGTGAAGAAGTCTTTTCATAGCAAACAAAGTTAAATTCAAATTCAAATAATTTATTCTCAAACCAACATATGGTACATGTATATAGAGACACAACAAATCAACATGCCCACCCCCCCCCAATTTAATTTTCAATTATAACTATGCATTTCATATAACTGTACTGACAGCAGTGACATGGGATGGGCAGTCCGATAATTCCTAGCTATAGCATGCACAGGCATACATGTACATGTATACTTGTTTTCGTTAATATATTCAGTATACGACTATTTGCCTAATTACTGACCTATATTATATCCCCTGAACGGGACCGGAATGTAACGAAAAGGGGCAGCATATCAGACTTTATTGTAATGCACCAAATAATAGGCAGTTGCAAGTGACATAATGATTAAATACATGTCTCACACACAATGACCAAAAAAATGTGGCCATGATGTACATTAAACACAGAGATCATCATAATTCGACCAATATATTATCGTATCAGTTTTATAGTCTCAAAGTGTATATCAGTTAGGATTTCAAAGATCATTTAAACATTTAGATGGAGATTCGAGATATGAATTTGAATTGAATCTGATAACTATGTTTTAACAAGACGAAAAAATAATCAGAAAATAATTCCGAGTGGGCAGGTAATAATTTTTCTCGATCTTGGTCGGTTTTCTCATCCCGCAAAAAGTCTATAATATGTATATGAATGTGATAATATATTTAAGATATATAGTTTCTTATGCATACAATTCATATGGGTATGAACACAAAAGGGGGGATTCAATTTTAACTAGATCGCATCTACTAGAGTCACATTTTACTTATGAAATCATGGAAAAATGTAGTATTGTGTCTTTATTTAAAAAATATAAATTATTTTTAAAAGTAGAAGTATAGCAATTAAGTTGCAGCTCTCTTTTCCCAAGTCGCATCTTTTCAAGAAAACTTTAACTGAATATCTTAAAATTCAGAAAATAGATATATAAACAAATCACAACAAAATAAGTAAACCCTATAAACTACGATAGATGGTAAATAAAATATGATACCCGTAATCATACATGTTTCGATCAAAATACAAACTCAAATCGTTTAAATATTTCTGTTAAAATTCATATTGTCACGCAATTGTACAGCCTTGGTATAATTACGTTTGACTGCATTCCCGAGGCGATTTAGATAACTGAAAAGGCAGGTTCAATAAAAAATACCCTGCCTGACCTCACGTGAACTCCATTTGCCCTCTCGGTAACTGTATCCAACAGTGCAATTCATTAAAACCGTTTATATTATCTACTTTTCGCGAGGAGAATTTCAAATAGAATCTGTGTTATCTGTAGTCCACAAGTATAACATTTTATTTGCTCCAAAATGCGTGTGACACAGTCTGGTCGATATTAGATAAATTCTTTGGGTTTACACAATGCGTAAACACAAACAAAAATAGAGTACAATAACAAACGTAAATGGTGCCCACACTGACCACCGCGCGAGTACAAGCCGACCCCACTAAGCGCAAAGTTATTAAAAGAAATCAATGACAACCACCATACAAACGCTAAGAAATACCGAGTTAGTATACACTCAATAAAGCAGTAAGTCTATCATAGTATGTCACGTTAGTATACTCGTACGTAAACTTGCGCAATTGTACTAATAATGTTTGGTATGAGTTATTAATCGATTCATAGAATCGGGTCATCTTTTCCGGATCGAGAGCGAGGCTCTGACCCCATGGCCTTCTATGCAATAGCCGTGTCCTTACGCAACCCCGGCTCTCTGCACTGGTCAGCCAATGGCAGCGCGCGTTGCAGCGCGGTATTGTCCCGTGGACGGAGATGGACATTCCCTCCGGAGGCTAGGCGGTCTGTGATTGGTGAGTTAATTTTGGATTACGTGAATTATCAAATTATTAACATAGAGTTTCGCCTTGGCGTCATCTCAGGTCATTTGACTTACTACATATCGGTCCATTGGACTTCACCATATTGGCTAATCCTGGATGACGAGCAACACGTATTTCGAGGAAAATAATTCTGATACTGGAAAAAATAAAGGTTGGTTGTTAGATGTTTTTTCCAATATTATTCGTTCACTGACAGTGCATTGATTTATTGAATCAGGTTTTTTTCTTCGACGTAAACACTATGATTGAGTCATTGATATATTTGTGTATTTGCGCATGGCATTGGAATGATTAGGTCACATATCTTGTTGACTTAGATAACTTGTCGTAACCTATAACTTTATGATATATTGCGTTACACATACACATTTGCACACTTGAATTTAGTTTGAGGGTTGCGTGTTTTGTTATGTTTTGACACGCGTGGATCGGCGCTATATTTGCCATGCGGATCTTTGAATGGTACATTCCATAATGCAATAACTCTTACGCATATGCACCCGGTGCACCATTATGTTGCACCCATTCACTCCGGTGTGGGTGTTAAGCTTTTAGTGTACATTTTACTTTCTCTTCTCTGTTTTGTTTTAACTCCCATTAGTTCTGCTTATAGAGATCTATTTTTAACATTTGAACATCTCGTGTTGATAGTTTAGATTTTATGGATGTTTTACGAGATCAAAGGGAAGTGATAATATGAATTGGACCTTTACGGCGGGTAACATTCGGGGGGTTTTTACTAAAATATTTATGGTTCGCAAAGGTATTACACTTTACCATGTGCTCATTTATTTTGTGTTGTTTACAACTTGTATGGTCTCACAACCTACTTTGCACAGAGCATGAATCGAATGAGAAATTTAATAATAATATTCAGTGATGGTTTGAAATAATGGCTACCATCTAAATACTTTCGTGAAAATGCTAAATTGTCATGTTGAGAAATCAAACTGTTAGTTGAGAAGAGCTAAAATATGTGTCTTTAAAAATGAAATGAATATGACTAACCGACAATATCAAATTAGCGCAACAGAACCCCATTTGTTTGACGAGCCACTGGGCAAGAGTCTTTGAAATTAAAATGTCAGATAAATGTTCATGCTTTATACTTTTTTTTTATTTTTATAATTCAATTATATATATATTATGTACATGTGGTATTGTAACACAGAGGGAAACAACTTGAATACATAGTACATTCTTTATACTTAAACAGTCATTTGATTATATTTAATTACTCTTTTTGCAATACGTTGTTATACACATTCTACTTGTATACATAGGCAGTGGAGGTTACTGTACGTTTCAGGAACTTGTCATCCAATCCCCATGTATTTGTATCCTATGCTACACATAAAATATGTTAAAAACCAAACAACCATTCTCTTCACCATCTTGTTAAATCTGTTATGTGTATGTGAAACATTGGTATGGTCAGCTCTTTCTTTTACCTTGGGGATATTACATCATATAGCGCCACGCCATGGCTGGTAAATATAAATGTTCCAATGCTTGAATACCACCTTCAGGAGTGCCAGATATTATGACCCACAAAATGCAGTTATGCTCTACAAGTACACCCAAAGCATGGGATGCCATCCTTCAGATATCGTTAAGAAACAAAGCAATGTAACGGACATCGTTTGGTATCGATTGGTGGAGGATTTGGGCCACAGTTATTATTCTTCAACTTGAGCAAAATGCCTTGTAAAGGCATTCCTATTTTTCTTCGAAAACCGTTTACATCGTGAGAGGCTTGTTGCAAAATAGAGTCCGGATCGTATCCATGTTTCACACTCATCTGTACTCACATAGTATGTCTACATGCATGATGTGAGCTTACGTTTTAGTGCATTTGTGTCATACATGTATATCTTCAGTTTTAATTTCTGCTTATATTGAAACAGTTTTAATGTTGAGCCGACACTAATAACACTTTGCATATTGACAGAGAAGCACACAACTAAATACACCAGACACACACACGTGTCCGATTCACTGACACATGGAACATAAATACAACAATATAATAGCTTTATTTACACGTGGCTTCATCGTGCATGCATGCTGTCTGGATTGTTTGGTTAAATATGATTAGTAACTTTTGTTAACGCAGATTGATTTCTGTACCTCTATGGATGCACATGGTTGGAAGTCATCGTGTTGTTTGGAAGTAATATACATTGTGATTATTAATATATATAATATTAATGTATATGTTGCATATGAAGACATCTCTTTCGATACGAATATCAATCAACGACTATATATAACAGTCACACCAACATGTACAATAGGTCTGAATCCGTCTCACATTTCTTAGCAGTTTGAGAGGAGCTCCGATAAATTCCACAACTTGTAATCCGACTCTCTGTGCCCACTAACATATCAGTATTATACCATATAACTTGTGTATAAATTTATACTGTGTATTGTGGGTTACAATAAATATGTTTAAAAAAACGACAATATATCCTGCTTGCCAAGCAAATAATAATGCTGAATTGAACATGTGGTACATACGCTCTGATTCCGAGTTATACTGCCTAACTCAGCTTCATAACTGCTTCTGGTGTACAAACCCAGCACTTAGTTATATCCATGGCACACAGGGGGGGGGGGGGGGGGGGTGAAAAAATTTCTTCCGGCACGTATGCCGGGGTGGGTGGGTGGTCAAAGCCACCAACAAGCAATTTTTTCCGCAACTAAAAAACAATTTCCTGCTTGTTTTTAGTGTTTTGGCAATGAGTTGGGCTTCAAAACCACTTTGAATCAGTTTGAATGAGAGAAATAATGTAATTCTAACTGGTAAACTGACTGCAGGCAGTTATCGTGTTGTATTTTGTTGCAAATTTTGAAATCCAAGATGGCCGCTGGCAGCCATGTTTTTTTGGCCGAATGACCTCAAAATTACTCATTCCTATTTACATGTCCATGTTAACATCCATGATAAATAGTATGCACATAAATTCATATACAGCTGTTTACAGTGAATTTCCCCCCGCAAATCTCTGTTTTAGTGTTAAAAGGGGGGGTGGGTGTCTAAAAATGGTCGGAAAAAACTGCGAAAACGGAAAAAAATTTGGCGGTGGGGGTGGGTGGGTACAAAAAATGATCGAAAGGGAAAAAATGCCATACGTGCCTGAAATTTTTTTCCGACCCCCCCCCCCCCCTGTGGCACATAATAATAATTACATAATATATATTTGTAATTACCAATAATTGATACTATATATAAGTATGTTTATTCGGTAACTAGAACTCTTCCTGCTACAGTGGAAATACATATATATATATATCGACGATTACATAGACAAAGAGACATGTGGACAATAGCTCAGTGTGACCGAACGTTGCGGTATAGTGAACTTAACACGAAAAATCTATAACTATGTAGGTCTCGGTGCTCTATATTCCCGGCTATAGATAACGCATAATTTAAGATCGCAATGACCACACGGAAAGCCTTGCGTTGATTGATCCATTAACCATACGGTTTTAATCTTGGCGTACTTAAACAATCGACGCAATAGTCAGCATGTTAGCTGATGAATATGCACTAATAATTACTGCATGTATGGCGAGTTTTCGTTTCGTTTTAATTCGTTTTGGAGATAAGTCGCTTTTCATCACATACTTTCGTAGATTGATTATAGTGTTCGAACTTTTAATATTTGAATTTATCGCCATACAAATTACCGCTTCTCAATGGTATATGGAATAAACACGTCTAACAAGTGATAGAAATCATTCGCTTCAACTAGACAAAAGAGTCCTTTCTCCCAAAGGTTCCACGGCGTATCATTGGATGAATTACGAAAAGTTGATAAGACAGGTATGGTGATTGCCGCCACCCTATAGACGCACTAAACATTTAGTTATTTGTTTCCGTACTAACACATACTATTTTCGTTTTAAAGATGCATAATCAGAATTAACGCTCGCAAATTACAATTTCCTTGGCTTCGGGGGTAAAAAATATTTGATTCGAGTCGAGGAACCCATCCACCAAATATCAGAGCAGATATAAGTTTTTGAAGTCATATTATTTTTGACCACCGATAACTTTTAGTGTGTTTTTGTGTCATATATTTGACAAACCGGCAAAATATCTTTGAACGAAATATTAATAAATAACAGGTTTTGTCAATTTTATACTATAGTTGACTGTGGTTAGCATTTTTTGTATCGATTTATCAACTTATCGATTATGATAACTGAAGCGGCATTTAAAAAACAATGTTGTTGTTGGAATCTGATGATATGGAGATCATCGAATCGGATTGAGTTCCTTTAAGTATTTTTTTATATGATAGCTTTCAAGGTATCGTTTTAAGTGATATTTAACTTTATATTCGACATCTGGGTGTGTTATACTATATACAGCTATATAAGAAAATTATCTACAAGTTTTGGCGGCATCGATATGAGTTTTAGATGCTCAATTCGTGAACTTAGAACAATTAGTCTTTAAACGGTCGGTACTCCCAGGTGGATTGCTGGTATAGTTGGTCTTCACTGGCGCCCGTGTCCGACGGGTAAAGATAAACAGCACGCGCCGCCATGAAAACTCTCTCAGCGATAGCACATGTGTCTCTTTCGATAGCAGAGTGCTACCCACAGAGAACATAGACCGATCAAATAAACACAAATGGGGTCACATGTCATATCTCACTGAATAGATAACCCGGGCGGAGGTTATCTCCTCAATGGAATAGGTTTCTTCGTTATATTCCACCGTACACAGACTAACTCTAAATGAGCACATATTTCTGGGAATATGGTGCATGGCTATCATTAATAAAGACGTCGTTGCATACAACATAGAGATATAAATTTATTGCAGTGGTAATTTTGCTATGTGAGAAGAACCACATGCCCTGGCGAAGAATGCCAGATATACCAATATATACTATACCAGTGACAATGTTCACAAGTCAGATTTTTGGGGGAAAACACACCATCTATCATATTCTCAAAATCATTCATCTCATGCAGTCACTATGTATTCAATGTGTCTTATTGACAATGTAATTTCCTTTCATTTGGTGTATAATTCGATAGCATAAAACGAAAGGACTATAATATTCACTGGGATATATTTTGGATGCTCAAGTTGTCATTTTTTAAAGAATTATTAAGGGTATTAGGCGGACACCCAGATACACGACCAGTTTACCCCCAAATATTCAGTAGATTTTGCTAGTTTTCGGTACTATATCTCGAGTTAGCCTTATTTTGTTTCATGGCGCGGACCACAGTGAACACACATGTTAAAGAGCGTACATCTGAAAAGTCGTGAGTTGGCTTATTTGCGTCATTGTCCGCACATACTCTGCTTAAAATCGCCTCATTATGATTAGATAATGTGACAAATACGCTCTCAATTTCAGCACATTATCGACTCAAAATGAGGCGTTCTAAGCAGATTATATACATAAATAGAGGATCTCACATGAGTTCCTATTTTATACGGAATTTATCAACCGAGTTCACTAAATTCGATTTGAGCCGAGGTTTACCGAGGCTCAAATAGAATTTAGAGGACGAGGTTGATAAATTACGTATAAAATAGGACGAGTGTGAGATACCTTTTATCACATGATCAAATAAACCCGAAGCAACGCGAAATATTCATCGAAAACAACAATCATAAACTACAGCGATCGCAAGTTATCTGAAGAACGCCGTGACGTCATCGCACGCGCTGATATTAAACGTGTCTATTACCGATAATTATGAAACTGCTTTTATGGCCAAATTATGTGATAAAACAAGTTATGCTATAAACAGATAATGTGCGGGTTTTCGGGAGAACAGGCTGTGTATATAGTTGCCACCTTATTTTCTTCCCCGGAATTTGACAAAAACGAGCAATTAATATGGGTTTAATTTGAGGTCTAACTTTATCCGTGACTTTAAATTCACAACAATGAGTTTGTTTGGTATTGACATCATACTCTATATGTATTGCACGTGTCATGGCTAATAAGTTTCTACACATGCAGGCCAAAACTATACAGTGATTGAAGTTTGTTATTATTCTAAAATATGCTATTGTTGTAACTGAATATCTGAAACCCGTATACCATTTTTATGTTTACCCTTATGAGGCAACAATGGTATTAGCATACACATATGAACAACATTATTGATTATTTTGACATACAAATGGTGAAAATGATCTTGTCATTTAAAATGCTACAGCAGCGTTGAACATATAAAATCATCGACCATTATCAGCAATGAATTAATATAATTATATTGCTTATGCAATATTTCATCGGAAATAATGGTCAGTCAGGTTAGGTTTCACAAATGACTTTCAAATGGTATATATGGACGTTTATATCTTCGCAATTTTATTTTGTAATTTAACTCTTGTCTTCCTTAAATGTCCTCACGCCCTATACATTTCATATTTGTTACAGGACAGGAGGACCAAATTCGAAATGCTCACAAATACGTGTGATAAACACATGCGCGTGTGGATGCTTAAAACGTCTCGTCCATACCCACCCTCTAATATCCCATTCATATATATGGCGCACAGCTTTGATTGGGGCCATGAAGTCGTCCCTCGTTGACCACTTGATGTACACTATTCTTTTCTGAGGAGATGACATATATAAGCATCTAATGTTTGTTGTCAAATCCTCTTCTCCCTCCAAGTCTCTCTACATGTATACATGTGTCATGCTCATTAATTATATATTTTATTTGGGACGAAATATTGTTTAAACCAAGTCGTCATTCGGGAGAACGTCAAGGGAAAATGGAAACACCAATCGTCCATAGATACATATAGCGACCACCATCTTTGTAAAAATTCGATAAGTATCGATTGGCGTTCGCTGTATGTTGAGAACATTTGCCCGTGGTCAGCTCGACCCTGTGGATATGTGATTCCTACTCCCAGTGTCTCAAAGACGACATATCGGCCCGATGCTGCAACGATTTCTCTCGCAACATAATAACTATTGATCCTGTTCGGAAAAAAAGGTCATCGATGGCAGTGAGGCGACCAATGGGTAGTTTTGGGATACCAGGCTTATACATAGACAAAAATCCTATGTTTTTGTGGGGCGATAATTCGACCAGCTAACCGACTTTTACGCAATCGATCTTATAGGCAGGGCAATCGGTGTAATTAGATAACGCCGAGTCTGAGGGATGTTTGCTCTCTGTTTCGCTTCTCATTTATAATTGTTTATAGGCTGCGTATGATATATATACCACACAAAACTGTCAGTGAAATTTATTTTTTGTTTGCAGAATTCTTTATTTTGTATTTAATTGAAGAAACAAATATCACAGAAGATTGAGACAGGCAGACTCAACACACACATATTATATAGAGTCAAGATACATTGAAACAGTGAAAAGCCTTGCACTCACATTTGCACACTCTCAAGTGATGCAGAATCTCACTTGGGCCACTCTCTGACTGGCGACATAGGGAACACATATATGCGACAGTTATTAGATGCAATATAATTATTTTGTCGAGATAAGTAGATTGTTATTCTGCTGGCGACTGGTGACACAACAACCATGTTCTTAACTCTTTCAGTGCCAGGGGCTCTAATTTACGGTCTGTAGAGTGCCAGGGCCGATAAAATCGGCCCTAAAATATATAAAAAATATATATATAAAAAACAAATGTTTTTTTTAGATTTTTTGTTTTTTTGGGGTTGAATTATTTTGGGTATGCTTAAGCATGCTATAGCGAATTTAAAAACAAACTGGATAAAACCTTAGGGGCATGTTATAACTCAAAACTATCACCAAGTATTCATAGTAATAATTTTGATGCCCATGAAAAACGTAAGATTCCCTAGCACTAAACCTACAAAATAAGTTTGCCACTGAAAGAGTTAAAGAATATAAGAAAAAATTATTAAAATTGAAAAAATTATAAAAAATAATAACAAATGATGAAAAATTGTTAGGCCAATGTATTCTCTTATATATAGGTCGACTCGCATATATAAGAGAATGCATTGGAACGATGTTACTTATAAGAGTGTCAGTTTCTGTGTATGCAGGATTCAACCCCTTACGTTTTAATTATTATTTTTGTGTGTGCCCCAAATGTTCTCGTGCGATTTTCCGCTACATGCCTCAACGGGGTGAAAAGTTCAGGAGAAATCACAATTCGTCGTCATAACCAACAAACGATCTCAAGTAGGCATAACATCTATTGATAAACGCGCAAAGAATATATACCCATTGAATAACACACTCCCACACTGTCGTGTCTTATCCGTTTTGGTTCACGTGTCAACAATTTATTTTAAGAATTTTGATGATGCATAAATCAACCCGGCTCTCAATGAAATGTAATGGTTTGTGTATTTGGTTATTGCGTGTGACAACGCGTCCTTTGGAAAATCGAGTCAAGAATGCATTGCATGATGGAAGTTTTGCGCTTATTAGATACGTACTTGTCACCGTCATGTGTGTTACGCCATTGCTAATGATATACGACAGGTATTACACTAATTCTGTTGTATGTGATCACTGATCTGAAAATTAGTCGGTGATCATTGTGCCAGGCTCATGCATGCATGGTGACAGCAAGAGTGAGATACATATGTGGTGAAATGTTTGAGGAAAGCGATTTTATAGTGTTTATTTTTGAGAGGGGGTATAGTTTAACTTGAAGCCGTATGTACTATGATACTATAAGTATTGTAAGATCCATTAATATTACTCATACATGTTTAAACTTTAAAAAGAGCGATTTTGCTTTGCGTCGCTTACCGTTATGGAATTTCTCCTGTGTAATTAATTCAATGTTTATTGCGATATTGGCTCAAATAAGTCACAGAAAAGTATGCAATCTCGAGTTAGGCCCTCCCCTATCGTGAAGTAGATTATTCAGGAACAAGTATTAACAAAGAAATATATTCCTTGCCTTGTATGTTCAATGTTATAAAGTTCCCTGTCAGAACAGGTTCTCAAGTTTTGTACTGGTGGAATAAGATCTCTAACAGCGTTAGACAGTATATATATATTCGTGGCATGATCTAATACCCACCTTGATAATATTTCCCGACGCGTGCGTCCCTTTAAATTAATACCTTATCAAACATAGGGAACCATCGGGGCCATGGACGATTCCACTTCAGTGACGTGTGGACTATGGCATCCTGTTAGTATATAATTGCGACGGGTATAGATAATTCTTGATTTATCATTGTGTCTCTGTGTTATAACGGAGCTGTCTGTGGTATAACGGAGCTTAATTGGGGCCTGGTCGGGTCATCGCCTCAGCAAATAAGATTTGTCTTTCGCTGCATCGACTAATGTATTCAAAAATACTGGTATATAAAATAAGCAACCGAACTCACGTCGACTGCCACTTGAGATTTTATTACCGCATAGGACACCGCTCTTATAGTGAGTACAAACACCTTATTTGTTATCCATACTGATACATCGCAATGTGCTTTTCTGTATAGTGACCACCCTGGTTAAGTGGTCCTGCTAATTTCTATGATGTTGGTGAGTCCTGCTGAACTGATGTGATGCTGGTAAGGCAAACTGATGCTGTTGGGGAAAATGTACCGTTATGTTTTCTAAAGTGGTCATTTTCACGCATTTGGACAATCTTAAAGGGTACATGGAGTAAAGCCATTATGTTTATAAAACATTAAAAAAACAGATATCTTGTTTAAATGATGACTCTTTTTGTAGTTGAAAATCGATCTTAATAAAATGTCTGTTCCTGTCGATTTTCTAACATCTCGATAACCGTAATTACAATATTTAGAAATATATACAATTATGTTCATGAAAGTTCCATGCATCCACTAGCTTTTTCTCGAATGGTTCGTATGAGCCAAACACTGCAACATATCAACTTTAGAAAGAAATAACAGTACTTTTTTTTTACCATGAGACACAAACTCCTCATTACCTGGTGGGGAGGAATTGATGGAGTGCATGCATTGTGGAGTGGTTTGGATGTGACCTTCGGGAAACTATATCTGCCAGTTTTCAGGCGAAAATCGAGACATGGATCATCGAAGGAAGATGTATAGATTTTAATGTTGTAAACATTCTAAACTAGGTTATTTAATTTTCTACTGGTATTTATTTTGTGTGTATGAGTGTATGATTGTTTGGTGTCAACCGCATTTGTATTTATTAAGTGAATGCTGACAGACTGCCATGATCAAATATTCTAACTGAGACAAATCAAACTTGATCATCTGTAGCCACTGAAGACAAAATTGCAACGCATGGTCGCACATAATGCATGTTAAAGGTGAACGCTATAGTCTAGTCTGTGAAATTATGGTTTGACGCAGATCCTATATATATATATATATATATATATATATATGAGAGAGAGAGAGAGAGAGAGGGGAGAGAGAGAGAGCGAGAGAGAGAGAGAGAGAGAGAGAGAGAGAGAGAGAGAGAGAGAGAGAGAGAGAGAGAGAGAGAGAGAGAGAGAGAGAGAGAGAGAGAGAGAGAGAGAGAGAGAGAGAGAGAGAGAGAGAGAGAGAGAGCTGTAAATTCAACTATATAGTAACCAATACTTGTATTTTACTTCCAGAGCCCCAACATGTTGAGACAAAATCAATTTCTAGTAGCGATGATACGATGAACCACAAAGACATGTTGGACGTAGCGAAACTAAACCGAAACGGAACCGGAGAGTACCCGCCCGATCAGCTCAGCATGTTGTGTAACGGTTACGGCAGGCATGACACTATTAAGGAGGAGAACAGTGACGATGGGAGAGGGGATGCACCACTAGACTTCTCAATGAAGCGGCGATCTGTCGGATCCGAGTCTGATTCCCACAGTATGATCTCCAACGAATCGTCAGGGAATCTGGACAATTCTAACGGGCATGATGATGAGCAGGCCATTCGTGTTTATAATGACTTCGTCAACCGATCGAAATCGGCGGAAAAAATAGGACAACCGAAATTGTTTCGTGACAGTTCGCCGCCTCCACGGTCGAGAAACAGTCCAATCGGCATTGGCCATCCTGTGTTTCCGTCTGGAAACAACATGAACATGCATATCGCCAGTCAACTCAATGCGAATTTGTTAGAAAAGAAATATCAACAAAATAATCACCAACAACCGGATAATAAAAATACTCGCCCCTTTAAGGCATATCCCAAAGAACTGTTATCGATGCCCATCGGTTACTATGGTAACATGCCAGGATACGGTGCCGCATATCCTCCTCCGAATTCAGATGGTAACATTCTTCAAGCTATTAATACAAACACTGAGGAACTGATGAAGATGTACAAAAATCAGATCGAGAAAATCCGCGATTTAGAGAAACCGAAAGGATCTCCTATTGTTTCGCCACCAACATCATTTTCGCAGGCTTCGCCACATAGTCTGTCTCCTACATTATCACCAAACCCTACTTCAACCACACATCATAATGACTTTTCGAGCCCAACGTCTCAACTCAACAGAAAGAGAGCGACTTCGCTCCCCGATGAACAGAAAGATGAAGCGTATTGGGAGAGGCGTCGCAAAAATAACGAAGCCGCGAAACGTTCACGTGACTCCAGAAGAGCTAAGGAGGACGAAATAGCCATCCGAGCGGCGTTACTCGAGCAGGAGAACCTCAAACTCAGGGTTGAGGTGGCTGCTCTGAAAAACGAAACCGCAAAACTTCGCTGCATGTTGTACCAGAGTTGATAGAAAGGCGGCTTCGTCTCTGGTAACGTCAACTTAACATACGCATATTTGCTCTCAGTAATCGCTATCAGATTGAATGAATACAGTGAACAATGGTGACCAATAATTTACCAACTGTCGTTACTATATAGGCCATCTGTAAAGGAAAAGCGACAATCGTATAATTGGTAAAAACGA
This sequence comes from Siphonodentalium dalli, assembly GCA_032622095.1. Classification (NCBI taxonomy): domain Eukaryota; kingdom Metazoa; phylum Mollusca; class Scaphopoda; order Gadilida; family Siphonodentaliidae; genus Siphonodentalium; species Siphonodentalium dalli. The sequence goes on along the minus strand of CP136066.1, from coordinate 154,302,427 downwards.
CATAAAATTTAATAAAAGTCCTATCTGGATGACTAATATTTGGTCACTCAGTTGCTGTTAGTTTTGAACGGAATTATCTTTGATAAATGTTTCATGAAGTTTGTTTGGCATCAGTCACTGTATGATTGACTTTTATCTGATGGCGATTACCTTTAATTTATTTTTATCGTCCAGTCAAAATCATGATCTCTTCATATTTACATGGTTGTGTGGTAATGACGTCTTCGTCCACACACCCTACATGTACCATTTAAAATTTACCAGTATAGCATAATCCTTTCATGACACACATAATAAATTGATGGATTTTTGAAAAAAATTAGACTGCATGGTGGGATAGAAACTGAGGTTTACAAAGACCACAAAACTTGTTCTGTTACACATGCACGCTAATGAAATACACGCTGTGCTGTGATTTGTCGATGACACTGCCGAATATTGACGTATAGTAAACCAACACGTCAGCAATTTTAAGGGAACCGATAAGAGTGACAGTTTGTATATGCGTTAAATTATCTTTTTTTTTCTTTCTAAATGTAGAATTCGATTTATTAGAAAACAGACAATGTGTGTCTTTCTGACTAAATGTTTGCGGAATTTGCACTTGTGATTTTCCAGTAGTTTTGACCATACTTAATGGATCATTTTATTTTTGCTATTTTGGCAAATTCTTAAGATTACAAAATTTGAAGTGGCGCCATTTTTGTGAGATATAATGTTCTCTGCATGTCTTCGGGTTCATCTAAACAGTGGCACTAACGGTTAACTTAAAGTGAACATATGGGGGGTCTATAAACATTTGGACATTCTCCATTAGATAATTGCAACAAAGGTTCCTGTCAAACCCGTCAGTCTAACACTTCAATGTTCTCACTCATTTCAACCCTTTCATGACTGGAGCTTCCTGGAATTTTGCGAAAAACTATGTACCAACGCATTCTCTTATATATGCGAGTATCTCATAGGGAGCCTCGAATATATACGAGAATACATTGACCTAACAATATTTACTTTGACCTTATAAGCCAATGCATTATATTATATGTGCGAGGCTCCCTATGGTAGGCTCGCATATATAAGAAAAGACACTGGTACAGGATATTTAATGCTTCACCAGTGCAGCTCCCAGTACGAAAGGGTTAAACACAATAATTAACAATATGAATTTTGGGACCAATTCTATATCGCTCAACTAGTCTCAACTTACTTATCTTTAATCCATGTTTTGCACATTGATGCGGCTCCTCTTTTGAGTAATACGGTTACCATACGCGCTGACACTATAGCTGTTAAGCTGTCTGGATTTAACCCACATCTCAAGGGTTGAATAATATATTATCATGACCTTGAGCTGTTAAATAACAGGGCAATGATATGGTAGATATGGTATGCACACGGTGTGACACGTTTGGACACATTACATATTAACAATCCAGGTAATTTCAATAGACGTGCACTACCGTAAATTCCAAGTCTCCTTTTATGAAAATGAGGCGCATCGTTGCAAAATTCGTGGTCTTGATTTCTTTCACTAACTCTCCTCCTCATGTTCATCAACATTTAACCCTTTCTTTACTGAAAGTAGTATCACATTCGATAATAAAAATAAACATTGGATAATCTGGTAAATACAGTAATGCCCTAAATAATCGACTCCTTAACCACAGCAGAATTATGGGTAATGTTTCAGGATTTAGTCGGAAATATGGCTTGTTGCCATTCATCGGAAAGCTCTCACTGAGAGCTTTCCGGTGAATGGCAACAAGCCATTTATCCGACTAAATCCTGAAAAATTACCCATAATTCTGCTGTGGTTGAGGAGTCGATTATTTAGGGCATTACTGTATAAGCATGTGACAGACATGCGAACATATAATACATGTGATATATACATTGGTGGGAAATGTTCAGATAATAAGTTCAACTAACGGCACATGATTATAATGGAACTTCCCATCAATGAGTATTTAGTAAAGAAGGGTTAGTCCATAATTAGTATTTCACCAAAGGTGAATTGTACCACAGGGCCAATCAACACCAACTGACGCTCATATGTTTACGTGGAAACAACTGCTGGTGCGTTTTACTTTCAGGTAGTTGTATGAATTCCAAAGAGTATAAATTAAAAATTCAAATTTAATGGCAGAATATTCATTCGAGGATACCAGTTTCATTAAAGCATATTCATATTTCATTAAATTTGTATTGGCACAATCAGTAGTAGTATTTTTTACTTAATATGGTAATTTATTAATTTTATGAACAATGATAACATATCGTTTGGGAAAATATCTCTTGAACATGTCTGCAGTTTAAAATGGCTCTTCGAGCCTTATCAATTCTTATTATATTCTGAGAAAGTATATTATATATTTTATATTTATCGGACCACGCACTGTGTCGAGGCCGCCCTGTGGCACCACACCTAAATGGTATTTCATTCCTTCTTGCGCTCAGGTAAAAAAAAAGTGCTAATCCAGTGGTATTGTGTGAAACATATCTTCAATATTTATTGATAATCTTAATGTATCATCCATTGTCAACATATATTCGCATCGATCCGCCTCCTGGCCTACCTCAATGGAAGATTATAAGGCTGAGTTCACAACACTGACAAATTCGCTTGGAATTTTTTTTTACGAAAATTGTATCACATAGCTATGGTTCTCAGACAAATATGAACGATAAACTACATATCAGATACGTGTTCACCATTGTTTGCTATATGGGATGTAAAATATCAATTTGTAATCTCACAAGGTATTATACAACCGACATTTATAATTTTAGACTGTTATTCTTCAAATAACGGAAAATAATCAACATACCAAGCACAATATAAGGCACTTTAATTCCGACATATATTATTAAGCAATTTGCTATATATAACGATCTGCGAGGAAAATGTGTCCAACTTGCCAGTGTGTGAACGTAGTCTAAATTATAATCTCCATGGTAACACAACTCATTCCGGGATCCAAATGAAAGCGTTCAGGATACAATTATGAAAGTTTAACATTTGAAATTCTATTCTAACATATTATGATTCGGACACAATTTGTTCGGTTCTCGCATTTTATTTTTTGTTTGTGGCGGATTGGTGCTATTTCTCAGGGCTATCGAAACAGTATCATATATATTCCAATTCCTCATTTCATACTAGATGTGGTATTATATATCTTTGCCATAAAATTATCTGATCCTGAATCTACCAGGGTCGACAATTTCTATGTTGTTAATGAGTTATTAATGTTCAGTTTGGCAAGAGCTATAATACATATTTGGTTATCGCATGTAGGGCCATGCTTGTATGGATACACATAAACGTTCCAGCGCTCTTGAACATGGAACAAGGGACCAGATGGCTGATATCACCAGTTCGCACGTAAAAGCCATCACATTGTTTTTACTATTTGTTTAAATTGTTTATACCTTTAAACGTTATATGGATCCTTACTCAGTGCTATACTGTACACATGATAAGTGCTATATCGTTCTATGATTTTAACTTTGTACTTGACATTTTATATGCCATACAAGTGCTCGATCTGAGGCGGTGCCTCTTAGTTTTAGATGAACTGTTGCACTATTGCAACCGATGCCACCGCAAACGTCACCCGGTAATTCAAATGTTGGACGCGGATTGCATGCATGCCATATTGGATGCCATTCCTATGAGAATATTTATAGCTGATATATAGAAGTAAACATGTAATGTTATGCGAATGTTTTAATTGAGACACACTGATTTTGTAACCAATGGGCACGCAAACACGCCAATTACACGTTCGTCATTTGAAAATGAGATTTATATTTCGCTATATCATTCAAAACAATGTCAAAATCTCTTGGTTTAAATAGTGATGACTTTGTCGTTTCATCATATTTCGAAGTATAACTGACCTATTGCATGTGATCGATGTTGTTTCTTAAAAATCATACAAAACCAACGTGCCAAATGTGTCCTGTATATGATCACAGGCTCTCTTGAATATAAATAATTATACTGTTTCTTCAATGAGTTTCCCCTTGGTATTTCTGTCCTCGATCAATAGACACAGTGACTATCGGTGACGATTGCGGATTGGCATGAGATGCTATGTGTTTTCAATTCACTGTGCCATATGCGATTCGCGACTGTTTGTTAGTTATTTTCATTGCATGCATTAGTATCGTTCTGCAAACCGTTATTGATGTTGTGTTGAACATCAAGTTCTTAGTAAAGATGAATATATTTTATTATCAGGAAAGTATGTTTCCATACCATGTTGTAGAGATGGTATTTTAAGTTACTGTGCAATGGCATATTCTTCCTACTTTTGCATAATGTTTCATTCACTTTCACATTTCTCACTTCTAACTCGCGGTCCAAATCATTTCATACCTGGAATTTACATTGATTATATTAAAGAAACATCAAACTAACAAGACTCTTTCGATTAGGGTTGCATTGAAGAATTCGAGTTTTTTTTCAAGTTGAACATTATACATTTATTGCATGGTTTGAGGTTGACATGATGATTTATCAACCCGATGAAGTTAATATTCACCGAGGCCGCAGGCCGAGGTGGATATTAACTTCCAAGGGTTGATAAATCCTCGTGTCAACCTCGAAACCATGTAATAAGTGTTTTATTATATGATCCACCAATGGTATCAAGCCCAATTAGCCCATTACGCCTGAACTACCTTACTGACCCATATATATAAATCCATAAAATGCACAACAATGTTTTTCAACAAGTCAAATTAAGTTAACAAACAATACATGTATGATGAAAAATATTACCAAACATCACTACATTGTCATGAACATACTTTCAAGACTTCCTATTTATAACTCATGACGTCGCGTGATCTTGTTATTAACCCATCTGGCCTATTTATAGAACAACCAGGTAGATATCGTGATTTATCAACTTCTTTTGCCCATCATTTAGTATGGGACTTTTAGAAAAAAGTTTATGATCATATAATAATCCTTGTTAGTCCCGTTATCGGAGAAACTATTGACTCTAATTGTTTTCAAAGTGGTTCCTTTGCAGAACAAATATGAAATTGAAAACAATTGCTTTGTCGCCAACACGAGACACCTGTCAGGTTATTCTCCTGCCGCTGCCATGGTTGAGACATAGATTATAGTCCTTCAACTGTAGAGTTTATTTCACTAAATTCACAGTTAAGTTTTAGAAAGTTTTTTTTTTCAAAAATCACGTTTATCGGATAGAATAATAGGGCTCGTACGTCAGCAGTTCGACCGTATACTTTATTCGGTATGCCATGGAACAAAATGATTTCAAATAGAACAAAGGATGGAAGTATGTTTATTTTATCTTTCTCAAAGCGACAGAGGGTCTTATTTTCCGCGCTATCCGAGAACTCGCGCTGTATATCATGTCCACGAGGTTAAACTTCCTCAGAATCTCATTTGCTATCGAAATTATGGCGCTTGTCTCCGCTATTCAACTAAATATACGTCTGAATTGCCACGAGATACTCATATCAAACGAACTCGAAAATTTGCAAAACATCCTTATTATTCTTCACTACACTTTTAATTTTCAAATTCACAGTTGCATGTTAACCTCATTTGAATTTGGCTCAGGGATTAACACAATCTAGCTCTTTTCATGCTCAATTTCCACTCCATTCAGACTTATATCATTCCCATTAATCACTGCTCTAAAACCCATTCAGTATTTTTATATGAATTTACCATCATAATAATTATCATGGAAACATACTTTGATTTACATTACATACGGGTGTTAAATTATATTTGTCTTTGATAATCAGTTGTTTTGCCGCCGGGTGTCTTCTGAATGGTTTATGAGGAGACGTGTCCATGTAGATATAGTCTTAAGGTAACTACAGACCCACATTTAAATCAGTATCAGAATGAATCTGAGTGTATGGTAACACAACAATGTCTATTGCTTCATGGGTATATCATAATAATTTTGATAGAGCCAAGCCAAGAGGAGGTTCTGTTTCTAGGAAATGTTTTCCCCTATTTTTTTTTCTCGAACTGGGACATGAAATGTTAATATTATAATATCACATCTGATTAATAATCGATCGTTTGAACACTTAAATTAAGTGGCATTTGTGTATTGGATGTGTTGCCGGGAAGAGGTGTAGTATAAGTGATATTCATAATTATATTGTCCAGAGAACGCGTACACGTGCACATTTGATTTACGTCCATGTTTGTGCGAATATGCTCCTATTCCCGTTAATATTGGAACATAGAATGGTTACAGATCAGGTCCCTATTTTACACCATGATAAGGCATATAGACAAAACTGCACAGGATGTGAATGTGGTGAACGTTATCGCAGGAGTTTGTTGTAGTGCAATGTTACAAGGAGAACCATCAAACTCGAGCTGTAACATGCTGTATAACAAACTAGTGCGATAAATAACATCATTCAGAGGTTTGGGCGGTTCCGTAGTTATTACACATCGCAGCCAATCTTCTTTAGTATCAAACGATTGTTTATGTTCGGTTTCGACACTAGTTAGTCATCTGGTTAATACGATGTTGAATAATTATTGTAGTACTGGTTGGGTTTTCATGCACGATGGCATTTACGTCTCACAAGCTATCGCGATAGCTATGCTGACGTGACATAGTCAGCCTAAATATAGAAATATGTGTGTAATAAATTCACAACGCGGTGTGAGATTTCAACTCTGTTCCGGGACCTATCCACTACATAAAACTACTTCCACGTGTGAAGCAGTGGTCATATAATAAGCAATAACTGAGCCCGGTGTTGCAGAAAAGGTCAGGTTACTACGTTTTCAACTGTCTACATGTATAGTTCATGGAAGTAAAAGTACATTTTAACGAATGATTTTCGTCTGAAAGTTGATATAACTGCTTAGTGAATGACAATTGTTATCTAGCTGTCGTCTGCCATTGTTTTTGCGACCCTAGTGTCTGTTTATTTGCGCGCACTCAATGTCTCTTGTTGAAAAGACTGGTACTTGGTCGAAAGCTGCAAACATCCGACAACCGTAGTAACCTGACCCCTCCAGCCCCAGTGTTGCGAGAACCGAAGTCTACGCTCCCCAAACTAACCTGGTGACATCTGGGAAACAAATGGAAGTGAAGCAAACAAAATAATAACTACACCATGTGAGTAATCACATCACGTCGATATATTACATCAGCCTTCAGAAGACACTGCCAGTGGAACACGGATATTGAGATTCTGTATATATTTCTTCGATCATAAAATTTGTCTATATTTATTCATATGAAGCACATTTTTATCCACCCAGCAACGTACAGATTTTTCGATTAGCCACACATGATTGTTTTAAACATGAATTCGATGCGTGAATGTTAGTGATTATTTATTTAAATTGATTGGTGTACATGTACATACGTGATTGATTCGTTGTGGTTGTGATCGAATGAACTCGGCAGTACATATCTCCCTCTGGTAATTGTGTTACCGAAACTCTTAAAGATGTTTTCAGGGTTCCAGACCAATTTTTTCAAAAACCTATTTTACTTTTTATTCAGATTCTTGTGTATAAAATAACATGTTTGGAACAAGAAATATTGCACGAGAGGCGCTATTTGTTTGATCTTGAAAGTGTAATTAATTAATTAATTTCATGCAGTTTTGATGTTTTAGAGGACACCACAAATTTTATTGTTCATTTTTCAATAACAAAATGATATCCTTTGGTATATCGGGTCCAGTTTACATGCCATATTTTGTTTTCAACATTTTGTCAACAGATTAAAGGTACTCAACCCGATAAAACTCCTCTCAATTACTATTTCAATGGCTTCGGGGGTCAAAAATATTTGATTCGAGTCGAGGAAGTCACCCATCAAAGCTCAGATTTGTTAGATATCCATTTTAGAAATCTATTATTTTTCATTATCGGGAATACTATCTGGCCCAGAACTCAGTCAAAATTGCGTTAAAATTACCACTTGATTTTAGAGTTATTCATCCTTGTCTGTTTGAATAGATTTGGAGTACACATCCAGAGCAGATTACGGCAGTTATTAGTACTCATCTCGAGAACATAACAAATTTGAAAAATCAATATCTAATAACTCTGAGCTTTGTTTGATGGGTTCCTCGACTCGAATCAAATATTTTTTACCCCCAAAGCCAAAGAACTAGTAATATAGGACCCTCTGATCGGATTGTTGTTGTTGGAATCTGTTGAGATGGGGACCCTCTTTACGGGTTGAGTACCTTTAAAGCGGAACAATTCTTAATTTTTTTTTTTAATGTTGTTGTCGTAACTGGAGGTCTGGAACCATAAATACATCGTTAAACTTACATGTGAAAACTTTAACAAGAAAACGATAATTAGAATTTAAAGGGACACAAGGCCTTCAAATTGGGTTCATTTAAAATAACAGAAATTTTATAGAAGTTTGTGAAACAACTATATATATCATCAACAAGTACATATGTAAATAGATCGACTGTGTTCTAATTTTATTATTAATAACTCTCCAATAACGACATTTCACATATCAAAAGCAGTGTTATATCTGAACATTACTGTTACGGTGAAATTACCTATCAAAGTCCAATAAGATACGAAGTTGATAATAAAACTTGACCGTAAACATTGGAAAAGGTCAAAGCATTGAAACGGTTCTGAAAATGATATTTAGAATATAATATTTGAACTCACTACGTGATTAGAGATTTGTGTTGACAATTCACCATGACAGTTTTGTTTACATAACAACGGTTTCAACTCGCCAAATTTCGTTACTGGAGAGTTATCAATAACTATTAAAGTTTACTATTTCTCCACGTTCTTCTTGGTGATGTTTCTATAGACTTTTATATTTTCGTACATTTACCCACTGCGCCTGCCTTGTGTCCCTTTAATGGAAATCTCCTTCGCCTCACAGTAATATTTCCTCATTCATAAATATTGTATTTGACAGTGATGCGATTTGTAAGATAGGAATCTTTATCCGATTAACTGGTTATCAAAACCATGATGTTTATGGTGAAATCCATATTTGGGTCTGAAAATTTGGATCTGTACTCAAAACCTCTTACCGTAAGTTTGATAAAATTCAAAAGTTGAAATGTCTGTGACAAGGTTCAAAACCAATTTCGGTTCTGTGTGGATTCAAAATTTTAAGAGTGTATCTAGCTAGCACTTTGCGATAATTATACCACATAACTACAGTAATGCCCTAAATAATCGACTCCTTAACCACAGCATAATTATGGGTAATTCTGCTGTGTTTAAGGAGTCGATTATTTAGGGCATTACTGTACACTTACCAAATATTTACCGTGACTTTATTATAGATCACTTTGCCGAGGGGGTCAGACTGTCGAGTTTGATGTATTGATTTATTTCCGATGCCATATTCTAATGCTCATTTTGCATATTGTTATGCATTTAACAGTGATACGATTGGCCTGGTTGGGTCACCTGGTTTGCTGCCTAGGAACGAAACTACCTCAACAAAATCTATTGTTGATGCTTTCTTATTGTGACTTGTATTGAAGCTACTCGAATACAAGTAAAGTAATAAAGGTGGAATATATTTTATTTATTGTTCCTTGTCTTTCTTCCATGTGCCGAATTGAAATTGATTGAACAGTCTTGTTCCTTTGGGTTGCTAACGTTGCCATGGGAACCATTCAAATAATGCCGCTATGGCAATCAGATGTACCGGAATTGCATGACATGGTGATAATGGAAATTATTATCAACAAACATCCTCCTATTGGGCTAAATAATAATTTTACTATGATATACGTCTTCTCGTGTTCATTGAACAAATACTGAACAAAGCAATGAATGAAGTATAGAAAATATTTACTTTTATTACATGATCCTATCCTTATTCTATTCAATAAACACATTCTATTAATTGTAATATGCAACGTTCGTTGCATTACAGAAATAGTGCAAACGTGACCTTTGACTTCCGGTTTGTCGTCTCTTTACATTCCGTACACTACGTCTCAAAATACTATGGCTTCCAATATTTTTCCAACAAACTCTAATTAATGAAAGAGTTTGAAAAGTTATTCCATTAAACGTACGCAATTAAATACGTCAAAGAATCTTTATTTATCTGGGATTATTTCTTTACGCGGGCAAACAACACAATAAGTTACGTGAAACGTCATCGCAGCCCTTATAGAAGCCGATGTTAGTTTCACTTTATCGACGTTTTGGATCATGTAATAAATAGAATCTACAACTCGTCCCAAGTTTATAGCGGAATTTACAGAACTCGTCCAATGGCTCGGTCAAGACCTAATTTACTGGACTCGTTTTGTAAAGTCCGCTATAAACTCGGGACTCGTTGTAGATCCTCTATTTATTACATATCTTGATTTCTCTTGTAAATTAGGTCGCTTTAACTAGCGCGTTATGTGTTCATACCCGCTATCGAAATTAATGCGTTATGGATATAATGACGGTATTTCTGGGAAATCAAATGTTTAAAGTGGCATATAATAAAATAGAATAATCACTTGATTGAACTGCATGGTGACGTGAAATAATTAATTCGAGGGAGGGACTATTTTGTAAAACACTCGAGCGCAAAGCGCTCCCGTACCTGTACAACGTCCTGCCTCTCATTTCACGTCAACAGTTCAATCAAGTGATTACTCTCTATATGTATGTGCTACGTATAGTTCAAACTGGGTTTGACGCAATGCAAAGAGGATGCAATATGGTTCCCATCATTTTAATCATCAATGCAATGGTGGATGAAAGGTGGTATGCACACCTCTACCCTTATCTCGGCAGGTGGATTAAAGGTGGTATGCACACCTCTACCCTTATCTCGGCAGGTGGATTAAAGGTGGTATGCACACCTCTACCCTTATCTCGGCAGGTGGATTAAATGTGGTATGCACACCTCTACCCTTATCTCGGCAGGTGGATTAAAGGTGGTATGCACACCTCTACCCTTATCTCGGCAGGTGGATTAAAGGTGGTATGCACACCTCTATACCCTTATCTCGGCAGGTGGATTAAAGGTGGTATGCACACCTCTATACCCTTATCTCGGCAGGTGGATTAAAGGTGGTATGCACACCTCTATACCCTTATCTCGGTAGCATCATGGAATTATCATGTAATATAAACAGATGACAGACAGAGAAACAATGTAAGGATTAGTTTTTATGAATGTTGAAATAAAGTTGGAGGTTATTTGTTCAACCCAGTTGAACATTCAGACAAAAGGATCAGGAATTGGACGGGGGTTTGGGTCAAAATGTTCAACAGTTGGAAATTCATGCCTGGCACAACATTTGTTGGACATTGTAAATCACATACATGTATAGGTTGAAATTATCATTGCTTAATATTCCCACCAGTAATTAGTTGGGAATTTGCTATGTTTAGACCAAACAGTAGCATGTTTTTGTACGTTTGATCAAAATCTGAAAGGGCCATCAGTTGGAAATTCTCCAATCGTAGGGGTGTCAGGTTGGAAATTGCCAACAGTTGAAAAGCTGGAGATACCAGTTGGAAAGTTCCAACCCAAGGGGTGCAAATTGGTTGGTCTGGGTCAAGGGGTGAAGTTTGGTAATTTCAAGGTGAACAGCCCCCAACGGGGACCTCTAGCGACGTCCCTGAAAATGATCAATGGGGAATCAAGAAAATACTCATCGGCGAGTATTTAATTTCTAAGGGGTTAGATCTGCCGACGAAAAAGCATAATTAACTGTGCATATTGGCGCTTGGCACGGAAGCGTATATACATGAGAGAAGAGAGAGTTCCTAATGGATATACTCGTCCGAATATGAAACATTCGCTAATGATCTGGCCAGATATTTCACAGGTAAACCGAAATCAGTAGAAAATCAGGAAAGTTGTCACTTAAATCTCGAAATATAAGAAGTTAACCTGGGTCTCTTTGGGTTTGACAAAATCATAAAGGGTTATAATATACACGAGGAGTACATAGTCGTTGGTATGACGGGTAAGCTATCGCGGTTATTCTGGCTATTGATGTGTTTTCAATGGTAACAACGTGGGCGGATCCAGCTAGACTCCGCTAAACACTGCGAACAGATCCGCTCTGAAACCAGACATTCAAGATACAAGATGTTTAGTGAAATACGATATTATACGCCTCAATGGGCAGTTGCACAATGACGATGGTGATTAAATAAATAAGATGAACATTACATATTACGTAGTGAATAAGCATTACATAAATATATAATGATTTATAAATTAGATTCATGGAGGCACGGACGGTACCATATGATTATTCATTGATTCAAATGTTCTTGCTTCAGTGAGCGTGAACAAATTCTCATTTCTTATCGAAATGGCCATGTATCGATCGGAATGGCACATTGAGATGTCCCTCAACTCAGATCAAGCTTGAAATTCCGTACCGAGTTCGCCCATGTCGGGGTTAGAACCCGCGCCAACCTCGCCCAGCCCAGACTGCGATGATAGTATTGACTACCTGACCACATCGGCTATATACGCGTACGCGGGGACATCATTAAAAGGAAGTCAATTAATAGAGAGTTGAGAAGCCTATATCACTCTGAACATGGGTTCGAATATTGACACATACAGAACGGATCTACCATTATATTGGAACAGCACAATGCACATCCTCCGAAATTGTATATGTGACGATACGATTACTGCATGGTAATGACGAGCTGTATGTTTTAGCTATACATACATATAGTGGCTTACACAGGCAAGTGTCAATGCCATATCTTATTTAATAACAGATACCGCATATTGAATGCCTTGAATCTATTCCTGGGCAGCCATGCCTTTCAATGAAATAATGTTGTTATGTTCGCCCGACCGACATATCTGACCTCGGGTATTCAGCCAAAGCATGATGATTATTTCTCGCACAGAGGGAGAACACGTAACTATTTTAAATTTGAATTCATTTGTGCAAGTACTTCTTTTATTACCAAACATTTTTGGTTCACTCTGTTCGAGGGTTATAATCGATTACGCTTGGATTGTTCACAAAGCAATAAGTGCTATTAATCTACGTATGACATTGAAGTAACTGCAGTGAGACCTATGTGCAACAATTCACATGATTCCCACCCATATATACGTATTGACAAACAGGAGTCAGGAGGGAAGACTCACATCAGATAATACCACAACGGGCGATATTTTATAATACGTTGCAATCACACATTGGCAAATTGTCCGGTAAAATTTACGCCCCGACATGCATTCGCGTTGTGGAACATGAATGCAGGACACTGGTTGGTCGAAACTGGGACTAGGTCGAAATTACGTCACATGACGTCGCACGCTGACCCCTACTTGCTTCCATTTGTGTGCAGACGCAACTTGCAACGAGCCATGAGAATAAGATTGGAAATGGACGCTTAATGTCCTTTTAATCTGCCAGTTGATTCGGTTGATTCGATTGAGTGTAAATATAAGTAATGGATGTTGAACTTGCATCCATACTCCATATGGAATGCAACAAAATCAACATCCACTTCTTAAATACACCGTATATATATATGGCCATGTTATACACACTTGGCCGTTATCAACTTCGGAGATGCGTGATTAATTATTGAATGCAGACTATGTCAGTTGTACGACCCATTGTGGAATTTCACGTATTGTATTGGTCGCGAATTAAAGGGTATTTGACATTATTTTATACTTAATTTTGCATTCGTATTAAATTGAATAAAAACACGCAGACCATTATCTTCATTCAAAGCAATAATTAGGCACGATATAGATATAAATTTATAATACATGAATGTATTTCAGTATATTGGTGTTAACTGAATTTGGCAGTTGGGGGGGGGGGGGGGTTTCTCGTAGATAAGCCCAGTCCCAAATCGGTGGGCCAGAAATGAATACCGATACACGTGCCCCATGGACGAACTGACGGATGTATATACGATTATACGGTGTATTTGTAAATTGCCCATCATTGGCGAAATAGATGCTACTTTATACAAGACTATAGTTTCAGAACACTACTTTATTTACTATTTCTTGCAAATGAATAATTCGGTGGTGCAAATACAAGCACTCTATTCTGTTCAAACCCACAAACGCAAAACAAACCAAAAATTCAAGGCATAAATTATTTCGCCATTTATCGACAAAGGATACTCATTTCTGCTGCACGTGCTTCACTGCGTGGATAAATTAAAGTATCACCGAGATAAGCTTTTTTTTGGAGAACGGACTCTGAAAGGTATCACATTTTCCTGAATAACACTGGAATATTATGTCCAAATTACCATTTTCGAGTCTCAAGTTGCTTTGCCCAGAGGCAAACATGCTCAGGAAAATAATGTATGCATTCGTTCTTTAAGCGTTAGGCGCACAATTTGCCAAAATTTCCTGATATTTCAAAACGGTTTTTCTCAATATCTGTCTTGTTATTTCTTTTTGAAAATTTGCTATACAAGCGATTATTGTGACACACTATTTAAGAACTAATAGCTCGATTTACTTTTTATGGCATGAACAATATTTAAAATTTCACGGTACCAAGAACTTTTGTAAGATATAAGTTTTTTTCAAAAGTGCAGCTGAAAACCCCATCACATCATATCTGAAGACCACGAAAGGAGACTTACATTTGTCTTGATCAAGACATTTCATAATTACTTCCATGTAGTCAGACAACCACCCATAAATAATGTTCTACATTTAAGAATGCCCATGCCATGACTGTTGATCAATACAATTTTAGGCTGGGATGAGGTTTAGGTCATAGATATAAAGCCAAACCCAGCTGACCAGCTGCCTCTAATAATGTGGCCTAGTTCCAGTTGATTTCTCCCTGTTTGATTGGACTATCCTGAATACCAACAATTGTTTTCATTTGGCTGAAATATTTGTGGCTGATTTATTTTTCATTGTAATACAACGGGGTGTGAAATTAAAATAATAACTTAACATTATGACACAAATGAAGTCTCCTCTCATAGAGCCAATATAATAAGCTATTTGGTGATTGGATTCTTATTCGAAATTATTAATTATTTTAGCAGGTCTTGGTACCTAAAGGGACTACGAAGAAAATAATACTTTCAACGTCTCAAATGTATTAAAATTCATTGTTTTGTCTTTAATTAATAATTGTTCCAGACACTGAATATGGGGATATGTGAAAGATATTTCACCAGATAGATCCAAAGAAATTCTTCGTTGAAATATTATGCATTTTTGTCCTGGATTTATCTCTGTACTTTTGGGAGATGTGAATAAACTATTGAATAAAACGTGTGTACATGACCCTTGAGAAGAAAATGTTGAAGTGATATATTTGTGCCGCCAATGTTCAATGAAAAGGTCAATATTCTCGATATTGAATATAGAGTCGTCTATGGAATTCCGATTTTGCGATTTAGGTCATGTAAACGTGAATATAAACATTATTTATTCATTCACGGATTGTCCGTGCAGTTTTCACGCATCGGCCTACTTAGTGATTTGCGAGATGAGGTTCGGTCGCGCGTTTTAATAGACTGCAGGGCGCTCTGGTAGTTAAGCGGGTACATTGTTTATTAAACAATAGATTCAAATGTGTTATTGACCTTTCAACGGGGAAAGGTTTGGACACAAGGAAGGTACCCGACGAAACTTGATAATCAATTTTTGAGTGTCAGATACACTACATAGTTATATAGGTCCATTTAAAATCGTTAGTAGTGTGCACCAACAATGGCCGTGTTGGACACCATCTATCTCCGCAAAGTATGTCATGACCTATATATAGTCCATAAAACACGAGATCAACAGAGTTTGAACAAAGTTGTGACATGTCCATACTGCAATATAACAATGTATGTATCATGAAAAATTGAGATTCTGAATATATAATGCCACTGAAGTACAAACCGCATTCATAATTAGTCAGTAGTGAATTGATTGACACCTTCTGAATAATAAAGCCCTTTTATAACAGATAACCTCTCCGTTCATGAAATCGATGTGCAGTGCAACAGTATAGAATTATCTTAAAGATACAGCGTCCGACTTGACACAAATTAGTAAAAAAAAATCCAAATTCAATTTCCCGCTTACAATGCAGGGGGGGGGGGGATACTTGCAAGTACCATCGCTATTCGTATATAGACAACGCGAAAATCAAACAGTCGTTAGTAATACGCTGAATACAGTAATACGCTGGATACAATAATACGATGAATACAGTAATACGCTGGATACAATAATACGATGAATACAGTAATACGCTAGATACAATAATACGATGAATACACTAATACGATGAATACAGTAATACGATGAATACAATAATACGATGAATACAATAATACGATGAATACAATAATACGATGAATACAGTAATACGCTCAAAACGAAAAACAATTACAGACAGAGGATCTCTAATGAGTTGCAATCATATACGAAATTTATTAATCGAGTGCACTAAATACGATTCGAGTCGAGATTTAGCGAGGGTCGAATCGACTTTAGTGGACGAGGTTAATACATTTCGTATAGAATTGCGACGAATTTGAGATCCATTTTATCACTTAATCACATTTTAGCAAAGAAAAACGATCTCGACAAGGATGGGGTTAACACGATTTTATAAAGACACCTTCAAGAAAACATATATTTTATATTTTAACTGTGTCATTTCATGTTGACAAAACTGTTCAACCACCCTTATGACCCACGTTTATCTCACAGTCAACACTAAATAACCAACACAAATTGTATATCATACTTTTATTCTAATTAACATAATAATAAAGTTCCGGCATTGTCATAGATATAATTGTGCTGAGCACTTGCGTCACTGTGCGTGCCGATAATACACATGTGTCTTACTTAAAAATATGAAGCCGGATTTAGGAGCTAATTATGTGATAAAAGATTATAAAAGAGAACGCTTTTATATATATATAGTATCTATACCATTTTTTGGGAAACGGAAGAGACGAGTTTGCGATAGCATGACAAAAGTTCAAAACGTGTTAAATTTCCTCTTATTGGATATCTGACCGCCTATTACTTGGCTCTAGTCAGAAATGATAACGCCATCGATATCATATTATTATGCATGTATAAAATATATTGAAGGTTTAATGTGTATTTTGTTTACGTCTGTGTATATGTTTTGTGCATGGTGATGAAGCATGTGAAAACATTTTAAATGGGAAGCGTTATCAATTGGAGGTAATCGATAATATTCCAGACCTCATGAATATATACCCTCACTTGTTATGCGATGACGGTGTATGCAGCCAACATGTATCTCCCTCGGTCGTTGTACGATGGCAGAGAGAGAGAGAGAGAGAGAGAGAGAGAGAGAGGGAGAGAGAGAGAGAGAGAGAGAGAGAGAGAGAGAGAGAGAGAGAGAGAGAGAGAGAGAGAGAGAGAGAGAGAGAGAGAGAGAGAGAGAGAGAGAGAGGGAGATAAAAACAAGTACGCAATATACCGAGTGCGTTTTAAATCACATTTACTCCATCGCCTCCTATACGACAGGGCGATATACCGTTGCCAATTTACACCTTAAGAGGGCGTAACTAGAAATAAAAATAACTTCTATAAGCTTCTGTGTCGCTTGTCCCGCTCTGTCCCAAGAGTTTCTACTGTGATGCAGATAAATACTAGAAATAAAAAAGCCGTCTTCTGTACCGCTTGTCCCAAGAGTTTCTATATACTGGGACAAAGACAATACCAGAATATAAAATGTCTTCTATGTACCGCGTGTCCCAAGAGTTTCTACTGTGACACAGATACAATGAGACATAAAAATATCTTCTATAAGCTTCGGTAACACTTGTCCCGCTTTGTCCCAAGAGTTTTTACATATATATATATAGTACAAAAACATACCATCGTAACTTTCTGTTCACGTTCCTGCCGTATCTACAAACCATCTTTAGTTTTTGTGTTTAAAGGGGTACTGTATACTAAATCCGGCCATTTTTTGGGACCATCTCATTTTATACTCAGCAGAATATATGCAACAAATTAATGAATTTGAGCCATGGATTAGTGCAAAATACACTCATTTACAGTATGAACAGTATACAAACAACATGGTAATTATAATGAAAATGAATTTATGACTGGAGTCATAAATTCATTTTCATTATAATTATCTTGTTGCTTGCATCGTTCATAGAGCACATGAGTGTATTTTGCACAAATTCATTCATTTGTTTTATATATTCTGTTGAGTATAAACGGAGATGGTCGCATAAATGGCCGGATTTAGTGTACAGTACCCCTTTAAGAAATGATTTGTGTGACGCCTGTTGATTTATGAAATAATGAGACAGGGTGAGTTTTGAGTCACGTGTCTATCTACACCACAATCCCAGTTTAATCAACACTGTATAGCCACGACACGTTCCAACTCAGGTGTTCATGGCTAAGTCGATTACTGTGTATGTTTGAGCTGGAAGAGGTAACTTCCATTGTGATGTTCATTGGAATAAGGATATTATGGTATATCATGTGTTTAAAAAAGAGTCAAAACTTTGTGACAAAAGAAGGTTGTATATAATAAACATATATTGAAAAGTCAATACCTGTTTATGTTTATTTGGAGATACAGTAATGCCCTAAATAATCGACTCCTTAACCACATCAGAATTATGGGTAAATTTTCAGGATTTAGTCGGAAATATGGCTTGTTGCTATTCATCGGAAAGCTCCCACTGAAAGCTTTCCTATGAATGGCAACAAGCCATATTTCCGACTAAATCCTGAAAGTTACCCATAATTTTGCTGTGGTTAAGGAGTCGATTATTTAGGGCGTTACTGTACAACTGTAAACATTATTATATGAGTTGTTTGACCAAGGTGGGCGATAAGAACCTCCAGTTCGAGTTTGCGAACGTGTAGAAGCCCATATCTAAAACGCCTGAATATTCTGCGTGGGGTGTACTATATCTGACGCAATGACGAATTGTATGGGTTTTTTTTATCAGAATACCTCTCCCGGATGTAGAGGCCGAGTAAACACATTTATTGTCGAGGGTTAACACGTTTATCCACAGGGTGTCCATGCGATGCGATAACAAATTTAATAATTTTCAAAAAAGTATTCAGTGATGACCACTCGTCGCGATAAATGCTCCCCGTGTCATCCTTTCAAGACGCAAGCGGCACGGTGTCAGCTGGTACGACTTGATACGCAAGACATTAACAACAAGAAGGAAGATGACAAAAAGATGGCCCCGATGAATAGATTTCGGCCTTCAATTATTGTTGTCGCAATAATAATGATGATTCGTTTGCACTTTTCGTAATCACCACCGTCATTGTTTACTGAAATAACACTCGCAGAGATAAGGTCTATCATTACCGTTGTTTGTGAGCGCGATAGAGATAGCTATGCAACGTACAACAATAGGATGGTTGTAGGATGGTTGTCTCCAACAATGACTATAGCGCCATCTGCAGCTCTTGTGCGCCGCACGCGCAGGTGTACGATGGCGAATTTTCGGTGCATTACGTGTTTCCTTTTGAAACTTTTAATCGCCGTAAAATTGACGTCTATTCTACATGTTTCATAACATAATTACGAGAAGAATGGTCGTGCCAAAAGCAAGCGATCCGGAACTCATCGAGGCATGTGCTCTTGAGAATTACTCCATCCTGGTAATTGTTAGGGCAGTGACAGAACTCGCACGGGTGCATATGTTTCTTTGTGTCATTTAAAAGTGCATTGTCGATTATTCAATTCAGGTTTTATACATGTAACCATTAGACTGGCTTCTCGGCTCGCCATCCGTCCACATACCGTGGCCATTATGGTACCTACGCGAGGGTGTCACCCACAACCATGAATTGTGCATGAATACAAGTTAACGGCAGGGTCCGCGCTGGACCAAAATTTACTTTTGCCAAATAATTTGACAAATGGAAATATTTTTTGCCAAATTATTTTAGAATTTGCCAAATGCTATCGCTGATAGTATAATTTTCTGCAACATTGAGTCTCAGTTTGTGGTTTATCATACAATAAACAAATCACCGAACAATAAAAGTATAGAAGGGTTGATTCATCAGAAGGGCACATTACAAGATGATTAGCTATGTAAACACCACCCTCACCCATCAATACTAATGCTATCAGATTAACTGCATCTTAATAAAGGTGTTAACTTTTCCTAGACCATATAAAACACCACGAATATAATATTGTAAGAGTTTCCTGAAATTAATGGTATTGATTGACCAATATCTTTCAACTTTCTGGAGGAATTAAAAAGTGACTTGCCAAAACTTTTGCCAAATGAGAATTATTTTTGTCGTTGGCAAATTTGGCAAGTGACAGCGCGAACCCTGAGAGTGGAGAATCATTCGAAAAAGAAAATATGGAATTATAAGGCTTAGTAATGACACAACAATATCATAGTTTTCACACATTTTCTGAAGTCATATCCATAGCTTAAACATATCAAGAAGTAATAGACTGAACACCCCCATGAATCATGACCACAAGTTAACCCTTTATATACTAAAGTATCATTGATGAGTAGTTATCCCATAGGAAATGTTCAGTTATTAAGTTAAACAGGTCGTTTGTTGAACTTATTATCTAAATATTTCCCTCAATAAATAGGGGTCCTTCTGTACTTTTATTTATCTATCGTTTGCTTCTAGCACCTTAACATCCCTCCAACTACATCACGATGTACACTTTTTAACTGGCTGGGATAATCCATTTAGTATAGAAAATGATAACAGAGAGAAACCGGGGAAATATGGAACATTTATATGAAATACAACACTTGGTAATTTCGCACCAAAATATCAGCTTTCACATATTTGCTGAAGTAATATCCATAACATGAACATTACAAGAATTATTATCAAAATATGTCATTTGGGCTGAAAAATAATAAAAATGTGTATATTTTGTGGTATAAAAACTTATTACCAGCCTCATTATTGGATCCTGAATACCGGTTAAATTTGACATATGAATCGCGAGTACCAGATAACAGGGGTTTTAATATTGCGTACCAATTGATAATCACCTGAATCTAGATCTATTATATATATTCCCAGATCTATTATATATATATGTGTAGCATTGAGACTTATCTGTAACCATCCGACCAAGCGATCATACGAGGAATTACCCTAGACCAACGAATGACCTTCAACCCACTCATAAAGAAGTAAGCCAACTAGGTCAGAAAAGAATCGACCTACTAAGATGCCTCCTGTGTACCTACTGGGGAACAAACAGCCAGATCCTCATCAACCTCTACCGGATCTTCGTCCGTTCAATCATGGAGTACGGTGCCGCCATCCTCATAGCAGCACCAAAGACCTACATCGACAACATACAGAAAGAACAGAGCAAAGCCATCCGCATCGCACTCTGCCAGCCAGCATGGACACCAATCAAAGCCCCCACGATGCAGCGAACATATTTACGGGGGAAACAACGACTAATGGAACTCAGAAACCTGACACTCGCCAAACTAGACAACAGCCCAATCATCCAAGAACTCCAAATACGAAACCAGTTACTCACCACGAAAAATACAAAGTTCATTCATCAACTCGACGAAACAGACGGATCCATATGGAACTCAACAACACCTGACACCTCCACCATGGCTTCCGCCTTGCCTCCAGTCACCCAGTGCTAAAACCCACGCCAGCCACGCCGACATGCTCACCTATGACTGTGCATCTCACGACTAAAAAAAATGTTTTTTTTGTCACCTGGTCGAAGTCAAATGGTGGGTGTAGTTGTCACACGAAGAAGGGGGTGGTGGGGCGACTTGCATAATGCAGTGCGAATATCCCACACGACCATCGGCCGCAAAAACGACTCAACAACTTATCTGAAAAACCGAAGGCCTGAAATAATCACTTTCAAACGGTGTACATTTAGACATCATATCCTCGTGCAAATAGGTTCATATTGGACCCAACTATTCACACATATGTTCATATTGGACTTATTTGATTCTGAAATAAGCACATAGTGATCGTATACTCGTTGAATGGCGCGGGCCGCAGTGAAAACACATTATAAAGAGCGTCATTCTTGTAAGCCGTGTCGACGAAAGAAGGTAGATTAAATAATGCTAATATGGGCTTATTTCGTACGGAAATAGTCCCATATTGGACTGTTTTTTAAAACCCGCATTTTACAATATGAACATATGTGTGAATAGTTGGGTCCAATATGAACCTATTTGCACGAGGATATGATGTCTAAATCTAAATGTACACCGTTTGAAAGTGATTATTTCAGGCCTTATAGAGCGTACTTCAGATTCAAATAATGCCGATATGGGCTCATTTGTGTTTTAGAAATAAGTTCACTATATGAGCTTATTTTCAGGAGAACAGACTGACACGGAAGCGCAGTCGGTATTCGGTATTATGTTGTGTTCATTGATTCGGAAGCGCAGTCGGTATTCGGTATTATGTTGTGTTCATTGTATGTATTTTGTCTTCTGTTATTTTTTGGGGAAGGCAAAAAAACTATTTGAAATTTGTAAGGCGACATATACAGTAATGCCCTAAGTAATCGACTCCTTAACCACAGCAGAATTATGGGTAACTTTTCAGGATTTAGTCTGCTGTGGTTAAGGAGTCGATTATTTAGGGCATTACGGTATAGGCCGTCTGACGACAACGGAGCCATAGTTCCAGTGCCGAAAACGCCGACTTGTGATCCACACATAGGGAAGTAAAGTAACCTGATTCGGTTACCTGGGTAAGTTTTTCAGTTGCTTTCAGGGGGTCGGTGGATTCTACGTGCGGCGGAGTTATTACCTGGTTAAATTAACCCGCGATATGGCATAGCGGCTGAAATTACAATAAACATCAATATACAAATGAACCGAAACTTATCAGTTTGATTGTATAGGACATGTCATCAACGGAGAGAACCAATAGTATGATTAGAGAGAGAGAGAGAGAGAGAGAGAGAGAGAGAGAGAGAGAGAGAGAGAGAGAGAGAGAGAGAGAGAGAGTATGCGGAAGAGAGAGAGAGAGAGAGGGGGAGAGGAGAGGGTGAGAGAGGGGGATATAGATATAGATAGATAGATAGATAGATAGAGAGAGAGAGAGAGAGCGAGAGAGAGAGAGAGAAGGAAATTTGCTATTTTATCATGATTCAATGCAAAAAAAAATATTCTGGAATTAACCACACGTATGACCTATGATGTCTTATATCCACATATTAATCTATGCTGTAAGTAAAATGATATTACACGACTCAAGTGTTCGTGTTGTCCCATCGTGTTAGCATGCGTACATAAGTTGAACAAAGTGCATGGTACTTCAGACACCACAGATGACATATAGTTCTAAAGTAGACATGTGTAAGTACAGAATGATTTAATTTGCTACATTGTAAATTGTTTTGTTAAATCTACAACCCTAACCTGTTTCACAAACTCAGTAAGCATAAAGGGCAAAGCCTTCTACCCACCAGCTATTACCATTGAATTAAAGTGTTGAGCTTGTCATGATGTTGCATAAATGAATCAGACAACGGCGAAACAATTCAATAATATTGAAGTGATGAGCAGCCAGTCGATGCCTCAACTGTCTAACGAACAACTATATAAATGGAGATAGAATATAACCGTAATGGCTACAGGAAAAGGAAACCGATAAAGATACATAAACCGAATTAACACTCCTAAATTACTATTTCTTTGGCTCCGGGCTAAAAAATATTTGATTCCAGTCGAGGAACACACCCAAAGCTCAGAGTTATCAGATAACGAGTTTAGAAAGCTGTTATTTTTCACCACTTGGAATACCTAGCAAATATTCGACGAGCTGATCGGCATACTATCGATATCAAATTTCGTTGAACAAAATGTTGATATACAACACGTTTTGGTAAAATTTATACTATTGTTGACAGTCGTTAGCATTATTTTTTGGTAATTAGTCAATTATGATAACCTAAAGCGTATTTGGAAGAAATGCTGTTGTTGTTATTGTTGTTGGAATCTGATGATACGGAGACCATCGAATCGGATTGTGCACCTTTAAGAATATTTCGGGGTTGTTAATTCTCCAACTGATTCGTATTACCACATCTATGCATCGTCAAGTTTGCAGTTTAAAAAAATCCCCAAGTTGGAAATTTGGCTGATTCACAGGCCGACGGGGTATACATGCAGTTGAATATTATGAGATAAATGCCGTCCACCATGTAACTTTAAAGGGCCCTGTACGTCACTGACCGCAAGAATATCTGCATATATCAAGGGTTAAGAAATGATATCAAATCACGATGATCACGTATTATGATATGGCAATGTCGGGCATTATCGGCATACCTTTTGAAGCCAACAAACCATTCCGTATATATCGAACACAATGTCGGTGAATATCGATGTGAAAATAATCGATGACACAGTGTCGTGCACTCTCCTTGTTCTCCGATCTATAGGCAGTTTTATTACGTGATATCATCTCCTTCATAAAGAGCTGCCAACTCATCCGTTGCTTGAATGAATTCCGAGTTATACACGCGAGGGGAATTCACAGCTCAAACACTTCTGTCGACAAATGAATCCTATTAGTAAAAAATGCATGAAGGTGGACGTATGTCGCAAGGTTATAATTGCGGTTGGCAGCTTTTATACATCGTCATGAATATTTAATATTGTTCTGATACACTTCGCCTCCATCTGTAAAACATCTCGTAAACCTACAACAGCGCATTCAGAAGATAAAACCATCCTCCCGGCGGATATGTTCCATCCCCAACGGATAACATCAACACTCTTTGACCTGGTTCTACGGTCAGTTTCACAAAAATCAACGCAATGGACTAATACAGGATGAAAGCAGTCACGATGAATTTGAAAATGTATTAATGTAATGAAAGCGAATCAATTATTGAGTGACCATCTAGTGGATGTTGTCAGTGTCCCAGCGATACTATAACTCTCTGGAGAAATCTCGATAAATGGCGTCCTATGCACAATTGGTCGGAACTGGACAAAGGTGACAACAGTTTTGACAAACAAGTATCAAAGCTGTCCACATCCCTGATAAAGTGGTCCTGTTAGTTTGCTATGCTGCTGGTGGTTCCTGCTGTATTGTCACGATGCTGGTAGCGCAAAGCGGTGCTGTTAAGAAAAAGTACCGTTATTTCTCCTATGTATAGTTGTCATTTTTGCTGGGTATGGAATTGAAGTTTGGCATGCATGTGGATTTCTTGTGGGGCAGTGACTATTTTTGTCAAATTTCAGCTCAATCGGTCGGTTTGTACAGCCTGCGGTCTCTTATAGCTATCCCATGTAAACTGCAAGTTTTCAGTCTAGAGTCAGACTAAAAACATTTAAGCCAAGCAAGTGCCTGGAAAATAGGGAAACGTCGATTTTCGTACCGTCGATGATGCAAAGCAAAAAAAAAAAAAAAGTTCAAGTTGAATATCGAACGAATCTCTCGCCAGTTGGATATTCGCTGTTCGATATTCAAAACGCATGTTTCAGACCATATATGGGGTTGTATATTGGCATGCATGAAGTTATATAAGGGGAAGTGACTACAGTTGTCAAATTTCAGTTCAATATCGGTCGGTTAGTACAGCCTGCATGGATATCGTTTTCAAACAAATCATATATAGCCATCTTTTTTTTCAGCAGGTGAATCATAGCAATCAAAATTCAATTTAAAAGCGACACCTGCTGGGTTAAAGAGTAGTTATTACACCCCAAGTCATATTACAATACAATTTGATATACAGATTATTTGCAAGAAAATAAAAGCCAAGATCGAATCTGGGTTCGGCTCTATATATGTTTTGATCAGTTATGCATCTTTTCATCACACCATCCATTGATTATTATAACATATATGTTATTCCGATCATGGCATTGGCATAGTTGTGCGATCATATTCAAACCTGGTGTGTGGACTTCTCGCGTCAATAGGTATGCATGTACAGATCTATATGTCGAATTTGGATTTTAACCTTTCTGTACCAAATGGATTCTCCCAGTCAGTTAAAAAGTGAACATTGGAATGATCTATTATTCATTTGGAGGGATGTCAAGGTGATACAAGTTGACGACAGATTTATAAAAGTGCAGAAGGAGCCCTATTTATTGAGGGAATTGTTTAGATAGTAAGTTCAAGTGAACTTACATTATCTGAACATTTCCTATGGGATAACTACTCATCAATGATGCTTTAGTTCAGAGCGGGTAAATGCATTTGTAAACTCCCCTGATGATTTTCTCTGCCCTGGTTAGTTTGTTTTTCACATGAAAAATTCAATCATGTTGTTCATAGAATTCCAAGTTACCAACGGCTTAATGTACACAGAAGTTCATTTTGATGGCAATAGTGCCAGAACATCACTGCGACATGCGTCCGATGGGGGATGTCCGACTTGAAAGTTCGAACTACACATCTTTTTAACTCAAGAGGTACGAAAGCCATGAAAAAACTATCAATATTTATCAAAAAGGCCCAGCGTGAGATAAACCACTCCTGATGATTAACAAACCCCCCCCCCTCCACCCACCCCCATCCCCGGACGAAATCTATACACTTGGCTGCCAAATTACGCCAACCTTTCTTATGAATACACAAATATCCCGTTTAATTCCCAATATATTCATATAGTCATACATATCATTGTGAATTGCATGCACTAACAAATGTCTTCTCAATAGGAATTGTTATACGATGAGAGTATCTAATAAATTGAATTGAATTGAATTTGAAACATACCACATTTTCAACTTGGAAAAATACCATTTGCACCCCTCCCCATTAAGTTTGAATTTTACAACTGGTACCACAAACTTTCCAAGTGTTATAAATTTCCAACCTGACACCCCTATACAAGGTGACCGAAAATAGGAAAATATACGACTTTTGGTTTATATATAATATAAAAAAGTTGCACACTGAATACGGGTGGGAAAATTTTATTATCAGAATACTTTCAACCTATTATATTTTTATGTGAACATTTTCTATTGATGGTGAGCCAGGCATGGCATTTCCAACTGTTGAAACTTTTAACCAAAGTTGGATGATGAAACAACCCGCCACATGTCACCACGTCCCTGGATGCAGAACTTCATAACTCGGACAGACCCGACATTTTGTGATTGTATATAGGTAACAACCACATCCTATATAATTATTAATATTATAGATGGATTTTAATATGTATTGGCTAACTGAAGTGCTCGCACATACATGGCTGGCAGAAATTTGCGATGACCCAAATGCGGAGAATTAAGACACTGTTGTATTTGGCTCAATCTTGTAAATTCAAATTCAAAATACCTCGGTCGTTCAGTAACTCCGGCGTTCAGAAATGTTTTTAATGCATTCAGTGTTTCCGAATTTCTCGCCTTTTTGTGGTAGTTTATTCAATAGAATCACATATCCGGGCATATAGACTATGCGTCATAGCGTACACACTCAATTCTGTGGTTTTGTAGTCTAATTTGAATATATTGCTGAAATCTTTAAACAACATTGTGAAGTCAGTCATTGAAATTTGGAAATTTGCCACTGATTTGGAAATAATAAAGTTATATATGTCCTACTGGCTAGAAGTTCTGGAAATTGAGTTTTTTTTCGTTGTATTTTGTGATTAAAGTATTAGTTGTTTTTGGTGTCAGCGATCGATTCTTCAGTTATCATATCATTACAAATGCATGTTAAAATTGAGATTTTTTTCATATTATAGTTTTAACTAAAACTTTTAACGACAAATCAATGTGCAGTGCCTTAATTATTTATTCACACAACATTAATAATATCACAATTAACTGTAACTGATATTATACCAGCAAAGAAGCGAAAAACGAACAACGAATTCTACGAAAACACTTCACAAGTACAGTATGTGTAAAACAATGGCTATGGGTCTGAGTCATAGTAGCCATGCAGATTTCACAGGATAATATTTCAATTCGAATTTATGTTCCCATACCGTGATTACGGACGGTGAATGCTTGAACAATACCACCTGCCCGGTCAGCCTCTTATGACCGTCTAATTGCGGGTGACTGAATTGTTTCGAGAAAATTAAAATAAATACATGTTCCAAGTGAATGACCCGCCTGTTGAATAGAATATTTGTTCTTGTGTTTTATATCGTATAAATTAAGGTCATGTCAGGCTAGGTTCGATCGGGGTTATTCTCGGAACGATTGTTACAGAGGCTGACATTACAAGCCGCAAACAATGGTCATTGACACGCATTCCGCCGCGAAATTACAACGACTGTTTCATCACCAACGGCGTGGAGTTACTTCAGTACGTATCGTGTCCTGGGAAAGGTCACGAGACTTCGCTTTAAGGTCATGTGTGGTCAGCCGAAGCGTGGTCATTCTGAGGTCACTATTTCTCCGTTAGAGTATTTACAATTGGTTTCTAATTCATCGTGGCGAGGGTTTGCGTCAATAACGCTCACTGGTTGCTTCAGCTGATTTATTCATTCACTGTTGCCTCAGGATCAATGAGACAAATGTGGCGTTAGTTTTAAATAGATGGTAATTTACACTTTTCAATACTATTTGGTAAAGAATTTTCGAATGGCCGGCGGCCAGCACTTGTCGAATCCCGCTGTCTGCTAACATTCGACATGTCGGTTATATGCTGCTTGATAATCTTCTGAAAATCGTATTTCTATTTTGCACTCCCAATTAATCACCTGGGAAAGAACAAAACGTTTCCGGTCCTCTGATGACCTTCCTTAAATTTAAATTTGAAGGTTCAATGTTGGTATAACTGTCCGACATATCTACGGCGTTGAAATCATTACCATAAGTTATCTTATGATTCACTATTTTTTTAAAATTTTTGTACGCTATTTTTGCGAATTTCTCACGTTGCGCACAATTATACCACCAAGTGACTCATCGCGCGTTATTGACGGTTTGCAGCAATACAAGATTCCCGTATCAACAAAAACGAAGGAACTCTAAGACGGATAATACGAGCATGTATTGGTTCGACCTCTAGGTACTTTGAATAAGCTGGAGTGCACGTGGTCGGCCGGTTTTGACGATAGCATGACTTTTATGTGATCATAATATAGAAAATCGCAATGGAAATTAATGAAGTTGATACCAAAGATTCAAATTAGGTTATTTTATCCAACATTATTGCATCCCGTTCTTTTTGGAGAGTGGATATAATTTCAGTTCGTTCGCCAGAAGAGGTTATCGCTGATTATGTTATATTGTTGGTCATAAAGCAATTATGAAGAAGAGCCCTCGACCATGCGCAATTGTGGTTATGTAGGTCAAACGTCCAACAAAATCATCTGTATACGATAGCAACCGCTGGACACAGCTCACTTATATACAGTGTGCAGGGGAGTGCCATTTGTCATCTGGTGAATTATATTCAGCTGTAACTGTTATTTTATTTTAATCCACATTATAGAATAGTCTAGCATTCTTCTGAAGGGGTGTTCGGGAAATATAAGCAGACGAACATAAAATACGAGTGCAGAATGATTACTATTGATTTGTGAGAAATGATTATATAATAATGGCCGTTTGTTGAATTTATTATCGGAACTCTGAATTCCAACGTGAACTACTCGTAAATGGGTATTTAGCCAAGAACGGGTTAAAAGCATGTCACTATTGATTCCATTTTATTGGTCTTATGCTTTGATGTAAACAATTTCCAAATCCAAACAAATAACATAATATACAGATGACACATATAGGCAAAATAGAAGAGTTAATGTATGGAAACGAGGATCAGACAACAAGCCCGAGGGCTTATATAAAGTCTTCTCCTCTTTGGATACATGCCCGTCCCCAATAAGTGAGGGAGGGGTATAGGTCAGACTGGAAGGGTTGGAAATAATGTTTTTTAAAGGTTAAATAGAGATATATAACCGAAAGAAGAAAAGGGAGAAGGTATACTGTTAGGGATAGCAGGAGGGAGAGAGAGGGATAGGGGAGGAGAAAATAGAAGACCAGAGGGGACAGACGAAGTGGCGATATGATGACAGTGGGGAGTTTTCAATAATTGGGTTGTTGCATGATAAAAATGATGATCGTCTATATATATAGTAATATCCATGTGTCAGGCGCCATGGGAGGGGGCGTCAATCAAAACTGGTTTTATTCTTTGACAATGTATTAAAGCTTTATAAATGTATTATTGAATAAATACCAAATTAAAGGCCGCGTTCTGTTAACTTGAAAGTGCTTTCTGGTTTGTGTTATGTTATATACTATCGAAACTTGAGCTATAAGATCTACACGAGAGTGCAATTACACGTAAATTCGGGGGATAGAATGAACCTGTATAAATGCTATCAGATACAATTGCTGGATATACAGAAGAATACAACAAAAGATGGGAAACATTTGCAAATGCGCAAAATTTAATACAATTGGGTTTGTATCTGCATGACCTTCTTTTGACAGCAACACAAACCGAGGTTATACTTCATCAGACGAATGCATCCATGGGATGCGCCGGATACAGCAGACATATAAGCGATCACACATCGACAGTAAATTAGTAACCAGTATCATTGGATGCTGAACGGCAATTGCAGTGCACAGTACGACTTCCTGTCCCACCATGCTATCGATGGAACACATATCACTGCACTTTATGAGTCAAGTGATTTTTTTTTTAACTTTCTTAAATAATATACATGGAAGTGAGAATGTACCGGTGGTGGGGCATATGCAGGTGCTGGTAAACAAAGTTATAACACGAAACTGACCTACATATAAATGCTGTATAATGTGCGTTATCTTGGTCTTATGACAATTGTTTTGATCAGCGACGTTTGCACCATATCCTCGTTAAAATTGGTTCATATTGGACTTTTTTTATCCGTTATTCCGTTTTGTGACGCGGGCCACAGCGAAAACGCATTGTAACGAGCATTCGTCTATTTAGTCGATTTATGTTCATATAGAGCGTAAAAAAGTAAAATGCTTATATGGGCTTATTTGTGTTTTTGAAATAAGTTCAATATGAGCTTATTTTCAGAAGAACAGGCTGGCGTGGTCATTTGAAGATGCACTGGCAACAGACTGCAGAAAATACCTCAGTTCCGTTCATGCATCGACATTATGGGGTTTTTCTTCCTTCAACACAACCTTGCCACATGTTTTGGTGGATTATATATCTACCAGGCACTATCTCTTTTCGTTCGTTTATCTTAAAAGAGCCGCGTATTGCACGCCATCCCTGAGTGAAAACACGTGCTAAATATTGTGGTCAGTGCAATGAAATAAATTGTTGCGAGACTGGTCAGAGTGACGTCCGGGTGTTGTTAATGAACTCAAAACGAAAACCGCATATTTCTATGCGCGTTAGAGAATGCTCGTGCAATATTGAATTTCTGATTGCTTCATGGCTGAAGGCTCGACCGGATCATATGAGGTCAAACAGCGGCTAATGTCCGAAAATTAAAAATACTGAGATAAGTCGGATAATTTGGCCAAAGCCTGTTGCGGCTATCTAACGGTGTTCTGTTACAGAAGATTTCATTTGTAATAACAGCCGGTCGCGTCTATGCATCATCGTGGTAAAATAAACATGCTTGTTTTTATGGCATTTACTTCTGAAGTTAACCCTCGTGTGTGTGGGGGTCGGTCTGTCGGTTCATGGACGAAGTGCAGACTAAGAGTAGTTGAGTTATTTCCGACCGGGTATGATGGTCGGAGTACCTGCAGACTAAGGAGTCAGTTTTACCCTTTCTGTACTGATTGGATTCTCCCATTCAGTTTTATCTATTATATATTTTGAAAGATCTGTGTGTGTGTGTGTGTATCTGTCTGTTTGTGTGTAATCGATGGACTCGAAAATGGCCCAGCCGATTTCGATGAAAATTGGTACGTGGGGGTATTTTCGGCCGGGGACGAACATAGGCATATTAATTTGTCCGTTCGACGTGACCTTGACCTTGAAATCGGGTCATTTCAAGGTCAAACGCCCGAATATCACGGGATTTCGACGAAACTTGGTATGTGGGGGTACTTTCTTATGGCGAGTCTCATAAGCATATTCATTTGCCCGTGCGACGTGACATTGACCTTGAAATCGGGTAACTTCAAGGTCAAATCGCCAATTTTGATGGGATTTCGACGAAATTTGATACGTGGGGTTACTTTTGTCCACTGATTGTTTTGGACGGGTACAATCGTGACCCCGACCATACCTTGACCTTCAAAATTATCAATTCAAGGTCAAATCGGGTAAAACCGGATGGATTTCGACCGGCACGTTTGTCAGGTTCTTTTGTCCGGGCAGTGTTTTTGGACTGGTCAAATCGTGACCCCACTTGACCTTGACCTTCAAAATGGCCAATTCAAGGTCAAAGCCCGGACGAAGTCGGGTCACCTTCTAGTAGTATATATACATGCATGGAACGGTCTGTTATTCATTTCGAGGGGTGTTCAAGTAATAAAATCAGACGACAGACAAAAAATCCCCAAGAACATACGGATTCATATTCATTGGTGGGAAATGTTCAGATAATAAGTTGTCTGAACATTTCCTTAAGGAGCTATACTCGCCAATGAGTATTTAGTATAGAAAGACCCAGGGTTAATCTCGCAAATGGTAGAAATGCTGCCGACTAGATTTATGCGGCAAATAATCTTCCCGATAAAACTCAAATCTAACAACTGTTCTCCTCCGTGTGATCTACATGTCAATAGGTCGAACAATCTACCGTAAGTTCTATAAATTGTCACTTCAAAAGAAAAACCGGCCCTTTTTCCAGCAGTGTGTAGCAACAAAGAGTGGCAATTGTTATTTATTACAACGCCTTGTGTTGTGTAATTTTGTTCTATTTGGGATTTATCGCCGTTATTAACGGTTCGACCAGAAAACGATATGAAACACATTTGTCTATGTTTGGTCATTCGCCACATGTATTTTGTTACTTTTATCTTGACATTTGTAAACAGCAGCAAGGTAGACTGCTCTGGACACCATTAGTGAAGTTTCCACAACAAGAGTCCAAGACAGGGGCGCCTCAACTCAGGCCACTGTGGGACCGGGATACGAGCATCCTCCTGTTCATTTTTAATGGGTATCACTTGCATGATTGTGGTATCAGAAGCACAGCCTGAACAGAACACAAGCATCATTTCAAATCCCCACATAGTTTGCTTTGCCTGTCACGGGGGACCAAAGTAAAGTATAGGTCGACAGATACAGACAAAACGCACACGATTATATAGCGAAAGATACTTAATCGGGGTTCACGATTAAATAGCGAAATATACTTAATCGTGGTTCACGATTAGATAGCGAATTATACTTAATCGGGTTTCACAGTTAGATAGCGAATTGTACATAATCGGGGTTCATGATTAGATAGCGAAATACACTTTATCGGGGTTCATGATTAGATAGCGAAATACACTTAATGGGGGTTCATGATTAGATAGCGATATACACTTAAAGGCAAGGGCGGCGTTCGTTGCAGAAATATTCACATTTGTTCAAATCGCCATCAACAGAAGGAATATTAAAATATATGTAGTTTTGTTCATATGCCAAACATAATCAGCGCGTAAATAGTATAGTGTCGTCAAGACGTACGATGGTGTACGTAAACAAGAGCCTGCTCGTGTTACAGAAGTTGTGCTTCTGTTTACATAACACAGCGCAATTATATTGGTTAATCACACACAAATGATATAAACGCTTTTTATTATTTCCACATCAGGAAAACAGTAACAAATAACGTTCTTTATGTTCACCATACCCGGATCAAAACAAAAGACAGGTAACGTAACGTTGTTTGCTTTTGTTTACATAACAAACGGGAAAAATTGACAATAACATACTGTTTATGCCATATTTCTGATTGGTGTAAGAACAAGGTCTGTCTATATTTTACTATTCTTTCTGTTTATGGCGGTTTTTGACGGAGGTGAATATTTTAACAGCATACCCACTCCGCAAACACACTGTGTATTTCTGTTACATTTATATGAACTATGCATATTCTTCTCCAAAATGGAGGTCCAAAATAAATATATGGCGTGACAAAACGTTACCAATGACGTCTATGAAAAACATTTAGTTTCTTCTATAACGTATACAGCGGTCATATATATAGCGTATAGCCCCACATGCCCACTTGGAAGCACTGACGCTGTCAAAGTTATCGTCCGAGTTATCGTTCGCGGAATCTAGAATATATGCTAGATGACCTTCGTTTTCTGTTTTGTTCGGTTTTTGTTTACTATAAACTTCAACACACATGTGCACATACTGTTTTGTGTCTTCCAAACTCAGATAGGCCTATACATGAATTTTACCATTGCGGCTCCGATATATAGTTCTGAATAAAGTAGTCTTTCTTCCGGCAACTACAACTTATCAACAGCCAAATTCTACGACTGAATTTATGAATGAATATATAGTGTAAACAATATCTGTTCGAAAGAGTGGGTGAAGGTCATCACGCGAACTACATTTCACGAACAATGGCGTCAATATATACCCACAATCAATGACATTCTTTATCTATAGATCAAGTTTTAATGTCTCATAATGTTATTAGAAGGGATAAACAGTCTTTATTGATTCATTGATTAACTTGTTAATTGTTATCTTGTCACCTAATGTCAACAAACATAATCATACTTGCTGAAACAGCATTCTCCCTCCGGGAGCCTTTACTCAGCTTCGCGCATATTTTAGATTTAAAAAAAAAAAAAATTAATTTATTTAAAATTTAAAGACAAAATTTTAATTTTAATTTTTTTTTTGCTTAACCAAAAACATTTATTTTACTATTTAAAAAAAATTTAATTTATTTTGTTTTTAAATAGAAATAAAAAAAAACTAACACCATAATAACATCCGCCGGTGTACCGCTAATCACCACAGCACATTTTGTTGAAATCGGTCCGGGGGTCTGTGGAAAAAAGCGCGAAAAAAGACGGACAGACAGACATATCCTACTCTTTTATAGGCCAAATCAATTCGTTTCGGTGATTATGTGATATAATTCTCAAGGGGAGTCTATTACACACATTCAACCATTAAAATTCGGTAATTTGAATGGATAATATGTGACAAATAGTCACATGTGCAGTGACAAATAGTCACATGTGCATGATAATCCCGCGTTGAACCACAACTTTCAGTTACCCGAATGAACAAGTAATTTAAACATTTAAATTTTCGAATCACCGATTATTTTTTATAGTGCCTTGATATACGGTTTTCATAACAATCTATGACGTAAACTATGATTAAAATACTATAAGTCATCACCATTTGGAACGTCTGTGTCTCAGAAGGTGCCCATAGAGAAATAGAAAATAGCTGAAATCATGGAAACATTTGCCCCGTCTCGCTCCATGAATGCCACAAAATTCAAACTAAGATATATAGTTATTCCCCTTCCATTGAAAAAAGTTATCTTCGCAATACAGTCCATATGAAACTTAAGCACAGAAAACACGTCAATACATCAACAAAAACATGTTCACAGTTTATTACACCCGATAAGTTGACTATGCAAATGTTTTGGAGCTTCCTCTTTTAAATTGTATATAATATGGCATAAATTTGATATACTGTGATTTGGGGGTGCGAAAATTAAGCGGGATGGCATGCAATAATCTTAGTTCGTATAGCCTCTATATATTATCTTATTTAGGAAAATGTTGCAAAAGATCCAGACCAGACACCATATTGTAAAAGATAGCAAACAGAACGGTATAAAATATAAATTGAAGTTTGAAAAAGATGGAAACAACTTGTCACAGAACGCTGATCACGCGAGACCAATGGCCGACCCGAGTTCAATATGCCGCTCTTGTATTACCAATGTTATCACGGCATGGTCATTGTAGACAGATTTAAAGGGGAAATGTACACTAAATCCGACCATTTATGGCACCATCCCCTATATGCATGAACTCATTTCCATTATAATTACCATCGCTTACATCGCTCATAGATAACATGAGTGTATTTTGCAAATATTCTGTAAATATTCTGTAAAATATTCATCGTGCGAGTACAATCTCATTATAGGTTGTCATCCAAATAATTTCTATAGTCGGAAATGTACTATGACATATAGGTCCACAACCCCCCCCCCCCCCCCAATTTACACTAAAAAACCACCCATCACTTTCCTAAAATTCCCCAAATTGACAAAAGACCACCCATCACTTTCCTATATAAGTTCCCCAAATTGACAATGAAACCACCCATCACTTTCCTAAGTTCCCAAATTTGACACTGAAACCACCCATCACTTTCCTTAGTTCCCAATATTGACACTGAAATCACTTTCCTAAGTTCCCGGTGTGATATACTGACGCGATGTCACAAAGTAGACAATTGGATAGCGAAAGATACTTAATCGGGGTTCACGATTAGATAGCGATTGATATTAAATCGCAATAACACGTGGCACGCGAGGTTAGGATTGAGGCTAGGATTATTGACGAAATAGCGCAGATGTTTGAAGAAGTGCTTTTACAGAGCGTTCCCCAAACCTCATCCAAGACCGACCACCCACCCATCAGGAGAATTTGACTTATATTTGACCAAAGTTGATAAATTGTGGTGTAAATTCTTTCATACAAATCTCGGTTATTTCGTCAAAGTATGTTCTGTATAGAGTTACCACCCTTCCGATTAACTCAGGATACTAATTTCGAAATGGAATCCTAACCTCGCGTGTCACCTGTTACTATGTTTGAATAACAATCGCTATCTAATCGTGAACCCCGATTAAGTATCTTTCGCTATCGAATCATGTGCGTATTAGGTGCATAACGATATAAATTTATGAATGTCTACCGTTTCGAACTCACGAAGTGGATTGGGAACAGGGGCATGGCAAGAGGGGATGGGACCACCTTGTAATTTTCAACCTCACCCCCATTGAACCAGACCAAACTCACAAGTTTGCTTAATTCCATTTGCACCCCACCCCCCCCCTGTTGGGCTCCGATTTCCCCCAACTTTGAGATCTGAACCCGAAAATTCTAAACCCTAACATCTATAGATAGTGGTCTAACTCCAGACAAATTCAGACCCCGATTTGTTTTTCTTAAATTGATTGGTTGGTCACGGGGGAGGGATCAGGACCATGGCCGACCATGGTTTGTCCCGGTGTGAAACATTTTGAAGGGCAAAAATCCTAGTATCTTGGCATTAAGCTTTCCAAGTGTTGGAAAATTCCTACACGACACCCTGTTACTCACCCCTGTGGAACATTTTGACAAAAGTTTGGGGGGGGGGGGGGGGGGGGGTCACCCGTCACTGATTAGGAAGTGTAAATTTCCAACATGTTTGTCTTCAGTTGAAAAGTAATTTTAAAACTGTTATAGCTCTTCCTTTGAATATATGTACCACAAATATCCATCTTGAATGGACTTGGAACTTTGCCGCACTTTCGTTTCTTCACATGCGAAATTCTGAATTTCTGGCCAATCTTGACTCATATCTATGCACGACAGGCAACCGCGGGTTATATAGTTGTTTAGCAAGAGGGACATGCAGATAGTAAGCTTATTCTGCCACATTTTACTTTAAAGACGCCGATGGTCTGACAGGGCGACAACGCGAAAACCAAGGAAACGACCGAGTAATACCTATTATTCCATGATGATGTATATTGTTAATGTGTGGTCTTTGTGTTAATACCTTTAATTCTCAATGCACCATCAAACGCGGCATATAATCCCAAAACATCCAATTGAACCTAGTTGTTGGATGGACTTTAAAGATACATAATCTGACTTAACGCTCCTAAATTACTATTTCTTCGGCTTGGGGTTAAAAAATACTAGATTTGAGTCAAGGAACACACCCATCAAAGCCCAGATTGATCAGATTTCGAGTTATTTTTCACCACCTCGAATATTTGGCCGCCTGACGAATATTCGACGATGCCGACCGACATACTCTCGATACGAAATTGCGTTGAACAAAATGTTGACATATAATGTTTGGGCAATTTTATACTATATTTGATAGTGGATAGCATTATTATTTGGCAATTAATCGATTCTAATAAAAGCGAAGCGGAATTTTAAGAAAAGTTGTTGTTGTTGGAATCTGATGATATGGGGACCATTGGATCGGATTGTGTAACTTGAAGATCTTTGAAGAAGACTTGCTTTATCACACGTGACACGAAAAAAAGACAGGAACGAATGGTCATTATTGTTAAATTATGTAGAATAAAAGGGAAACCGTTTTTCTTTTTGAACCGAAAATTTAATATTTGTTCCCCAGGAAATATATTCACAACATATATATGCAGTCCGTATATAAGTAGGGTCTTTAACGAACATTTATACTGTCTTTAATTTTGGCCTTGAAAGTATATGCATCTTCAAGGTGCAGTTTCTGATATTACTATTAAGAATTCTGTATATGTATTCAAATAGCGCATTTTGCAGTACAGTAGCCCCAGTACCTTTGCACCATTACAATGCACACCATGCATGCAGTCACTGCAATTACCAATCAGCTGATTTCATCCACTTAGTTGATTTAAAATCGTCGCATGACAATTTCAGTCACACTTAAACTACTTCGATACTAAAACAGGTTGTATTTTACTAAGTCTCACACATTGCGTCGCTCTAACGCAATCCATATTTGCATAATCATTCTGAATGGGTTAGAACCACTTTTGTGTAACTATAATAGTTGACAACACGGGAACGCGCTGGCCAGATCAATTATGTTGATCTTTGTTCCCTACTCTCTAGTATATCTTATATTGGTAATAACGAGGCTGTAAGGGGGGTCTTGGCAGGACATGTGCACGCAGAATTATAGGTATACATGTCCTCGCTGTACTGGAAGCGGTTAATTGTTCGAGTCGTTTCACGCGGGTAAATTAGGTACAGCTGTACCACTGACGTCATTGAGTGTGGGACTATTGTCTGTTCTTATCGGGTCCAACACGTGTCAGTCTCGAGGGTAATGAGTTTGATCAGATTTGACCAGCGCGGAAATAACGTGAACGACATGAAATCTTAGATATCATTACAACATCGCGGAATCATCGCGATATACTCAAAGTTTAGTTACATCAGTTACCGTTGTTAACTGCAATGAGGCACGATATCTTGTGCAAGTGTCCAGTCTGTTATCAAATTTACGTAGGACGAGCATGCAATCACCCACTGTCACTTCCACACAGACCAATTGTTTCTGCGCTGTGGCGGGTGTTTGCCCGCTGTGCCGGCCAGTACGGTCGCTGTGGCGGTCAAATAGCGCTTTTTTTTCGAGCGACCGAAACACTGACACTCACTTATATCGACATGGACAGGTAATTATCATATTTATTACAATAAACGGTCCACAGCCATGTATGATGATATTATTGCCAACAAATGCACGTTTCCACGCCTCATCGTTAGTTTCTATGTCTGAGAAAAACGCTAGACAAAATGTCTGGGTATGGTTTCCGAGCATTGTCTCCCACCGAAAACAGTCTGATTTTAGCACAATGATAACACGTTAACACCCTACACATGTGAGCTAGAATAATTCCTGAACGTATCCATATTGACCAAATGTCATCAAAGCCACTAATAGTCAAGAAAACAGCGATTTAAGGGGCTTTTATAGCTGATTGGAACAAAATCCCAACTGAAATGACCGACGTTGTCCCTTTCTCTGACTTCAAATTCAATTTGCGACTCATATACCAACCCCAAACCCCGTGAGTCCCCACTTCTAATCAGGTCTCAGACGATATAATATGATAATTCCCGAATTCGAAACGGGTTCAGTGAACTTCGCGCTGATATGTATCAAAACTACATAGCCGAAAGTCCTGCTTGCAGTTGTGGGAACCCGTTGGAAGATGCATACCATTTCTTTTTCATGTGCCCTTTATATCAAAATGATCGATTGGAACTTGACGACAAGTTAAACCGCGAATGCTTCATTATAACCGACATATAACTATATATATATAAGTTGATAACTCGCAATCCATGTTACTTGATATGCATTCAATGCAAGTATATATCTCAGCTGCTCAACAGCCTCCATTAAACATGTCAACATACCAAGTGAAATTTTATATAACAACGGACAGAAAGAAAGTGCTTAGTCAGAGTGACTAAGAGTGAAACTACGTGTCCTCAGATTAATCAACTTATCTTAGTCAAATTGACTAACTTAGTCAAATTGACTAACCTTTGGCTTAGTCATTTAGACTAGCACAGCTTATAGTCATTTTGACTAAAACGTCACAGTAAATGGAAATATAAACAATGAAATTAACTAGAATTTAGATGGAAGTAATTAAATTAAAAAAACTGAATCAGATGTTGTAGTTGTACCCGGTTTCAGAGTTGGAAACGGGAAATGTTCAATCAAATCCCAAAAGGGCAGGTTCAATGGGCTAATAAAAGATATGAATGTTTTGATAATATGTCAATTAAATTGGTTTATCACAGGGATGTCTGTGGTGTCTATGGAATGAAGACAATTCGTCAAATAAGAAGATGGAGTGAGTTTATCAAGCTACTGACAATGTATTTTAAACACCACAAGAAATAATGTGTTATAAATATATAGAGTTATAGTTCTTAGAAGGTAGTCACTATGACTAAGACTAATTAGTCAATACGCCAAACATGGTCAGGAGAAAGTATAATGTTGCGCTTTTAACTATTGCAACAACAAGCACTGACGCGATTGTGCGTAATATGCATTCATCAACGGAGACCCTCCCCACATGCGCCCTGTATATGGGCACGCAGTCTCGATTCTCGAAGGACCCTGTCGAGAAAATACCCCCGGACCTCACTAAAGCATTATACCCTTAATGGGATCGATTATCTCAAAAGATGTATATTGCCAAACAAAATTATATCTATATAGGGCTGTCGAATTTGGTCATTTTAAAAACTAGATAAGTTATTAATTGTGACCAACTACCGATAACCAATTGTCTCGTTTGCTTAGTCATATTGACTAACTAAGACTGACTAATATAGGTTAGTCATGTTGACTAAGATATATTTCAGTGCACGAGCTGAGTATAGATCAACGAAACGCAACGGATTCGGGTTGATGGATCCATGCATGCAGGCATACACATTAGGCGCGTAGAGCGACGAGCGACATACTTAACTATGTCATAGTAACTATATATATGTCATCAAACTCCACCGCAGTAAGACATGGCACATATTATGACATCGCTATTAGGGTACGTGTGACACAAAACCATAGTTACCCTTTCTACACTTAAGCATCATTGGTGAGTAGTTAACCCACAGGAACTGTTCATATGTAGATCGAGGCTCTCTAATGAGTCGCAATTCTATACGAAATATGCACCTAATACGCACACGTTTGATTACCTAAAGATCGTCAATCGGGGTTCACGATATGATGGCTATTGGCATATAATCGCGACCACGGGAGGCACGCGTGGTTTCGATTGAATGTCATATTTAATCTGAAGGGTAATAACTCTATAAAGAATGTACTTTGACGAAATAACGGCGATTTGTATGAGAAATTGCAACACCACAATCGATCAACTCTGGTGAAATATAAGTCAAATTCTTTTATTGGGTTACGCTCTTTAAAACACTTCTTCAAATATGTTTTGATAATATGTCAAAACATATTTGGGTTTGGGTTACGCTCTTTAAAACACTTCTTCAAATATGTCCGTTATTTCGTCAAAAATAGTTTAATATTTCTATATTTCGCTCTATTTCGCTGTATTTTCCTATTTCGCTTTTTCGCTGTATTTTCCTATTTCGCTTTTTTCGTTGTATTTCATGTTTCGATAATTCGCTATACTTGACATATTATGGGATATGGGATTATATGATATCAAACATTCTGATATTCAATCGAACATCACGTGCCACTGTGCTCGCGATTAGATGCCCTAGCCACCCAATCGTGAACCCCGATTACATATAGTTTGCTATATAATCCTTGGCGTATTGGCTGAAATATATTAACCGAGCGCATTAAATTCGCTTCGAGCCGAGCTTTAGCGAGTGGACAAAGTTTCGTATAGAATTGCGAAGCATTTGAGATACATTTTTATCACATAATCATATTTTAGCGATTAAAATATATTAATATTGATTTCCTAATCACAACCAAAGAGGAACTAAAGATACATTAAAAAAAATATATATAGTTCCATTTTAAATGAGTCTTTTCATATTGACAAATTTTTCAACCACCCTAATCGCCCATGTTTATCTCACAGTCAACAATAAATAGCCCAACACAAATAGATTATCATAATTATATTATAATTAACATAATAATAAAGTTCCGGCATTGACATCGACGTCATTGCGTTAAGCTCTTACGTCGCTGTGCGTGTCGATAATACACATGCGTCTTACTAAAAATATGAGGCCGGGTTTTGTGGCTAAGTATGTGATAATATGTTCAACAAACGGCCATATGTCGTTTTGTTGAACTTATTATCTAAACATTTCCCTCAATAAATAGGGCTCCTTCTGCACTTTAATTAATTTATTTTATTGTCGTCTGTTTGTATTACCTTAACATCCCTCCAAATGAATAATATAGCATTTCAATGTATACTTTTACAACTCAATGAGATAATTCATTTCGTATCGAAAGAGTTAATGCGGGGCACTTATATCATGACATCGCTACTGTGGTATACTTGCGCCACCAACCATAGTAAGACATGACACATATTATGAAATCGCTACCGTGGTACGTGTGACACTGGTCAATGACACATTCATCCGGTACTCATATTCTGGCTACTCGATATGCAGACTGTTATCAGCAGTCGATTCCAACGTAGTTAGACGTGTTATACCTAGCTCTGTACCTGCTGTGAATTTGCTCTATAAGAAACGTTGCACCGAGCCCTCTGAATGTACACAACAATATGGTTCATGTAAGTCTGAATGGGTCATAAAAAAAATCAATCTGCATTTGTTCAAATTGTCCAATGCATATGGCTATAGGTTCTCCACGATCTTACCATTTACCATTTTTAGCGAACTATTTCAACAGTGTTTTTGCTTTTGTTCGCTCTTTCGAGAAACTCTATTCTCTAGTATAACCCCTGGCCTTCCACGCTGCCCACAATTTGCCTGTATTATATATAGCTGAATAAGTCAATGAAGCATAGATGGGATTGAACAGAGTTTTAAAAACCCCATGTCATTTTCAGTGTGCGCGCGATACATAGTGATATCATTGTCCCGCCCAGGTAGATGTCAAAGTCGCGGATCAAGATGTCACTAACACCAGATCTTCTGTGCAGTAAATATGCGTAGTATATATGCTACTTATGTAGTTCTGGGGAGTCTGAATAGGTCATTGAAATCAATCTGAATTTGTTCAAATTGCCCAATGCAATGCAGCTAGTATAGAATATCGAATTTATACGAAAGTAGAATATCCACCACACATGCATGGATATACATAATGTTGTTGGAATATTTAGCTATAAGAGACGTTTCGTGTTCCAGCATCACATTGAACCA
Source organism: Siphonodentalium dalli (assembly GCA_032622095.1). Taxonomy (NCBI): domain Eukaryota; kingdom Metazoa; phylum Mollusca; class Scaphopoda; order Gadilida; family Siphonodentaliidae; genus Siphonodentalium; species Siphonodentalium dalli. The sequence goes on along the minus strand of CP136066.1, from coordinate 154,258,965 downwards.
AGTGATTACTTGCTTTTGTCTAAGTATGAACGCTAAATGGCGTGTCTAGACACTTTAACTCATGTAGCGGGTTGGAGCCAAATGTGTTCGCATGTGTAACACCCGGGGGTCAATAAATATGTTATATACTTTTATACGGACGTTATATGCCATGTAACTTGAAAGACTTCATCATTACCATCATTAAACAACAACCATAGTCATTATGGTGTGAATAAAGAGCGTTTGTCTCACTTGTGTGCAAACATGCAATGATGTGAACATGTTACCTGTATTGCACTCGATGACCATGTTGCAAGGTTCTCGTTGTGCAACCGCGTGATCACAAACTCGTGCAATATAATGGTAGCCATGCAGTTACAGATAATCTCCTGAATGCATATGTAATGAGCTTGGTAAATATCATGTTTATAACGCAGATATTCTTATTCGTTTTGTTGCAGACTGATTTTGTATGAATATCGAACATTATAGTGTTGGGTCTCATTCAGATGAACTGTTCTGCGTGTGTCGGCGGTTTCTCTGACACATCGGCCATAATACAGGTATTTTTCGAGTTGTTATATCTCAGGTGAAGTGGATAACATGGATCTTGGTGGACTTAAATCCCAATTGCCAGTATAAAGACCATTTACAGACAGCGTCGGTGTCCTGCTGAAAATCGTCAACTTACTTCGGCAAAACATATCAGAAACTCCATGTGCACTCAGGTATTCAGGAAAGATGGAAAATTTATAGGAAAGAGGCGAGATATGCCGGTGTTTTGTGTTTATTGCCTTTATTTGAGATATGTTTGTCCCATATATGCATGTATTATTAAATTATAACATACACATGTATATAACTATTTCTAAATAACGTGACCACTTTGTCGTTTGGTAATGATTTCATTACTTGAGCATTTAAAATATATTAATTGTACCAATTCATAACCGTTCAGCGCAAAGCCATCATTAAAAAAGACCCTTTTCCCACCAGCGTCAATGAATGGAACAAACTAGTCCCTGGCACAAGGTCGCAATCCGTTGACCTCTTTAAAAATATATATATATCCAGCAAACCCCCTCAGCTCCCGAATTACTTTCTGGTTGGGAACCGGAACCTGAATATTGCTCATTGCAAAATTATATGTGGTTGTAGCGACTTATTGTGTGATAAATACAGTAGCCATATATCTGAGCACTACCATTGCGAATGTGGATATACCATTGAAGATGCCGCCATTATTTCTTCGAATGTCCCCTCTATCCCAACCCTGTGGCGTTGGATAATCTGGTATTGGGAAAATTCCGCCTGATCCTCGCCGCAAACGAATATGAAATATGTTTAACTAACAAATTTATAAATTAGATTAAAATCTTATTTTGGGACTTTATGTCCAGTAACTGTGCCTGTACATCTTTCCAAATTACGCAGACACAATTTTGAAGCTCGAATGAGCCATGTCCGTCTAATTTAACGTCTCTTGGTTCGTTGTCACTTGCAATTGTTTTAATCTGTTCACCTCTTTCTTATGTTTACCTGGGTTTTTTTTTGGCTCTATCTTTTTGACTGTCGAATGCATTAGCAATACATCAGAAATTCACACATGATTGTGTTTGAACCAGTTTTTGTTTTGGTCATGCATACATTTTTCGAACGCTGAAATAGCAAACACAGCCACTGTCATTTTGTTTCTTCTGGTTTTATTAAACGCTTCTTTACCCTTTCATAGCGGGAGCTGCGCTGTCGCAACATTAAATGCCCTGTACCAATGCATTCTCTTATATATGCGAGTAGACCATAGGCCGCCTCGCAAGAAAGAGTGGAGCGAACGAGTCGTGATTGCTTCGACTTTATTAGTTCCTCTTTGTCAGAGCGTTGAGCACGGGTGAGTTGTGTGGCCGCGTCTTCGGATGTAGCTGCCCTCGTGCTTAACGCCGGTGAGACAGTTTTGGATTAGGATTATGGACTTAATCCATGAAGCTGTGTTGGCCGCAGTGCAAAGGAGTCGGGTAGTGGACATTGCTAACTGGAGTCTCCAGTCTAGCAGGGGCTACCTGACCCTTTGCCTGGAGTTCCGGACTGCATATGCTGGCATCCAGAGATCACAGACCCGGAAAGCCAATGCCAAGACTGCCTCCTGTTCTATGAAGAGTGGGAAGAAGAAGGGGCCGCACAAGAAAAAGACGCCTGCGAGGAAAAGAAGGGACGCCGCCAGACGAGCCAAATGGAAACAGAAGAGGGGGGGTGACTGTTGATCAGCCGGTCACCCCTCCCCTTGTGGTTCAGCCGACGTCCAAGGTCACAGCCGGCAGGTCGGAGTTGTCTGAGAGACGCCCAGACGACCAGACCTGCATGGAGACAGGCGACATCGCACCAGCTAGCAGGGACTCCGTTGATCTGCCGGAGGTCCCTGCTGTCGTCGTCGAGGCAAGCGGAGACAGGGACGTGGACACCACCCAAGATGTTCCTGTCGCCAGCTTCGACGTGGAGTTGGATAGCCTTCCACCTCGGACACCGGAATATCATCACATCCCGGTGTCCCCCAGCTCCACCACCACCACCACCACCACCACCACCACGGAAAAGGAGCAGGAATCAACACCCCTGCTCCTGATGAAGATGGGGCAACAGCATTATCAGCTCTCAATGCTAAAATTCTACAACAACTTGAAGAAACAGAAAAATGGAATGCAGAATGGGAAAAACAAAAGGAAGACAAACGAAGACAGGAACAGCTCATGGCTACATTACTGCAGACACATCAGACATCACCTCCATCTCCATCATCGGGAGAAAAGAACCCGAAAAAAAAGAAGAAAAAAGAAACATTAATTTATCATCTCCAAAATATGCTCTTTTTTTTACTTATTGACAAATAAAGCTTAAAATGAGGGGTTAGGGAAAGGGCCTCTCGGCCCTTTCGAAGATCCCGGGGTTAGCCCCCCAAACCACATTATCGTCGCCTCGCATATATAAGATAATGCATTGGTCTAACAATTTTGTTTTATAATTTTTTCTTACATTCTTAAACAATTTTTTAATAATTTGTTCTTACATTCTATAACATTTTTTTTTTATATCCTTTAACAATTTTATCGTTTTTTCTTACATTCTTTATAATTTTTCTTACATTCTTTAACAATTTTTATCATTATTTCTTAAATTCGTTAACATAAATTATCATTTTTTAAATTATCATTTTCCTTCATTTTTTCTTACATTTTTTAACAATTATAAAAAATAGTATAACATTTGTTAGGTCAATGCATTCTCTTATATATGCGAGGCGACCTATGGTCGACTCGCATATATAAGAGAATGCATTGGCACAGGGTTTTCGCAAAAATTCAGGATGCTCCAATCATAAAAGGGTTCAATACACTATATTTTTAGTTTGCTCATAAATAATAATAATAATAACGCTCACTACATCATTGTTCCCGTTATCTCTCATTCATATTACATGTACATGGCTCATTCGAGCTTCCAAATTTTGTCTACGTATTTTGGAAGCAGATATACGATATATAGATTGCCAACTACACGAAATATTGACGTATCGGCTTCAAATGCTCTGAAATACTTGCTATGGTCACAGCTGTTTTCAATGTTTCACACAGAAGTGAAATAAACGCTCTTTATTTCTACCATATCGGAAATAGACTGACACGATACGCTCTTTTCTGTTCCATATCGTGAAAATGGCTGGATTTTGTGTTTGTTTGGGGACCCAAACAGCGTATTCCAGGTTGTATTTTGTAATTACTTCAATGCGTCTTTCTGGTAGATATAATGCTCATATACAGATAGTATCTATCGACATATCTCGACATCGGGAAAATTTCAAAAGCGAATATTATTAGGTGTAATTGGAGCGCAAATTGTCATGTGGCATCCCATGTAACATCACACGCATAGTGCATGATGTTGTGAAAGACAAACACTGTCCCCTTTAAGCTGGAAACGAATCGGGACCATATTCAGACTTCATCTATATATAGCATCCTTTGGTATTTCATTTCGAAAAGTTTGGAGCGGATCGGAACTTATCTAGAAATGCGGAAGCCAGATGTGTGCATGTCAACACGTAGCGACATTAGAGGACGAAGCTGGTCTGCTCGTGATTTCGAACTTGAAATATTCAATATGAAACGGATACATATATAGTTCAAGTATCTATCGACATATTTCGATATCGGGAAAATTCAATAGCAAATATTATTAAGTATAATTGGAGCGCAAATTGTTATGTGGCATCCCATGTAACATCCCGCGCATAGTGCATTGTAGTGCATGCTGTTTGTGAAAGACAAACTGTCCAATAACAGGTCTACTACGAATCGATAACCCACGCAACTCTATACGAGGTTTTGTTTCAACCATCGACCATCATTGTTTTCTATTTCTTGCATTGTGGGCAAATATAGGAGAGTTCCTATTGTTCCAGATGCGGTACATATGTATTCGTGGTTCATATTGAATATTTCAAGTTCGAAAACATGATCAGACCACCTTCATCATCCAATGTCGCCACGTGTTGACATGCACCCATCCGGCTTCCGCTTTGAATGATAATGTCCGATCCGCTCCAAACTTTTCGAACTGAAATATACCAAAGGATGCTATATATAGATGGAGTTTCCAGATTAAAGGTTTTTTTTTTGGCCCTCCAATTTTTACTGTCGAATGCATTAGCAATACATCAGAAATCCACACATGATTGTGTTTGAACCGGTTTTTGTTTTGGTCATGCATACATTTTTCGAGCGCTGAAATTGTCATTTTGTTTCTTCTGGTTTTATTAAATGCTTCTTAACCCTTTCATAGCGGGCGCTGGCGCAACATTAAATGCCCTGTACCAATACATTCTCTTATATATTCGAGTAGACCATAGGCCGCCTCGAATATTATGTCATGTGTGCATGTCAACACGTAGCGACATTTTTTCTTACATTCTTTAACAATTTTTATCATTTTTTTAAATACTGCTTTTCTTACATTTTTTTTTCTTATATTCTTTAACAATTTTATCATTTTTTCTTACATTCTTTATCATTTTTCATACATTCTTTAACAATTTTTATAATTTTTTTCTTACATTTCTCAACAATTATAAAAATAGTATAACATTTGTTAGGCCAATGCATTCTCTTATATATGCGAGGCGACCTATGGTCGACTCGCATATATAAGAGAATGCATTGGCACAGGGTTTTCGCAAAAATTCAGGATGTTCCAATCATGAAAGGGTTCAATACACTATATTTTTAGTTTGCTCATAAATAATGAGAATAAAACGCTCACTACATCATTGTTCCCGTTATCTCTCATTCATATTACATGTACATGGCTCATTCGAGCTTCCAAATTTTGTCTACGTATTTTGGAAGCAGATATACGATATCTAGATTGCTAACTACACGAAATATTGACGTATCAGTTTCAAATGCTCTGAACATACTTGCTGTGGTCACAGCCATTTTCCAGCTGTTTTCAATGTTTCACACAGAAGTGAAACAAACGCTCTTTATTTCTGCCATATCAGGAATAGACTGACAGACACGATACGCTCTTTTCTGTTCCATATCGTGAAAATGGCTGGGCACCAAAACACTTCGATGCGTCTTTCTGGTAGATATAATGCTCATATAAAGATAGTATCTGTCGACATATCTCGATATCGGGAAAATTGGAGCGCAAATTGTCATGTGGCATCCCATGTAACATCACGCGCATAGTGCATTGTAGTGCATGCTGTTTGTGAAAGACAAACTGTCCAATAACAGGTCTACTACGAAACGATAACCCACGCAACTCTATACGAGGTTTTGTTTCAACCATCGACCATCATTGTTTTCTATTTCTTGCATGGTGAGAGTTCCTATTGTTCCAGATGCGGTACATATGTATCCGTGGTTCATATTGAATATTTCAAGTTCGAAAACACGAGCAGACCAGCTTCATCACCCAATGTCGCTCCGTGTTGACATGCACCCACCGGGCTTCCGCTTTGAATGATAAGTTCCGATCCGCTCCAAACTTTTCGAAATGAAATACCAAAGAATGCTATACATAGATGAAGTCTTGAGTACGGTGCCGATTCGTTTCCACCTTAAAGGGGGGGGGGGGGGGGGCTGTACACTAAATCCGGCCATTTATGGGTCCATTTCCTATTATACTGAACATAATTTATGCAACAAATGAATGAATGGATGAGTGCAAAAAAAATAAACTCATTTACTTTATGAACGATGTACAATTACATGGTAATTTTAATGAAAATGTGTTTATTTCCAGTCATCACAGGGGGTGGTCAGGAAAACATTTCCAGACACTAGGCGCTTTTTTATTTTTTCCGCCCTCTGGGTACCCACCACCCCCTAATTTTTATTTTTTCCGATTCTGGGATAGGGACCTACCCCCTCCAAACTGCTTCAAATGACCTTTTACTCAGTTTTCCTGATCTTATCTGATCAATGTTCCGTATCGTGATCATAGAAGCATTCCTACTTTTTAATTACCAACAAGACTGTAAAGTTTCAAAACAATTCTCCAATAAATGTGGGCCGATGTATTGACATTTGAAATCCAAGATGGCTGCTGGTGGCCATGTTTGTTTTAAACACATTTTGGGGGAAATGGAGCCACCATCTAGAGGTCACTTTGAAGATCCATATGAAGCTTGGTGACGATTGGATGATAAATGTGACATGAAAGGTGTGCCAAAGGATTGGGTCATAGAAAGAGTAAAATCCAAAATGGCAGCTGGCAGCCATTTTTTTTTCTCCACAAAATTCGGGAAAAAATGGAAGGCACCCATCGAGAGGTCACACCGAAGATCCATATGCAGGTTGGTGATGATTGGATGAGGGATAAGCTCTGCATGGTGTGTTAAAGGATTTAGTGATGCAAATAGTAAAATCCAATATGGCTGCCAGCGGCCATATTTTTCATTAAAAATCATTCAAATTTGACAGCTCCCATCTAGAGGTGATCCTAGACCCATAAACCGAATATCGTTGAAATCGGTCGAAGTTTGTTTTAACACCTTTGTTTTATTTTATTATGGTTTTTTTTAATAGTCTATTTTTATTTGAATAGTTCAGTGAAGAGTTTACATTTATTTGAAGAATCTATTATTGTCTTATGTTTTCATTTATATCAGGTTGAATAAATAATTTTTAATAGAGCTATTTAAATCTGAGCCTTTCCATGTCAATGTGCATTGATAGATCCTTGACATTTAGCAAGCTGACCTTTTCATTACCCCTTGGTGTCATCCCCTCATTATAACTGATGGTAAACTCAACCCCCCTACCAAGAGTTAATTGCATACCTATTACACAATAGAAGCATTCTTAAAAGCTTTTGTCCCATTATTTTGAAGAAAAATTACTCTAGAAAAAATATACAGGACCAGCAAAAAATGTGTAAGCCGGGCTGCTGAACCACCCACCCCCGCCTAGTGTTCGAAAAAAAATATGGAAGACCCCCCCCCCCCCCCCTGGTCATCATCTCATTTTTATACGCCCGTTTGAAAAAAACGGTCGTATTATGTAAATGGGTTGTCCGTCCGTCCGCTTTTGGTTTCCGGATGATAACTTTAGATTGAATCGAGTGAACTGAACCAAATTTGGTATGTTAGTGTACCACACCAAAACACAGAACAAGTTCGAATATGGGTTTCGTCCGCATGATTTTGATTGAGTTATGCCCCTTTTTCGACTTAGATTTTACCTGATATGCGGCTTCCAGATGATAACTTTAGATTGAATCGAGTGAACTGAACTCACTGATAACAAGGTATATTAATTTCAACTTAAAATGTTTATATTTTGAGGTTTCTGATTGATAAACAAATTTGGTATGTGAATTTTTCAGTCAAAAATACAACACTTGAAGTTATTGTGTTTTATTTTTGTTATTATTTCGTCTTAGGTCAAAGGTTTCAAACAAATTAATTAAACCTTGCCCCACTCTACTCCAGAAACGGGCGTATTATGCCACGCCCCGACGGCGTGCTCTTGTTTTCATTATAATTGCCATGTTGTTTACGTCGTTCATAGAGCACTTGAATGTATTTTGCGCTCATCCATGGCTCAAATTCATTCATTTGTTGCATTTATTCTGTTGAGACTATTTGAGTATAATAGGAGATGGTCCCATAAATGGCGGATTTTGTGTACATTACCCCTTTAAAAAACAATATATAGACTGTTCAAAGCCTCAAATTACACTTGTGTTCACTAAATTGTGTCGTATTGCGGAAATCACAATATATATTCTAGATTCCAGTCGGCATGCAGATTGCTTCAAAATAAATGTAATCTTGATTGTAATGTTTTGGGGTAATGTTCTTTTTTCTGAAGGTTCGTTATTCCGAAGATCCTTTGTTCCGAAGGTTCAATATTCCGAATGTTCTTTGTTCCGAAAGTATCAAAATGTTTCTTTATTCCGAAGGCTCTTTGTTCCGACGGTTCTTCATTCCCAATGTTCTTTGTTCCGAAAGACTTTGTATCAAAATGGTTCTTTATTCTGAAATCATTTAGGAAATTGTATACATTATTTGCAGAATACCCAGTATATAGGAAACAATTAAACATGTCCTATCTGATTTGACACCATGAGGGGGGAAAGCTCGCTATTGACCTATTTGTGCATGCATTGTCTATATTAATTGCCTTATATACCCGAGAATGGTTACCTTAAACTTATGAACCTGTTCATGACATGTTTTGATTATCATATATCGACTTTAAAATTGGTAGTTTCGCCATGTTTTAACGTCTTATCAGCCACCCAAACGATCAACCTTGATAAAGAGTGTTATGCTTCCGTTGTCAAGTAGCGTGAAATTAAAGAGCGTTTATAATATGCTTATTGTAATCGTATTATTTTGGCTGCCCAATACTTGTGCGAAATTTGTTGATTATAATTGGCATTTTGTTTTTAATTATTTTGCAAGGGGAAAATTGATGTTGGTGTTGAATCGGGCGGTGCATTTTTAAATGACTGCATTAATAGTATTATATATATGCGATATCACATTACTGCTGTATTTAATATTTTCAAACTTGCCGACATTGGCTATTACTGACATTACATGTAGGAGTAAATATGGTGTTTGTTTTTAGATATGTATCGACTCGAATAATTAATATGTATCGACTCGAAGGATTACTGTATATCGACTCGAATGATTACTGTATATCGACTCGAATGATTACTGTGTATCGACTCGAATGATTACTGTATATCGCTCGAATGATTACTGTATATCGACTCGAATGATTACTGTATATCGACTCGAATGATTACTGTGTATCGACTCGAATGATTACTGTATATCGACTCTAATGATTACTGTATATCGACTCGAATGATTACTGTATATCGACTCGAATGATTACTGTATATCGACTCGAATGATTACTGTGTATCGACTCGAATGATTACTGTGTATCGACTCGAATGATTACTGTATATCGCTCGAATGATTACTGTATATCGACTCGAATGATTACTGTGTATCGACTCGAATGATTACTGTATATCGACTCGAATGATTACTGTATATCGACTCGAATGATTACTGTATATAGACTCGAATGATTACTGTATATCGACTCGAATGATTGCTGTGTATTGACTCGAATGATTACTGTATATCGACTCGAATGATTACTGTATATCAACTCTAATGATAACTGTATATCGACTCGAATGATTACTGTATATCGACTCGAATGATTACTGTATATCGACTCGAATGATTACTGTATATCGACTCGAATGATTACTGTATATATCGACTCGAATGATTACTGTATATCGACTCGAATGATTACTGTGTATCGGAATGATTACTGTATATATCGACTCGAATGATTACTGTATATATCGACTCGAATGATTACTGTATATATCGACTCGAATGATTACTGTATATATCGACTCGAATGATTACTGTATATATCGACTCGAATGATTACTGTATATATCAACTCGAATGATTACTGTATATATCGACTCGAATGATTACTGTATATATCGACTCGAATGATTACTGTATATATCGACTCGAATGATTACTGTATATATCGACTCGAATGATTACTGTATATATCGACTCGAATGATTACTGTATATATCGACTCGAATGATTACTGTATATATATATCGACTCGAATGATTACTGTATATATCGACTCGAATGATTACTGTATATATCGACTCGAATGATTACTGTATATATCGACTCGAATGATTACTGTATATATCGACTCGAATGATTACTGTGTATCGACTCGAATGATTACTGTATATCGACTCGAATGATTACTGTATATATCGACTCGAATGATTACTGTATATATCGACTCGAATGATTACTGTATATATCGACTCGAATGATTACTGTATATATCGACTCGAATGATTACTGTATATATCGACTCGAATGATTACTGTATATATCGACTCGAATGATTACTGTATATCGACTCGAATGATTACTGTATATATCGACTCGAATGATTACTGTATATCGACTCGAATGATTACTGTGTATCGACTCGAATGATTACTGTATATATCGACTCGAATGATTACTGTATATATCGACTCGAATGATTACTGTATATATCGACTCGAATGATTACTGTATATATCGACTCGAATGATTACTGTGTATCGACTCGAATGATTACTGTATATCGACTCGAATGATTACTGTATATATCGACTCGAATGATTACTGTATATCGACTCGAATGATTACTGTGTATCGACTCGAATGATTACTGTATATATCGACTCGAATGATTACTGTATATATCGACTCGAATGATTACTGTATATATCGACTCGAATGATTACTGTATATATCGACTCGAATGATTACTGTGTATCGACTCGAATGATTACTGTATATCGACTCGAATGATTACTGTATATCGACTCGAATGATTACTGTATATATCGACTCGAATGATTACTACACTCAAATACAGCGTCTGTAATTGTTCTATCTAAACATTGAACACGTCAACTTTATGAAATAAAACAGTAACTGTAGCAACGCTCTGTCTCAGCAATATATATATGCTTTATTCTATTCAATTCAGTTTATTCTGGTCGTCAATAAAAGACATCACATAATTGTATACGTAAATACAATATAAATACAATACAATGTAAAAACATATATATGTATGTGTATGACATAAAATAGAAATGGGGTGGCCGAAATTCGTTAACTACACTGTTTCAGTTCGACAGGCTGGTGGTAGTACGCATCAGGGGGACCTAAATATCTCAAGGACCTTCTTAATAAATACTGACAAGTTTTTAACTGTCTTATGATTTCGGGAGTTAAATAGAGCGGTTAATTTATAAGTGTTTGGTCTCTGATAGTAGTAGGGTTTCAGATATTTTATTTTTAGTTCGCTAAGTTCCCTACACTTCAGTACCATGTGGTATTCGTCGCCGCTTTCGAGATTACAGAGAGTGCAGATTCTGTCGGAATAATCCGTATTTGTCCAAGCACTGAGTTCTATGGGGAGTTTGTGGTTTCTACGATCCAGGAAAACATAGGATATTGAGAAAATAGTAGAGGATTTACCAACACCACGACTATAAAAGCAACAGGACTCGCCAACACCGTGACATTACAACATGGTCAGTTGGACGTACGCGATGCCACTCAGGCACTCACTGATACCTCAAGCCACATATCGAGAATACGGATGGTGGAAGAGATATTATCGTGGCGACTGTTACTGCCAACTCGCATATCTCGCCCGGAATCTGGGTCGTGATGACCGCCCATCCGCGAACAGCTGACTTCTTCATTATCATGTATGGTTAGTGCCCAGTTTCCACAATATAACCACGCCTTACCGTTCCATGCCTTACGGTAAATATATGTTCACACACTCACAAATTTACTGGGCATTCTGTTCCAGGCATTTCGGTATAGAAAGCTACAATCTGACTCAAACCGAATGCAAAACAGATTATAAAATGCATATGTACTACAGCAAACTACATTGGAAGTAACAACTATGTAGTTACACAAAAGTAGCGATGATATCGAAATTTGCCTGTAAATAGAATGTAAACCATGCCATGAATCTCTCTACTCAGGCTAACGCCCGTAAAGATCATAATCCACCAGTAGAAAACCTGTTTGAAGTTTTGACAGGGAACCTTATAAAGTCGAAAAAATGACGCGGGGAACATGTTTCTTTGTTCTGATCTGTTACTTAATAATGTACTTCACTGTAGGTGAAGGTCCTAACTCGAAATTCACGATTTATAAATGACTTTATGAGCGATTTTGCTTTGCGTCGCTTACACGTATGGATTTCTCCCGGGTAATTCAATATTTATTGCGATATCAGCTCTGAAAAGTTTCAGAAAAGCATGCGAGTTGGGACCTTCACCTTCAGTGAAATACATTATGAAGGAACATATAATAACTAAGAAATATATTCCCCACGTAAATTTTTCGACTAAGGTTCCCTGTAAAAACTTCAAAAAGTTCCCAGGTTTTGTACTTGTGAAATATGATCTATATGGGCGTTAGCCAGGATAGAGATGCATGGCATGATCTAAATATAGAATGCAAGAATCCATCACATAACAGGTATTTTAAGGTGTTAGTAGCACATGCAGTTACATGTGGAACTACAGAAGTTTTACTTCTCATGTCGTTAACTGTTATGGTTTGGTCAAGATGCATTTAATGTGCATGGTGCCGTTTATAATTATGGCACCACAGGGTTTTTTTTCTCTGAGAAAATGCTTGCAAAAATATCGTGTAAAAATTGCCAGTGTATGAACGTACCCCTATCGACCAAACAAAGTTACGGTACACCTTCCAGCCATAGCTGTTGTTTCAATTCGTGTGAAAAGGAGCCTCGCGTACGGTAATACTGTCGCACCACCATCTACAGTAATTAAACCCTTTCTATACTAAATACTCACAGACGAGTAGTTCACGTAGGAAATGACGGAACGTGTGAACAACTCAATGAACCCTCTTTTGAAAGCCCTCATGGTGACAAACCTGCATACCAAATTTAGTCGATAACCCATGCATGGTTGAGATATATGAGCGAATGGACGGACGTCCAGACGGGCGGACGCATGTAATCCAGTATACCCCCCCCCCCATCTTTTGGGATGGGGTATTCTAAGCAGACAGCAGATGATAAAAGTACAGAAGGGGTCGTATTTATTGGAGGGAATGTTCAGATAATACGTTCAACAAACGTTTGTTGAACGTATTATCTGAACATTCCCTTCAATAAAAGTACCCCCATCACAAACGATTACAAACTGGAATACACGCGTCCGTCTTTACTCTCATATATCTCAACAATGGGTACATTTTGTCATCAGGAGGGCTTTCAAAAGAGGATTTATCGATGTTGTTCACATTTTCCGTTCAAGTTATCCCTCTTTGTTTATCTGAACATGTTGGATTTCTGTCCGTCCTCTCATATATGTCAACCATTGGTTATCGGATCTCATTGAAATTTGGTATGCAGGTTTGGCATCACGAGGGCTTTCGAAAGAGGCTCACTGGCGTTGTTCACATTTTCCGTCCAAGATTTATCGCTCTTTATCTGAAAATGTTGGACATCACATTTTTTGTTCACAATTTGGTTTCAGACCTGCCCATATTTCAATTTTCACCATGGGGGTATCCCGTGATGCAACCTCTTGTTTTTTCTGAATCCCACTCCAGATGAACAATAGACCGTTTCAATGTATACTTTTATAACTCGGTGGGTGAATCCATTTAGTATAGAGAGAGTTAAGGGGCATTGGGTAGTAAACAGATGAGGCAGTTACCCTACACAACGAGAAGAGGGGACAGAAAATGTCCTCATATTCGTAATAATATATACCAATTTGATACCAATTTAGTTAAAAGTTAATTACAGAAGCTTACTAGGCAAAGGAAAAATTAATAAATATTCGAAATCTCCAATATTCTTATGACGCAAGCATTGCGAAAATACATAAACAAATTCATCATTTTATGTTTAATTGAAAACGCTCTTTGGCGGAAGCATTGACGTCCTTATAGTCATCAGAATTTTTGCTATACGCTGACAAAAATTCAAAACGAGTTAAAACTTCCTCTTTTGAAAGTAGTCGATATCTCGCCACGTAAACCTCAGGGCTCATAATTTATTTTTCGCCTGGTAAAGTGGTAATATTCTGAAATTTTGACTAATTTGATGTCAAATAGGATGGGATATCTTTAACACGAACTTGCCAGATGTACACTTACATCTATTCACTTTGGTTCACATGCGAGGTGAATCAGTCTGGACATATATTACCATTATATGTTACTGCGTGCACAGGATGTGAGGGCGTTAGTGGCACCACAATTACAGACGCGACCGTTGTCAGTCCGAATTTGGGTAATGAAGATGCACTTTCTCATGGTTAATGTTATACAAATATGACACTTTCCAGGCGTTTGCACTAATTTGCCAAGGAAAATTGCAATGTGGTGCAATTTCCGTCATTGTTTGTAAACAGTCTTAGAATTATCTCATCTCAATTTCGACTAATTAATCAATTATTTGCGCTATTTAATTGACTGCACTACCGCTTGGTGATGTCACCGCCGAATGATTCAAGGTTCATCGATGCAATAATCATTCCCCCATTATAATTTATAGAACACCTAATGATGCATGGGTGTGTGTGGAATAACACTGCCATTGTGTACGCCTTCGATAGTGTCTTATCAGACTAGGCTGAACGAATAAATGCCATAAACCCCAGGGAGGAGGGGGTGGGGTCAGAAAAAAATTACAGGAGACAAGGTTGGAATAATTGGGACCCACCACCCCGGAAAACAAATTGTTTCCATGTATTCAGATCTCGGACACCCACACCTCCAACGCAAGTTTTTTGTTTTTGCAAGAGATACATGAGACCCACCCCAAAGTTTGATAAAAAACGATGAAAATATCAGGAAAAGTCAGACGTGTATGGAAAGTTTCAGATAACCATGCCAATCATGTAAAAGCCTAATGAAAAGCACTAGATATCGCTGAACATTCACTAATCAAACTTATCAATACAGGATCAGGATCCATAACCACACGTTACCCGCGTACGAGGTCGTTACAGTGGTGACTATACAGATCTGACTATATATGACCAGCTGGTCGCACAGGTCCCTGGGAAAAATTACTAAAATACCAATATAGACTATATTCGTATAATTTCGCCGAGTTATATGTCAAATGAATGGGAATTTTATTGCCAATAAGACACACCTGAGGATATTTTGGCTGCAAATATCGATTTCTAGAATTTATTAGGGTTTTGATAGTGGGTGTGGTTTTAGCCAAAATCGATCATTGGAACCTTTACACTGGAATAGTCTATATTGGTATTTTAGTAATTTTCCCCAGGGGCCTGTGGCTGGTCGTCTATTCGCCATTTTAATTATAACGTCCCATATGCAGTCTGTTCCAGTAACAAATAACATCGAAGAACACACCGACAATGTATGGCAGAAACCGGAAGCCAGAATAAAAAGTTGTTATCCTCACAAAGTTGGGTATCTGTTTGTAATAATGAGCAAGTTCTGTTCAATTACTCAGCCTTATATTATATGAGCAGATCTCAGTCATACCACACATATCTACCCAAGGAAGAACGTCATAAAATAATACAGTAAATATGTTTATCTTATAGTACTTAATTGAGCTGACAATTGCATCACAGGGATAATTGAAGGTCAAAAACAATGAAAACCTGTTGGAACGGATGGATTTTTTTTTTCTCGTCGCAAGCCGACGAAATGTTGACTAAATATTGAAACTGGGAGTCCCCGTCACTTGATAAATGCTCTTATTTTGGTCAAGATTTTAAGATTGAACACTTATATTCATTTTAGTAGTCATAATTTGTCTTAAACATGGATTTGGAAAACAAAATACATGCATGACATTAGAAAAAAATCTGCGACTGGAGTCTCAAATACAACCCACCCACCCATAACTTGTATTCTGGAATTCTTTTGCGACCCCCCCCCCCCCCATGAACACTCAACAGCAGTATCGATCGGCGTACATACGTTCATCGCTTTCTTGCGCATCGAGATGTGTGAGTCATATTATAAAGTGCCTTCTTGTTCAATTAACCCTTTGAGTGCCAGGTCGATTTTTGTATCAAGTTACTATCAACCCATATACCCTGTGCCAATGCATTCTCTTATATATGCGAGTCGACCATAGGTCGCCTCGCATATATAAGATAATGCATTGGCCTAACAATTTATTTATTTATTTATTTTTTAACAATTTTAATAATTTATTCTTTAACAGACTTATTGTGTAGGTTTAGGGCCGATGAGATCGGCCCCTGGCACTCAAAGGGTTAAGTACCAGAATTGTCTGACTTATTTTGGTTATCAACTTATCATTCACATGCTGCTTCATTTTTAAGGCCCACTTAATGTTTGAATCCCTGAATATTTCTATACTAAGTCAGTGTTATTTACTATTATTGACATGATATAAAACCAACAGAATATATATTCCACCTGGATACAGAACAGGAGTGTTCTCCAAGTGATGGAGATTCTCAGATTCACACAACACTTCCCTCTTTATTTACCCAAAATACATCAACGTTCAAAACTAGGAGATATAATTATTCCCCTTCCACCGAGAGAAAGACTGCCATGGCAATGAGTCAAGATCGAACTTAATCACAGAACCACCATTCGACCAGATATATTGATGATACAATCTTTTGGAGCTTTCTCTTTCAAATGGTATATAGTATAGAATGTTGTATAATTATAGTGTGATCTGGGGATTCGAACATTAAGTGGGCTTTTAACAATGAATATAATTTCTGTCGTTAAATTGTTGTGTTGCGGCTGATCATCGAATTATAACAAAATTATTGTTGGTTAATTCGAATCTCCAGGGACGCCGGAATGGCCAAATGGCAAGCCAGTCGGGAGGGCACTTTTCGGGTACCTACTGGACTTCCCTGTGCAGGGCAAGTGCCCCCACATGCTCCCATACACCGGCGAATCTCTATTTGGCCGTCCTCGGTGGTAATGTCATCGACAGATAACTCTAAGTCGAACCCTTCCCTTTAAATAGGTTACGCCCCTGAAAGGGAAAGGTGTCCCACACATTGGTACCCAGAACCACGCTGTTTACACAGTGAACAGATCACCGGACGAGTCTGACAAGATACGCTCAGTGTCGACATTGCCTACCTCAGATTACGGTCCAAGGGAAGTCACTCTATGGTGTTATCGATGTGCACCGGTTTCGCATTCTGACGTCTTGGTACTAAAATTGGCCACATTACGAATGCATGTTTTTATACCTGTGCACTTCAACCAATCCTAGACGAACGTGACAACCATGATAACCATTGCGGAGCCTTGCCGTCCAGTTATTGTAATGTTATATAATAGTCACTTATTATTTTCCCAAATACTCGGTAGTCACGGTACGACAATTTGTACCATACAACGAAGAAATCACACCCTTGCGTAAAGTGACCACTCGAGCTGTCCAGACAATTAAAAATGTATTAGTAATTATAATTACACTTATGTCTTTATGTACACTGGAATGATATAATATTATACTGAATTTTCGCCTATGGAAATATTTACGTCATTCATACCGAATTATAATGCTAATCTGAATTTGAGACGTCACCATTTTTTTTAGATAGTGCGATGACCATACAGGTTACAGTGAAGTAATTATTTCCCATAGGCATCAGTCACGATCAGTGTTAAAGATACGGGCGGTGGGTATGCTGTTAAAATATTCATCTCCGTCAAAAACAGAAATAATAGTAAAATATAGACAGACTTTGTTCTTATACCAATCAGAAATATGGCATAAACAGTATGTTATTGTCAATTTTTATCCCTTTGTTATGTAAACAAAAGCAAAAAACGTTACGTTTCCTGGCTTTTGTTTTGATCCGGATATGGTAAACATAAAGAGCATTATTTGTTACTGTTTTCCTTATATGGAAATAATAAAGAGCGTTTATATCATTTTTGTGTGATTAACCAATATAATTGCGCTGTGTTATGTAAACAGAAGCACAACTTCTGTAACACGATTAGGCTCTTGCTTACGTACACCATCGTATGTCTTGGCGACAATATACTATTTACGCGCTGATTATGTTTGGCACATGAACAAAACTATATATATTTTAATATTCCTTCTGTTGATGGCGATTTGAACAAATATGAATATTTCTGCAACGAACGCCGCCCGTGCCTTTAATGGCCTGCTGCCCTGAGTATCCACGACGAGTGCTAAATGAGTCCCGGATCACCAGGATTGGCATCTGCGCTAAGTTTCTCCATGAACAAAATCATAGCGTCGGGTATGGAATGTAACTTTATAATTTCGGATTTATAATCTAGAGTCAGAATTGCATGAACATTTTTTTTTTACCACACCAAAATAATTCAAAGTAGGAACCAAGTGCTTTACAATTTACAAGTTTTGTTTGGCGTCTAAAATTTCAAGAGGAGTGACTGCATTTCCGTTGAAACTGAACGTATTTATGCATATTCGCTTCAAACAAAAACGCCTATCAATCGAATTCAGATTAGTTTTCACTGGAATGTGACTAAAATGTGGTAAGCTAATGATGTGGTGGCGATACAAACGAAACCAAGAAAACCTACATTCAGCATCAATCATTCGAGACTCCAAATCGCATGTAACGTAATGAAATTCCCATCAAAGACGGGGCGGCGTTGGCTGTTAAAATATTCACCTACGTCAAAAACCGCCATAAACGGAAAGGTAAACAAAAGCAAAAAACGTTACGTTTCCTGGCCTTTGTTTAGATCCGGATACGGCAAACATAAAGAGCATTATTTGTTACAGTTTTCCTGATATGGAAATTATAAAGAGCGTTTATATCATGTTTGTGTGATTAACCAATAGAATTGCGCTGTGTTATGTAAACAGAAGCAGAACTTCTGTAACACGAGCAGGCTCTTGTTTACGTACACCACCGTACGCCTTGACGACAATATACTATTTACGCGCTGATTAGGTTTGGCATATGAACAAAACTATATATATTTTAATATTCCTTCTGTTGATTCGAACAAATATAAATATGAATATTTCTGCAACGAACGCCACCCGTGCCTTTAACATTCGATTCGCCAGTAGAATCCTATCGTAAAATCATAAGTACGATTACGGATATTATATATTGTCCTAGTAAGGTGGATACCATCACAACTTACATACGATGGTTAAATGGTGAGACGGCATATGCCACAATATATCGCAGTTGCACATATATTTGATGAAAAAAGTAATGTTTTCCCCCCCTGCAGATCCAATGTCCTTATCCGTGTCTTATACACCAGACGGATAATGTTAGAGCGTCCCCAAGCACATCCTTGACACATCTGCACATAATTTAACTGCGTGGGGTATATTTCGTCTCATATAAGAACCCCGTGTGTAAAGATCGAATTTGTGGCCGTATACTGGCAGGATATTGTCCATAACCGTAATGGTAATTTTGCGAAAGGTCTAAATTCTTGTATTCATTCACTGTAATACTTTGTAGAATATTGCTCTTGTTTAGATGTCACTGTCTCTCAGTTGGTAAGGTGCATGATGCAACACAAGTCATTCAGTCGGTGATTGCGAAGCAAGTTCGGGTATGTACAGATCCACATCAAGAGAATATTCTGGTAACTGGGCAAGTTTGTCTCTTGCTTTCCAATGATTGGTGGTGTTATGTTCAGTGGAATGATTAAAGCCACATAGCAGTTTGCGCTCCAAAATACACCTAATAATATTTGCTTTTAGAATTGTTCCCGGTATCGAAATTGGTCGATACATATACTTAAACTACCTTTCTACGAGCATTATGTCCCAGAAAGATGCATTGAAGTCATGCAACATACAACTTTGAACAAGGTGTTTAGGTCATAGTTGGCTTCCGAATAAGAAGTTAGGGAATCCAAAACAATACCAAATCAATCGTACAACGTTTCATCTAGGGGGCCCGTTCCGTATATCGGTGCCAATTCAATGGTGTGAGTTTCGTCTATAGATGACGGAACCCCCTTGACTAATCTTCTGGGTGGCGTTCTAGTTGGCTTCCGAATAAGAAGTTAGGGAATCCAAAACAATACCAAATCAATCGTACAACGTTTCATCTAGGGCACCCGTTCCGTATATCGGTGCCAATAAAATGGTGTGAGTTTCGTCTATATATATATATAGATGACAGAAACCCCTTGACTAATCTTCTGGGTGGCGTTCTTCGCTGCGTTGTGTCAATTTTAGCGTTTCTAGCTCAACCGGACGGAACACGAACAAGCAAAATTCTTGAAAGTCATCGTTCAAACTGCTTTCGACCTGAAATTTAAAATAAGAAAGCCTATACATCGTTAGAGACTTGTTTTGTAATAACTGTGATAGCTTTTGGCCTTTCTTTGAATGTCAAAAAGACCGACCGCGAAGCTATTACAATTGTAATAAAACAAGTCTCTAAATGTATAAATATAATATTTCTTATTCTATAAGTTACCAAAAAGCATTCCGTTTATAAACAATTATTACCTGAAATATTGTATCCGTATATATTGCTGATTTGATGGTCTCAAACTGCCACATGGTTCGTATTCCAGAGTCTTTTGAATGAGGTGTATACCATTAACTGTATCATCTACGTTCAATTTTGTGTAATCAACTATAGTTTTGCCTGATTGCTATATACGTCATTTAAATGGGATAAAGGTTACAGCGATTCTGCCAGTATGCGTTATTTTCCACCCGATGGCATTTTAAAGAAAATAAATTATTACAATACGCACATATAATCAACATCCCTATACCCCGCTTCACAGAAACCCAGGTCATGTTGACCCTCGGTCACCGCGAGGTAAAATACACGTCTTTTCATCGTCGGAACCACGTAGCCAGTTGACATATAAAAGACGTGATTTTGGCGGCACTTTTAACGTCTCTACGATGTCGAATGTAGACAGCCGCATTAACGTCGTATGTTGACGTCAGCGCGCAAAAGACAATCAATGGGATATAACTCTAATGCTCCTGCACACTTGGAATTTCCGACCAATTTAGTACGTGTTTTCATATAAGAGTTCTTTCCCATGGATTGTCTGTCGCCCCAAAGCGACATCCGTAAGTTTGTGTGACATCAATTAAATTGGATATTCACCACTGTAAAAACATATTCTATAAAAAAAATCGGCGATAACAATTTGTTTGAAATTTTGATAGCTTACCCACTACCCCATCGCTGATACGAACGGCGCCACTTCGGAAAATTTAGTCTACCCAATCATCGTGACGCCAATAAGTTTGGAGAAAATCGATGATAAGAGGTCGTTATCGATTTTGGTGACCATACTCCAACTCCCATTCCTGGAACCGACAATGCCCCTTTGGCACCATTGAACCACACAGATTGGAGTATACTTAATATAATGCTTGTTGTTTAATCCCCTTATATCATTTATGTGAATTGTACCATTGCTTTTTGTTTTAATTCATGTAATATGTTTATGTTAAATTTGGATTAGAACTAAATATGTTTATACAAACCACGTGTACCATTTAATTTCTCATATAACGGATATCCCATATATGTTTAGTGAGACTTGTTTGTCTGCCCTGCCTTCAACTCCCAAACCCATCCCATTTATTTCTGTTATTCGAACAACTCCACTTTGGCATCTTTAAACACCAGTCTCTGTTCCATAGAGATGATGGAAATCAGCCACATAAATAATTATGGTGCCTCTTATTTCCTCATGACAGTGCCATATTTGTAATGTTATGTTGTACCATCAGTCGGTCACACAACTTGGCTCTTTTGGGTATAGCCAACCACTTTCTGTTTGATACTGATTCCAGAGTACTTTTCGGTGAGGCATTCAGTTGTGCCAACCGATTTTTTTTTATAAATGGGGACAAACTTTCATTTTAACGGCCTGAATCCCAATTTTGGGTTAAAATCGGCAAATTTGATGTGGAAAAGCACCATAACTCCAGTAAAATTTGGCGGACCTACCCCAAATTCGAACTGTATTTTATCTTCATATGTTTAATCCACATACCAAATTTAAGACCAATCACAATACAAAAACCAAAGTTATCATCCCGAAACCAAAATAATCGGCAAATACTTCGTTGACAAGGAACATAACTCTGGTAAAAATGGGCGGACCGAACCCATATTCAAACTTGACATGTATTTGAAGCTTATAACCTCACATACCATATTTGGTTCAGATCTGATCACACAAACTAAAGTCATCATCCGGAAACCTCAAAGTGACAACATTCTAAGTAGAAAGGTGGCCATAACTCTGGCAAAAATGGGCGGACCGAACCCATATTCGAACTTAACCTGTATTTTTAGCTCATAAACTACATACCAAATTTGGTTTCGAACCGATAGCCCAAACAAAACGAAGTTCGAATCTCGAATCTTTCCAAATGGATGGATGGACACCGGCTATTTTAACAGTACCCCAAAAATAATTTCATATTTGAAATGGTTTTCATCATTAAAGTATCAGCACCATTGTGCCTCAACTCCTTATTTCTCAACAAGGTGGAATATATGGATCGTAGAATGAAAGACATTTTCTCAATAACTTTCTTCAATTTTATGGTATTTGATTAGAAGTGCAGCCACTGCTACAAACAATGGTACCCACTGATATGATATGAATACATGTGATTACTCATGAGTAGTTGATCCTTTTTGTATTGATTTCACGACCTTTGATATGAGATGGCTGCCAACATGGCTATAAATGGGATGACATATATCACTTTATTATTGTAAATGAGTTCAATGTGGAATTTTCTTTAAACTAACAGCATAGGATGTATTTTATGCTATTCTAATATTAAACCGCATTTCAGTTTGAAATTTAATTTAATAAGTTAGGGTTAGAGCGTAAGAGAATAAGATCAGAGATGACCATACAATATATACTGGTAGTGATATATATTTAAGATGTAATCAATTCTCCCAAAAGACTATGACAATTAACTCATCCCACAAACAGCTTTAGGAATTGTTGGAATCGTCACGAAAATCGATAGCAAAATTGGCCTTTGTCAGTCCCACAGAAATGTTGATCTGCCTGTATAGGTGCATAATTTCCCCAACATAATTATACATATGTGACCCGCCATATCAGATCCAGTCGGAAGTCGGGATTTATTTACCCTGTGCCAATGCATTCTCTTATATATGCGAGTCGACCATAGGTCGCCTGGCATATATAAGAGAATACATTATAGAAGCATATAGAAGAGTGTCGTCTGCTCATGTTTGTATGGGGCTCTGTATGGGTGAAATTATAAAATTGTTAAAGAATACAAGAACAAATTATTAAAATTGTAAAAAATTGTTAGGCCAATGCATTCTCTTATATATGCGAGGCGACCTATGGTCGACTCGCATATATAAGATAATGCATTGGCACAGGATAAAAAAAATCCCGACTTCCGACTGGATTTGATATGGCGGGTCACATATTGCTATGCTGTTGGTAGCGCAAAGCGGTGCCGTTAAGAAAGAGTACAGCTATTAGTCCTTTAGTTGGCTATTTTTGAACTGTTTAGCTATCCGATCGATTTGAGCAAAAGCCACTGTGTGAATAAACCATTCAAGAACATATATTACAAAATATTAATAACGGGTGCGCTAATATTTGCTAAAAAAAAAACAGGAGTAGCCATTTCAATTATAGCCCATTTGTAATCAACAGTCAATATTAAAATATTTCACAATATAAATGTTTTTATTATTTTCTATACATAGTGGCTTTTCGTCAATTTGATGACCAGATAATCGCTTTGCCCTACCAGTATAATAGAAAATGTATTAGCAGGACCACTTAACCAGGGATTAATGCGATATGAATATATTGGTAAATTGCTTATTGTTGTGACATCTAGGACAGTGGAATATAATGCTTGCGTCAGTTTTATTAGTAGAATTCTAGTCCGGTTGTTAAAAACCTACACAATACCGAAGGAAAGAGAAACCTGAACTTACTACTAAAATCAGTGCTACAAATTTGAAAGATTCAGTTGATCGCGAGGTGTGGAGCAAGGCGCTTGACCTTGTGAATAAATTTTTCACTGGACCGTTTTGGAGAGTGATTGAGAACACATTATGGAGCTGTGAGATATTATCAAGAATGTTATTCGTTATCTCCAGGACGCATGTAATATCATTGGAGATTTTATTCTTGGAGATTTACTACCACTCCAGAGCGCTGAATGGATTGTGAAAAAGAACAGTGTTTATCAAAGCTTAATAAAAACATCTGAACATGATGACGAGGAGACCCAATTAGTACTGTGTACTAATCATCCAGCTATCACCAAACTGCTAGGACATTTCAATGATTTCCTTGACGTTAGAAGTTTCAATAACATCGTAATTGCAAGACACTACACAAAGTGTGGAAAATCATAACAAGTTTGCTTAACGTGCAGCATGCTGTGATCGTTTGCTACGGTTCAAAACATAACTTATTACATTTAGCATATGTGATATTCCGTCTGAATGGCACAAGCGATTGGACCAATGGGGAGAACGAGGATGAGAACGACTATGAAGAAGTCCAGAGGAAGTTGTAAGGAGATTGTTATGCTATATAAGAGAGTGAGATAATTGAGAAGAGTAGTCAGCATCAGAAAGAGAAGAGACGAAGAGATGAAAGCGACGATACGAAGGCACGAGGGAGATAATAGTTAAACATATTCTTTATTATGGAGTATCAATATGCGCTGGAAGTCGACAAGTTAAAATGTATCAAATCCAAAACAGAATAACAGTATGCACTGAAAGCGCAGTTAAGGATCCGGGAGTATATTCTGCAGCAGGAAGCTGATTGCAAACAGTTAAGATCTTCTTCCAAGGAAATTGACAAAAGGCTGTTGATATCAGTAACATAACTTGCATCCACTGTTAAACACGTGATATCGCTGGCAACAAGTTTACCAATTGCAGATAACGAGAAAAACAAAGCATCGTTTCTTGTTGGGAGAAGAGTTTCTCACAAATTAATCAGTGATGAATCTGTTGAAGATGTCGTTGAATAGTGATGAATCTGTTGAAGATGTCGTTGAATATCAGGCAACTGTTCTGCCAAGTGTGCCAGGACAACACAATCAACCTATAATGTGAAATAGGTACATGTGATTGTCGGGATTGGAAATTAGCAGATAATGGACTCATCGCCGTTATTTCGTTTTATGGCGCGGGCCACAATGAAAACATATGTTAAAGAGCGTACACCTGAACAGTCGTGAGTTGGCTTATTTGATTAATTGTCCGGACATAATCTGCTTAGAATCGCCTCAGTATGAGTCGATAATGTGACTAAAATACTCTAATTTTCAGCACATTATCGACTCAAATTGAGACTAACCAGATTATCTACCTAAAACCAGTTCTATTATAAGCAAATAATGTGCGGGGTTTTGGTCGAACAGGCTGGCCAGGATATCCAGCCTGGTTCACTGTTAAATATTATGGATTTGATGACCTTTATGTTGTAAAAATACAGGAAGAAAAAGGAAAGGAGGCTGGGGACATCGGTCTTGTGATTTAAGAAATGAATGCCAGTTTTCGGAATATTCAGAGTACAAATGCACTTTGATTGTACAATTGTGAGAAGCGCAGATATTTCAGTCCAAAATGCATTCATACTCCATGAATATTCACAAAACAAACTTAGTTACCATACGTTTCATCCACTATATCGAAACATATAGGTGACATCATTTTAGTATGGCGTCATGACACTATAACAAAATTATATTAGGAGTGTAAATATTTCAATGTAAGCGGACATATTAAGAGCATTCGCATATGGATGATTTACCAAAAATATGTCTCCACTGATTTGTATTGATAATATTCTTCAAACAATACAAACATCTGATTGAACAAAGGAAACATTGGTTTCTGAAATGTTTAATGGAAACATTGGTTTCTGAAATGTTTAATGTTAAGCACGTGTACAACTATAGTAGCTGCTCTTTTTGAGAACCCCAGAACTGGTTGAAAGGTAATGCCTTCTGCACTGTTAGTATTAGTTATATTACCATTTGGCGAGACTTGAATCCAAAAGTGCTGAGTGGCTCTTGGTTAATTATTAATTGATACCTAATAGCAATTGACTGAGCGTCCTACCTTTTTCTTTCCTGAACTCAAAACTGTACTTTCCCTCATAATTACCATATATATAAATACTATAATATCATGTTTAAGTGTCTCTGCTACTGTCTATGTAATACATATATCAAAGTAGTATACATCGATTACATATTGCAAGGTGCACCACAAAAGATAATTTGGTGGCTTTAGTCAACAGACAAAATGCACATTAACTATATTTTCTGCTCCATAATTTAAATACAACTTTCAAGGGTTTTCGAATTAGATTTACGATTTTAGGGTAAAAAAAAGTTCGGCCAAAATTTGGCCGAATGAAATTGTTTTTAACTCTGGGTGGTACTATATGTATTCTACTATATGGAAGCAACTAGTATGTTATATCGGACATTGCAAAAACTCCAATCATTAATCAGTTATAACTATCATATACAATTGTTTCATATTCAATATAACATTTAAATTGGCAAGGCAACATTTTATCGGCCGACGCGGACAAATCAGAGGTCCTCAATAATTATTTCGGCAGTATCGCATCCATTGATAGGTCATATACCCCCCCCCAGATATATTAAATGATGACCCAGATCTGTCTACATTGAATTGTATATCAATAACCGAACTAGAAGTCTTAAACGCACTAAAGGCAATACAGCCTGACAAAGCATCTGGTCCTGATTGTATAAGCCCGCGATTACTGAAAAAATGTACAAGCTTAAGCAATTCTCTTTCGCAGATGTTTAACCGTTTTCTTCGCGAATCATACTTTCCCCCGGAATGGAAACGAGCGAACGTGGTACAAATACACAAGAAAGGCGATCGCAGCAATCCAGAAAATTATCGTCCGATTTCACTTCTGAGTTGTATAAGCAAATTATTTGAAAAATGCATCGCCAAGCATTTCATGACTTATCTCCAGTCAAACCATATTTTAACAGAACACCAATCTGGTTCCATGCCCGCTGACTCAACCTCTTATCAGTTGTGTGAAATATATAATAATATCAGTAGTTCACTTAACGAGGGGCAAGACATTCGATTACTATTTTTCGACATTAGTAAAACATTTGACAAAGTATGGCACGGCGGTCTACTATTTAAACTTCATGGTATAGGAATTCGTGATAACCTATTACAATGGTTCAGATCATATCTGCCTAACCGGCAGCAGCGTGTTGTCCTACGACATGGTCAATCCAAATGGGGGGAGACCACCGCAGGACTGCCACAGGGATGTGTATTGGGCCCTATTCTCTTTCTCGTATTTATAAACGACATTGTAGCAAATATTACATGTAACGTTCGCCTCTTTGCCGACAACACATCCATCGCATTTACTGACCCTCAAACTGGAGCGATAGTGCTGCAACATGATATTGACAAACTCCAAGCTTGGTCTTCTAAATGGCATGTTAAATTCAATGAACTCAAGACAGAATCACTAACATGCTCCAGAAAACGTATCCCACTAAACCACCCAACCCTGTATATGAACCAACAGCCCATAAAAGAAGCAAAAGTACATAAACATCTTGGCATTATATTGAGTAACGACCGAAGCTGGGGGCCTCATATTGAAGAAATGACTAAGACCGCGTGGAAACGCATCTCTCTACTGAGGAAATACCGATTCTATCTTGACCGAACAGCACTCGAAAAATGCTACTTCACGCTAGTTCGATCAATCCTCGAATACTCCTGTATTGTATGGGACGGATGCTCCCAGCAAGACTCTGATAAACTCGAAAACGTACAATACGAAGCAGCTCGTATTGTGACGGGTGCCACCAGATCTGTCGGTAATTCTACACTGCTGTTAGAAACCGGTTGGGAAACTTTGAAATCACGTCGTGAAAAACAAAAATTAAAAGTTTTTTATAAAATGGTATATGGTCAGTCTCCGATGTATCTTAGATAGATCTCCAGATAATACGGAAATTCAATCACTCATAACGTTTTTGTACTCAATGTCATTTAAAAGCGATTCATGCTATGAATTCAAAATGAGAACACCTGTAACATATACACTATACTGGATAAGATAAAAGTATAAATGTTGGCCTCAGGTCACGGTTTAAGAGCTCATTGAGGTCAACCCCATTGCTATGCTATAGAACATATCAGAAATGATACCTGTATGTGACATTGGTGCATATGGTCAATTCAAAACTTTCAAAAAAGGATGAACCCCAAAATTGGGGTTCAGGATCTTAAGAGTGAAATTTGGTCCCCATGTATTAAAGAAATCGGTCGGCACCTATATGTATAAAACTCAGAATTAATGGAGGCAGTGGCTCAGTATGTGTTCATTAATTGTTTCATGTGCACGAACAAATTATCAGTATTATTATTATCCATCAGATATAGACTGATATTATAGCAAGGTAACTTCAAATCTTGAGACATAATGTTTTGATTATCTCAGTATGTTCTTCTGACAAGAACGGACCAATCCGATTGCTCTTTCGTAGCGATATCACTCATTATTTTAGGAAATAGCCCCGAATTCTGTTAAATTGACTCTGATAACGTGTCTAACATTACAAAAATCATAAAATATATGGGGCTGTGTGAGTCGCAATGATTTATATCCAACAATGAATTTGGCATCCATAATCATGGTTAGTATAGGCCTTTTGTCAAGCACAATAAACGTATCTGTGAGCGGGCATGTACGCGTTCTAGCGAATTGAAAAGACTTAAGGAAAATCTCCCGGAAAATTAAATAATCGTCATAATGGATTTCTCTGAAAACTACACATGTAAACTACACTGTTCTGACACAAGCTGCTTGGCTCTAAAACATCAAAGTTTCGCCTGTATATCGGACACAACAGCCCACAACGCCCCAACGATTCTGGCGATACTGGAAAACTTCATATTCATATCAGTCCAGCTATATATCATCTAAGATCAAGCATACACTCCTGGACAGATAGTCAGTATAGGAACCGATTCACGAGAAGTAATACGGTCATGCTGCCACATGGAATTATTTTGAAGCTGGCCACGGCAATTGTCCGTGCGACGGTCTTGATGGAAACGTTCAACGGAAAGCTGTCGATAGTGTCAAGTGTGGAAAGGCTCAGATCCAAGAACCAAATGATTTTCTTTCTTGGACATTTCCGAAATGAAGGTGAAATTCTTCTTTCTGTCAAAGGACAAGTCTGACGAGGATGCATTCAGATGTCGTCGCCATGGCTCAGTTCCCTTTAAAAGCACCATGTCCATCCATTCATTCGATCTCAGTTAACAGCCCCGGTCACTTTATAACGAAGCAAAAATCATGCTATTGTGCCCTGTGGACATCTAAGAATACGTGCATCTCGTGGACAGTTCACACGGCGGATGGTAGTTGATGTCAGAGCGGGAGAGCATGGGAAAGTTATAAAGGTCCCGATTTGGTGCAATGTCGATATTGCTCCAATTGGTTCTGTGATATATACTAAAATATGACATCCAATTTTTTTGGTGAAAAATGCCATGCTGTTTCGAAACAATAGAACTGAATCTGTGTGATTTGTACAAATTACAATGTCATTAATTATGATCAGTAAATTGGACATTCCTTGAACGATCCAAAGCGGGACACATATCATGATTGTACAAGTTTGAATGTTTTAAATAATACATGTATAGTTCCTTCTATATAGCCACCAGGATGAGTGACCCTATTATTCTGCTGGCGAGTCATGCTTATTGCTATATGATTCTGGTGGGGCGAAATGATTGTTAAGAAATTGTACATTTATTTTTGTCAGACAAGCCATGGTTACAATGTTTTAAAGTGATGTAAAACACTCCGATATGGTGCTCAAATTGAAATTGAGAATAAACATGCTCAAAGTAGTTACTTTTTACGAATATTAATCCAATTAGACAACACACATCGTGATTCTTATATATTAATTACATGCAATGACTCTCGATGGAAAAATCATTTGTGTTAGTTTATTAACGAGAGTTGCGTCCCGAATCGGGATGTAAATATTTACAATTGAGCGCAGTTCAGACGATGTTTTCTATGGAGTGGTATGGTCGATTTCCTTGAAATTTTCGGCGATGTTAGTAGAATATACATTTCGCCAGTTGGCATAGCGCCCGAATAGTAACGTACCAGTGTCACGCACCCAAACAAGTACATAATATGTCTTTAATATATATGTTCAAGAATTTCTCATACAAACACGGTCTATTACTCAAATCGCTTAAACTAACATGCATCACCACGAAAATTACGAGTTTTTGACGCACTCATTAGAGCTACACCAAATTAGGGGCTTGTCGTTAATAAAGTGAGCAAATGTCTAAATCATAAATAATATGAACTCACCGCTTTAACATACGGATTGCTATTGACATGATTATCATGATATATCACAAGGGTGATGTTTTTTTTTTTTACATATAAAATGTAATTCGAACAGGCGGTTTCCAATCTTGTATCCTGGATGGCAACAAGGATATCGTGGATGGCAACAGCTGATCCACATGCGTTTCGATAACTGGCTTGTTTTCAACCAATTAAAAGTCATAAAATAATATACGCGTGTGCTAAGAACGTAAAATAATCAATACTTAGTTCAATAAAGTTGACATAATGTGGTCTTGATCAAAAGCTACTGACCGCGTTTTTTATTCGATAAAATATAGAAGGGAAAATCAAATAAATTTTCTATAATGTTAAGGATATAAGACAGAATACTTACGAAAAGTCCTTAATTTATTGCATTTCCTCTAAAGTACGTAAATTTTATATGGAATTAATCTGAATGAGGTTTCATATGATGATCTTATCCAGTTGTTTAGAGAAGATGATGATTTGTATGTTGTTAGCAGAATTGACCAAAACAACAGTTTAAAAAGTTATGTTTTAAGTGAGGCTCAGTCTCAACCACAATTTCAGCCAGTGTTTCAAATTATGTGTCACCAATGCCATTGTGTGGATGGAGAAGGAATAACAACAGTGAGCATGACATTAACAATAATAGTACTTCTTCAAATTGATTGTTTAAAATGAGATTATTTTTGAAAATTCACGATGAGGCGCCTCCTTAAGTGCCAAAAATACGCGACTGTCAGACTGCCCAGCGTCATTTGAAATTTGGATATATGGTTTGCCCTGCGAAGTTTGTTTACCATCTGACCTTGACATCACTCGGCTCTGTTGCAAGAGTTAGCCATAGCAGCCACCTGGAAATAATTAAATTTCGTTCAATGCCATCCATAAACGGGGGACCCGGCCCAATAGCCTCGTCCATTTTTTTCTCTCTCTAAAATTGGGCTGAAACAGAACCAGATAATACCTCGCTTAACTATCTATCTTATAAATAACAAGACAACAATTGTGGCTAATAACGTCCATTTTCAATTGGGTGTAAGTAGTATCTACAATGTGGCCAATATAAAAATTGCTCTATGTACCGGTCATTCATTCTCTCCCGACCATATTTTAAGTCCCTATTTAAAAAAAATTCAGATATCTTTTAATTTGACCGTCAAATTGTATTTCAATGACTCATTAGTCGGTCTATTTTGATCAAATTAGACAATCTAAATCCCCTTGTATATATTACACGTATATAAGATGGATATTGCTTCAATATCTTTATTTGATATTGCTTCAATATCTTTATTTTAGGAAGAATCAAATACCGTATAAAAAATATAATTCGCCCTCCCGACCCATTTTTCTGAAAAAGTTGTATGTAAATCTGGCATCTATTTATATTGGCCTATTAATGAGTACTGGCGTGGCATGCCGAGTGTACTCGACCATTTTCCTGATCCGTAGATGCCCGTCCAACGAAAAATATTTATATGGTAATGTATTTTATCAGAAGTATTATATAATTTGTCTAGATATCACAGAATGAAATAAGGAGAAATGAGTATTTTCAATCCTGCATTAACCTTTGACCTTCAGAAAAAGCTCAATGTCCTGACCTTACGCCACAAAGTTTAGATAAGCTGAAAGACGTATTCATATGGACAGCGTCACGTCACATGACTGATTGGAATCACGTGAAGACTAAAATGTAACAGGATAATGGCGTCTTCCAGTCAGAGAATAATTACTCTCAACATTGTCAACCCGAGTTTAACGGAAAATAGTTTTATCTTGACGTCAGAAGGCGAGGATGCCTTAATAGAGGCCTGACACAGTCGCCCTATACTATACGATACAACGCGGCCTGATTATATAAAAACAAACACTA
Source organism: Siphonodentalium dalli (assembly GCA_032622095.1). Lineage (NCBI taxonomy): Eukaryota > Metazoa > Mollusca > Scaphopoda > Gadilida > Siphonodentaliidae > Siphonodentalium > Siphonodentalium dalli. Next base: position 154,226,500 of record CP136066.1, on the reverse strand, counting down.
GCGGGATGCCGCATACCACTTCTGTTGTCAGGTATGGCTTGGGTCGTTGTGGGACATGAGTTCACAAAAACGATACTAAACTAGAGGTGTATAACTCACCAAAAATGTCGGCCAGACGTCATAATCGCAGGTGCACAAGTTCCCATGGTATTAAATATCTGTGCCACGTTTTTAAAAAATTGATCTAAAAATGTAGGAATAAAAGCTCGGACAAAAGTATACATGTTGCGAACATTTTCTAAGTCGAAAAAGGAGGGATAACTCCACAAAAAAAAGTCCGACAGACGTCATAATCGCAGGTGCACAGGTTCCCATGGTGGTTGATGTCTGTGCCAAGTTTCACGGAAATTGATCAAAAAATGACTGAGAAAAACTCCGGACAAATTTGTGTCCACGGACGGACAAGCTGACTCCAGTATACCCCCTAACTTCGTTGCGGGGGTATAATAATAACAAATAGCTCTACATAACACAAGATAATATATATATACATAATAAGCTAGGGGGTTAGCCATTGAGCCAAACTAAGAGGTAGGTAAAGTGGCAACACTTCAATGGGAAATTCAGTGTTAATTTTTCTAGACAAGATTAGCCAATAAAACAATATTTACAACCCATAGAATACATCTTCGAATGTTTGAGCATACTATTATATCAAGTGACAACGCAATGCAGATTTTGGCAATATATGCCGTGGGATTATTGGGCTGACTGTGTACAATGCCATCCGCCTTCCCCAAGCCCATCCACACTGGACCTGACTTTAGAATTTCTTACATGTTTGTGTCTTTGTGGTGTGGGCCCAGATTTAGGAATCAGGGAGCTAAATATGTTCCAGAGTCACTATCGAATACACCGTGGAATGCTAAAGGTGAAGGATAATTGAAGAATGGCCTTCACCTCATACATGTGATCCATTATTTAATGATGAGATCTTGTTTATTTGATTTGTACATCATATCTAAATAATTTAAACTGGTGAATTAATTGGGAAAAGGATTTTTGTGAGTGTGAAATTTATTTAACTAGTTGTGGTATTTCTGGGTTTTTCCAGGTAAAATTTTGCTGCGGGATAACCTGTCTTACACCTGAGGAATTATTTCGAAAAGTAAACACATGGCCTTTGGTTTTTCTTGCATTTTCAGGATGATCTGGTGTCAGTCTGACTGGGTAAACATCACTGGAATGGCTCGGAGGCTGAAATTCTGTGAATATGGCTGAAACGTTAACACTGTCGACTATGGGAAACCATTTAGTTCTGATTCCTATAGGAAAAACCGCCGAAAATTTTAAATTCACGTGTCTCCATGGTAAGTTGTTAGTTTCATATTTTATGATTTACAAGTAATAATGGTGTCATTTTGGCAAGATTTAAGGAAGAAAATGTTAGATTCATCGCAAAATAGTCCGGAGAGTGAGTGTCGTGTGTGGACGAAGGGAAAATCTGGGAGATATGGCCGTGTTCGAGTGTCATGGATGCTTTTGGATCCAGCATTGCCAGGATCGGATCCTTATTTAGCACACCGATGTTGCATTTCTGATTTCTAAAGAGTGGACCATTATTAATCCTGAATTTATAGGCAAAGAAGTGAGCCATCTCTGTCACAATACTTTATGCATTAAGGTCAACCATTTAACGCTGGAGACGGGGAGCGACAACATGAAGCGCAACACGTGCAAGAGATTCAAACATGTTTTGGTCACCACACCACTGCGTCTCATCACAGGTAAGACTATTCGCCGATGACTGTCTGCTCTACAGATCGATCAACAACCAAAACGACCACATCACCTTGCAACGTGACCTAGAACACCTTGAAAACTGGGCACACCGATGGGGCATGCGATTCAATGCCAAGAAATGTTATATTTTGTCCATCAAGCCAACATCATCATTTAGATACAAATTGGACAATCACCTACTCCAACAGGTAACAGAAAGCCCATATCTTGGCGTCACATTATCCAACGACATGCATTGGTCACCTCACATCGGTAAAACAGTAAGCAAGGCAAATAGCACTCTAGGATTTATTCTCCGGAACCTGAGAAGAGCACCAGGAAAGAGCAAACAAATCGCGTATGAGACACTAGTGCGCACCAAACTAGAGTATGCAGCAGTCGTATGGGACCCTCATCTGCAGAGAGACATTGAACATTTGGAGAGGATACAGAGGAGGGCAGTAAGGTTTATCACCGGTGATTATACATCTAGAGAAGAAGGAGCTGTAACAAACATGCGGAAACATCTCATGCTGCAGACCCTGGAAGGCAGGAGGACAGACCAAAGAGTGCAATTGTTTGGCAAGATAGTGGATGGACTGGTCCCAGCTATCGACACCAAAGGACTCTTGAGACCTAAACATCAAAGTGGGAGAAAAATCAAGGCCAAAAAATTCGACGGCTTCACTGCAAATAACTTTGTGCAAAGCCTAGTGTGTATAAACTCTAAACCATACGAAATTATTAAGGCTGATCGTGCAGAATTCCGAAATTCCTACTTTCCACGGACTATTCTTGAAGAGGATTCTATGCGCTCTCTACTTCCATCAGAGGACGAAACAACATCTAACACCAAGTCATAGTCTCATCCCGTGTGCCAATACATCCGACAGGATCCTGCACTGAAACCACATACAGATACAGATACAGATACAGAACCACCATGCATGATATAAATATTTTAAAAGTAAGATTATGTTACTCACGTTGTTTTTTTCTCCGTAAACTGTATGTGTGGTCCTCATGACGACGTTTAATTTTTCGTTTATTTTTATCCGCGGGAGCATTTTTTATTTCGGTTAGTGTTTTCAACGGTAATGTTTCTTTCTCATAAGTGTCATCTTTATTATTCTGAATGTCCTTATAACTTTTGAAGAGTTGGAAGCGACGTTTATTTCTCCTAGCTTTGAAGTCAGGTGTTTCTTGTCTCAATTTATCTTGTGTCGATTTGTTCTGCAATTGATTCAGCTGTTTTGCAGAATGAGAACCCGGTGATATAGTACACAAACACTTTTGGCACAGTTTGACTATCGATTCGCCTGGACCGTTATTAACTGAATGAACCGCGCTGTGAACTCTCCCTGTATAATTCCTAGAAAATGTTGTAGATCTCGGAACAGACCTCCTGATACTTCTGTTTACAGCTTCACATTTTTGGGTTGTCGTCCCAAATTTTGTTTTCAGAAGTGCATCGCGTCCAAGTCGCCAGTTCACACACTCACGTAGTCTGTCTTCGGATATTTTGGAGCTATTTATTTTGAAATCGATGTGTAGGTATCTGCTTTTTATACGCCAAGTCCCTTTTGAATTGCAGGCAAACGAATATTGTCCACACAGTTTGTGTCTTCCTGAAACAGTCCACTATACTGTCAACAATGTATGTCAGCGCACACAATAACTTTGTAGTGTCCACTCCAAATTGTTTGTGCGCCTTCTTGAGTTCGCTATTACATCGTGCCATTAAGTCATCGGAGAAGCCATTGCATACCTTCTTCCTCTCCGCTTTAGTTTTGTCATGATGTCGATAACAGGAACAGAATTTTAAATTTTTGTCCTTATACTTGCAGAAAGATGTCGAGTGTCATACAGTTGCTCAGGCTTGATGGATGATTTACCTGAGTTGTAGAACTGCTCTGCACCCATGAATGGTTTTGAGTCTTGATCCGTTGTCAGGTAATGTACAGACAGACCACTGGAATTCAGCTGTTCTAAACATTCAGTGTTCCAATCTTTCTCATTTCCAATTGTATCAGTTGATTTTAGATTAGCACTGCATTTGGAAGAATTTGCCAAACAGTCATTTCCATGTTTGTGTTTACCATGGTTTGCACACAGCTTGCTTTTGTTTGTGAGTGCTTTAACTTGTTTCTTGTGGGTCATGTTTTCAACATGTAGGTATAAACACTGTGTTGCAGGCTGGAATGGTGTTCGTCCAACTCCAGAATATAGTGGATTTGAGTAAATTCCATCCGATTCAATGTTTATAACATCACTTCCTTCAGTTCCTCACGGGTGTGCCCCAAATCATCTGTTGACCTCTACTATTTGTCTGCACACCTTGTTTGGTGCAACTTGCATGCCTCTCCCAGACGGTGGTGGAATGTTACACGTCATCAACAGTTTTCGAACATTGGTATTTCCGATGGGCATCTGTGTAAGAGCAATCTGCAGGGCTTCATTAATTCTGGCAGATTTCCGCCCTTTGTTGCCAGTTTCAATCTCATCGTATAATATAAAGTACTTAGAAATGTAACTACATATATTGCAGCCAACTTTTTCTCTGCAGACTAGTCCTCTTCTGTCTTCGGCACCCGGAATAAATGATAAATACCCAAGGCAATTTGGATAGATGCGTCGATGCTCTGAAAACACGTCATTCCACATATCGGTCATACGTTTGACGTGCACAAGCCGATATTTATCATTCTCAGCCCTGAAAAGTAAAAAAAAAACAGCCATTCAAGTCTAAATGAATGGGATAAATATGTTAAATTGATTTGTGGCTCTTCAGTTGTTTATATGTTGCATATCATGCATTACAGAAATATCCAACCATTATTTTGTAGTTGGGGGGGGGGGGGGTAACTGTGCTAAGTTCTTAATTGTTGAGTGACACTGATATCTGATGTGGTATACTATACAAGATGTTTGTATTATACTGTGATATCTATGACTGTAGGGGGCAAGCCACTTCTGGGGAGATAATTCAATCAAAGGGAGGTAATCCTATTTCTTTTTATGCATTAATTAGCATTTTCAAGCAGATCAATGAGAGTTAATCCTTCTTATGGTGACAGTTGGGATCATTTATTCAATTTTAATTATGAGTTTAGACAATTTATTGCAAGTAAATATTGAATGTGTATATTTACCATGTATCTGTTTCCTTTTCAGCAAGAACTTTGACATCAGATGTTTCCTTGATCAGAGGTCGTAGACGTTTTACTGTTGTTTCTTGGTTGTCTGCTGGATGAACTGGAGCGGCGATATCTGAGGTAACCATGTCATATTTGTCCTTTGGTACCCTTACGTATCTGCAACTGTCATCATCTATAACAATATCATTCACCGGCTGCATTTTTTTGTGATCAGGCTGTCTTAAACTCGAATAACCTGTTAGTTTTAATTGGTGTTTTCGGCGTAATTTTGGAATTTTAGACTTAATTGAGCCAATTAATTCTCACAAATTATAACAAGAAGTTTATTGTGTCAGTGTCTCAGTAAATTCCAGTCATAAAGTGAGATGTTGAATTATTTGCTTTGCTTACAAGAGCTGGGATATGATACTGTTGTGTAATACAGAACAACTAGTCTAGGCAAATATGGACATAGGTGTCGCCTGGAGAAGGAATTTATGAGACCTACATTTTTGGTTAGCATGAACACTTAACTTTCGGAATCCGTATGTTGGATTTGTCAGATAGGCGGACTTTTTTCGCACTGCGTGGTTTTATTGAGACACCTGGTGATAAAATCGGTCATTTTTTAAATAAAGCCGACATATTTGACAGAGTATATTCACACCTTTTGAGAAGAGATGTTCGTCCAATTTTGATACATGTGAATGGGGCGATAACCAGAGTAAGGTAATACATGTAACAATTGAATCTCGGAGCGAGTCATGACGTCATGTGACGTCAAATAATTTTTAGGGTGAGAAGAATACGACGATTCACGCAAAGCGTTGTCTTTCGTTCCTTATAAAATCAGAAGTAAGATAGTTATGCCCAATTATTTTATACCATGGAAAACTACTGCCAATTAGCTACGATCTAATATATCACTTATCGCTGTTGGTCGCATTATTTTTTATCAAAGGCAGAAAAATCAACCCTCCCCCCTAAAGATGAGAGGCGTCAGGCTGTGGTGTAAGGCACACAGAACGCACGATTATGTGCCAAATTGCGAAATTAACACAACGACCGTTGATGGACTGCTAAGGTATTGTCTAATAGATATGTGTAGATCGACACGGTCGAGCATTCCAGTAACAATATTACATAATGTACCTCCTGACTCAAGTTTTTAATTGTTTTTATAATTTTTCCCCAAAAAGATAATCTGAAATGCATTTTGTCTTCTTCCGGGAGGCAAAAATGAAAATAATGTATTAAGGGTGGAGATAATTAGTGTATACGGTAATTTCGTTCCGTCTTTGTTTAAAAACTGGCCTAATAACCCAAGATGGCTGCCAATATGGTGGCCGGTATATAGGTGGGAATTGTGAAATTTGTAAGAATGCACGATTACTTGCCATAATGACTTAACTAACACAACGGCCGTTGATAAACTGCTAGAGTTTTATGTAATATATATATCCCGATCCATCGACTAGAAAATTTAAGTGAAACCGGTACACAAAGCACCTCCTGGCCCCAATTTTTATATGCATAAAGACTATAATGCAGCGTGGGTGGATAAAATTTGTATGTACGATAATTTCATGCCGTCGGCGGTTACTACGTGACATATTAACCCCAAGATGGCTGCCAATACGGTGGCCGGTATATGGATGGAAATTGTAAAATCTGTCATGCCACAATTAACACCACCGCCGCAATGAAATGTCTATAAAACCAATAGTCCTATTATATTCATATCATTTTGCAATACTAGGACGTAACATTGGTCAGTTCTATTGCAATGACAACCAGATTGGTACCCACGAGTGAGAGGATCGACACATTTTGCATTAATTCGCGCTTTAGTAAGATTTGTTCTTCGAAATCGGTGGCATTTCGTGCAAATTATTTCACCATAAACATGATTGATTTAAGGCAGATGGCTGTCTGACTATCTTTGCGAAAAGAATAAGGGAATTGTGTAGGTTATATAAATAACACGACATTTAAGTATACTTGGCACTCTCTATGGCTATTTGTAACAAAATGCGACCGCGAATAACATAATTAACCAATTAACCAATTCGGAGACATATCTCATCAAATAACTCATATTGATACAAATCGTTAGTTACCCTCTATCAACGAGGCGTGGTTACAAGAACGGAGCTACTGATACATTGGGTCTCATGTATACCGTTCTAAAAGTAAGTATAAATGGATCTCATTGACCAATAGCATTTGCTGCCCAGTCCGCAAGAGGACATATCCAACAAATTATCAAACCGTCACATCATACAGGTTCGTTCAGTTTCATCATCACGCAATAGACTCGTTGAATTCTAACATTTACCGGATTACTTTCCATGACACATATTTCGCAAACAAGGAGATGGAAACCTGGTTGATTTTCCTCTTGTAGTTTGTCAGCTGCTTAGCGGGTGGGAGGTATTTGCTTGTACTAGCAGTAGATAAGTTGCAAAGCAAAGTCAAGGCTCTAAGGGACATTTCCAACAACGAAAATACCAGCGATGTGGTAAATCACATAAAACTGTCAAACTATGTCCCTATATATTTCGATTGTATGTTACTTTGTATAGTATGGTACTGGAGTCTCGTGTCACCCCATGTGCACTCGTGATTTCCAGAAGTGGCTGAACAATTGCGTGTAAGACGAGATACCACAAATATGGACAGTTGTCCCATGCTAGATGTCATATTACCCATATCTTTCTATGCTGATGAGTAGGTAGGATTACTTCTGGAAGGCTGTACATTCAGAACACAGCATATAGATCAGAGTATTGGCATGGCATTTTATCATGTAGACTGATACATTTAGGACTTTTTGGTATCCCAGTGTAAGTCTTAGCTCATTATGATACTAAAATGAAAAGGACGACAATTTCAATTATTTGTATACATGCCACACACAGGTTGATACCAGGAAGCGTATAATAACTTTCTAGATAAGTCCAAAAGTAATGCGGTTAGGGACCTGCTGATGCCAGCAGGTCGGATGTCTGAAAACATACCATATTTTGATCTTGGCCGTTCATGATTAAAGCATTATAATTCCACCAACACGTCATATCTAACGCCAGATGTGTTACAGTTAAATTCAAATGTATCTATAGTTAACACATTATGCGCGACGTGAGTAGACCCTGTGTATAGTGCGTATCCTGATATTATATTGTGGTAGTGTTTGATGTACAAATGGGTAAAACCAAATGGGATCACGAGTCTTGGTGTAATTTGTCGCTGCATCTCAGAAATGACATATAGCAACAGCTTCTGTGCAGACCAGAATCTGATCTACGATAACTCACCCATAGCAACTCCGATTGTGCTGAGCGAAATCAGTAACTGGACACGATAGCCGTAGTTTAGTATTTAGTGAACAGCGTGTGGGGAATACATGCATAAGTCTTTGTAAAATCGGGACGATATGGGGACGAGGATTTATTCTCCAAATTGATTTCCGCCGGAGTTGCCTGTAAATACGAATATTGAATACAGCCCGATTGATACATTAATGACATGGGTTTTACTTGCAACAGCAGCAGGTCTCCTGGTCTGAATATGACCAGTTCAGATGTAACATAACGTAGACAAGTTTACTTTTGCACCAAGTTGGAAACAACATTTGATATTTCTGAAGGTTATCGCGTTCATATATTGCAAATAAAGCGGTCCTTCGTGGCGATCTTGTTCAACAGAAACTGCATAATTAAGTTAGACACACAGGAGGGATTCTCATTCTGGACATGACTAATCTTATGTTTATCACTGATCAGATCATTTTTCGGAAGATGCAAAATCTGGACTAATTTTGTACGACGAGCGCTATCTTTTTCTGAATCTCATCTTCTTTGCGTTATTGGACACTAGTTAATGAAAGCGGCGATGGTGATTTAGGGTCTGGAAAAATTCACTCTGTGTTAGCACGGCCGTCTTCTGTGGATCGACGCTATTGTACAGCAATTATGCATTGTATATATAACATATTAATGGAGGCACTGACTCCGAATCAAAATCATTGCTTCAAATGTGGTTGCTGCAGTGAGTGTGAACAAATTATCATTTCTTATCGAAGTGGTCATGTATTTATCGGATGGCACAATGATATGTTCCTTATCTCACATCTAGCTTTAAAATCGGTCCTAATTTTCGCCCAATCAAGTCGGAGTGTGAACCCGCATCAACCCCGTCTAGCCCAGACTTCGATAATGGTGTCCACGACATATCCACCTCATATGTACCATCATATCTGGCAGCACTTGGAATAATATTCATTGAGAAAGATTGACCTTCTATTATCGGGTTTAAATAATTACATATTGATTATGTCAAAGGTGACTGGCATAAATAACAATAAGGCATTCAACGTATTACTCGGTTCTTCGTTTTAAACAATCCTGTTCATCTGTAAATACCTCGCTCAAATTGCCACCTATTTCAAGGGACACGGATTACTTGAGCACGAATGCTCACGAATGCAAGACTCGTCAATAAAGGGCACCATTCAGGTAGCAATTTTAAATAGAATTGCGCATCATGTCCCGGAGTAACATGAATATAATACTTTGGTTTGTGTAAGACATTAGATGGCGGCAATGACGGCGATAAAAGTGAAACATGACATATTTCACCATTTATTTTGACCACCATATTGGCAGCCATCTTGGGGTTAGTAAGCCATTTTGTAATCCAAAAACGACATTGAATTATCGTACACACCAAACATCTTCGCCACGATACATTCTGCGCTTTATGGCTTCCGATAAGATGACAACAATGGCTTTAGGTTATTTTTGGAGAAAAATGCCTAAATTTTATCAAAATTGTGTGCCAGGAGGTGCACTGTGTAATATTTTCACTTTATTGCTCGAGTTTGTAGATCGGAATATATACCTTAAACTATAGTTTAGCAGTTCATCAACGGCCGCTTTGTTAGGTAAACCATTTAAGCAAGTAATTGTGCGTTCTTACATATTTCACAATTTCCACCTATATTGCGTTAGTATGTCTTTTTTTAATCTAATGCGGAATGAAATTGCCGTATACACCAATTATCTCCACCCTTACTAATTATTTTCTTTTTTTTTCGCTTCCAGAAAATAAAAAAACGCGTTTTATATCATTTTTTAGGAAAAATTATAAAATTTATTAAAATTTCGGGTCTGGGGGTACATTATATATTATTTCTACATTAATGTTCGAGTTTGTAGACATAAACTTATATATTATTACATTCTTTAGCAGAATTTCAACGGCCGTTGTGTTGATTAAGCCTGTTCACATGTAACCGTGAGTTATTTGTGCTTTATACCACAGCATGGCGCATCTTAACTTTAGGGTGGAGGGTTGATTTTTCTGCATCTGATAAAAAATAATGCGGCCTGCAGCGATAAGTTATATATCAAAATATAGCCAATTGGCAGTAGTTTTCCATGGTATAAAACAATGTGGCATACCCGTCTTACGTTATGATATAAAAGAAACGAAAGTCAACGCTGTGCGTGAATCCTCATATTTGTCTCACCCAAAATATTATTTGACGTCACATGACGTCATGACTGCAATTCCGAGATTCAATGGTTACATGTTTTACCCTACTCTGGTTATCGCCCCACCCTCAGGTATCAAAATTGGACGAATATTTCTTCTCAAAATGTGTGAAAATGCTCTGTCAAAAATGTCGGCTTCATTTAAAAAATGGCCGATTTTTTCATCGGGTGCCTCAAGAAAACCACGCGGTGAGAAAAAAGTCCGCCTATCTGACAAATTCAACATACGGATTCCGAAAGTTTAGTATTTAAGCTAACCAAAAATATAGGTCTCATAAATTCCCTCTCCAGGCGACACCTATGTCCATATTTGCCTGGCCTAAACCTGTTATTTCTCCTGAGGATAGTCATATGCAAAATTGGGACTGTTTGTGCTAATTAAACAGACAGTCTTGTCTTGTCTTCGTAAATCCCTGCGTTTATTTGTCGCAGCACCTCTGATTCGGTTGAGTCAGAGTAATTTTGATTTCTTTGATTTATATTCTCTATATACACTGATTTCATATAATCTGAATTTCATATAATGATTAGGATCGGTAAAGAACTGGAATAATGAAATGGGAATCTTCTACTGACATCTGGTAAGGATTGAGGAGCGGATGCTATGGAGCCTCCCAATATATTGTCTGCTCCACATCTCAATAGAATTTAACATCAACTGATCCATGTGTAGGTCTATCATCTCCGCTATTACTGACATTGAACGGTCCAATGTGAGCTGAGTTAGCAGATTAGAATCTGCCAGTATGTTAGTAAGAGTAGAGTCAGGGATAATAGATTGCAGTTTTCTGATTGCATTCTCTCTTGCATTAATCATTCGGTCATGCCTGCAGGCTGTGATAAAGTGCTCCCTTGTTTCTTCTCCATCTTTACACAGTTGACACACCGAACTCTCCTTTTGCCGACTGCAAACAGATCTATTTCTCTGGAGTGTATAGGTGCCAGTCAGGAGTCTTGCTTTTATTGCTGCCAAATTAACATCATGAACATTGGAGTGTAAACTGACATAAGTGATGAGGAGAACCAAGCTGTACTGTATCTGGGTTCAAATACTTCAGTGAAGATTTCAACTTCATATCCTCCTTGATCCTCCCTTCCCAAAGCTCATGCACCTTCTTGTCTACCAACTCCTTCCAGGACTTCTTATCAAGTGGGCTTTCCATTACTTCAAAAACTGATGGCAACTCGTACATCCACAAAACCTTTCTTAGACACAAACCAGCTAGTAGAGTCCAAATTATTCATAGCAAGCTGTCTTTCGGCAATGGAGATTTCCACAGAACCCTTGTTATGGATAATACTAGAGAATAGGGACAACATCTTTAAGTGGATAACAGCCTCAATCGGTAGACAGCCAAGCAAAGCATAAACAGCAGCATTAGGAGTCCTGGGTGGTAAATACTGCAACTGTTTCAGCACCTTTCTCTGATAAATTTCTAGCAAATTCAAATCAGTCATACTGTATCAGTCAATCCCGTATAGCATTCTTGGAAGCACATAAACATTCCATAGATTAATTGATACATTTGGAGCCATACCATTTCTTCCATGTAGACCCGCACCCATCAGCACATAAACAGTTCTTCGTCCTCTCTGGATTCTCTCATCAACATTTAACTTTCCTCCAATATTTCTTTCCAGCCCAACATGTGTTAACTTATTTTCTGCAACAATCGGGTTTTCTTCAAACATAAAAGACTCCAATGCAGGTATATCTTTCATGTTTAGTGATAAGGCAGCACTCTTCATCGGATTTATCTTGTATCTATTTAAGCGTGAGAAATCTTCCACCTCCTTCAGCATTGCATTCATTTCCGACCCATCATGAGACAAGAGTGCTACATCATCAGCACATGTTGTATGTGGAATCTGAATATGTCCGATCCTCGCACCGTTGTAATGACGCTCAATATTCAGCAGCATTGGATTGTTGAACCTCTTGTGGTGTACACCTGATAAGACTCCTCCTTGTTTCACTCCCTGTTGTATATCAAATTGATGAGACAGTTCATTCTCCCATTTTACTCTCGTCATGTCCTTATAGATGTTGTTAATCAATAGCCACTCATCTCCCTGTACCTCATCCAGATATAATCTTCTCATCAGATGTGTATGTGGCACAACATCAAAAGCTTTCTGGGTATCAAGCGTAACAAGATGTAATGGTTTCTTTGATTCCTTTGCTTCATTCAGTACTTCTGTGATGATTACACCTGTATTAGTTGCAGACACCCCTTTGGTAAATCCTTTTTGAAGCTTGGATTGCGTCAGGTTTAATTTCTCTGATGATGTTTTGATCAGAATATTTTCAATCACTTTAAGGACAATAGGAGTGACTGTGATGCCTCTGTACTTAGTTGGTAGAATTTTTTCATCTTTCTTATGTACCGGTGTAAGAACTCCAATCTTCAAAATATCTGGGACTTTCTTCTGTTCAAAACATTGATTGATGAAGTCAGTTAAAAACTTGATGACCGGCAGCCCTCCCATTTTGATATGCTCTGCTTGACGTCCTAGATGATCTTTTGATTTCCCATTCTTCAAACTGCTTATTATCTTTTCAACTTCAATTTCAGAGATTGTCGGTAATGGCATATGTTGATCACTGCAGAGAGATTCAATCACAAATATGTCCTTGTCAACTTCTTTATCATATGTATCATTGAATAAAGGATCCTCCAATGGGGATGCCAAACTCGCAAAATACTCTGCCCATCCCTCTCTGGTATCTTCTCTTGATGATAGCGTCCTTCCATTGACAAATAGTTCCTTAGTGATTGTTGATTTATTTTGTCGCTGTTTATTCACTAATTTGAAGAATGGTGACGAGTTTTCCCCCTTTGCCTGTATAATCTCTTCAATCATCATCTTTCTATTGTTAACAGCCTCCAGTCTTTGAGCACTCCTCAGCAATCTCGAAGTCCTTTTTCTATTCATCAATAATATATTTGTTGGAGATTTAGGTCGTCCCTGCGTCTTCCATTCCCAAAATGATTTCTTAGACATCTTCACCGCTGCAGCAATCTCTTCTGACCAAACTCGTTCCTTCTTCTTAACCTTGACCATCTCTTTGAACTTCGGAATACTCTTTTTTGCAGCTGTTTTGAGAATTTTGGAGATATCTTCTATCATTAGACCCATATCAAACTGTGACTGTGATTTCCCACTTTTAAGATGACATCTTACATAGTCCTCATATAGCTGTTGGTTGCAATTCTCCCATTTTATACGGGCTGGTACTTTATTGCATTCTTCTTTTCTCTCATCGGATAAAATCAATTTAATCTTCCCTGTGACTGGAACATGATCAGATGTATTCAATTCACTTCTTTCAGCTATTGCAATATCTATTAGTAATTCCTGGTATTTCTTGTGGATAAAGATGTAGTCAATTTGAGACAAGTCCCTCTCATTTGTGTGGTAAAATGTTGGCCGCATGCATACGATACTCTTCATTCCAATATCATCTGCTGCACAATCAAGCTTGACATCTCTCCTGTTATTATCTTTCATCAAAAGAGAAGCGTTCCAATCCCCACAGTAAATTATTATATGGGTATCTCTATATTTCTTCGAAATTTCTGTGACTTCATCTAGATATGATCCAAATCTGTCTTCACTATCAGCATCTCCCCTTGAAGGCATATACACATTAATTAAACAGATCGGTGGTTCTACAGATATTTCCACTACTATAATATTGGGGGATCCATCTGGCAACATTTTGGTGACAGGAAATTTCTCTCTTTTGTGTAACGTGGCAACACCTCCGTATCCTCTTGCGGTGATATAATGTTATCTTCATCAACTGATTTGGAGTAAGTTGTATGAGAATCCTGAAATTCTTCCAGAAATCCTTGTTGATATTTATATAGCCAATGTTCTTGAATACCTAGGATGTCGCATTGATCTAGTAGTTGCTGTGTATATATCTGGTTACTCTTGATGTTTTTTACATTTATTGTCTTGATGGTAATTACATGCTCATTGCTGATTGAAGATGCCGCCATGTCACTTCCGAGGCTCGGCCCCCGCACAAAAAATGTTGTGAATCTTGACTTCTATCCACTTCACCAACTGCATCTTCTGTTTCATTATGTTATTTGATGCATTTCTGGTACAAGTTTTCTCCATTATAACAGTCTTCAGAGGGTGCTGTGGGTTGTGACTTCTATTCGTTTCCACATCAACAATAACTGAAGGCAGATGACTGATTTTTTTTGTATCCACATTAGCAATGACTGATGACTGATGAATAGTTTTATTTGTATCCACATCAGCAATAACTGATGACTGATTTGGTATTTCTTCTTGTGATCTGTACCGGTACTTGTATATGTTTGCTGTAAGTTTGTGTCCATACCCCTTTTAGTCTTAGATATCTCTATCCCGTTAGCTACGAAGCATCGATCCCTTCTTATGCTGTCCGACTTATTAGTTTCGTTATCAACATAATTGTTCATGTAGTCATTTCGGGTATTTCGCCATGAATTTTGGACAAATCTCTTCCTCCGATTCTGAACTTGTTCCCTTCCACTCAACACTGGGTGCATTAGCATGTTTCTGTAAGGACCATTGGCAGCATTGTTGACATAATGTGGATTACATGTACTCACATTTGGATGATACAGTTGTTGGCCTTCATAAGAACTTGGAGGTGGATTATTTATACCGGTGTGTGTATGGAATAGTTGCTGGCTTTCAGATGAAATTGGTGGTGATGCATGATGGTTTGTTAATATGGAGTTTTTCATTGTCTGGATCTCCTGTTCTTGAATTTTATATTGAATCTTCATTATGCTTACTTCCATCTCGATGTTCTTCCTTTTCAGCATTTCAAATTCTAGATTACAAGGATGTTGAGACTCCCAGTTACATGTATTATACATGTTTTGCTTGTTACCTGCATAACCTAGAGGTATAAATCCAGGTGGAGGTGTTACTGTGTTAAATGCAGGTCCATCAATTCTTACTTGCTTTTCAGTGGTATCAGGAATTGCAACCACCTTCATCCTCAGTATTCGGTTGGAGTTGTTGAGTTCTTCAATTTTGTTCTCAAGTTTTGAAATTTCTGATCGAGCAAGGGTTAGTTGATGAGATTGTTCACAAAGTTCTTGTTCTCGTAACTGGATCTTCTTTTCTTTCAATGCCAATTTTCGTTCTCTCCATTTCAAATCCTTCAGAGCAGCTGTACTAGTAACCTGATCCTGTTCTTTGCTACCGGAAGTTCTATCCAGATTATTACATCTATCTTCATCATCATGCTGACTGTCACAAACGTCTTTGATGTTTGTTTGCGATGATAGATTACATGTAGCTGAATATGACACATGCTGTATATCATAAACTCCATTTAGAGAAGTTACCATTGATGTTTGTGATGCATCTTCTAATGTTGAGATATTCGTTATGACATTTACATCAGGACCACTTCTTAGTTGTGTATCAATGCCTGTGACAGATGGATCTGAAAATCTGGAAGAGGAACAAGATGGTGCAGCTGGTACTTTCATTTGGTCGTCTAAAGTGGAACACCCAGGACATACATAGTTATAGTCCGGAACAGATTCAATTTGTTCAATTGTTGCAACTGAGAGCTTCAGACATTGGTATTGCATCCAATTTGAGCACTGTGGACATAATACAGCATCTATTTCAGCCGGATTCAAGCACAAATCACAAACAGCATCTATGACTTCTGATCCTGCAGTTGACGCTGAGGTTTCACATTCGACTGAGTATTGTTGACTGTCAGCAGTCTCTTCACTTTTACCAGACACACGCCTATTTATAAGCTGCTTACTTCTTGAATCAGATGTTACGTTATCTCGAAATTTCTTTTGTGAAGATTGAGACAGGATATCTTTAAACATGTCATCTATTTCTTCAATCTGGGTCAACTCGAACATACTATATTGTATCAGCGGCAAGTGCTCTTGGTAGAATAAAGAATGAGCCTGTACCCCATTAACAAGCACTGAAGAATTTGTATCATAAATGTTCATGGTATATTTCAGTCTAGAGTTCTCTTCACCTTTTTTCGACTTATTATACACTCGTAGCTGATGGTCAACCTTGATCCCCTGTTCATCCACTCCATGAGATGGTTTCAATTCGTATCTTTCATCTGAACTCAGCACCTCCTTTGAAGCATTCTTGAAAGCTTGCCATAAAGATGAGCTGAGTTGGAGATAATATTGCATACCTGGCTTGACTTGCACATCAAACTTCATACAATTGGCAGTCCTAAACTTCTTTAATAAAGAAGTCTTTTTATTTAAGGTGTAATATCTTCTTGAAGATTTCTCAGTAACAGCCTGGGATGCTTTTGTATCTTCACCATTTTCTTTCGAACTTTGTTTCACATTCACTTGGCCTCTAGTAATCATGTTGATACTTTAGTCTATTTACTCTTATTAATGAGCAAAAGCAGAGCAGGAATTGTGTTAGTAACAGAGCAGATAGAAATACCCTGTTCAGTTGGGTATGTTGAGTCTGAGAGCACAGAAATGAGAATGACTGAGTAGGATAATCTCAGAATCCAGCCTTCATGTACCAGGTTTGGCAATAAATTCTAAATTGACCCAATTCTTAGCCAATTAATAGCAGAATCCAGTAACAATTGCAAAACACTTCATCAGAATCTCTTTTCTTTCATGTATTAGGTATACCAGAGTAGATTATTCCCATTTCATTGAATTCCAGTTCATCAACAAAATACCGTTGGCCGTTATTTTTCAAGTCACCAATATTCGAGGTATAATAAAAATGTTAACACCTGTAATAGGCTAAAAAATACTACTTCACCATAGAAAACCAAAATCAACCAAATCAAGAGGTTCTGCGGTAACCAATTCAAGGTTTGTGTAACTTCTGTTACACCAATACAACTAAAACTTGATTTAAAACGATTTAAATTCTCCGAAAACTAAATTGTGACTTCTCTCTTGTTTACATCCGGACATGCCATCTGATACAATTTCATGCCTGGGGCTAAGTCTAATACTGTTCCATGCTGTTCGCATATTTCCATTGACTGAAGCTTGCTTCATGTTGCTATTAAAGTATTTTAAATTCCCATTTTTCTGTTAAATTAGGTCCATTTTTATTATAAATTGCCAAATTCTGAAGGAAAAGAGTTAAAATTGGTCAAGATATGCCTCTCAAAATGTAGCTTAATATTTCCTCTTCAATTTAGTAATATTAGGGTGTATATGGGAATAACGCATATTTCAGATTGTACAAAATAAAAAACCTAGTTAAATTGAATTTTTTATTTTTATTTATTTTGATGACTGACACTAATATTCGGGAGGCCTCATATTGAAAAAATAGAACCAATACTGCCCACTAGAACTCATTTTTAGTTTCAGTAAGGTCTATATCTGGATAAAATACTTTATGCAATGCCATTTAATGCATATGTACATATATATAGGAATCAGGGAGCTAAATATGTTCCAGAGTCACTATCGAATACACCGTGGTGAAGGACAATTGAAGAATGGCCTTCACCAAGGTGAAGGATAATTGAAGAATGGCCTTCACCTCATACAGGTGATCCATTATTTAATGATGAGATCTTGTTTATTTGATTTGTACATCATATCTAAATAATTTAAACTGGTGAATTAATTGGGAAAAGGATTTTTGTGAGTGTGAAATTTATTTAACTAGTTGTGGTATTTCTGGGGTTTTCCAGGTAAAATTTTGCTGCGGGATAACCTGTCTTACACCTGAGGAATTATTTCGAAAAGTAAACACATGGCCTATGGTTTTTCTTGCATTTTCAGGATGATCTGGTGTCAGTCTAACTGGGTAAACATCACTGGAATGGCTCGGAGGCTGAAATTCTGTGAATATGGCTGAAACGTTAACACTGTCGCCTATGGGAAACCATTTAGTTCAGTGATGCCTTTACAGCTGCTCGACGGGTCATGTGAGGGCGAGCAACTTTTATTCGTCCGGGGTCCTTAACCCTTTACCCAACAAAACGGCCAAAACCGGCCAAATAAAGCTTCAACAGCATAACATATCTTCGGTCTGTCTCAATAGAACCATACAAATATGGATATCATTGGAACCGGCTCCTTGGCCACATTGTGATAGTTACAGTTATGCCCCGTGCCAATGCATTCTCTTATATATGCGAGTCGACCATAGGTCGCATCGCATATATAAGAGAATGAATTGGCCTAAAAAAAATCTTTTTTTAACACTTTTTACCATTTTTTCTTACATTCTTTAACAATTTTATAATTTTTAATGTGTTAAGCCAATGCATTCTCTTATATTCTGTTGGGTAAAGGGTTAATACTCGTCCAATTCTCTTTTTATCATTTGTGTTCTTTCTTTTTGAGAACCGGTTTTCAGGCATGGTGTTCTAAAACAATCGTTTTCAAATAACAAATCAGAAACAACTTGAAGTGTTTTGGCATACATTTACTGAATTTCAAAGAACTTCTTTGTACACCACATTGGTGGACATGGATGGAGATGTTTTGCGATGATCCAACCCTTGAGCACACGTTGATCTATTTCTGATACTGTACGGATAAAGAGCATTATGCTCGGTGGTATTAACCGAGGTGTGGTTGAGTGGGGACTCTGTCGAGGCTAGTAATAAAGAGCGTTAACTATATATATATTCCTAAAATGGAATGAATAAAGAGCGTTATGATCGCTTGTGCGCAATGTTCAAACATAATTGGGTTTTATTAGTTTAGATTATAGAGAATTTACATGCGCGCAACTTGTAACGTGTGATGCTATGGAGATGGGTTATGATAAGATAAGGTTAGATAAGATTGAATGCAAAATACACACAATGGGTAGTTGCACGTATCATAAATACAACATATATATGGCATCAACGTCGTTTTTCGGTTGATCTATGGGCCTATAGATCGATCAGTAGACGAATAACTTACTGTATGATTCCGCGAAGCGGATTATATACTGAGTGTTATTTGTCTACTGGTCGATCTATAGGCTCATAGATCAACCGAAAAGCGACGTTGATGGCTTATAATTATGTGACCGTGCTATTTTATATACCAAATCAGTATATGCCTTTATTACATGCTACACATGTATACTAACTAAGTTATTAAACCTAACTCACTAATATACATTTTATAGCCGCATTGTAATCATTTCATTCCGCGTACTTGGTTCATTCCATTTCGCGCTATTCCGTTCTGTACATTCCCCGTTTCCTATGTCTCATTGCTGATCTGTATTTTGCTATTTACTATCTCTATCTACGCCCAATCTCTTACCCGCTTAAGTCTTCCTCTGTCTAGTTCAGCGCCCAGTATTAGTTCTAACTAAGGTGTTTTAGCCAATCACAGGTAAGCTTATTTACCGCGCTTTCTCAGTCCGTATTTCGTCACCAAGGTGTACGCATCGCAATATCGTATAACACTCTCAGTGTTATCCTAATTTCTTCATGCTCGAAGAATGTTAATAAGTTTAAGAAGTAATACTACGTTATGACATCTGACCTATGCTTTCCAAAGGATGGTATGTAATATTTGTTATGTTTTCACCCGTTATTATAGCTTGTATTTTAATAATATTGTCTTCGGTTTTGAAACTTTAGTGTTGTCACATTTGCATAAATATATTTGCCCCATAATGTATGGAAGTTGGAAATCGCACGCTGCGTTCATAATCACCCTTTTATACTAGCATGTAGGTTTTATTTCTAACTGTTCGTCACAGTTAGGATTGTGTCAAAATAGTTGTTTATATCGACAATAGGGAAGTTGGTTTATTGACACAATCACATTTCATATATTTATTAATATCCATACTGGATATTTATTCTGCAGCAACTACAACATATGTATTTGTTCACCAGGGTCCTTTTTCTCGATTTGATGTCTGATGTTTGATGCTCGTTGTGATGTTGCTGTCAAGCTGTTTATAAAGATGTGTTGTGATGTCATCCATGTTGTGATGCTTGTTGGATGTGTTCCGTTCGGTATTGCTTGATTATTCAATTAAATGCATGATGA
Organism: Siphonodentalium dalli; assembly: GCA_032622095.1. Lineage (NCBI taxonomy): Eukaryota > Metazoa > Mollusca > Scaphopoda > Gadilida > Siphonodentaliidae > Siphonodentalium > Siphonodentalium dalli. The sequence continues at coordinate 154,206,061 of CP136066.1, read as the reverse complement.
AGACTTTTAAGGTAGGCTTAGTGTTTTCATAGACCCTGCCAGATGTTTAGACTCAGAGCCCATAAATGTTTGTGATATAGCGACTGATGGTTCACTTAAGACCCACCGCTGTGCTCTACCACAATGGCGCCCACGTGTATAGCTTTAATCTCTGAGTATAGTGTGGAACTTTGAAATTGGTGAGAAAATTGGAACTTGGTGAAATTTCGTGTTTTCGGTCTGAAAAAATGACAATCAGGATTTCTGGAGATATTCAGCGTTGGAGTGGAAGAGACAATCAGATTTGAACAGTTTTATGCTAAAAAATGCATAAAAAAACATAAATTCTGTTGAAAATTGATGAATTTTGTTGAAAATTTAAAATTTTCATGTTATTCAGTGAAATTTGTAAACACATTGTTTTGGTGTGGCTGTATTCCTTTAATATCATAATTATGTCTAAATTTTTGTATTGTCAGCTCTGTTTAGTCGTTTTTAGCGTTTGGGCAACGTCCAGGCATTAAATTCGATTTGTTACTCTGCCAATATATCGTGGTCCGGATTTTGGTAAATTGAAACCCGGTAAAGTTGTGTTTTCCGGAATTTGGTAGTCCGTGGTTTCGTTTTCGTTTCGTCACCGGATTACATTTTCTATTGGTCAGAACAGAAAGTAAACAAATAAGCACATGGCCGTTTGTTGTTGTATAGTCTGACCAACTTTAGTAGCCTTTAAAGCTAATTATTAGCTTTTGTTTAGGTGTAGTTAGGTATATAATATATCCGTCCAGCCACACATTATGTATTGTATGCTGTCAAAGTTTTTCTTTGACTAAAACAGTATCAAAGAAGTGACATTTGTTGTATTAAATGTTCCAGTACTGAATGCATAGGCCAAATGTCAGCTTGTGAATTGCAAGGTGAATTTTCATTGCACATTACCGGAGATTTTCTGAAACCGAAGTTGATCGAGAATTTTTCTAAATTTCTTGACATTCGGTCATCACTTTTTTGTGACGGTGTGATAAATACCTTTTGTCTCCAACATTATGCAATGCAATTCTGACTTTGCATTAATAAGTTAGTAGTTTTCAGACCCGGTGTTGGACAAATTGTCCCAACTAGTTCTGGTAGTATAAGCAGGTGTTGTCATTTTGGTTTGTTGATAGTTGTGACATGGTAAGTTGGTGTCGGAGTCTGCAGTTGTCGGAGTCTCAGGTTAACGGTGAGTCAACCCTGATCCCTCCCCTGCCACACCCTCTTTCCCACTAATTTTTTTTTGGAGCCAAGTACGCATCGCGCTTGCTTTCATCTCATTTCATCAGATAGGTGCATGAGTTAATTCGTCGCGACACTAATTAGGTGGAAGTTTAACTTAACAAAACTAATTAGTAGCAGTTGTCGGCAAGAAAACTTGCAAATTTTCAGCCAGTCCACACTTAGCATGCAAGCGGAAGTGAAATTTGTATTAAAATTTTCAGACGACGGTGAATTTATAGTGCGACAATAGGTGATTGTAAAAATCTTTATTGATTTTCAGTGACGGTGAATTGTGAGAATTTTGTATTTGACGGTGGAGTATATAGCTCGAAAATAGGTGATTTTTCAGAGCAAGTTCGGAAAATAATTTTTCGAATCAACTTTCAGTTGACGGTGAACTTTAATGTTCATATGTCAACACGTGAATGATTATATTTCAGTTTTTTCGCCGGACGGCACAATTAACTTGAAATTAGGTGATTATTGGTGACGTCGTGGAAAATTAATTTATTTTTCCATTGTTGAGTTTGTAGTGTGTGATTGATCAGGTTAGATCTGACTTTGAAATTTTTTCAGTTGACGTCAGATAGCGAGCGGAAATAGGTGACTTGAATATTTAATCGCAGATTAATTTTGAGTTTTGATGCGACTTGTAGGTATTCGCTTGGTAGTTAAATTGTAGGTGACTTACAGTGTTCTGAGTTACGGTGAAGTTGAGAAATTTTTATTTTTCAGAATTTTTCTTACGTAGTAGGACTTGAGAATTTTTCTTGAATAAAATTTTTTCTGCAGAATTATTATTTTTTTCCCCGCAGGTTTAATTACAAAATGAATTTTGTTTTTCAGTGATTTCTGAGTTGGTAGGCAGAAAATACTTTTTTCTGTATAAATTTCAGTGCGTCGGTTTTTCAGATATTGAGTTTAGCTTATTTTCATTTGACGTTTTCAGCGTTCAGCAAGGTTATTTACTTTGACCTTTACACTTATTGATTTTTTTTCCCAGAATTCTTTTGTAGGTTTCGACTTGAATTTTTTTTTTATTCCAGTTAAAGCGACACTTGTTTTTTTCCTCCGAGATATTTCTTAGAATTTGTAGGTCGATCGTGGTTGAAATATTTTCAAACTTTTTCTAGCTATTTCCGAGTTAGCGAAAGATGGCGTCACAGATTTCAGAAGAAGTTATGTTGGAAAAGCTGAGAGCTGAGATTATGGAATTGACAGTTCAGATAGAGGAGTTGAAGAGAAATAGTGCAAATAATTATGATAATTATTACAGCAATGATAATTATAACAGTGGTTATAACTCTTACTCCAGACAGCGTTCGCAGAGATATCGGAATAGGAATCGCAGCAGGCAGTATACTGAGAGAAGCGATAATGCTCATTATTTTCAGAAGGAGTCACATAATGTTTCAGATGAGAGAAATGATTATAGTAATCCCACAAATGATAGATTACAAGGAGAGTATGTATCTGGTAGATACACCGGATGTTGGAAATGTGGTGATTTGACGCATAAAGCGTTTGGTTGTAGGAAAGGTGGATACTATCGCTACTATGATAGAGATAAAAAATTTCGTCCACAGGATAGATCCCGGAGATATATTAACAAATCACAATTTGTTAATGATTCCAGTAAGGAACATTGTATAAATGGAAATGCTACGGAGTCAGATATTATTGTTTCAGGTTACAATACTAAGGCTCTTGTTGATACAGGTTCGACTTGCTCCACAATTTGCGAGCAATTTTACAGCACTTTCTTGAAACATATTCCTTTGCAGCCCTTGTCTGTTATACTTAATATAGAGTGTGCTGATGGCAACAAACTCCCTTATCTTGGATATATTCAGTGTCCTATTACAGTACCTTCCTTAGGACAAGATCCGGCAAAGAGTTCATTTTTCTTGTAGTGCCAAACAGTTCTTATAACATGTCAGTGCCAGTTTTGCTAGGAACTAATATTCTTTCAGAACTCATGCAGTTGTGCAAGGATGCACATGGTAACAGGTTTTTACAGAATGCAAACTTGTCATCATCTTGGTTCATGGCATTCAGATGCATGATTTCTAGGGAGAAAGAACTTGCTAAACACAACTTTGTTCTAGGTCATGTAAAGTCTGCTGAGAATACTCATGTTATTCTCCATCCTAATACTAAGAAAGTTGTTACTGGTTTTATTGATCACAAGATTCCTTACCAACCCACATGTGCTATTTTGCAGCCTCTCCCAGATGATGAACGGTTCAAATATTTAGAGATAGGTCCATATATTGTGAAATATGATTTCAAGAGCACTGATACTGTTGATGTTCACTTGTCAAATATTTCTTCTAGGACTATCAGTATAGCACCTAACTCTGTTATTTGTCAGGTACAGCCAGTCTCTGTTGAGCAAGATATTGAAACCTCCCCAGGTTGAGAGACTACCTCTTCATTTCTTGATAAAATTACTATGGATGTTTCTTCTCTTGATGATGCAAAGGATATATCTGTTGCATTGAATCTTATCAAAGAATTTTCAGATGTTTTTTCACAGCATGATCTTGACTTAGGTTTTTACAGTGCAGTTAAGCATAGGATCGACATGTATGATTCTACGCCTTTCAAGGATCGTCCGAGACGTTTACCTCCAAGCATGATTGATGAAGTGAGAAATCATCTTCACCAGTTGTTAGCTGCCGGCATTATACGCCGATCTCACAGTCCATATTCTTCTAATGTTGTTTTAGTTAGGAAGAAGGGTTCAAATGACCTTCGTATGTGTACAGATTTTAGAATTTTAAATAAACGCACTATTCCAGATAATTATGCACTCCCTAGGCCTGAAGACCTTTTTGATTACTTAGCAGGTGCCAAGTACTACTCAGTTCTCGACCTCAAATCTGGTTTTCATCAATTGGAGATTGCAGAGGAGCACAAGGAGAGAACAGCTTTTACTGTTGGGGGTCTAGGTTTCTATGAATATAATAGACTTGCATTTGGTTTGAACAATAGTCCTTCTAGCTTTCAGAGAATGATGGAAGACTGCCTCGATGGTCTTAACAGGAATATATGTAATATTTATGTTGATGACGTCATTGTATGGTCAAAATCTGTTCCAGAGATGTTGGAGCGACTTAGACTTGTTTTTGACAGGCTCAGAGAATGTGGTTTGAAACTGGCTCCAGCAAAGTGTAAATTTTTCATGCGCCGTGTCTCATATGTAGGCCATGTAGTTTCAGAGAAAGGTATCGAGACGGATCCTGCGAAAGTTGACAAAATTGTCAACTGGCCAGTTCCCAAGAACTCTGATCAATTGCGATCATTTCTTGGCTTTGCAGGTTACTACAGAAAATATTGTCCAAATTTTTCCAGGATTGCTAAGCCCTTGACAGATTTACTTCCCCCTACAAATACAAAGAAGCCAAAGAACAAGGGTAAATCCTCTTTTACAGGGAAATGGAAATGGGAGCATGAGCAGCAGTCTGCATTTGATACTTTGAAAGATCGTCTTTCTAATCCCCCAATTTTAGGTTACCCCGATTACAGCAAGCCCTTTGAAGTCCATACTGATGCGTCCCTCCATGGTTTAGGTTGTCTCCTTTACCAAGAGATCGATGGCGTGAAGAGAGTTATTGCGTATGGCAGCCGAGGAACCACAGCAGCAGAAAAGAATTACCCGGCACATAAGTTAGAATTTTTAGCTTTAAAGTGGGCAGTTACAGAAAAGTTTTATGACTATTTATATGGTTATTATTTTGTAGTGTATACTGATAACAACCCTTTAACATATGTTTTAACTTCAGCCAAATTAGATGCCACTGGACAGAGATGGTTATCAGCCTTAGGTTCTTTTAAATTTGATATAGTTTACAGACCCGGTAAATCTAATACCGATGCAGATGCCTTATCCAGGTTGGATACACCTCCTCCAGATATTATTACAAATGATTCAGTACAAGTTATTTGTAATTCACTACAGGTGCAGCAACCTTTTGTTGAAAGTTTATGTTGCAGCACTGATGTTTTAAATTCTGTTCAAGATGATGTAGGTCATGATCTTGATGAAATGAATTATAAGGATTGGAGAAGATTGCAGGAAAGAGATGATGTATTGTCCGTATGGTTATCAGCCGTGAGAAGAAATAGTTGCCCAAAGAGAAAGTCCCTTCCCCCTTCTAAGCTTCATTCAGCATTTTGAAGACATTTTTCTAAGCTTAGGTTGCAGCGAGGAGTTCTTTATAGAGAGTCCACTTTTAATGGTAAAACCACCACTCAGCTTGTTTTACCATATTCACAGATTACTTTTGTTCTTAAATCATTACATAATGATATAGGACATCCAGGTCGTGACAGAACAGTTTCACTTGTGAAAGAAAGGTTTTATTTTCCAGGTATCGACAGTGCTGTCGATGATTGGATAAAACATTGTCATAGATGTATTCGAGTTAAAACTAATCCGAATTTCAGAGCCCCTTTAGTATCCATCACTACCTCTCAACCTCTTGAACTTGTTTGTATTGATTTTCTTACTCTTGATTGTTCTAAAGGTGGTTACCAATATGTTCTTGTTATGACAGATCATTTTACTAAATATGCACAGGCTTACAAGGAACATGACTGCAAAGACTACTGCTGATGTATTGTTTAACAATTTCTTTATTCATTATGGTTATCCTCAACGTATTCATAGTGATCAAGGTGCTAATTTTGAATCTCAACTTATTTCTGAACTTTGTCAGCTTTGCAGCATCAAGAAGTCCCGAACTACTCCTTATCATCCGATGGGGAATGGTGTTACAGAGCGATTTAATCGCACACTTATTAGTATGTTAGGTACTCTTAATCCTGACCAGAAACATGATTGGAAATCTCACATAGGTCCTCTTGTTCATGCTTACAATTGTACTAGGCATGAAACTACTGGTTTTGCTCCTTTTCAGTTGATGTTCGGAAGAGAACCACGGTTACCTCTTGATGTTTTATTTGGTCTGAATAAACCTGATTCTGATCAAACTTCTTATTGTGATTATGTTTCAGACCTTAGAGACTTTCTGATTCTTACAGATTAGCATCCAAATCTATGTCTGGTGCTCAGAGTAGTAATGCCAAATATTATAATCGAAAGCTTCGTGGTGCAACTATACATGTAGGTGATAGAGTCTTAGTAAAGACATTAGCTTTCGAAGGCAGACATAAATTGGCAGATAAATATGATTCTGAAGTATACACTGTTAAATCTCAACCTAATTCTGACATTCCTGTTTTTAATTTAGAAGATGACAGTGGAAAGCAAAGAACTTTACATAGGAACCACTTGTTGCCTATTGGTTCTTTACCCTTTGACTTTCCAGATGATGACACAGCCCTTAAATCTCCTCTTGAACAGAGAGATGCTGATGCCCCAATTGTAGATCCTCTTATCCCACCTGTACGGCCACCAGAGTCTAAGGTGCGGAAACGTCGTATTTCAGGTACTGGTAGTGTTACTTCACGTGATGAAGTTTGTGATAACCATATTAATGGTTCAGACCATATAGATGGTTCAGATGAAGAATCAGTGATTTGTTTTGTTCCACAGGGCGTTGCAGGTATAAAATCTGCTCCTAATGCAGTGGACAGTTCAGCTCCATCTCGTCGGGGTGACGACTTTCCTGCGAGATTGGAAGCTGGTGGTATTTCTTCTTCCTGTGGTGACGACCGCACTCAAATAGATGAGTTCAGGGAAGTTAGAACTGATGTCGGTGATGACAGTAATGTTGATATTTCAGCTACACAGGATTCGACAGGTCAACTTGAACTTCGTTCCACAGGTGATAGCAATGATGAGGCTGATGAGAATGATGAAGTTGTTGATATTGTCCGTGTACCTTTAGCATCTATTGCAGAAGATAATGTTGTTGTTGATGGTAATGTTGACGGTGCGAAAGCGAATGTTTCAGGTGATGATGGTGCCTCGAGTAATAGTCAGAGTGGAGATAGAGAAAGTATTTCTCTTTCAGATTCCATACCAAAACCAGTACCTAGAAAATCTAGCAGAGCAAAGAAACCTCCATCATGGATGGGTGATTATATTTCAAATAATATTCAGCCCATTTCAGGTGGAAAAGATGAATATAAGAATCAGCTTTTGCGTAAGCTTATGGAAAATCAGATTTGCACCAAGGTAGCTCCAGATGTTCTTCAGTCCATTCTGAAGACTATCTTGGATGAATAAGATTTTCATTTTCAGTTCACTCATTTATATTCAGTGATTCCATATTACTGATATGTCAGTTTCAATGATGTGTGTATACATTGGACATAGGCATTGTCCTGTTGTGTAAGTTGTTTTTAAAATTGATTCTTTTATAAATTATGTATTGATATTATGTATTGTTAGGTATCACTTATCATCTTCGTACGATCAGAGATATTTCCACTTATTCCAGCTGACGATCCAGTGTAGAGCTACGACTCATATGAGGTACCAGTTTTCAAGGAATTCTATTTTTTTTTGTTATATACTCTGTGAGGTGATAAAGTGTTCCTTTCTATATATGATTATGATTTTAACATATTTGTGTTGATTGTTGTGTATTCATGATTGAAGTTCTCAGATAGACCAGCCAGTGTGAATCAGTGGTGATTCCATTTCAGTGGTGTTGTGTGATATATTCACGTTGTTTACTGTCTACGCCAGATAGTGAAGATTAAGTTGATTAAGTGAAGTTATATAATGCTGATATTTGATTTCAGTTCTGAAGATAGGTCGGTGTCAAGGTTATCTCTGTGTATGAGAATGTTATAGATGATAATTTTCCATTATCAGTTGCAGAGTTTGAAAGTCAGTAGCGACATTTCCTTTCAGTATTGGTTTAAATGACTAGGGAGTCATTTTGTCAACAGAGGGGAGAGTGTGACCGTGCTATTTTATATACCAAATCAGTATATGCCTTTATTACATGCTACACATGTATACTAACTAAGTTATTAAACCTAACTCACTAATATACATTTTATAGCCGCATTGTAATCATTTCATTCCGCGTACTTGGTTCATTCCATTTCGCGCTATTCCGTTCTGTACATTCCCCGTTTCCTATGTCTCATTGCTGATCTGTATTTTGCTATTTACTATCTCTATCTACGCCCAATCTCTTACCCGCTTAAGTCTTCCTCTGTCTAGTTCAGCGCCCAGTATTAGATCTAACTAAGGTGTTTTAGCCAATCACAGGTAAGCTTATTTACCGCGCTTTCTCAGTCCGTATTTCGTCACCAAGGTGTACGCATCTCAATATCGTATAACACTCTCAGTGTTATCCTAATTTCTTCATGCTCGAAGAATGTTAATAAGTTTAAGAAGTAATACTACGTTATGACATCTGACCTATGCTTTCCAAAGGATGGTATGTAATATTTGTTATGTTTTCACCCGTTATTATAACTTGTATTTTAATAATATTGTCTTCGGTTTTGAAACTTTAGTGTTGTCACATTTGCATAAATATATTTGCCCCATAATGTATGGAAGTTGGAAATCGCACGCTGCGTTCATAATCACCCTTTTATACTAGCATGTAGGTTTTATTTGTAACTGTTCGTCACAGTTAGTATTGTGTCAAAATAGTTGTTTATATCGACAATAGGGAAGTTGGTTTATTGACACAATCACATTTCATATATTTATTAATATCCATACTGGATATTTATTCTGCAGCAACTACAACATATGTATTTGTTCACCAGGGTCCTTTTTCTCGATTTGATGTCTGATGTTTGATGCTCGTTGTGATGTTGCTGTCAAGCTGTGTATAAAGATGTGTTGTGATGTCATCCATGTTGTGATGCTTGTTGGATGTGTTCCGTTCGGTATTGCTTGATTATTCAATTAAATGCATGAAGACTTTTAAGGTAGGCTTAGTGTTTTCATAGACCCTGCCAGATGTTTAGACTCAGAGCCCATAAATGTTTGTGATATAGCGACTGATGGTTCACTTAAGACCCACCCCTGTGCTCTACCACAATTACAACAGCGTTTGACCATATGTCGCATTTTTGTGAAAATATCTGTTATAAAACAGTAGACATTCGAGAGCAAATATGGTCTCCCAACGGAAAGTTTGCTTGGGCCACTCTGGCGAGATTCAAAATTGGTCGAGTTTAGCCTGAGTGACTTTGCTCCGAAAGTTTAATGTCAAGGTCGACAATGAATAACAAAATAATACAAATAGACCTAGGGATAGTAGCCTACGGTAGGCGAAAATTTCAAAATCGACTATATACATTTGAAAGGTATATTGCATTCTGAATACGAAACTGAAAGAATTTTGAAGATTGCACTTGCTATACAAAAGTTATGGCCCTTTGAATTTTCGGAAAATCAGAATTTTTCCGTCAGTCTTAGGTGACAGTAGATTCGAATATTGACCATGATAGTCAAATCGCGTGTACTACCTTCAAGAAATGTTTTCTATTCATGTCATATACATTTTGAAGGGAATATTATTCCGAATAATATTATATATGAATTGAGGCCCTGGCCTTCTATATCTTGAGTTACGGTATATCCCTTGGATAGTATAGAAATTCTATATATATATATTCTTGTCGGTCAAACTGCTAAATTTCTAAATCTGCCGACTGCCGATGGATTGTAATCATCTGCACCAACTATGGCAAATGATCTGAAGCAGTAACACATAATGTTATATATCATTCGAAAGGGCATGTCATTCTGAATAGAAATCTTAAAGAATGTAGAAGATTGCCCTTCTTGGTCAAGAGCTATGGCCCTTTGAAGTTTTAAAGTTTTTAAATGAGTTTTAAAAAATTCATATTTTGTTCTGCCGGTTCAAGGTTCGAACCCCGTCGGTAGGGGTAAGCACTATATGGACTACCGGTACCCGTAGCGAAGATTTCAGAAGACTAATACATACATACAAATCTGATCCTGGAAACTATCGTCCTGTGAGTCTAACCTGTATTCTCTGCAAATTATTGGAGTCTTTCGTGGCTGATGCTGTTATGACTCACATGGAAGAAAATAACCTTTTCACTACATGTCAACACGGATTTAGATCTGGCCGCTCATGTAAAACTCAACTACTCGAATATCTATCACATGTGACATCGTCTCTTGATAACAGCGAACCAGTTGATGTTATATATTTCGATTTCAAAAAAGCCTTTGATAATGTTCCGCACAATAGGCTACTCAGCAAAATATATTCATACGGAATTCGTGACAACATTTTCTCGTGGATAAAGGAGTTTCTGTGTTGTCGACAACAAAGAGTTCGAGTGAGTTATTCATTCTCAGACTGGACATCGGTGATCAGCGGTGTACCTCAGGGTTATGTTCTTGGACCTATTCTTTTTACAATGTACATTAACGATTTACCTGAATGTGTTACTACCACATGCAAAATTTTCGCTGATGATACTAAGATCATTGGAAATCCACTTCAGGACAATATACAACTAGATGTTGATGCTATGTGTAAGTGGTCCATGGATTGGCAATTACAATTCAATTCTAAGAAGATGCATGTTATACACATGGGCCACAACAATCCTCGCAATATATATGTGATGTCTGATGTTCCAGAAAATCCACCAATATTAGCCAGCCCATCAGAAAAAGACTTAGGAGTAACGATTGATGAAAAATTGAAATTTGACATCCACATTAACGCTGTATGTAGTAAGGCATACCGAATCCTCGGCATAATAAAAAGAACATTCGTCAGTTTGGAATTGGACACGTTCAGACAGTTATACATATCCATGGTAAGACCTGTATTGGAGTACTGTAACACTGTTTGGCACCCTCACCATACATACCAGTGTGTGTCACTAGAGTGTGTACAACGTCGTGCTACAAAAATGGTCCCACAACTTCAAGAACTGGATTATAAACAAAGATTAATATGTCTCAATTTGATGTCAGTGAAGTTTCGCAGATTCCGTGGAGATATGATAGAGACCTTCAAAATTTTAAAACAGTCTTACAACGTAAATCCGGACTTGTATTTTTAAAGATCATTATCTACAACCACAAGGGGTCACTCGCTGAAATTACAATTGCCTCGTAAAACTAAAGACAGGCAAATATTATTTCACCCAGAGAGTTGTTATACCATGGAACAATTTACCAGAGATGATTGTTTCATCCGTCAACCTGACGCAGTTCAAAGAACTGTTTGACTCATATTTCTATAGCCAGAAATATGAGTACGATGAGTGATTTTAACATATTGTTTTTATGATTACGTTATAATTTATATTCATGTTTCAAATCGGAACAAAAAGTCGGATGACTTGTTTCGAAATAAATGATACTGATACTGATACAAGTAATATATTATTTTAAAGGGTGTTTCATCCTGAATAATACTATGGCTAAATTGAGAAAAATTGCCCTACTGTGTCAGAATAATTGCCCTACTGTGTCAAGAGTGTCAGCCCTTTAACATAATTTTACATTGTATTAAATATCAGACCGAAAGCTTAAAATTTTGAGTTATATCGTAAAGTCGATGAAGTCATACATCTATCATTTGTATTGCATACATGTATATGCCCTATATCATTTTGAAGGTTTTTTTTTTTGCTAATTACAAATCTGAAATATCTTAGAAGATAATCATTATGGTTAAACAACATGTGTTGTTTGAAATTAATAAATGTGTGATATCTTCCTGACAATGTTACGTTAAGTCGGGCAGGTGGAGTGTCATTACGTATTCAGACAATAATTTACACATGGCTATAGTTTTATCACTGATACAGTACTGATCAGATCTAAATAGGATAGTATATAGGATATGCTCTAACTATTTAGTAGCAAGCCCTCCCATTTTATTGGAGGGACAGTACAACTCAACTCCCATAGTACCTGGTGAGTAGTTTCGTTGAAGTGGGCCCTGGCGTTTGGTGAGTCGAAATTTAGCGTTTGACTGATGTTTCACTGTACCAAACATAAGCGGCATTCTTGCTACACAGACTTAGGGATCAGTGTTCACTGTTTTGCGATTGATGACAATGAGTCAAAATTTATGTTTTCCAATCAGCTTCATGAGCTGATCTCAAAGGAAACAGCTTATTTTTTTTACTGTTCAATGTATGATGAAACAATTAAGAGGTACTATCCTAAATTTCACATTAAACAAAATAGTTCCACATAATTTGATTATAATTCCACAGTTACCAGTATTATAATAAATTAATATTGTTCACATGATGGGTGATCATTTTTTAAGTATAACACTGATCCCTACTGGAATTGAAAAATCCAGCATAATTTCGACTCCAATAAACTTGGAACAAACCGAAATGTTAAATTTATATCAGAATCCAGGAAATTAATTTGTAAACTTGTAAAGTTAGAACTTTGTTTGGTTATTACTGTACCCGTATGGAATTTAAGGTATTTTGTCATTCATACTTTATTTTTATTTTTAGTATGTTAGTTTACTAGCTCTGTTTATATGAATAAAAAGTATGTGCTGAATACCACTTGTGACTAGAGAACTAAATTAATCAATGCGAACCAGAATGACCAATTATTAAACAAACTAAAAAATAATCTACTACTATCTAGTCACCCATAGTACTTAATAAAAATACAGAACTTGAAACAGGAAGGAATCATGCAAAGATTTTTTTCAGTAACACAGTCTGACTCTGAGTGAACCCATGTTCACTCAGACTGGGACTTACCATACCACAGCAGCTGTTACTCAGAAAATCAACCTATTTTTGAATATACCGGTTACCCTTAGTACTTTATCAAAAATAGAAAAAATTTAATTTGAAACAGGAAGAAAACATGACAATTTTTGAAAAATATACCGGTTGCCCTTAGTATTTAATCAAAAATAGAAAGAACAAAACTTTGAAAGAGGAAGAAATCATGCAATTATTTTTAACTAACCCAGTCTGACTCAGAGTGAATCTGGTTTACTCAGACTGGGACTTACGGTATTAAAGCAGCTGTTACTCAGTATTATGTTATATTTTATATTGTATTAAACCCCACTAGAAGTAGTACAGGTACGCTTGCATACAATGTTTGGCATTGTATATATATTTAGTTGTATGACAACTCGAGAAGTAGAGCTGCCAATCATTTATTAAACCCCACTAGTACTAGTGCAGGTACGCGTGCATACAATGTTTAGCATTGAATATATTTAAAGTTCTATTGCCACTTTAGAAGTAGAACTGGCAATTCTTTAATTTTTATTTATTTACTTTCATTTATTGGACCTCACTAGTACTAGTGCAGTTGCACAATGTTTACTGTCAATAATTAATTGGGAATTATTTTAGCATTACCTTCATCGTCATATTTTATCATCAAATGTTCTATTCGTTTGCCAATGAGATAAGATGCCCTGTAAATATCTTGTTCCAACTGAGGTATTTTGAAGGATTCCTTAATGAGATGCTTCACGTTGTCTGCAAGTTCGTCGACTGACAGGTTACGGCGACCCTCGCCATCCTTTATTGAGAAACGAAACAAGGACTGGTCTGCTTCTTGGCACAACATTTGTTCTCTAAATCCTAATTGTGCCTTCAGTGCATCTTCTTTATTAATTTTGGCTTTCAATTGAGCCACTGGATTACTAACCTGTTCCTCTGACTGATAAAATCCGAAATGGAGAATATCTGCTATGATCATCTCCTTCTCTCACAGCCGCTTTGCAACCCTCTCCTCTTGTTCCTTTCTTTTAATTCTCCGATTCTCTTCTCGAGATCTAATAATCTCCTGTCTTCTTGCGCTACTGAGTTCATACAACTGTTTTGAATTCATCTTTGCCTTTATCAGCTCATTCTGCACTTCTCTAGTCTTTCCTGATAACCACTCATCTGTTTTGTTCAAGCAAAACATTAAATAAGTCTCTTGCGAAATATGCGTAATGCTCGGCTTGAAGCTGATCACAATATGCAAATACTCTCTGCAAATTTGTTGTGCTTCTCCACAATACTCGTTACGTCCCTCACCTCTTTTCCTTTTCCATAGAACTCTCCCCGTCAGGAATTCCTTGTAGTGTTCTTTCATTAGTTTTGTTATTGCGGACAACAATACACATATGAAGGTCTCAACCTCATCATGTTTTGAAGGTGCTACAAGAGAATAATATACCTTAACAATCCACTGTGCGTGTGGTGTGATTGATAGCTCTCCTAACATGAATTTCTACACTTGTGATGCATCAGTTTCTAGATAATGTAATACATCAGCTATTATGACAGACAGATCAAGTAAATGCACATCCTTGTTTTCTGTTATTCTCCATAGTGGACCAGTGAGTAACTTGTTGATGAGACAAAGAGCTTTGCAGCCTGCAATATCCATAGGCTCTTTCAGGTCTGCCAACACAGCTTTCAAAAGTAAATTAAGCGGACCTTTAACTTACAGATAGCAGATCATATTCTCATGGAAAAAGTATACATATGCTTCATTGAAAAATATAATATGAAATATGTTGCCTCTAAATGGAACAATTGGGAGAGATCTCATATCATTCTCTTTCAGATTATCAGCAATGTACAGTTTAAAAACTCCATGACATCCTGATTTTTCATCTTCTCTTGCAAATGCTTTGGCAGCTGTCCGTATAAGCATTGTGGTGCCCGGTTCCGTTGGCTTCATTATTTGCGGCCCTACAATTTTCGGCCTCTTCAAGCATAGCTGCTGGGAAACCTCTGCAATTTGCACAAAACTATGCAAACCACATAATTTTTTTTAAAGATTTTCTATGGCTACCCTGTCTTGCTGATTCATTTCATCCCAATGTGGCTTTATATCGGGGAGAATATTCTTTCTGTAATTCTCCAACATCTCATGCCATTTCAGTTATGTAGCTGCTCTATCTGACATGGTGTTCTGAATATTACACAATATTTTTTTTACCAACATCGCAACTTGTCTCTTGCTTTCTGTCATCAATATCCTGCAGAACTTCTTAGAAAGTTTTTAATGTGTCATCTGCTGACTTTGTCCCAAGGTCTCTAATACCGAGTAGTACCCAGTGTCTCTGTTTATCATATGTGGCATGGAATCCCATGTACTTCTCTCCAAACTTACTGGTTTCATCACTATACAGATTAGTGTTTTCTTTCTAACTGAAAACTTCCGCTATCTGCGATTGTGATAACCCAAATCGTTCTATGTTCATATTCCGCACAGTCTTCGATGAAGGGATCCGTGAAACCTCCTTGCCAATGAATCCTAAGACCGCATTAATAACTGGTTCTACATGTTCATGACCAACATGGTGTTCTAATAGTTTGTAAATGACTCTGTGAAATTCTGAACTATAGCAGTTTTTCTCATTTTCATGTTTCAACGTTCCTTGATTTCATCAATTCTAATACATTCTAATTTCAATGTCTTCTTCAAGAGCCATCTTTTCCTGTTGTATTGAAATTATTTTCTCCTCTGCCAATGCAAGCTCATCATGTAGCTGGGCTATGATATTGTCAGTGTCACCTTCATCAATCTTTCTGGATTTCTCTCTATAGTATGCTTCCCTACATGGTGTGTGTTTCAGTTCGGTCCTGCTGTATTGCACCACTGCTCTACTGTTGTCTAATTTTGTACCAAGAACTTTATTATCATCTATTTGGTACTTCAGTTTCTCTGTGGTCTTATTCAATTGGGATTGTATCATCTCAAGTTTTTCAACTGCTACAATGGAGCTGCTACGATTCAGTCTTTGTTCTGAAATTTCTTTGCAATAATCACGTTGGCAGACATCCGATGCATCTCCACCAGGCCCTGCACTGTGTATTTCAGGATATTTGAATGCACTTGATGCCCAGAAATCAAATTTTCCTTTGGCATTTGATTTTGATTTATCCTTGCTGTGAACCCTTATGTCTTCCACACTCGGTCAATAGCTGATACCACAGATGTTAATGTAATACAACCAGCATCAGACTTTCCCAACTTCTGATGAATTAGCCATTGGGCACATTTCTGCTTACCATTTAATTTATAGTATTCGGATACTTCTAAGTTAGTCAGATCAGACATATTTCAATTTTTACAGCAAGCCAAATGAAATGAAGAACAAGTAATTCGGAAAATTGATACTGAAAGCTATTAATTTAGTTCAATTACAAAATATGCTGGCCAAATGGAATCAGTAATTAATAGTCAGAAATTAATTGTAACGATAAAAAAAACAGAAAGACGTCACAAGCCAAATTCCACGATGTCAACAGCGCAACACGTGTGTTTGTTTACAAAATACGTTTACACAAATCGATATCAGCCCAAAAATACGAAAAGTGCTCCAGAGCACGCGCAAACAATCGATAGTTTCTAGTAGACGAGTATCTTAAAAAACAAGTTTTTGAAAAACATTGGCGTCGTTAGATGGTATAAAGGCCTTCTATAATATGAAATTTGAACGAAAATCGGCAAGTTCCACGCTCCTTTCTGATGATAAAACAAGAATAATTGTGCGAATAAATTAGTTTTTGAAACATCGAATCAAAGGTCAGGTGACCTCGATGATGTAAATTGAATATTTACCCACGATTCAATAGATAAGTCACGCAGCGCAATCGGCCAATAATAAACCGCGAAAGCGCCCGAGAACTTAAAATTCAAAATGGCGGCGACCTTGCGTAAACAGAAAGGTACCGCCTACAGTTCTCACCGCATTCTGTTTTATTTTTAATGCGGCTTGAAAACAAACCTGATCAACGAAAATTGATAATCCTATAATCGATGAACACAATAAGCTGAAAAATAATGACATTTATATTATTTATCCTGACATACTAATTAGCTGAATTTTGATAATTTAGCATTGTGCAGAATGGGAAAATGTAATTACGTTGTTTGTCTCCCATCGCTAAACAAGTCATTTTTCACAAACTACAGCAACATTTATGCAGAAGAAAGTAATTTGGGAAATTAAAATGGAAGTGACATGTTTCAATCTTTGCATTTGACAGAAATCCGGACTGCATGACATTATCTGTACGTCTCAAAGCCGCAACTTCAGTTGATTCAGACTCGACAAGTTGAACACGAGAACAAGAAATTTCAGATTTATCCGGGAACATCACCATGGCGCTTGTAGTTGTACATGTTGTAGTGTTCGAATTGACGATTGTTGATGCTGATGATTGCAATGGTTGGACGTGATAGGACTGTGAAGACTTGAGGACTGCTTCGGAGTATTTTTCATCAGCTAACTGAGCATCACTGGCTGTAGCAGTTTTAAACAGAATGTCACTGAGATTTTCCTTTTTTAATTTGCGAGCAATACCTGTTATAGCTCCTTTCTGCTGCCTTGCTCTTATGGCCACTCATAAACAAAATGTGACGGGTCTCGAACCCAGCTTCATTACGCCACCTGTGGTGTATCTAGCTGCTGAGATTTTGATATTGCGTGGTGGACAGGGCGAATGCATTGTGGGGCTTTTATTTATTTATAGAGTTGGAAATTCCGTTTATTTAAAAGTCGGAACTACGCGACCAGTAGGCCAAGTCCAGTAAAACGGTTCGTTATAGGTGCTGGTTGTTATTGTTATTTTAACGGAATTCTGAGTTGGTCATTCGCGAAACCAATATATTTTATATTCTATAATTAAAACCGTGGGTATATAATATATGATCCTCTTTATGGATATTGTAGGAAGGTAAATTTAGCTAAAGCGGTGGGATATCTTGCAAGACAACACATTTCGGTTTGCGCTATAACCGCTCAATGTTTTAAGGTGTTACACAACGTCTGATAAAAAGAGTTCTATCTGGAATATTCACACAATTTTTTCAGAGAACATGCATAGAGTAAACATAGTCCTATCGGACTATCGTAAAGTAGTTCCGTTTAATTCGGGATTAATTAACCCTCAGACTGCCGAAACTGCCGACAATAAATTCGCTTGTTTGTGTCCCCCGAAAATCAAACTTGCCTGTTTAGAGGTCCCATTTTCGTGGCTAATGGTGATAGAATCACAATTTTTCAGTCAAGTTCATGGATAAATTACATTACACTTAATCGGCTTATGTCCGCGGCCATAAACCTGCGTTTTGATAACAATTTATTTGAGACAAACTGTTGCGCGGGTATCAGTCGGCGCTTATCGGTTGAAGTTATTATGATCGTGCAGCCTGCACGTGCAACAAGTGTTCAAATACAACAGAAAAAAAATACTATGTCAAATAAATAACGTGATCAATGGACAGACACGTTTCATTTCCGTGGGACACGAAAAAGCGAATTTAATGTCGTCAGTTTCGGCAGTCTGAGGGTTTTAATTAATCTCCTTTACGATATCCCGATAGGACTATGTTTACTCTATGTTCTCTGAAAAAAAAATGGTGTGAATATTCCCGATAGAACTATTTTTATCAGACGTTTTGTAACACATTAAAACATTGAGCAGTTAGCGCAATTTTCTGAAATTTCGGACTATTTCGTCTATAAAAATACGATGAGCAACTGAAAATGTTTTTCAACATTCTGGAAGGGGTATATGTCCATGGTATATATGTTTAAAATTTCACGCATAAACTATGACAGATAACAAAGTTATAATTAGTTTTATAGGCCCACCATAAGTCCCCTATAATAAACGCATGCCTCCGTAAGCACTTGGCTTTGCTGTGGATACTTTCGTTCCCAGCATGCATCATTCTCGCTATCTGTAAAATGTCTATGAACAATGGCTGCATGTGCCATGCACTCTTAGCTTTTATCCGCATTTAGAAGCATTCTGGTGTGGCGAATGAGAAACCTGCAGTAATTTATAAGCCGTAGTTCATTGTAATAATTTGAAGAATTACTTGTCTTAACGGAATTCTGAGGCGGTCCATTCATGTAACCAATATATTTTATATTATGATTTATATTTATGACTAATAATACGATCTTGGTGGCGTTACCATTTCTGACTATGGTTTTCTTGTTAAGTGCCTGGATAGCTGTTGTGCGCAAACAGTGTGCAGTGTTTATCGTGGACGTACCAGAGCCTTTGCAGATATCCCTCATGTAATTAACCAACGAAAGGCCGTTTGCAAAGTGGCATCGCAGTGTACCAAATGGGATGCGCTTTTGGAGTTTCTGAATACATGGATTCTTTTCTCACATCTGTTGCATAAGGAATTCGCTGTTGGATCAGTTTTTTTATGAATAACTTAAGCGTTTTCACAGGACACATATCTTACTCTGGTATAGCATACATACGCTTGTCAACTGCAGCCTCTCGTGATATGGCTTTGTTGCTAAAACGACGTTAAACACCAATCATCAACTGCAGCTTCGCCTTTAGCATTTAGACCACCTTGCCATATTGTTTGCAATATTTCATGGTGCATACTGACATACTCTCTACCATTCTCATCAATTAGGAAATTAAATGAATTCAGAGACAATTGACGATGAAATTCCAAACCTCTGCTAACGAAGTGAAATGTTAGCAAATACAAAACACTTAGTTTCAGATGTATTGGCGTGTCTTCAGACAAACAAGTTTATCAATTGAATATCTTTTGAATTCACTATTTCCTTGTGCTTTGTCGGTCTTGATTTGCCATCTTTCAAAAGTTTCTTCAATTTCGCATCCAGCACCTTATTTGAACCTCGGAATTATAAATTCCGTAGCATGTCAAATTGTCAATATTCCGACCACTAGCAGTATCAGAAACGTGCCTATTTATTGCAGATCGTAAGGCCTTTAATGTGTTTTTGTGATATTCATCACCGTTCTTCGGCTTTGTTTCTGCATAAAACGATCTTAACTTTTCATTCAAATCGTCCTTCATAGCATGCAGTTCATATTTTTTCCCTTCTCGTTCTATACACCAATCTGTAATGACAAAATTTTACAGGCACTCAATAACATTTCCTATGCATTTATGGGAGGATAAAATTGTAAGATGCTAAATAATATACTTTATTCACTATTTGGTATGCCATCAACGTCGTTTTCTATTGATCTATGAGTGTATAGATATTTCAGTGGGAGAACAACATACTGTATAAACTATAATTCCGCATAGTTAGTAACTTACTATTTCATTTAATTACTAGTTTCTTAACTTATTAATTTCTTCTTTTTTTTGCACTATTTTGTTCTACATTTTGCAGATCCAAGTTTGTTATCAATTTCTTTAAATTATTAATTTCATAATACATGTTCAATATAATACTTACCCAGATAGCATAACTACGTTGGCCCAATTTTTGCCAACCGTTGGACCAACGGTTGGCAAATGGTTGGGATTACTTGTGCCAACAGTTGGCAATTGGTTGGGCCAAAGTTGTGCCAACATATACCAGCCAACGTTCCATATTCTGCCAACATATTGCCAACTGATAACATTTTGACCCAACGTTTTGGCCAACCTTGTACGTTGGCACAATGGTTGGAATTTGGTTGGGCCAACGTATTGCCAACAGATAAAATTTTGCTAACGTTGGCCCAACATTGACCCAACGTTTGGCCACCTTATATGTTGGCCCAACGGTTGGCATTTGTTTGGGCCAACGTTCCACATTCTGCCAACATTTGCCAATAGGGTTATAGGCAGTCCCAAACAGATAACAAATGTTGAACAATAGCGCTAAATGTACTTAAATTGACAATAATTAAATTGACATTGAGTCAGAAAGTGTCACTTACCAGTTCCAAGTTGCATGTAACAAAACATACTGCTTCAAAAGTAGTCAGCGTTGACCTTCAATGGGAATAATTTTGAAATGATACAAAAGAAGAATATATTTAAATAATTTATTAAGCAACTAGTGTAAACAGACAAAGCACAGTTTTTAAAAACAAAAACAGCATAATATTTTGAATGATCAAATTCAACTGGCATATAGATAAGGCATGACTTGGAGTTGACTACCGGTATGACAAGGCCCAAACACTAATGACCCGATAGGCGGAATGGCTTGTTGATTATTCCTTCGCTCGGACCACTATTTTGATATACATTCAGTCAACAACAAGTCATATATTATTTATTTTATTTAATAAAACACAATAATGAAAATAAAACTGATATTCAACAGGAAGAATTGCAGAAGGGATACATCAATTAACCTTCCCAAGATTGGAAGCTTCCTGAGTTTTTGCGAAAAACCTGTGCCAATGCATTCTCTTATATATGTGAGATTCACTATGGGAGTCTCCCACATATAAAAGGATATATTGGTCTATAATATTATCTTGACATTTTAAGACAGTGCATTATCTTATATATGTGAGGATTCCCATGGAAGTATCCCATACATAAGAGATTACAGTGCCCCAACAATATTTACCTTGACATTGTAAGACAGTGCGTCATGGGTCCCTATGATATATTAGCATATATGAGAGAATGCACCGACACAGGATCTTCACTGCTGCACCAGCGTGGCTTCCTTCGTGAAAGGTTTAAGTAACTGAAGTAAACAGACAATGTGCATTAGGTTTTTAAAATGGGTACTGTATACCAAATCTTTGAGCGATGGACCATTCAATAACTCATTTTTGTCATAATTTGTATGTTCTTAGAGCACATGAGTATTTTGCACTCATCCATGGTTCAAATTTATTCATTTGTTGCATACATTCTGTTGGCTATAATATGAGATGGTCAAATAAATGGCCAAATTTAGTGTACAGTAGCCCTTTAAAACTAAAACAGCATAATTTGTAAAATGTGTTCATGGACCAACTTTAATTCGGCGGTAGCTCCACTCAAAACTGGCGGTGGTTGAGGCGCCTTTTGTAGCTTTTTCTTTGATGTTACATCTAGATATAATAATATGACAACAATGACTATTATATAAACAATCTCGTTTTATTTGGGGAATCTCTAATTCCTTATGTCATAATTGCACAGTTTAAACATCTGCTCAGTAACTAACATATATTTTGCGATTTATGAAAACTAGTGGTCAGACAGATGTCTGATTACTCTTCCATGGCGGGAGTGTGCTTGTGCAGTATTGATGACCCGCCGCCAGTGTACTAGCTGTGCTTGTGCAAAATTAAAGAGCCTATTCCAATGTATTTATGGGACAAACGTATTCTATTGAGTTGGATATTTGGTGATTCTAGCATGAAAACAAGCTTGTGATGAAAATAGTTTTATCGACATAACATGCTTTGAAGTGAGACATCATTCTTGTTGTGGGGTGATATCACAAAAACTGCCAAATACACACACAAATTAAGTTTCCTCAATAACATTTTTCTTATTTTCGTTTTTTAGCTGGGCATCTTCGAGAACATATTAAAAAATGTTATAGCGTGATAATCTTTTGTTAAAAAGTAGCATCATACCGCATTAACATCATAACATTTAGATATTTTTTATCAAAATTTCATATCTGTTAAAAATAGTCTCAAATGAAAGAGGTATTCAAATAAAACTCAGAACTTTTTACGAAATGAAAAAAAATTCAAACGTTTCCAAAGTTATGCCATTTTTGGTGTGTGACAATATCAGTATATTTTGTCATCGGCCTTGTAGTCCGCACTTAATCACTCTTTTGGTGGTTTGGCATGTATGTCGGTGATTGAAAGCTAAAGTTACCACTCTCGACCAATCAGAATTCGTGTTTTAGTGACAATCACTCAACTTGAATTACAATCTCTGTTATATTAAAAAATTGGAACCTTTTTTTATGTAATTATCCCATTAAAATAAACTAGCTCCGACTAATCTAAATGTGAAATACTATGAAAATGAAGTGAGTGCAATTATATAATTAGAAATATTAATAAATTCGTACCTGATGACTTTCTTGGTACAAATGTAATGAGCTCCTTCCGTTTAGGAGATGGTTCATCTGGAATAAGAAATAAATGAAAGGATGTTATACATATAATTGTAGTCAATGTGTCAATGCATGCTCCTATTCAAGTCTCCATGAACATGCGCAGCATTAAACATTATGTGCCAGTGCATTCTATTGTATGCACCAAAATGATCAGCATTATTGAAGTAAAACAGTCGAGTCAGGTGTTAACTCTATGTCTATCTAGGCGCTGCGAAACTCTGCATGACATTTACAAGGCACCACATGTAGTCCAGGGTATTTATGGTTTTAGCCATAAATAATTGGAACATAATTTTCATTGCAATCTTGCTAGAATAAGTACATGAACCCTCTATGAACAACATCCTAAAATCAGCAAAAAGGGAAATTGGTAAATTTTCGTTTGAAAAATTTGAGAACATTTTGTCAAATCATCAATAAATTTGCGGATTTCACAGGGGGGGGGCGGAAAGAAAACTGCGGGACACAACGTACCGGGGGGTGGGGGGTACCTAGGCGTCAAAAATGTACACCTATTTTTCCTTATTCATTTAGGGGGGGGGGGGGGGTGTCGGAAAAATTTGCATGTAATTTTTTTCCAAATATGTATTTTTAGACTCACAACTTCAATTTTCTCTCATTTTATAGAATATGGATTAACCTTAATATCCAAATCATATACACATGAGTAGTACAATCCACATAAAACAATTTTGGATAACCACTGTCTTGGTTTACATGTGATATTGACCCCATTAACCCTCTTAATAATGCCGACTATGTCAGTGTCTACCAGTCGAATGCAGAATTCTACCCTGCGATCGCTTATCTGGCAAATTTTTACTGCAGAACTATCCCATGTATTAAACAATTTCTCCTCAGAAAACAGTTATATGCTGGTATCTCACTCATCTCATTTGCATCTTTTTCAAAGTCGAGGTAATGCCTAGTTGTCATTTTTTAAAGTGCATACAAAGCGTTGCGATCACCAATATACATGTTTGTACATGTCATGACATCACGAGGTACAAATCTGCGTTCTACTGGTAGACAATGACCATTCTGTGAACTACAGAAAACCACATTCTTAGTGATTCTCCAGGATTCTCAAACAATTGGTGACTTCTTGTGTGATTATCTCTAAAATGCCAAAGTTCCTGGTTGTTCACATGTTATTATGAATAGTTGAAGGACAGAGTGCAAAGGCATCAACAATCCATCAATATAGATGTGCACTCAATAGATGTGAGTAACTAATATGTTGCCAGCAGCATTTTGATGCATTTGCCCTCTGTCCTTCGTAGAAATAATAAAATGCAAACAACAGGTAACTTGACCAATGTTGGAACGGTCTATCAAGTATCAACTTAGTAATCTTATGCCAAACTCATCAGAATAAATTACCCAAGCTATGTTGCTATTGTCAGATTTATTGCAGTAGCATGTCCTTAACTTAAAAATAGTGCGTTTTTTTCAATCAGTGTACAATATATGTCTATAACACTATATCAGCTGATAATCGGTATAACAAACATGTTCTATTTTATACATAATTGATCAACCTTGTCCACTACATTCTATTTGAACCTCGGTAAACCTCAGCTCAAATCAAATTAAGTGAACTCGATTGATAAATTTCGTATAAAATAGAAACTTTAGTGAGATCCTCTTTATCTCAAACTTGAACCAACTTAATTTCCGGTCAAACTGAGTTGTTGTCCGGCTGCAACCGGCTGGGGTAAATTTGATTTTTCTGTGGGGGGGGGGGGGGGCAATGGTCGGTGGAAAAAACTGCAATTTTTGCTGTTTGGGGGGGGGGGGTACCCAAACCGAAGAAAACAGTTTTTTCCACCCTGTGTCGGCAGTTTTTTTCCGCCCCCCCCCCCCCCTGGATTTCAGAGAACTTTTTTATCTGAACATTTCATAGGTAACTACTCGTCAATGAGTCGTTCAGTATAGAAAAGATTATAGAGTTCACTCATATATTTCCTAACATGAAAAGCTACTTACATGAAACATCATCAGAAACAGTTGACGAGTCGCTCTGACTCGCTGCTAGAATCTTGTTGATAACGAGGATTTTTCCGTCAAAACAAAACATCAACATAATGAAGGCAACTGACAATGGGAACATTCTGGTAATCACATAATGGTATCACATTGGCAGTATCTATACATATATAAAAGCCATCGTCTGTGCGTGTAACTCTGACTCTCAGGTGCCTAATAATTTTATCGGCACGGTTGATAATTTGGAAGATAATTTCTAATGATCACTGTTATTTGTAATTGAGCCATAGATTGAAATTTGAGCCATAGATCTCGGTCTTCGTGAAAAATCAGTTGGTAAATATTCACAAAATGATATGAGTCTGTCAGATATTGCTGCAATTATTCTTGGACCAAGTTTGATGTTGTTTGACCCACTTGTCCACAATTTAAGTACCTTTCTCATTACACCAAGACAAACTAGATGCATATAGTCAACTGGGAAGCATGAAATCATTCCAATCCCTGTATTTTTCAAATGAGACGGACCTTTGTGATATCTTCCATATTTCATTTGATTTAATTCATCATCGGGTTTCAGCTCAGATCTAACCTCTGGATATGTCATCCTGCCTTGCCACGAACACTTTTGTATACATTTGTCACACCCATGATAAGCGGAAAATGACTGGACATTCTTAACAAAAGCTCTCGCCGGAACATCACATAAAATTGATGAACAATCAAACTGTTCCCACTTACATCTAGGCCTTCTTTTTTCAAATTGATGTATTCCCTTCTAAATTTGTCCAAATACACAGAAACATCAGGTTTGTGTTGCCCATAAAGTCCAATTATAATTATTATACCTCATATTAAAAGCCTATGTTAATTTCCCATAGGGTGTGATTTTACAATTTGCAATGTTTCCCGCCGCCGGTCATCATTTTTTGCAATGTTTACCGCTCCGACCGAAAGAGCCCGAACATGTTCATGGAAGCACCCGAACGAACTTTTATGACGTATTTTGACCGTGACATTCAAACGTAAACCCCAAATCGTCACGATTCAGACGACTTCCGCATTCTTCAAAGTAATTTTCAGAACAGCTGACATTGTTATTCGGTATAATAAAAACAATGGTGACCTGGCTCGAGGGCAACATTGCGGATAGCCTCCCCCCTGGAACCAATGTCTCACTCGGCTCCGCATCGGGAGACATTGGTTCCTCGGGGAGACAATCCGCAATGTTGCCCTCGAGCCAGGTCACCATTTTAATAATGGTTCACCTTCATCAAAGTTAGTTACACTTCCAAGTATAGGCCAGAACTGATGGCTTGAGCTCTTGAAAATGGGCAGTCCATCAATACTAATTTGCAAAACAACTGACTTAAATCTCAACGCAGGTTAGGAATGCTTTCTAATGTGTGAGGATAAGCAACGGGCATGTCCAAAATGGTGATATTCACCACCGCAGACTGATTCAATGTTTGTGTTCGGATGAGCGTTCTTGTGTCTTTTGGCAGAAAAGGGGAAAAAACCTAAAAATCTGAAGGAGAGCTGCTAAAGCAGTTAATGTTACTTTAAATTTGACAGCCCAACTTGCAAGATGGTCTGCCAATCCACTCTCTGGATCACTCACTCTGAGCAAAAGGATCTTCAGAATCAAACTCGACATTGGTATTGACTGTTGTGTCTTGAAAAATTTCCACATTTGGGGTGAGACTGCAATTATTATCATCAATTTCATTTGAATCAACAAAGGATGCAACATTTATCTCGCTGGATGTGGCAACAAGAATTATATGAAACAGATACAGGAGAAGCATTACATGTATCACAATCATCAGTTGTATTATCATCATTTTCCATATTGATATATGTATCAACAGTATGCCTAATGTGACTGCGCTCAGTCCAGTATGATTTGAGTTGAAAAGTCATTTTGACTGACAATGGTGGAAATCAGAGCTATGGGAAGGAATTATTTTTATCTAGATATGATGGTTGTTACTAAAATTATGAATACTAAAGAGTAGTATTACTAGTATATGTTGGTACTAACTGAGGAAATTCAGTCGTAACAGTGGTTATCTTTTATTGAACCGATCTCTTTGCAGTGGTATAGTTTTTAAGAATGGTGGACAGTAGCTGCAATGGAAATGAGAAAAAAAAAGTATGAAATAAAAAGTAGATGATAGTCTATATGTCATTCATCATTCCAGTATGTACTGACTTACTCAAAATTTAAACAGATACTATGGCATATACTATTTACATATTGTAAAATTTGGATGGAGCATCCTGCCACTATTTACATAATTTAAAATTTGGACAGTCTACGGCCACTATTTACAAATCAAAACATTTCGACAGTCTCCATCCACCTGGTTTTCGAACTCAATATTGTTGGAAACAGATCCATATATAATATTTACATATCTAAAATTTGGACCTAGCTTCCTGTCACGATTTTACATGAATTAAAAATTTGGAAGCCTCCGGCCACTATTTTACATTATTAAAAATTTGGACAGAGCCTCCGGCCACTATTCACAATTTGTTTTAATTTGGACAGAGCCTCTGATCATTTGTGAACTATAAACAAGTATATACGTGTACATGTAGCTTAACCTCGAGGTATATATGCCAATCGACGTACTATCACCTTCGAATAATAGTCGGCATGCATGATTATTTATTTTTGATAAAAAAAAAATCACGCCTACATGTATATGATTATTACAACCCATCACGATTATTATAAATAGGAAACATGACATATTAAATTGTTTCTTCACCAAACTCCATTATACTAATATTATTGATACCAATACTCGTTGACCCTTTCATGACGGGGGCTGCGCTGGTGCAGCATTTATATTTTGACTAGATCAATTGACATTAGGATCATTGTATTATTTATGTAGCTATATATATTGAATTTGAACTGCACATTGGCATGCTGTTTTTTTATGCGTAAAAAGCAAGAGTGCATGGAGGTGGTGGTCGATAGCACCAGTGGTCCGAAGGGCACGTGCCTAAACTCAAACCCTGGATGAATCCCTGGCGCCCTATATGGGCGACTAGCATAAAGAGATTCCATTGGCACAGGGTATTTGCAAAATTTCAGGAAACTCCAGTCATGAAAGGGTTAATATTAATAATAACTAGAGGTCAGATTCCATGGAATCAGATATACTTCCATGGTATTCCATCCCATCCCATTTGAGTGTTATGCGTATATGTGTGTTCCTCTTCGTGCGAATGCATATTGGTGCCTTACGATCCGATGGTGGACTTGCATTGACATTTCTAAATTTAATATATATTTTGGTACTTCTGTCTGTCTGTTTGTTTGTCTGTCAGCTATGGCCGGGAAAACTGCTGGACGAATTTTGACGAAATCTGATAAATGTGTGTACTTTTGTCCAGGGAGTGTTTTGGACGGGTCGAATCGTGACCCCGACCTGACATTGGTCTTCAAAAAGGTCAATCGAAGGTCAAATCTGGTAAAACAGGCGGATTTACACGAAATTCGATACCTAGGGGTACTTTTGTCCCGGGAGTCTTTTGGGCGGGTCAAGTCGTGACCATGACCTGACATTAACAGGTTGCGTTTATATTAGAGAGGTCAAATTTTGTAGGCATACCTACAGTATACCGACTTACGTACCACCGCAATAAACTCGCTCCTACATTAGCCCGTTTGGATTTGGGGCTAAAAACCGGCTAGTGATAGACTACATAAGTATACATATTTATGATATATAGCGTTGTCACGAGTAAACCGTTCCATCTGAAAATTAGAAAATTGCGCTTTAGATGCGCGTGAACACTAGCCATCAGATGTACTCGTCAAAAAGAATTATCTCGATGTTTGAATTTTCCCCCTTTGCAATTTTCGTGGAATATTCCTAAAGTCTCAACCCACCCTGACACGCATTCTCCGTTGGGCATGTTACATTTATAGTATAGCAGTCAAACTTCTGGCACGTACATAAAGTATGTCAAAGTACTTGCTACGACATTATCTTGCTCTTTAATCA
Source organism: Siphonodentalium dalli (assembly GCA_032622095.1). Lineage (NCBI taxonomy): Eukaryota > Metazoa > Mollusca > Scaphopoda > Gadilida > Siphonodentaliidae > Siphonodentalium > Siphonodentalium dalli. The sequence goes on along the minus strand of CP136066.1, from coordinate 154,177,035 downwards.
GCCGGTTTGGATTTGGCGGGAAAAATAGTTGCAATATTTCCGTTCCCCGTAACGCGGAAAGTCCGGGGTAAAAACATTTTTAAGCGGTATCTTCGAGTCAGAATCTCTCGTCCAATACGGAATATGCAATAAAAAATTTAGAGCTCTGTACTTATAAAAAAAAAAAATTCACTCATGGAATGCGCATACCTTAATAGACTACTTTCGTTAAGAATTTTTTTTTTCGACCGGCCCTGTCAAGTTTTTGTTTTAGCAATGAACTGACAACTACCAAGAGGACTGCGAAAACCGAATTCGGTTATCTACAATTATACAAAAGAACAGCTGAGTACAACCAATTTGAGGTTTGCCTATTTATGGGCGGTAACTCCTCAGGAAAAGCTCGGACACAAGTTTTGATGCCGTTGGTTTGTAGGGCATATCGAGTTATGCATACGGTCCAATTTTCGATGCTCTGCTCCTTATAATTTCCGACATAATACAATGACATGTTTTCGTATAAGGGGAGATAACTCTGCGAAGAAAGCGTGGACAATATTCGCTATGCGACTAAGGCATAACACTCATTTGCCCCAACATACTTACCAACTTTTAGTTTTCTACTGCTCATACTTTCCGAAATATTGTGATTATAAAAGTGTGGAGTATTTTAATAATAATAATAATAATAATAATAGTGAAAAATATATATATTTTTTTAATTTCATTCCGTGGCGAAGCGTTCTGGCGACATCGTGATATCTTCATTTTCAGTATCCCTTATATGCCTACGTTCCCTAGAGATTTCACGGTCCTCCTCCAATTAGTTTCTGAGTATTTTCAATAAAACGGAAAACGGCCCCAATATAAAAACAATATACTTCCTTGGTTACACCATGGAAGTATAATAATAGAGCAAATATTGAGATGAAAGAATCGCAGTTTAGTAATACAAAATGTTCAGTTGTGTGACCATATGTTATCCTGGCTTTTGTATTTTCATCTGAAGTGTATGGGAGTGACCCCTCCCCTGCCTCGAAACTGTGTGACGGGATAAGCACATTGTCAACCTGGGCTCAAAATGCGAAATTTGAGGGCCCGTAACTTCGTTATTTACCAACGGATTTTAAAACTGTTTTCAGTTTTGTGATCTGCTGCTCTCAGAGATGCAATGGTATGGATTTCATCTGATTCAGAGACGAATAACATTTTGAAATTGACAAGCATATGTGCCCAATTTTAAACTTTGAGGGACCTAATCTCCGACATTTTCCAACGGATTAACGATTTGTTTTCAGTTTCCTAATCAGCTTGTATGGTAGATGTTATATTCCAAGTTTCATCTGATTCTGAGACCAAAACAAATTGGGACCTGGGACCACCCCCTCCCCAAACCCACAATACTGAACCGAACCTGGCAGATTTTGGCGCACCACTTGCGCTCTTTATTCCGGTCACACCAGCGTGTGATACGGCTTTTAATGTCGGATACTTTCAGAGGAGTTGCGGTCGTTAGCAGATCAGCGCAAAAATGCGAATTTCCAGGACCAACAACTCTGGTGTTTCTAATCGGATTTCAAAATTTCGTTTTGCTTTATGATCAGCTTCACTCATGGAATGCGCATACCTTAATAGACTACTTTCGTTAAGAAATTTTTTTTTCGAAAAATTTGCCCCTACCCCAATGTAAAATTATATGACCGGCCCTGTCAAGTTTTTGTTTTCGCAATGAACTGACAACTACCAAGAGGACTGCGAAAACCGAATTCGGTTATCTACAATTATACAAAAGAACAGCTGAGTACAACCAATTTGAGGTTTGCCTATTTATGGGCGGTAACTCCTCAGGAAAAGCTCGGACACAAGTTTTGATGCCGTTGGTTTGTAGGGCATATCGAGTTGTGCATACGGTCCAATTTTCGATGCTCTGCTCCTTATAATTTCCGACATAATACAATGACATGTTTTCGTATAAGGGGAGATAACTCTGCGAAGAAAGCGCGGACATGTACCATGTATTATAATGGCTGAGAATAAAGCATTACTTACTTACTTACAATATTCGTTATGCGACTAAGGCATAAAACGCATTTGCCCCAACATACTTACCAACTTTTAGTATTCTACTGCTCATACTTTCCGAAATATTGTGATTATAAAAGTGTGGAGTATTTTAATAATAATAATAATAGTGAAAAATATATTTTTTTTGAATTTCATTCCGTGGCGAAGCGTTCTGGCGACATCGTGATATCTTCATTTTCAGTATCCCTTAGATGCCTACGTTCCCTAGAGATTTCACGGTCCTCCTCCAATTAGTTTCTGAGTATTTTCAATAAAACGGAAAACGGCCCCAATAGAAAAACAATATACTTCCTTGGTTACACCATGGAAGTATAATAATAATGTAAAAAAAAAAATGGCGAAAAAAAATACAATATTGTTTCTATTTTTGTGGCTTATTCAAGTTATTGGACATTTTATACAAGTGCATGTGATTAGCACCTACGAGTGCTATAGTTGGCATTCAACCTGTCATACAGTTTATATTAAAAATGCATAATCCGATTAAACGCCCCTAAATTATTATTTCCGTTGGCATCGGGGGCAGAACATATATTCGAGTCGAGGAACCCAACCACCAAAGATGAGAGTTATCAGATATGGATGTTTCAAACCTTTCAAGTTTTGACATGAAACCAGACAACCCGACACCATCAAATTGCATACCAGGGAGGATTACTCTAATATTTGGTCGGACATAAATGGAGACACACTACTAGTCAATATTCGAGTGGCATCGTGCCGTAAAAAATAGCAGGTTTCAAAATTCGATATCTGATAACTCTGAGCTGTGGTGAATGTGTTCCTCGACTCGAATAACATATTTTATACTACCGAAGCCAACGAAATAGTTATTTAGGAATGTTTAATCAGATTATGCATCTTTAACTGAGATGAAAGTCAAGCTTCATAAATGTGCATGTGAAGTTTCCACCAGAACAAATAAAGTGAAAAGGTGCACTGTTCTTGTGCCAAGTTGTGGAATACCTTTACCAGTGTTTACAATTACATGTGTGGGGTCACCTGATTCTTAATAAACCGAAAATGAAAATAAATAAATTAACGATAATATTGATAGATATAAAGTAAAATTTAAACAGCCCTGTACGTGTGTTAACTGTGCTATGCATCTGTAGCTTGTGTAAATTGTAACTCGTTCAGTCGTTGTACTGTTCGCTTGTCGAAGAAGATTGATTCAAATTCAAGAAATCAACTAACTTAAGTTTGAAAAGCTTCGTTACGAAAGTAAACACAAAGGCGGAAGTTAGTTTTCACGTGGCTCGAGTTTATTTTTATTTTTGTAAACATAAGTCTAAGGCCAAGTAAATTTATTTTCACGTGTCAATACCACACACTGACAGTGTCGCTGAGTCAGTGAGTGTGGCACTACTAATTAAGTAGAATTTAGAATAGAATAAAAAAAACCATGTCACAATCTAACTCTCTTAGTCCTACTTGGCTTATTTAGTTGTTAGCGGTTAAACGCACGGGCGGCGTTCGTTGCAGAAATATTCATATTTGTTCAAATCGCCATCAACAGAAGGAATATTAAAATATATATAGTTTTGTTCATATGCCAAACATAATCAGCGTGTAAATAGTATATTGTCGCCAAGACGTACGATGGTATACGTAAACAAGAGCCTGCTCGTGTTACAGATGTTGTAACGTAACGTTTTTTGCTTTTGTTTACATAACAAAGGAGAAATAATTGACAATAACATACTGTTTATGCCATATTTCTGATTGGTTTAAGAACAAAGTCTGTCTATTCTTTCTGTTTATGGCGGTTTTTGACGGAGGTGAATATTTTAACACCATACCCACAGCCAACGTCGCCCGTATCTTTAACCTACTTTAAAATACTGGTATCAGGAGTACTACTACTAGTAGCCTTAACATTTATGGAAATATAAATAATTTGCCCAAATACTGGAACTAGCAATAGCATCAGTAAACAAGTTGTGATTAATAAATCTGAACTTCTCATAATTGATCATTTCTAAGAAATGAGGGCACGTTGCAATTATGTCTTTTACATAAGTTTCACGAATACTTTCGTATGCCTGACATTCTAAGATGAAATGATATTCTGACTCAATTTTTGTTGAATTACACGCATAACACAATCTTTCTCTCAGGTTTTGGGGGCTGATTATGTCTCCCTTTTTCGATTTCCAGTCGATGATTACTGATTCTCAATCTTGTGAATAGAATTCTCGCTTTGACAGATCGCGCATTGACAATGTATGGTTCAATTTCATACTTTGATTTGAATAATCTATATGTTCGTATTTTATTTCCACTGATCGTTTTCTTTTCGGCATGATTTACATTATAAAATCGCATCAAATGATCAGATTGCAGTTTATCCACCAGGGCGCGCTCTTGTATCCCTTGGAATCTCCGGCGGTCTGAAATATCGACGCCGTATTTTACATAATGAAATAGACGGGTCTCTAAGCGATTCGATGTATGCATCATGTATATACCAAGCACCCACTTGAAAGGTTCGAAATGTATTTCATATATCTAAATTGTTGAGTAGTCGCATCATTTATAACTGGGAATTATGCGCAGACGGCATGATTCGTAGCATTTCGGTTAACACCTAATGTTGTTTTGCAAAACCTCAGATGGACTTGCTCACTTGGTATTGGTATCTGAGTGAAGCATATTGGTTTCTCCTGTCCATATCTCACATCCGTATAACATCGGTTTTATTAAGTTGTCGAACAAGTTGCATTTAGTTGGAATAGAAAGCTTCATCTTTGAAGGAACAGACTGGTTTAAAAAGAACATTGCTTTCGTGGCTTTCCCACTCTGAAACTAATTCAAGCGACTTTGCATTTATATTGAAACTTGGTTCACGTTTAGTTCTCTTTGACCTAAAAACCACACATTTTGATTTACTTTCATTAACCACGAGATCATTGAATTGGGTATATTTCTCTAACGTTTCAAGACATTATGTAGACCTTTGTTCAGTTTCTGACAACAACACTCACTCGTCACTAAATGACATGGTGGGGAAACATCACCCGAACAGGAACACAGCTATAGGAATTGACCCGAATTGGCTCGAAGGAGGAATGTATGCGTCTCTTTGGTCAGAATAAACCCTTTTATTTCGGAATATGTATGTTTTTCATAACTCATCGCATAAATTTCTAGATGTACGCGATTTAAACTGTTGTCCTTTTTTCAGAACACCGGCAAATATACATTGTAACATGTGGTTGGTTTCACATCTCGATAGGATAAGTCTGTCATGGTTTAGTATAACACAATTTGGCGATAACTAGAGAACATATATACATAATAATGTCATGGCAACAGGCGCCATTTTAACAAATTTAAATGGGAGACTTTACGCCAATTTCAATAAATTTCCGGTAATAACAACGATATAATATCGATAATATATCGAAAAATAAGTGACTTAAGTCGAAGATGTCTTCTGTAAACGTTCAGGTTAACAGGTTATCATAAAATCAAAGTTAATAATTCGATATAAATTTTATCAATGGCTCGAGTCATAAATTAAATTAGGAATTTCCGTATACAAGACGCAATCAAATTAATTGACGGAAAGTGGATTATGCAACGCGTGGCACACATGATCATGTAAAAAAGTATGTTGATACGGGGCGTGAACTCTCGAAGGCCACTCACTGATTAGTGACTATATCCAATGAGTATCTGGGACTAGTATATGGAACGATGGTAGTTCTATTCGCATTCCGGCTTATCTGCTATCCGTAACGATTCTTCGTACTCAACAGACTTTCAAATAATGGACACCCGGTTACCTTATTCTGCAAAGCACAGACTGTAGAAACCAACAACAATAGTATATTATCCCTTTAAACTAACCATTCGATTCCTTATATCGTGGGGAATCCTACAAATAAGTTTGGGGGAAATCTGCGATAAAATGTTTTTTAATCGATCTTGGTGCTCTTCCTCCCCATCGCAATATAGACCGTGCATGGCGGCGCCCTATTGTTTAGTTTAAACATATTTTATTTAACCAATATAATGTACAAAGTTCACGGTATGATGATGAAAGATATTGATTGTTATAATGGGATTTGGTGGTAAGCATAGTGCTTATCTCCTACACATATGAAATATTGAATGGTGACCGTTTCATGCAGACAGAAATAGAATGAACATTTCGATGTATATGAATGTATATAGCTCAATGAAATTACTGTTATTGTTAATTATAATGTGCCTGCGATATAAGTCTTAGTTCAGATATGGTTTCACATTTTTTGGCCTTCGGTGGTAGATAATTCCATAGACTCACAGCTGTAGGTAAAAAGGATTTTTTATTATTCAGTATTACAAAAAACCGGTTTCATCTCTTTAGGTCTGAAGTCGTAATTTGTTAGACTCCCTGATACAGGGGGAACATATATGTATAGGTAGGCGGGTTTTGACTTTTTCACCATTTTGAAACATTGGATTAGCTTGGTTTTTCGGCGTCGATTCGTAAGTGTCTCCCACCAGTTTCATGGCGGCGCCCTATGGTTTGGGTTAAATGTATCCACAGTAAGGCTGCCACGGTCGGTATATTTTATATAGAATTACACACCCTCTGTATTCACACAGCTAGCTTCACTTTAATAAATAATGCATGTAAAATGCGGACTTGACATGATACAGATTATCGCGTCAGAGATAAACAAAACAACAATAACCACATTCTACACCATGTATACCACCAATGGGCGTTCGTTATGTTCATCCTAGTCGGGTAATAGTAATTGAGTGGAAAGGAAAAAACTATAATTTCATAAAAGAGATAATTAACGAAGTGATAGAAATTCACAAATAGTTGTTTACTTTCCACACTATTACTATTACCAGATCAGGTAATATCAGTAAATAGAGTCCGTATATATAAGTGATCAATGTACACATCAAATTGCTTGATCCTCAAATTTTTTTTAACGCGAGCAATTACTGTGTATGGCTTTAAATTCTTTTGTATAAATTTTCGAGGTTCAGCCATTTATGACTTTTTCGTGGGTTCATAAAATCGTGGGTCCGCCCGTACAAACCGTCACCTCCAAACCCCCAATAATAACAATCAAGTGCACTGACAGAAGTGCAGACATCTCGGCGATCCGTCGGAAATTGCGTGTCCGCACTGTAGGCGTATAATTAATTAGCACGTAGCCTGTCCAAGCTTTTGTTGACGACTATTGAGAATGTCAACGGTATTGTATTACATAAACCGATACAACGTAGGTGAAAGTCACTCTCTTCTCATAACATAACTCCCTAGGATTTAAATGTACATTGGGTCAATATAGTTACATGTTCCTCCCGAATGACATTCTCAAAATAAATGTAATTTTACAGTACTAGTTTTAATTTGAGGCTTGAACAGTGGGGGCAGCTTTAACAAGATACGTTAATTGCTTCGTGGTGTACTGTTCTATATGTTTCCAAAATTGCATAAAGAGCGTTCTGTGTTTAGAGTATGTTCATGATAATATAATAATACAGAGCATTCATATCACTTATGTACGGTAATTTTTTAATTTGAAAACAGTTAATCAACATCTATTATTTCGGCCAATTTCGTCGGAGCATATCAAGTATGTAATATTGATATTCTTCGTGTATTTAAACAAAAATATTTATACTTTCTGCACAAACGCTCCTTAAATTTAGGATATCACGAAAACATAACGAACATGCAACAAAAGCTTTTTGTTATTCCATCCTGTAAAAAGGGGAACATTTTCTGCTGTTGGAGAGGATAGTCTCCATCGTTGCTATCACCCTTTTCAAGGCCAATGTATGTGACAATTTAGCAACCCCCCTTAAATATATTACTATTTATTTATTTAATTTATATTTTGTCGATTCAACTGCGCATCTAGCATCAACGCATTTTGTATATGTTTAAGTAACTATAGTTTCATCATATATAATCTGGGGTTTTTGTTGTTGGTTGTGTGCTTGTGTCAAAAATTGTATATATTTCAAATAGTTTTTTGTTTTAATTAGACTAAATAATTGAAATTGAAAGATTAGAGGATTTATCATCATATGCGTGAAACGTCGCCAGCTGTGAAGGCATTGAGAGGTGCGACACCAATCCTGCTTCGGCTAAGGTCAAGGTGAGAAAAGGTCACAACAGTTACCAAGCAGAATTGGAGTTAGCGAATGGGTGTGGTTTATATGCGAGCCTAGTCAATTCGCGGTAAAACATGCCAGAAGATTCTATCATTGTCTATGGATGTGGTACTATCCACATCGTTATATTCTATATATACGGTAGGTTTACTATCATCTGTTGTTTCTCTTTTCGGCTAAATTAAAAAAGAAATTAGTTTAGATTCAACTATCTTCAAGTTCAATGTATAGATCTTGTTTTTTAAGTGTGAGACCCAATTAAAATTGTCAAACAAACTTTTCTATAACAATTTCGATAATGAGAATATAAACGGTGCGGTGAACTGAATGAATGTTTTTGTTAGTCACATTTCGTACCCTCAGATAGTCCCTACTTTTTATGTGATAGGACATGATGTATAACAGATGTTCCCCCACGAAATTCGCCCTTGACACAGTTTGCCCTTTGTTAGACGATTCAGGTATCGGGCATCTATACAATACCAATTTCATCATTGTGCAAGTCTGTGTCTGATTCTTATCAGGGTATGTGTTTCGAATGATGGGGGGGGGGTAAAATACTACTACTACCATATATATCTGATTTGTAAATCTCGTAACTGATGTCCGTGATTATTGTCTTCCCTTGAATGTCATTATGTACCCTCCATGAAATGACATATGATCGCACCAGAATGCCAGCTGAAGCTATGCTAGGTTTCGTTCATCGTTTCTAACTCATAGTCTGATCTTGTCATCTCTCAAGGAGGGTACGAGACGACTCACAAGGGTAAGAAATGACTCAAGACCAAGGGTACGATATGACCAAATCGGTTACGAGTTGGTAGGGTACGAGCATGTGGGGGTACGAAATGAGTAATGGATTTCTGGCCCCAGATCACCACGATGATTTAACCATTTCTTTGCTAAATGGCCCCAATAATTTCAACACATCAGTTATAAAAATATACATTGCATGGAATGATATACTATTCAATTGAAGGGATCCTCAGAACATATAAGCAGACGAAAAACATACATATAATACATGTGCAGAAGGCTTCATATTCAACGGTGGAAATGTCCAGAAAGGGTTCAATGTACTTCAGACACTGGCAAGTTTGCATTGTATTTTTGCAGTCATTTCGTTATACAAAAACCATATTGTGCTAGAATATGGCAAGTGGGCAACATGCGTATTAAATGCACCTTTACCAAAGGTAACGACATGCATGCAACATTCCTTCAGTTCCACATGCAACGGTGTCAATAACATTCAATTACCAGTATGGTTGATTCTTGCGAGATAATTGCATGCTATCTACACGCTTATTTCGGTATAGCAGGTGGAACCAGGGCCCTGTTTCATGAAAGCAACTTATGACATAGTTAAGTCCCAACTATGTCATAAGTTCAAACTTCAGTCTTAAGTGGGTTTCACGAACAAGGTCTTAACTTGAGATGGTCTTAACTTTAAGACTGCTGTGATGTGTCATAAGATAATGTTAAAGTTAAGACCCACGTGAAAAGTGGCATATCGATCACAAGTATGGCGGCCTATGTTATTTTTTAATTACGGAGATATCTGTACATTGTCTGGGTGGGCAATTCGTCGTCTGGTATACAGGGTCGTGGCCACAGAGTGAGAGGGGTGTTCGCCTCGAAATGTCCAACTACACTCCCTTAAACAACACCAAATTCTCTTTGGGTTTAAACATTCCAACTGGTACCTCAAACTTTCCAAAACCAAAGTTTGGAGAGGGCAACCACCCCCCCCCCACACCGTATAACCATAGGGTTAGTTTGGTAAAAACAATTCAGAGCGCAGATCAGCAAGGCTTATCACCAGGGACGTGGCGAATGGGGTTTGTGTGTTGTCTACCCCCCCCCCCCCCCCCACACACACTTTGGTCAAAATGTTTAGCAATTGGAAATTTCATGTCTGACAACAACATTAATCGTACACTATATATATATAGGTTTCAATTGTTTGAATTTCTAACTAGTAAAGGAATGTGTTGTTTTAGACAAACAGCAGCAACCGAAAATCACCAACTTTAGGGGTGTCAGGTTAGAAATTTCGAACTGTTGGAATATTGGAGATACCAATTGGAAAGTTTAAATCCAACGGGTGGGGTGGACATGGCATTTCGCGAACATGGAAGTTTGGCCCGGTTCGATTAAGGGGCACGTGCAGTTGGAAATTGCACGATGTACCCCCTCCCACAGGGACCAACTAGCCACCCCAGAGCCTCGTCGAATGTAGGATATAGTCAATTATCAGCTGTGTATGTGACCTATAGATAATATATATTATCAAATTGTATTACCCACGAATTAAACTTTTGATAAGAATTATGGCCTAGCTCAAAGCTCACAATCTCCTCTATGTTATTTCATAGGTGTGTGGGGAGATGGGGTAAAATGAGATCAATTAATGTATTGATTCTTTCCTCTTTCCAAATTTCCGTCGGCTGTTTACAAAGCAGATATGTCATATAGGAAAGGTAACACAAACGCTCTTTATCAAAATATGTTTTAGAAATAGTGACAATTTTCTATAGAGAATATTATTTTTATTGTGTTTATGCCCACGCCCATATGTCGTGATTTTCAAGGCTGTCCAAATGTTTGTCATGTTTTTTTTGCAGGGGTGGGATGACCGTTGTACAGCATACTGTATATATGATATACACACCCGTAACGTTGACACCCCTTAATACGAGTGTGCTAATGAAAACGTAGTTATATATATATATCCATGGTATGACAACCGCATAAAACATCTGCATAAAAATAATAAAAAAAGTTACTCTAACAAATATTTTTCATTTCCCTTTGAATCGAAAAATGACATATGTGTGTCCTGGTGACATCGCCGATTTATTTTGATTATTGCTACACGTAGAGAGCGGTGGTCGATAATACACGAGTTATGTCGGCTCACATAAAAAAAATCGCCGCCTGATCATTGCTCTCAGTGGATTAACTCGGCGTGAATGAATGGTCGCAGTCATGCATGCATCAATCCATATAATGATATTGTCTTATTTCTGACACCGCCACTCGTCAGTAAACGCAAAGATCGTCATGTTAAGAGCCTGCGATGTACTCATGTTCGAATTCACATCGTGGAACTCATACAAGTCTAAGATCCATATGCGAATATAAGGCCACTGACTATAGACACTAAGATATATGCGCTGATTCGCCCACCCACCCCAGCCGCTATCCAGCATCCATGTCACACAATAATGTCAACTCGGACTCAGCTCTTTCTCGATAACCTCTCAATGCCGTACATAAAGATTGCACAAGCCCACATTTTTTTGTTCCGGACTGTAGAAAACTGTCGATAACCAGTCTAAATGAGCGGGAACTTAACTTACTACTTAAGTAGGACTTAATCTTGTTTTGTGAAACGCGTTCTTGAAACTGAAAAGTTACATAAGATCCACCTTAGATCTTAGACTAAGTCCATCTTAAGATAATCTTATGACCTTGATTCGTGAAACAGGCCCCAGGGTTCTATATCTCATGTAGTTTAGTTAGCTGTGCAGTCTGGGGTAAACAACAAACCCACATATAAGTATTCCGCGCCAGACAAATTTGGGAGTGTGACGACGTCATAAAGCCAAGACATAATTATGTTTATAAGATCCATTAAATAAATTAGATATCTTACGCATTGATGAATAAATATATCGACAGATTTCAAAAATAGTACGATAATTTCAACACAGTGTTGTGTCATATATAAACAACTACGATATGTGGTTTAATGGTGCCCCGGGGCATGGTGTATATAGGATGCGTAAACGGAACTTACACCTTGCGTTCTGAATGATGTTATTACAATTGGTCGAATAGACACTTCAGGCTAACAAGCGGTCACGTTGTAACCTATTTTGTGGTGAAAAGATATACGTCAGTTCAGTTAGGAATGACATGTGTAAAAATAGTTGCGGTGTAGAAAACAGCACGCCGAATTCGCGCAATATGCCTTTGGAATCTAGCGATATTACCTGTTAAACCCCCGATGACCTAACTGTGATCATATTTTCATTTCATGTTCCACAAGGTAAGGAAAACAAAGTTTTGTTTAAGATTGCCATATATTTATCACCAGGTGAATTGTGCGGTCAGACTTCTTTGGTGGAGTTTATCCCCTTTTTCGACTTAGACTTAGACTTTTTGTTCAAAAGTAGATATATGTGAACAGTTTTCAGTCATCTATTTCTGACTCGTGAATTATATCTCTTAGAATTTAAACAGTACATGTACATATTGTTCAGAAAAGATCTGTAGTTTACTGTGAATCCAGTTCAGTGGCATCAAAGTCTTTTTGGAATTTCCAGTTATGAGAAACGGATATTTATGTGAGGGTTGTTGTTATTGTTGGTGATGATGATGGTGACGACGATGGTGATGATGATGATGGTGACGACGATGGTGATGATGGCGACTACTATGACGATTATGATGATATGGCTGATGACGATTAGTATGAGAGAGATATGACGATGTTGATAATTATTATGATGATGAGCGCATGCTCATGTTGACGATAATAATGATTACGATGATGATATTGGTGATGCGATGATGATTATAATGATGATGATGATGATGACGACGACGATAATGCCGATGATGATGACGACGATAATGACGTTGACGACGAGAATTACGACGCAGGTAATGACAACTATTTCACGTTAATTCATGATTGAATTATTAATGCATTCACCTAGGGTGGAAAAATTAGTCACTTCAGCGCTATCACCTTATTCGACTTATCAAATTTTTTTTTGCAATATACACAATATTATCCGACCAGACATATATACTCCTTCATTCCCTGGTCAATTCTTTTGCAACTTGGAACCGATATTTACCAGAATAGGATCTGTGCACCTGTGAGGGGATTATGCACTCGCCTGATCTTTTTAGTGAAATTAATGTGATGGCTTATTAATGTGATGGCTTATTTCGCCACTGCGATCTCGTGAGAGGGTCTTCATTGTTAATAAAAATGAACAGCTTACTGTTATTTTATTCCTGATAACGCATTAATGGTAATAGTGGGTAATAATTGGATTGTTTTGAATTACGTAAGTCTTGCCGAGTATACAGCCTCGATATCGTATGTAGTTCGTGTGTTATATCGACTTGATTTGTCTCCACTAGAAAATTACGTATATATAGACCATATAGCATACCGTTACGTATATATTAAGGAGGCGCCCCAAAAAATCTCAATTTCAAACTATTAATTTGAAGGAAAAAATCGTTATCCCTTATAACCAATGTATGCTACAGTACTATAACAACTCTTTGCCCTCACATATTAGAGATATGTTCGAATTATGAAAAAAAGTTATTACAAAACACAACCATTTTTCATGTATGTCGATAGACAGTTTGACAGGACATATTAAAAAAAGAAAAACAGTGCATTATCTAGACTATGAACCAAACTAGGGTATGCGCTCAGTCTAACTATTTTATTTTAGAAAAAAATCACCATAAAACTACATAATGTCTGAAAAGATGAGTCAGTAATCAGTATTTATGTCTGCCAGATTAATGAAAACATGGTTGAATAATATTTATGTTATTTTGGTCCTTTATCCGATAAAATAATAGTCCTGCAAATGGCTGCCGAAAGTCTAAAATATGCAATGATATTTGTTTTATTTATTTTCTCGCAGACAGTCATGATTTCAGATGGTAGACTGAGCGTATACCATAGTTAGGTTCATAGTCTAGATAATGCAGTGTGGTTTTTTTTGGTTTGGAAAATGTTTCCTGTCAAACTGTCTGTCGACATACATGGAACAGTGTTGTTTTTTAAAAACCACTTTTATTCATAATTCGAACGTATATCTCATATTGTTAGGGTAAACACGTGCTGTTATAATACTATAGCATACATTGGTTATAACTGATAATGATTTTTCCCTTCAAATTTATTGTTTGAAATTGGGATTTTTTGAAATGTTCGTTTGGACAATGTGGATTATATATATGCGGATTGAATTTTGTCGGCGTTTTACAAGATGATGTGTTTTATATTAGTAGGCCTACAATATTTTGTGTGTATACTGATCACCGGAAAGTGACAGGGCTAAGAAATTGCTATAACAAATACTGATATATCACACGGCTAAGTTAAGATGTGATTTAAAAAGTAAATGACAACTTTTTATTCCGCGTTTATTGAGGATGTTGTGAACGAAAAAGATAAATTCACAACTCGAAATGCTTGATGGAACAATCTGTATCCGTGTTGTCGGGATAATTAGCCTTCAGCGCCCAATAAAAATGCAAATGATAAAATGTATTATGCATAACAATATCACGCACGATTTTCTCCCAAATGACAATCCACACAGAGTGATTTTCCGACGTCGTTAATATTTAGACCCACACTGCTGAGCGTGTCACCACCCCCACATAAATCCTGAATATCAGTTAACAGAGAGTTGTGACTCATGCGTACCGGTTAAGAAAATATAGAATGATTATTCTGTTATGATAATTTTTACACATTTGCTGAAGTAATGTCCATAACTTCAGCACACCAAGATACAGTAATGCTCTAATTAATCGACCTCTTAACCACAGCATAATTATGGGTAACTTTCAGGATTTAGTCCTGAAAAGTTACCCATAATTCTGCTGTGGTTAAGAGGTCGATTAATTAGAGCATTACTGTGTATGAGACCGCGTTCTTATACCAATCAGAAATATGGCGTAAACAGTATGTTATTGTCAAATGTTATTCCTTTGTTATGAAAACAAAAGCAAAAAACGTTACAGAACCTGGCTTTTGTTTAGATCCGATATGGTAAACATAAAGTGCGTTATTTCTTACTGTTTTTCTGATATGGAAATAATAAAGAGCGTTTATATCATTTGTGTGTGATTAACAAATAGAATTACGCTGTGTTATGTAAACAGAAGCAAAACTTCTGTAACACGAGTAGGTTCTTGTTTACGTACACCATCGTACGTATTGACGACAATATACTATTTCTGCAACGAACGCCGCCCGTGCCTTTAAGATTGGCATATGAATCCTGATACCGGTTAAGATTGGCATATGATTCCTGATACCGGTTAAGATTGACATATGAATCCCGATACCGGTTAAGATTGGCATATGAATCCCGATACCGGTTAAGATTGGCATATGAATCCCGATACCGGTTAAGATTGGCATATAAATCCCGATACCGGTTAAGATTGGCATATAAATCCTGATACAGGTTAAGATTGGCATATAAATCCTGATACCGGTTAAGATTGGCATATAAATCCTGATACCGGTTAAGATTGGCATATGAATCCTGATACCAGTTAAGATTGGCATATAAATCCTGATACCGGTTAAGATGGGCATATGAATCCTGATACCGGTTAAGATTGGCATATAAATCCTGATACCGGTTAAGATTGGCATATAAATCCTGATACCGGTTAAGATTGGCATATAAATCCTGATACCGGTTAAGATTGGCATATGAATCCTGATACCGGTTAAGATTGGCATATAAATCCTGATACCGGTTAAGATTGGCATATGAATCCTGATACCGGTTAAGATTGGCATATAAATCCTGATACAGGTTAAGATTGGCATATAAATCCTGATACCGGTTAAGATTGGCATATAAATCCTGATACCGGTTAAGATTGGCATATAAATCCTGATACCGGTTAAGATTGGCATATGAATCCTGATACCGGTTAAGATTGGCATATGAATCCTGATACCGGTTAAGATTGGCATATAAATCCTGATACCGGTTAAGATTGGCATATGAATCCTGATACCGGTTAAGATTGGCATATGAATCCTGATACCGGTTAAGATTGGCATATGAATCCTGAGAACCAGTTAAAGATATATTGTGGACTTATTTCCTTGAATAAAACCAATAAGTTATTATCGAAATAATATCCCAATTGGAAGAATATATCAATGAACTAAGATTAACGAAAATACTATAGTCACTGTGTGTTATTCGTTTATAACAATGACGCTGATTTCTGACTATTTGGATACCAAATTTATGACAATAACTTATTTTGGCATGTTTATTTGTTATTCCATTCGGAACACCTCATCTTAGTGATTCACATAACTTTAACAGATGGTTACGGTATACATGAATCCTGCATATACCGTACGATTTAAAAATAACTCGAATCCCGCGTACCATAACGTGGAGGGGCCTCCGTCATGGCGGTTCGAACCCCCACAGAAAGACATGACATTCCAAATTTTGTCTGCGTAATTTGGAAGGAGGTATAAGATACGTTGATAAATACACGAAATATCAATATACTTGCCATGCATGTTCACAGTCATTTTCCAGCTGTTTAAATTTTTCGCACAGGCGTGAAATAAACGAATGCTGGACATTTCGGCACCCGTGTTTGTGGTTCGGCACCTGGACGTTTCGGCACACGATAATTTTCGGACCAACGAAACTACCGGTGATGAAAAGAAATGCATTCTTTATTTCAATAAAATGTTATAATGGAACACGTACACGATAACGATGCTGGTGAACATAACTGTCACCAATAATACACACTACGATAGGATAAGCTGCGATCCCGAAGTGCTTATCAAGCGATATAGCATTGTACATCTTCTCTTTGCGCGTTGCCAATAAAGAGCGTTTATTGTTCAGTGAAATAATTGAGACAATAAAGAGCGTTTGTCTTACTTTTGTTCGAACTGAAATTACTGATAACGTATTACTTATCTAAGCTTCATCGTGGTATAGACTGCCCGCATATTAGTATAACAAGCAGTTACTTAGTATTATATGAATGTATCTACGTTTTTTGAAATTACAAGATTTATATGTATGTTCTTCAAGACATGCGCCTGATGATCGAATTTGAAAACGTATACAAATTTTAATAAAAACCCAGCGACGGAGGCTTAATTCCAGGGAGGCGTTCTTCATTATTTTGTAAGTAAAGATAACACTACCTGATTACAAAACGAATTCGACAGTGATCGCTGACATAAAATAAGCACGTAGTCGGATTATAGTCTTTTATTACACTCCTATGTGCGATTTCCATTGAATATGCTGTTAATTAAAAATGATAATGTCACCAGTGAATTAATATGTCATTTCTCGTGGCGTCATTGACGCTATGTCGCGTACTGATCTCGATTTAATTTTCGATGGATGATCTTTCTCCACATCGAGACTCATGCATTAAGTATGTGCGAACCAAATTAATGCAGAAATGAAATAAATAGAGTAATCAATTAGTTCCGATAATTATGTTAAACAATTCACGAGAGGCGAGAGACGTTTGGGTAAGTAACTCGTGCTCTGACGCGTACTTGTTTCTTCCCGACGTCTCTCGCCTCTCGTGAATTATTTAATGTAATTCTCGAAATCAAATGATAAATCTCGATAGAAATCATTATTACAATAACAAATATATTAACTTATATGGTTCTAATAACAGTCGGTCTCAATATATCGTCACCGATATAAAATGTTTGCCACTCAATGTGTGCGGTCTCATATTACAAAGCTATAGAGAGCAGAATTTGTTTATTATACATAGATTATATTACCTTACTCGTATGTAAATTCGCGCAGTACTATTTTTCGCTCAGTTTTATTTTCGCGCACTTTGAATTCGCGCACCCAGCTGCGCGAATTCAAAACTGACAGAAATATTTTCGAAAAAATATTGTATCTTATGACAGTTTCGGTTCTTAGTTAAACGTATACCTATAAAAGATAATCTCGAATAAAATTTACAGCGAATAGAGTACAAAGTCTGTGTCATAATTTTGTCATACATACGGGTAATTATGATCCAAATTATCATTCTGATATACATGTATAATACATATTTATGGAAATTATGGAACTGAACTCGAAAGAAGTAAAACCACAACCGTTCGTATGTGCCGCTGACTTCATAAATTAAATCAAATCACGATTACGTGTATTTTAAATAACTCAAACTGTTTTATCACGGTGTCAGCCCAGCACACCCCATGGGTTGTGAATACGGAGACATTATTTCATGCACATCACATTCAGCCAGGAATGTGTGTATTTCTTAGAAGCATAAACTCAACATCAAAGATCTAAACATGATGTATCGTTTTACATGTACATATGAATAATGACGTTGAGATTCGTTGCCCGCGTGTACATATATTTTGTCTATTAGCTATCTAAAATAACCCTCTTAGTTTCCCTATTGTTTGGAATAAACTGATATGAGTCGTACTATTTTTCGCTCAGTTTTAAATTCGCGCACCGATGGATGCGCGAAAAATAGTATTGCGCGAATTTACGTACGAGTAAGGTAGTTGGATTTGATTGTTTTATTGGGGATTTGGAGGTGACAGTTAATACCGGCGGATCTACGAATTTACGAACTCACGAAAAAGTCATAAATGGCTGAAGTACGAAAATTGATACCGACGAATTTAAAGCCATTCACAGTATTTGTTTTTGTTCCTGTTTTTATTAATTCATTCCCAGTTCCTCTGACGCTACTGTTAACTTCATGGGTCGCATTTTACCCTCTATTGTCTTCCCATTACGATAGGAAGACTGGATTTGTTCTGGCTTTCCTTTGCTGTTTCGATGGAGACTTGATCATCCATCCAGATGAATAATAGATTGTTCCAGTGTATGATTTTATGACTGAATGGGAGAATCCATTCAGTATAGCAAGGGTTAACATATTGTATTTCAAGAGGCACAATGTTTAGTCATATGTATCGACATGTGGCCGATTTACCAAGGGCCTGATGCTGCGGCGTCGATGTGAAAATTATGTTGGTCAATCCGTTACGTCATATTATGATAGCTCTCTGAACAGACAACATCGTCTGTTCGCGATATATACGAGGGTCATCAATACTGATATTGCCAAGATACTCATATACTGCACGAGGTGGAGAAGCTTGAAGCCCAGTCACTTCTATCAAGACTCTGGTGGTTTGGTGTCGATTTGAAAATTCTGTTGGTCGATTAATTCTCTACGTCATATTATGATAGTTCTCTGAACAGATAGCCCTGTCTGTTCCAGATATATCAGGGGTCCATCAATACACTATATACTCACATAATGCACCGGAGTGAGGAGTTTGAAGTCCAGACACTTATATCAAGGGGCTGTTGGTATCATGTCGATGTGAGAATCAAATTTGTCGATAGCTCCTACGGGGTGTAACTAAACACTAAACCCACTCAGGGTCGCTATTAACCCTCAAAATGCCGGCATCGGCGAAAATGTTCGCCGCGAAATGAAGCTAACAGTCCGGACCGCCCCTTCTGCGTCGAGGTGTGATTTTAGTATCCATATCTGTGCGAGGGTTTTAATGAAACCCAAATACGCACGGAGAGTGGTCAAGGTCAAACGGAAGTGGCGTTTATTAACCCCTAAACTTCCAAGATTCAGCCAGAATTACAAAATTGCTCCCCCAATAAACAAACTCACAGCCCGGACCCCCTTAATGTCCTCGTACTTCTAATAACTCCTCACATATGTGTTGTGGAACTACCCTCGACTACACTCACGAAGATACAAGGGCGAGTCGCCCACGAATGCCTGGCAATTAACCCCCCAAAATGCCGCCATCGACGATTATGTTTACCGATAACGACGCTGACAGCCCGGACCATCCCGGACCCCCATATGGACTATATGAGTGATTTTAAGGGCAATATAAGTGCAGGGGTGTCATGGAAACCCACACAGTGTCGATATTAACCCTCAAAATGCCGGCATCGGCGAAAATGTTCGCCGCGAAATGAAGCTAACAGCCCGGACCGTCTGCGATGAAGTGCCGAAACGTCCAATCACCTGGGCCGAAACAATCAAGTACCGAAAATCCCGGTGCCGAAACGTCCAGAAAACCAGGTGCCGAAACGTCTAGGTGCCGAAACGCCCTGCACCCAAATAAACCCTCTTTTATTTCTACCATTTCAGAAATAGACTAACACTGAATGCTCTTTTCTGTTCAGTGCCGTGCACATCCATGGCTTTTGTTTGTTTGGGACACAAATACCGTGTCTAAAGTTGTATTTTCATGACTCCAATGCGTCTTTCTGGGACATATAGTTCCCGAGAAAGGTAGTTCAAGGATTTATCGACCTATTTCGATACCTAGAGACATTCAAAAGTGAATATTATTAGGTGTATTTTGGAGCGCAAACCGTCAAAGAATTTATTATTATTATTATTAATATTAACATTTGTAGAGAGCCTATTTCACAACAGAATTGTGTTCATAGGCGCTGTTACATAAAATATGTGATAAAAATACTAGGATAAAAGAGTAGACACGCGGATAAAATTAGTCTAAGAGTAGGCAATCCTAAAAAATCACAGATATAAATTAAATGGTTAAAATGTCATTCGGAGAGAAACTCCAGATAAAGTCAGTAAAAGTTTCAGTTGAGTCCATAAGCGGTTTTAAAAAGATGTGTCTTTAAAAGTTTACGAAATTCCAAACTATCATCAGTTAGCCTCAGAACGTCCGGGAGTTTGTTCCACAACATTGGAGCTGTGATGGAGAAGGCTCTGTCCCCTAACGTAGGATGGTTTGAGTTAGGAAGTGCTAGGAATCTCTTCCCGTCTGATCTTCGCTGCATCGTATACCTGAAGTCTAGCAAACGTTTATCTCACGTTTGCGAGAACAATTCAAAACAAAATAGATGTGACTTCGGTAAAGTTTGTTTTTGTTTGAGTATGTACATGTAAGGTTCGTATATCGGTAGTTCTTATATATATGACCGGTACTGTCCCAACTGCCAAATTGCGCCTGTAGTTTTTTTTTTTTAGGTTTAAGTGATTTTCTAAACACTGTTGCAGCTGACAAACTTACTCAATGCAGGTATTTCAATATTTTTATTATCACAAGTGACAACACACAACGTCATTCTTTCGTACATAAATCGACTTTGATTGGCGAAATCATTCTCGTTTGTTTATCGGTGGTTTGATCGGGACGAAAAAAGCAGCCTGTTCTCCCGAAAATCCGCACATTATCTGCTTATGACACAACATGTTTTAGGTAGATAATCTGCTTAGAATTTCCCCATTTTGAGTCGATAATGTGTTGAAATGAGAGCCAATTAGTCACATTATCGACTCCTAATGAGGCGATTCTAAGCAGATTATGTGCGACAATGACACGAATAAGCCATTTCACGACTTGTCTGGTGTACGCTCTTTAACATGTGATTTCACTGAGGCCCACGCCATAAACAAAATAACGGGTATGAGCCCAGTAAGCGCTCAGTTGCGGAAGTGTGGGAAGCTGTAAGATCGGCACAGCGGGAAATCGCTGCAACAAAAGCAAAGGCAGACACCATCACCGAAGCTACCATCAAAACTCAAGAAAGAATAGCAGCCGTTCCGCAGGAAGAAAGCACCACATACTCAGATGCACACACACGAATCAGATGCACAAACAAGAAAGAAGAAAAAAGAAGAAGTAAACAAACAAAAAGTCTAGATAATTTTCCATCTCATATGTTATGTATTTCATCATCATCATAACTCCCAAAATCATCTGTAAGTGGGTTGTAGGGAAGGGTGCCCCTTCGAAATCCTTCCTGGTCCTAAATCCCAATAAACAGTAAGCGCTCATTTCAGACTCAAATAATCACATTATGTACCTATGTCACCTTATGTGCTTATTTGCGCGTGGACATTTTGAACGAAGGACTATACACTTCTGCGTATAGTTCAGACTTCGTTTTAAGTGGCACGTACAGCCGATGTTATTGAATATTTTGACAGTAATATTTTAATTATGAATTTTCTTAAAATACCAGTTTGATTTAGTGAAATAAGTAAATAATATGTCTTTAAAATGAGCCATATCAGTTTAATTACACACGCTATATACCCTTAGGCGTTCACGCACACCACTGACAAGCTCTATCGGTGAACCGTGTAGTCACTGCTATATACGCAATTCCCTCTTTGTCCCGGGCCGCGGAGCATGGTAATGGGACGCAATGCAAATGCCGGATATCGACACACCCCCACCCGGAGTCGTTTTGAGGTAAAGGATTATTACTAAGTGAAGGGTCTGAGGTCGCGAAGCGAGATGATTATCTGACTTAAGATCCACATAAATGCATACCCACCGTTTGGCCTGTTCATGTACTGTCAAACGGAAGGACCAGGCTGGCAACCTGTCAGTCTGCTATTGAATGCTATTAGGACCACTTCCTAATGGCGCGCGCGGAAAGCGACACAAATTGCGTCATTAGTAACGCGCCGAAAGCGACAAAATGTGCGATATTAGCGCATGTTTCGGCACACCGAAAGCGCCAAAAGCGACGAAATGTGCGACTAATGCCGCATGTTTTGGCGCTTGTGTCATAACAATTGGATATCGCCAGGGGCTTGCTTCACTCATAATTGATGTACCAGTACTTATTTACTCATTATTGATGTAGCAGTTTACTTGAAATTGGCCCAAAAACACATATTTTCATGTCATCAGCATTCATGTCCCATGAATGTGTGTCTCCATCCCGGATCTCTAGTATATTTGATTAACGGGACATCTACTGCACATATATATACATATCCATGGTCATAAAAAAGGGAATTAGGGGTCCCTGGGGGCTTCCATATACTAGTTTGTTATTAACGCCACCGGTGTATACTGTTGGCCAAATATTAGAAAGACGTGGGCCGATGTACCGATGTAGGTTTTATAAATAGATTGGGTTGCTTTAAAAGCTGTAGTGCTACCCCGAATGCGGTTATTTTGGGACGCGTTAAAGTTGTACTGCGATCCCAAGCCGGTAAAAGCTGTAGTTGGAATCTACAAGTTCGTGAAAGTTCTATTGACTATGCCGATGATTTGAGAAGCTTTATTATTTTAGGATATGGTGGAAAGGCTAATCTGGCCGTGTCAAATTGAGCTATAGCGATGGGATATCTCGCAGGACAACACATTTCGGGTTTTCGTGGGGTGTGTATTCGCTGGATGTCTTATAGTTGCAGTATGTAACCGTTATGACCGCGTTAATTGCTTTCGACGTTTAGGTATGAACAATGGCTGGGCCATGCACTCTTGGCGGTAACACAATACCTCCGATTTTTGACCCGCATTTAGAAGGTTTCTGGTGTGTTGAATGAGAAACCTGCAGTAATAAGCCGTAGTTTTTTGTAATAATTTGAAGGATTGGTTGTTTTAACGGAATTCTGAGGCGGTGCATTCATGTAACCAATATATTTTATATTATAATTTATATTTATGGCTAATAATATGATCTTGGTGGCGTTACCATTTCTGACTATGGTTTTCTTGTATCCTATGCCATGCGCTGACAAGTGGGTCCCTATATAAGCGGAAAACGACCAATCAAATTGTTAAATTTGGTCTACTCCACTACCCGAAAAAGCACAACGCAGCAATGAGAATCGAGACTCCACTTCTCCGCGCCTGGCTAAGGATAGGTATTCTTTGTTGTCATTCAGTTATTTTTGTTCTTCGCACCATATATCTTGGTTTGAAGATTAAACATAGCGCTCGCCGTCGGGCCGGGGTTCGTATCCCACCCAATCTCAAAAAATTTGCATTGTCTCAAAAATCAAATTTGTATCTATTTTATGTTTGCTGTTGTGTACGTTTCAATTGTGTTTTTGGAGCGATTACTCACTTACAATCCATGCATATCGCTCTTCGCATTATATTATTCGTATATATCTTTTAGTTTACCTTGATTGAATTTAGAAATAGACTGCATAATTTGTTTCTATAACTTTATGTGTCGGTTGGTTGGTAAAACCTATCACACATGACGATCTGTCTCGTCTAAGATTTCTATGTACGACGATTTTTTAGGCGATTAGATTTAGGCTGCAATTGTACAACTGGTATACCTGTAACCAATTGTTAGATATGTCTTGCCCAAAATCAGCTATAGTGATAAATTTTACAAATTTTGATCAAAGGTAAGAAAGATTCTAATCAGATAAATGTCAACATATTGTTATTTTTACAACTGATGTGTCATTGCAATCGTGAAATTTCAACTATTGAACATTTTTATTAAAGTTTTCGAAAATTTGGAATTCAGTTGGGTTGGATTCTTCCCTTTGGATGTCTCAAGGATTAACTTGTTGAATGTCGTTCGCCATCTGGAAGACACATGCACACAAGCTGTTTCCGCCCCTGGTTAAGTTGTCCTACAAATTTCCTATGTTGCTGGTGGATCCTGCTGAATTGCTATGATGCTGGTTGAGAAAACTAATGGTGTTAAGTAAAATGTATTGTTATTTGCGGCGTTTGGCTAATCCGATTTGAGAAAAAGCTAGGTGGTGCATGAAACATTCGTGAACATATATTTATACCCCGCAACGAAGTTAGGGTCAGGGGTATACTGGAGTCAGCTTGTTCGTTCGTCCGTCGTCCGTCCGTCCGTCCGTGGACACAAATTTGTCCGGAGTTTTTCTCAGTCGTTTTTTGATCAATTTCCGTGAAACTTGGCACAGACATCAACCACCATGGGAACCTGTGCACCTGCGATTATGACGTCTGTCGGAGGACATTTTTTGGTGGAGTTATCCCCCTTTTTCGACTTAGAAAATGTTCGCAACATGTATAATTTTGTCCGAGCTTTTATTCCTACATTATTAGGTAATTTTTTTTTTAACTTGGCACATATATTTAGTACCATGGGAACCTGTGAACCTGCGATTATGACGTCTGTCCGACATTTTTTGGTGGAGTTATCCCCCTTTTTCGACTTAGAAATGTTTTTGCAACATGCCTAATTTTGTCCGAGCTTTTATTCCTACATTTTTAGGTCAATGTTTTTTAATATTGGCACTGATATTTAGTACCATGGGAACCTGTGCACCTGCGATTATGATGTCTGTCCGACTTTTTTTGTGGAGTTATTCCCCATTTTCGACTTAGAACATTTTTTGCAACATGCATAAGTTTGTCCGAGTTTTTATTCCTACATTTTTCGGTCAATAGGTTTAAGATTAGGGTTAGGGTTGTGCACCTGCAATGGGAACTGTTATTTTATTATTTTAACTAAATGTTTACTGACATGTGAAACATCATAGTATTTTTAAAACGGGGGCCATCCTTAGTCCCATTGGGACAGTCACGCCTCTTGTTTGAAATGTGTTCAGTTAACGGCGTCACAATCCTGAATAAAGCCACATTGTGGTTTGTAGCACAATATTATACAT
This sequence comes from Siphonodentalium dalli, assembly GCA_032622095.1. Taxonomy (NCBI): domain Eukaryota; kingdom Metazoa; phylum Mollusca; class Scaphopoda; order Gadilida; family Siphonodentaliidae; genus Siphonodentalium; species Siphonodentalium dalli. The sequence continues at coordinate 154,151,601 of CP136066.1, read as the reverse complement.
TAAAGTCGATATATGACCAAAAACCTCCCATCAATAGTTTCGATATTATTTTCTGGAACAGAAAACATCCAACTATGTTGTATATTATATCGCTGTACCGTCAATAAAGGCCGAGGCGACCTAAAGCTTCGGAATAAGAGTGATTTGTTATCATTTATGCGATAAAAGACGTCCCAAAGTTATATAATAATAATAATTTTTATCCACATAGTAGTTAGTTTAAACATATTTTATTAGCAAAGAATAGCTAATTGGATTGGGGCACAAGTTATTGCTAACTTATTGACGCCCCTTTCCAACAAACAATTGACAATTAACAAAAGAGTTAGGCTTCCTGCCTGCAATACATATAATACAAAGGTATACAAACAACACTTGTATGATTAAAATATGATAGTAAAGTGGGGTACATGTTAAGATGTCAAAGTGTACCGTTTGCGTCAGAATGAGGGTATGATTGTGGGCCTTCGATCGATGATGTGATATTTTGTTTCCTAATTTATTAAATACTATTTCCAATCGCTAGGTTTAATACACTATTAATCATTAAATCGTTGTGTTTCTATGATATACTTTTGAGCAAAAATGAATAACTTGCAATTTATTTGCTCAGTCTCATGTGTGGAGCCGAAAAGTATATTCCCAATGGTCAAGTGTAGTACGCCCAGTTTAGATATACTATCAAACAGTTTTAATCTTTCATGAATAAAGTAAGGACATTCGAAGAAAAAGTGATATGCTGTTTCCTCTGGTGCACCGCAACAGCATTTCGGCGAATCGGCAATATGATTGATATGCTTATCAAAATTAAGATTACTACAGTTATTTCGCAATTTAGCGTGTAGTATGTTCCTTTCTCGGCTTCCAACTAGGTAGAAAAGAGGCGGTTTCAATACAACAAACATAGCAGCTATTTTTTCCTCTATATTATCTTTATTTATTTTCTTCTTATTGCCTTTATCGTCACTCTTGGTGAGGTCATCTAGGAATTTGTTCCACTGGATAATCATTGAAGGAAAGAACGATTTATTATAATATTTAGCCTTTCTAGATAAAGAGTTAAATCGGTAGGGATATCTGGAAGGATAGTTTGTGTTGCCTCCGTATCGCGCAGGTAATATATCAGTCAAATATTTCGGAGCGTCTCCAGCTTGGATTCGGTTGAACATTTTGAATTTATGAAATTTTCTTCGTTCTTGCAGTGATTGCCAACCCAATTCTGTAAATAATTTATGTATAGCACACGAGCAAGTTAAGCCCGATACAATTCGAGCCGCATCTATGTGTAATTTGTCTAGCGTATTTAGAAGGGAGTCGGGAGCACAGTCCCAGATAATATCTCCATAATCCATAAGAGGAAGAATGTAAGATGTGTACATTAGATTTAAGGATTTGCGACTAAGTTTATAGTTAATATTTCTAAGCATGGCTAATCGACCAGAAACACGAGTTACTATATCATTTATTTGAATGTCCCACCCTAAGTTGGATTGAAAGTTTAAACCTAAGTGTTTTTGTGAGACCGTTTCCTCGAGTTGGGTGCCACCAAAAAGGATTGGGGAGAATGTTGGGGATTCCTTTTGGGGAGATATTTGAAATCTTATCAGGGTAGTTTTGGTGGGGTTGAAATTTACAAGCCATTTTTTGGACCAATCGGTAAGTTTGTCCAAGTCATTGTTGACTTTAGTAACAAGATGGATCGGATCAGTTTCCGCTGTGGTGATGCATGTATCATCAGCATAGAGTCTAATCAGGGATTCTAAATCTTGGTGAATATCATTAACATATATGAGGAACAAGAAAGGTCCGATCACATAGCCATGGGGGACTCCAGCTGAAAGTGTTCTGAAAGGGGATGCAGTGTTATTCAAAATTACCCTTTGCTCTCTGTCCATTAAATAACTCTTGAGCCAAATTAAAAGATCACCGGTAACCCCATACTTCCTAAGTTTGAGAGGTAGTCCTCTGTGCCACACTCTCTCGAATGCTTTAGAAACATCACAAAATACAGCACAAGTGTGTAAATGTCCTTCGAGAGATCGGCATATGTCATGGTGTAACTCTAGTAACGAAAATGTAGTGCTATGTCCAGGGAGGAAGCCTGATTGGTGTTTATATATCAGCTGATTGATTTCAAAATGTTGAGTTAAAGTTTTCAAGACTAATTTTTCAAGTATTTTCCCAACACAGCATAAAAGGGATATTGGGCGGTAATTACCTGCATCAGCAGGATGACCTTTTTTGAAAATTGGAATGACATTTGTTTGTTTCCATGTCATGGGGAATGTACAAGTATCCATCGATTTTTTGTAAATTATATAAAGAGGTTCCACAATGGCATCAGCAGTCTCCGTCAGCATTCTGGCGCTTATTCCATCATGACCGTGGGCTTTATTAATCTTGAGAGACCTGATTTATCGGAGAATATTGTTTTTATCAATAGTCACCGATGATATGGTACTGTCGCATTGTGTAGCAAAATCAGGGAAACAGTAAGGTTCGTTGTCGATTTTCCCATTGTTTATGAAGGTATCATTAATTAGGATGGCTTTTTCTGTATCATTAACTATAACGGGTGCTTGATTCGTGTTGGGAGTTGTTATCTTTATCATATAGGGGAGGAATAGTAGAACATCTGTTTTTCCCCATCAAGTTACTGGCTACTTTCCAAAAAAACTTCGGAGAGTTGGATCTTTCGATATTGTTTTGTAGGTTTGATTCAAATGAACTCTTTGCATATTTTATCATGTTGTTAACTTTGTTTCTAATTCTCTTAAAGTTATCAAGATCTGAACATTTCTGCCTTTTAATAAACGTTCTCCTGGCTCGGTCTCTACGACGTAACTCTCTTCTTATATCAGAGTTAAACCATATTTTATCATTAGGTCTGATTGACACCTCACTGGTGGGAGTAGTTTTTTTTAATTATATCCAAGAACATTTCTGTGAAAGTGTTAACAGCATCATCAATTGAGAGTGGGTGCAATAAGTCATGCCACTCGACGGCCTGGATCAAACTACGAGCCTTATCAAAATTGCCCTTTTTGTAATTCCAAACGGTTCGCTTGAATAAAGTATTTAATTCAAAATCAAATGATAAAACTGCATAAACCCCGAAGTGGTCAGAAATAGACAAGTCAATGGTATCAGCATCGTGACAAACAACATTATCGCTTACTAGTATTTGGTCTAATAGAGTCTGAGTGGTAGCGGTTACTCGGGTTGGGTTAACAGTCAAATTGCGGAGATGTTTCCGTGACTTAATATCTGATAACTTGGAGTTTGTTTGTAGCATATTGGAATTAAAATCACCTACTAGTACCATTGGATTGCTGGTTTCCAGAGCTTTTTCAATCGAGCTTTCAAGTTCATTCCAGTAGGTTAGGCTGGCGAATTGTTCAGATCTATATGACAATCCAATTAAATAGCATGTTTTTTTTAGACAAAATTTCTATCCATATACTATCGTCGTTTTCCAAGCCCACACGACGTCTGAAGGACAGACTGGAAGAAATGTACATACATATCCCCCCTCCGTATTGGTCCCTATCTTTCCGAATAGGCTCTGAGTATGCAGGGATTCGTAGCTCGCTAGAAGGATAAGATTCACATAAGTGAGTTTCAGAAAAACAAATAACGTCAAAATTTTCGCTTAAAATGTCATTAATTAGAGATAGTTTATATCGAATGCTTCGTATATTGTAGTGGAATACCGATATAACAGGCTGATTCACGTTTGGTCCAGGGTGTTCTTGAACATCACCCGAAAGAATAATCAATAAGCCAACAATGAGAAGAAAACTGACATTAGGTAAACGATGGAATAGATATCGTCGCTTTTGATTCAAATTTTGAGTGAACTGCTTTGTTTTTCCTAGCGAACAATTAAATGTTCCTATCCTAGCACGATAATCAACTAGTGTTATCCCCATGGGATCATATAGTGTAGTACATAAAAATATATAAGTGCCGGGATAGGAATCGAAAGGATAATCACATCATGAACGAAAGGACTGAACTCATTTGACGCAATAAAAGTTTGGAAGTAGTTTGGGGTGTCAAATCTTTGGGTGCATTTTATCTTGTCTCTGCTATAGATCCGTCTATTTGAAGAAAGATGCGGTGTCAATTCCATTATCTAGAGTAATAATGGGTGAGTCATTTTTTTTTATTCCAGGTCAATAAATGTGGGAATGGTGATCTGGAAGAAAAGAGAACTGTGATATAATATACCTTTACCATCCGTGGGGATTCGGTGTAAAAGAGGACGTTGTTTATTCCCCTGTGCTGGACAAGCAATACCTTGCACATATAGGGCAGCTGGATAATCACCCCGGTGTAACTGGATAATTACATAATTTACACTTATAAATGTAATCAGAAATACAGTACGGATTATCATAATGGAATCAGCGAATGAAGATAACAAAACCTTAGAGGAACTGAATGAGGAGAAAGTCATCCTCCTTGCTCCAGTTATCGCATATGTAGTGGTCATGCTTGTGGTAGCCATTATCGGCAACCTTCTAGTATGCTATGTCTATGGTACCAAGATGAAGAAAATTCCTGCGAATTATTTCATTCTATGCTTGGCTATCATTGACCTGGCGAGTTCGACCCTTGGGATGTCCTTCGAACTCGCCGACCTGCTACTACCATTGATGTACTATTCAAAGTGGGCGTGTAAAATACATCGGTTCATTCAGACCATAGTCATCGACTCGTCCGTATTTGTGCTTGTTTGTGTTGCTTTCGACAGATATTATAAAATATGCAAACCATTCAAACAGTTTCCTATTCGGAAAGCTAAAGTTCTATGTGGAGGCTCCGTTGCTTGTTCTTTGATTTTCGCTTGGCCAACGCTAGTCGTGTTTGGACACAAGACGGTCAACACGACTGTTGTGGGGGTAATAGGATCAGAGTGTTCTATCGACGATGAAATGCAAGGTTCTATTTTCGCTGTTTTATTCTATGCTATCTTGTTTATTCTATGTGTGGTTTGCATTGGTATGTTATCGACTATCTACGCTCTCATAGGCATAACCATAATAAGGCGCAAACACAAAACAATTGGTGAGAACTTAGGACAGCGAAAGTTCACATCGCCTTCCAGCAGCCAACCCAGTCCGAATACTTCACAATTGGAGCTGTCAGCTATTCCGGGACATGTGGATCAACATGGTGGCACGTTATCGGCTGCGAGTTCAACTGACACCATAATGACTTCAGATTCATGCGACGAAGAGGAAAAATCTGTTACAAACAATGACATTATCACCAACAACGTAGATACACAGGCTGCGATTCCAAGGGAGGGAACTCATGCGAAATTATCCCAACAGAATGGTCGAATTTATGGCGCTATATCAAAGTCACAAGATGATGAAAAGACAAAATCTGAAAAAGTTAAATCGCGACAAATCGGCAGGCTTAAAATCAGTACAAAGAAGACTACTCTAACATTTGTTGCCATTACTGTTTGCTTCGTGGTTACATTTCTGCCGTTTCAAACCTTCATGGTTCTTCGCGCGATGAAGGTTGCGTTCCACGTGTATAAACATAACTGGCAGGAAGTGTTCTTTAACTTCGGGGTGCGTTCATATTTCGTGAATAGTGCTCTAAATCCTGTGATATATGCTGTTATGAACAACCGTTTCCGTGATGAGTGTGTTGCATTATTCAAGAGATTGTCACGATATTTTATCTTTTGCAACCATAAACCGTGAATGTGTCTGTAAATCTACTATCCCTACTCACCTGAATGTGTCTGTATATAAATCTACTGTCCCTTCTCATCTGAATAAAACAGGGTCAGGAACATACGTCTGTCACCAATCAATTATTTAACCCAAAGCGGTTTTTATTTTAAATTTGTTTAAAAACATATAAACTAACGGTTGTCTGACGGGGTAAAGTAGTACACGATCTGTGGAAATTCACAATGCACATTAAAAAATCAGTATTATAGCTGGAAATTTACAAGGAAAATGGGTATTGAACCTGCCCCAATTTTAGACATCAAACACATGCGTCTTAACCATTTAATAGAGGTTCACCAAATGCACATTATCCATCAAACTCCATGCAGGGTTTGTCTCCCCTGATGACTCGTAAGACATGCACAGGAAGTATTGCTGGTGCGTTCTGCATGGTAGAGATTGATAATCCATTTCACTCGCAAATACAATACATGTGTAACTCTGCAACATATATACTTACCCACTTCATGAGTTCCAGATGGCAGCTATCCGAAAGTCCGCATGCAGTGATGCCGTACATTTACAATAAATTTGTCATGCCTCACAACGTACTGGGACAACCAGAATAGAACATTTAGTTGTCTGTTGATTAAGTAGCATGTTTAATAACCAAATGAGTTACAATTTGCTACCTTTGTCGGAACAGAAGAGAATAATGTTCGGGATATATGTGGAAATTCAACATTTTACCAAATTTGGTTGCCATTTTGCAAGCCATCTTGAATAATTTGTCTTAAAACACTTCATTGTGAAACATTTAAGACAGATCAAAACAACAAACACATTAGATACCTAAGATTACTTGGAAAAAATGGTCCAAACCTGAAAAGTTATATTTATCCCACAGGGTTAAAATAAAGACAAACAATGGAATGCGGTTTTAGCTACCTGTTTAGCAAAACATAATTACAGGAAGCCGATACATGAATAATAATAAAAACAATTAACAATTTTTGAGGCGCAATAACCGCCGCCATCAAAAACAAACCCCGAAAGGTGGGGGGGGGGGGCAAAGACATCAACCCTGTGTGCTCTCCAACAACCACGAAAAATGGGAGGGAGGGAGGGTTTTCAAAAATTGGTGACCGTCTTCTTCGATCGATAAGTTGGAAAGAAAGTTGACACCGACCGCGCCGCTCACCCCTACGTGTAAAAATATAGTTCTCCCCATTCCTGCTCAAGAGTTATCCCAATCGCTTCGTGGCCTAATTAACATTTTTCCCAAACTCTCGCGATTCATGATTATGTTGTCAATTTGTCCAAATACTTTGTCGCTTTATTTTATTTTGCTTACTTCTTTGGAATTCCATGCGGTATGGCGTATTGGTAGCGTAGTGATCTATCGGTGAAATATTTCGCTACCGAACATGTTTGCGTTTCTAAAAGTTTCTGGTTTAAATCTCCGCATCTGTTTAACCCTTTGGGATAAATTACGTCGCTCTTATACGACTATGTTTTTACCGACTTTGATGTCAAGTTTGTGATAGAAAAATCCAATATTTCTGGTATTGTCAGTGGTTAAAATAGTAACAATTAACCAAGATGCACCAGAAATATTAGTCTTCAATGTTTATAAGGCATATAAATCGATTTTATTCATCAACCACAACTTGTAAGCGATTGCAGGGCATGGCAATATCTACCATGTTCCATAGTTTGACCGCCAGTTTAAACCAAAGTGACAATTTTGGTTCCCTTGAGTTGGAATATTCATAAGTAATGGTATGCGAACTTACATTGCATAGTTCTGTTCATTTCTTGTTGAATATGATTAGAATGACAATGGTGATTTTTGGTGAAATTTTAAACCGCGTTCTGAAGCGGATCGGACCCCATGAATGGCATATTGTATTGCTCAAATGATCAGTTAACATGAAAAATACAAAATAAAGTCACAATTCTCAACCAGTTCCAAACAGCAGCAACTGATTTAGAAGATATTAGTGAAAAAAGCGTAAAATTTATAACAGCGGTCAGTGTTAGAATATTCCTGTTATGAAATAAATGAAGAGCGTTTGTTTTATTTATGAGCGAAAAATGGCAAATAAGCGAGCCAGTCATCCGTCCATTCTGAGTTTGACAAACACAGTCTTGTTCTATTTCTACCCCAAAATTTCCTCAAATTTCAGTATTTGCACCATTATCGTCGCTTGTAAAGCAAATATGTGCAAGGTGAATTTAATTTCGACCACTTGAGCGTTATTTTAATATCATCAACCAATAACGTCATTAAATGATGACACTGTTAGACATATCACATTTTTTCGGCCCGAAAACAGTCTAGCATCACATATATGAGCAACCAAATTATCCATTGTACCGGGGGGTCTGCAGATTTTTTTCCAGACACAAGGCAGGAGTGGGTCGGTATGTCGGGCTAACGTTTTCTTTTATATTTTTAAGTGTCGATATGCCTAACTCAATTGTCATTGTCATGGAATGCCATTGGTATAATATGGCGTTAGCCCCAGTAGAACGTAGCGACATGCGTACTACACAAACAGTAACCCGTGTAGTTATATCTCATCTTTCCAGACATCAAACCATAGTTTCTAGCATATTGACTGGCTCTGGACCCCCGATCAGTCACAACATAGCTACACAATACGCATGGACCTAGAAGTCACCTGGTTTTAATACCGGATTTTACAACAATATCACGCTCAAAATTATGTTGCATGGGGTAAGATTTTGTGTTTTTGGCAGTTTTATGCATAGTTTGTTTCAGAGAATAAAGTACCTTACCTATATTAATATAATTGAAGCAGATTGGGATAGAATTGTTTCACGCCATTTATTTTTTATCAATAGTCAATAATAATGGTGAAGACTAAATGGTATGGTAGGATGGCATATATTTAGTCAATTTTAGTGACTTATAACATAGATAGTGGAACAGGATTGGAAACAAGAATGAACAAGGAATACAATTGGAATGGTATTCCAAATAAACAAAATTAGTAAGAAGGCATTTAAAAGTGTCAAATATGGGATAAGGGGGGATGGGTCCCAAATGTTGCCGAGGATTTTTTTTTTCCAGACCCCCCTGTTTGTACTAGGACTTTGCCAGTTGGTTTTCGTATAACCATAGTATATATTTACTTTATTATCCCCCGTTAAACGACGAGATTCAGCTTGAGTATACCTAGTCCGGGCGATTAGGTTTAAACACACATAAGAATTGCAATTTAAGAAATTTTGTACATAGGTACTTGACACCTTACTGATGATTTTAGGATTGGGAGACAACCCTCTAAGGTCCTCCCTTAGCAATGATTGCTATTCATCCGTTTCAGTCTTAGCAATGGATATATATCATGGGAAATCCACATTCCTGGGATATGAAACAGGAAAAAAACAGGTTTATGGTGGTTCTTGTTTTAATTCATCAGAATGAAGCAATTTGAAGAAATAATTCATGTTTAAAGAATGTTCACAATAATTCTTATCAGAAAATCACCATAGCAACACATATTTAAACTCCTAACTTCATTGTGTGGTTCAACTTCTTTTAAGCGCACAATGTGATAGTATGTTATTATGTTTGCCTTATTGGATATGAAACATGTCCATTACTTTAAATATTGTTACCACCACATACCCGTTGAACAAAAGCGAAGTAAATAACGCATAAAGAGCGTTTCATGAATATTTCTAACATTATTGCTGCTGGATCGAGTTAACACTATTATATAACACTAGCTGATGTGCCGACGTTGTCCGGGCTATTTTTCAAAATATAAGAGATCAGATATGATCTAGGTCATTTTCGACACCATTATACAGGGTTCTCATCGTTGCCACCAAACGTAAACCTATGTCATATTTGACGGGTGATTTGCAATCGTCCGTAATAATAGCTTAAGTGTGACCCCTCTGCTTCGATTCTGGCCTCTGTGTTCTTGGTAGAGAGTTTAGCTAGTTAAAATCACAACAAAGGCCTGAATGTTGTTCGGGCTTGGGACCGACAGTGGCAGCATTAGAACAATAAATTAAATAAATAGTATATACAAAATGTACATCAATATACATGTTCTCCGTCCCAGCGACCGATCACCGAAGAACATTTCCTGAGATCAATAAATTAAATAAACTATATACACAAGATCATGGAGTAACATCAAATGTCACGAAGAATAGGTTAGTTGGCATGCCCATCACTCTGATCAGATCATCATGTTAATCGGTCTGGCGACCAATCACCGAAGATCTTCACATGGGATAAATGAATTGAATGAATAAATAATATGCACGCAATGGCAATATTATACATGTTCATCGGCCTGGCGACCAATCACCGAAGAACTTCACATGAGACCAATAAATGAATGAATAAGTAGTATGTACACAATGGACATATACATGTTCTCCGGCCCGGCGACCGATCACCGAAGAACATTTCCTGAGATCAATAAATTAAATGAACTATATACACAATATCATGGAGTAACATCAAATGTCACGAAGAGAGGTTAGTTGGCATGCCCAGCACTCTGATCACATACCAATCTCTGATAACCCGAGGGCCTCCCTGTACACGACATTGGTTGTTGCATTGTCAGGTGCATTGATGTGTAAGTTACCTGGCCAACCAACTCGTGACATGGCAACATAAAGATGACCATGAGAGAAACATGGTTCCTCCAGTTGCAACCCGGCTACTTTAAGTGTTTGGCCTTGTGACTTATTAATTGTCATAGCAAAACTTAGCTTAACCGGGAACTGCAGCCTTCGGAACTCAATTGGGCTGTCTGTAGGTATCAAGGGAATTCTAGGGATGAACGCATATTCACCCTTGCCGCACCCGGTCAAAATCTCGGCCTCAATAAGATGAGGCATTATTTTCCTGATAAGGAGCCTGGTGCCATTGCAGAGTTTCGGGGGTTCCATATTCCTCAACAACATGATCGGAACACCCTCTTTCGGGAAAAGCTCGTGCGGTGGCATACCAGTGGGACTCAAAGAATTGAGAAATTCGGTAGGATAGTTGACCACGTCACTTGGATCTGGGATTGAATCTATAGAGTTGGATGCACGGATCTCTCCAGGTACCATTGCCAGCATCTTACGATTGATTGCGTCAACGGTGTCATTCTTAGGAGCGAGAATTGCTCTCTCACATAGCCAGGTGGAATCACTCATGTTGCTGACAAGATCACCGAAAACTGCCCCATTCAATGCATCACAACTTCCGACACAACAACAGTCGGTGCATTCAGATAAATTTATGCTACCATGAAATTCGACATTTCCAATGTGAAGCAAATCACTTGCAAATGAGGTGGCCATCTCGTCGTTATATGAATGGGCTCTCATGTTGGTTGTCAGGTGCAGAGAGCGAACACTCCGCCAAAGATAAGACGACCTGGGAGATGCGCGGACCATGTCAGCCCTCGTTCCCCGAGTGATAACAGGGAGCGTTTGTCTGAAGTCTCCGGACAGGAGCAAGGTTACACCGCCCATGATCGCATTACACTCACGAATGTCCTGCAATGTCCTGTCCAGAGCTTCGAAAGCATGTTTGTGAGACATGGTGCACTCATCCCAAACAATCATTACACAACTGCGGAGTAGACGCGCAAGCCCTGTACCTTTTGCTATATTGCACGTCGCCAGGTCATTCACTGTTAAGTTCAGCGGGAGTTTGAATGCCGAGTGAGCAGTCCTACCACCCGGGAGCAATGTCGCAGCGATCCCAGATGACGCAACTGCAATGACAATTTTCCCCTGAATCCGAATCCTGGCAAGAATTAAGTTTATCAGAAACGTTTTACCAGTACCACCTGGCGCATCTAAGAAAAATATACCACCGGCACCGTTTACAGAACCCATAATTTTGTCAAAAACATGCCGCTGTTCTGGCAATAGTTTCGCTTCACTTGAAGCGATGACATCAGCAAGGATATCTCTATCATATGTCGTCTCTCTAAGTATTTCTCTTGGTTGTTGAACAGTTTCAATCCTGGTAGTTCGGGGAAGTCCGAAAGTGTGTAATTCAAGGCCTCCATGTGCTAGAATCTTGTCTTCAATAGCCACGAGAGCTTGATTGAATATATCTTCATTGAAGGCGACCTCAACATCTGGGTTGAGCCTCTGCTGTCTCCAGCGGAAGTCTTCAGACATATCCTCTCTGAATTGCACCCAGAGACCATTGGGATCTGAGACTCCACATATCTGCATCAGAACAGCAAAGAGGCTACGCATACACCTCGGCGTTCTTGAAACAGAAGACTCGGACAGAGTTGCTTCCCATTGTCTGTCGTCTTCAATAAGGCCTCTTTGGAGAGCAGACTGGCGGAAAGTCGTGCATACCTCACCATCAATGGTTCTCAGACTTTCAAAGGATTCAGGACCCCGAACTTCCAAGAGGAGCACCCTCAAATAAAAACATTCATGCTGAGATGGGTGTACAGTGTACAGTCTGCCCAGGGCCGTGTCCTTGAAGACACCAACCTGTCCATCAACTGGTGAACCCCGCTTCCGCCTGGACCATATGTTGTTCGCCAATGTGTAGTATGCGGGCATTTCAACGTAGAGAAGTCTCCGAGCAAACTCATCATTTTGACATGTCGTGAAAAAAGATGTTAAACTCGTTTTCTTTGGTGGAGCAGCAGCTACTTGCTGGGCATTATTCTCAGTGAAATACACCCTCTGACCATTTTCGAGATGGACAGCGAGGCGAACTACTGTAGGATGACGGTCATGAATAGGAAAATCAAATATTCTCCAGAACGCCTCGCTTGTGCTAAGATATCTGCCCATTTGAAACTGGCTGACCTCATCATTCGAGTCTCGTAATGCGAACATGGCAGCATCTGAACCCTTATTTATATACTTGCACACATATTTAATGGACTTGACAGAGCTGCAAAATTCAACATTAATATGTGCATCGAATAACTTCGTCAGAAGAGGACAATAAGGGACAATCCACCTGTTGTCGATTTCGAAGTCTCCACCAGTTCTCATTCTTATTTTAGCAGTGAAACCGCCATCTTCTGGTGAACGCCTCCTGTAGAGAGGGTAACCTTCATTAGATGTCTGGGTCTCTGCTAAAAACTGTCTCGGACATCGCTTCGAGCACTTGCCATCTTTCATGCAAGGCGAGTTGGGATTGATCCGCCCGCATGGTCCGTGGACCATATGCGTCTTTACAAAATCATACAGTGGTTGGTCTTGCTCGGGATCAGGCAATTCAGCCGAGATGATGTTATCTATCTGGTCTGCATGAATCTTATCCTGTAACCATATGAGGATGTGTGAGTGGGGGAGGCCCCTCTTCTGCCACTCAATGGTGTACATGTCACATAATGATTGCCCGAAGATATGAGATTTCTTCACCAGAAACACGAGTATCTGAAGTTTCAGGCGGAAAACACGGGCAACCACATCATGTCTGTCCCTTGGTGCCTGGCCCTCGAACAACTCTCTCTTGACCTCCTCCCATTTGGGATTACATGTAAACGTGACAAAGAGATCTGGGTGACCAAAATTCTTCACATACGTCAAGGCGTCCTGTGTCTTCTCTTGCATATATCGTGGACTTTCTGTGAATGATGACGGAAGTATACAAAGTTGACCATGGCCTTCTGTCTGATCGTTATTGATGCTGTCTCGGAGATGAATGTAGGAATCTGCTCGTAATTCACGCTGGTGTGAACGAATGTAAAACAGTCTCTCAGATTCAACCTTAGCATACATGTCGACAGCAAACTGATTGAACAGATTCCTACTCCGATGTAAGTGGTTGAAAGAATTGCTCCTTACCATGAAATAGTAAGAAATAGTAAGCATAGAAATCATTGCACGAGACATTCTTTCGACCGACAGCATGTTGGATCCCCAAGCGATAGCCATCTTCACCACGCACACACAGTAGAGGGTACTGTAGAGGGTCATATGACCTGTGTGTCTCGCAAATCCTCCTGATTGTGTTATCACGGGACTTAATTACTATGTCTCGCGTTCCATGTTCTTGCCCTGGTCATGACCACTGCAAGTTCATTGCAAGCTGGGGCATTGCACCTGCCACGATGTGCATCTGAAGGCTTTTTATCAGCATTGATAACAACATCGAGATTCGGACCGGGATTAGACTCAATGGCATACTTGAAGCTAGTAATGTAAGAGTTGTGCGCGTGCAACATGTCTTGGATTGCGATAATCAGATGAGGTTTAAGGTTATCGGATGCTCGAAGGTTTGCCTGGTCATGGTGGTCATCGATGAAGTAGACTTGCAAAAATCGGGGTTGTTGTTCGGCTGTAGGTAGGAGCGAGCCAATTATGTGATAGATCTGGCCCTGAAACTTGAATGTTGGCATAAAACCACCTTCGGTTATTACATTAGCTCCAAACGATGTCATTTGGAAAGCCGAATTATATCGGCGGATGTTGTGGAGGAAATGTTCCGAGTCTGGTGAATCGCCACTAAGTAGGCCTCTCAGGGGCTGTGGTTGGTCTGGACGAATCGGAAGGGAGACCTTCCCACGAGAACAGCAGAAACCTAAGGGTTCGGTGGGCCACCTCAAAGCAGAGCAGTGCTCACAAACAACCATCATTTGGCCAACTCGGAGAGAGTCGTGAGATGTATAATCGATGGATGGATTGTAATTCATGGCTGCTTTTCCCCAACTAATAACGTTGAGACGTTGCTGTTCTTCTGTGGCATTTGCAGTAGCGACTCGGTCGTTTCGTCGACGCAATTCCGTTTGTGCAACCGTTTTTGACGCCCTGGAAAGGGCCGTCGACTGGCGAACGGCATCCAGCCGCAAATGGCGCTGTTCGTCAGTATCTGACGCCCTGGAAAGGGCCGTCGACTGGCGAACGGCAACCAGTCGCAACTGGCTCTGTTCGTCAGTTTCTGACGCCCTGGAAGGGCCGTCGACTGGCGATCGGCATCCAGCCGCAACTGGCTCTGTTCGTGAGTTTCTGACGCCCTGGAAAGGGCCGTCGACTGGCAAAGGGCATCGAGCCGCAACTGGCGCTGTTCGTGAGTTTCTGACGCCCTGGAAAGGGCCGTCGACTGGCGAACGGCATCCAGCCGCAACTGGCGCTGTTCGTGAGTTTCTGACGCCCTGGAAAGGGCCGTCGACTGGCGAACGGCAACCAGTCGCAACTGGCTCTGTTCGTCAGTTTCTGACGCCCTGGAAAGGGCCGTCGACTGGCTATCGGCATCCAGCCGCAACTGGCTCTGTTCGTCAGTTTCGTTATCACGACAAATCTGTTTTGCACGTGAATTGTTACTCTTGCGGCCTATGAGCTTCCGCTTTTTCGGGGGCATTTTCTATGTATTATCGAGTCCCTTGCGCTAATAGTGGCCATCAGAAGGGCCGTTCAGATTATATGAACTTCGAGGGAACCGAGATAATACTAAAAACTTCTGAAAAGTTCGAAAATTTCTGAAGATAAATTTGCGTGGGACATTGCCCGACATCACTTACAATGATGGGCATTTAAAGTGAAGTTTCGATTCTCTCATGGTGGAATCTCGTCAGGGGCGACCAATCTCGTCAGGGGCGACCAGCAGTTTACACCCGAATAGGGGAAGATATGCTTCGGATTAATACATTTTGCCATTTTGGCAGCGAAAAAAGCCGAAAATGACCTTATTCAAGCCATAAAATGACACAAACTGGATGAATGTTGAGGAAATGTGCTGTGGTAGTGGGAAGAATTGTCCTTGTTATGATAACATAAAGTATAAAGTCTTTTCTTGCATGTATCGAGGGCTGCCGGTGAATGATGACGGCACAATTTCGTTATTATTGTTCTGATTAATACATTTCAAGTCGATAGCTCCACCCTTTTCCGAGATGTGGAACTCTAATGGTAATCAAGAAATCAGAAAAGATATTCCACGAAGCTCTGATTCAAGGAGAGTACATCCCAACAATGTCAACAAATGCACAAATGCACAAAACGTTAGTTCGTGGCGTTTTGTAGACATAGAATTCCTGGCTAACATATAAAGAGCGTTATATGTGAACGGATTCCTGATATGGAAATAACAAAGAGCGTCTATATCATGTTTGATATTCTAATAGAAATGCATTTTCACAGTTCACAGTTCACGCCAGAATAGGGGAAAATATGCTTCTGATTAATTAATGGATGAATGTTGATGATTACATAAAGTCTTGTGTATTTCGTGCATGTATCGTGAATGATGACGGCACAATTTCGTTATTATTGACCAGATTTTAGTGGATGAATGTTGATGAAATGTGATGTGGTAGTGGGAAGAATTGTCCTCTTCGTGCATGTATCGAGGGCTGCGCGAAGCTGGCGTCGCACGGGTACATTCATACATAAATCGCCGAAAAACATCAGTGATTTTAACATCAGTGAGCATTATTGTCATGACAACTCCATCCATGCGTACAGTTGAGTTGGAAATACTGAGCTGAAGTAATTACCTTACATCTCATGCAAGAAATGGTTTTCCAAATCGAAGATGGCGGCCAAAATGGCGACCGACATTTGAATAAACGCCTACATTCCTTTACTTTCTTAGGATGGGCGTTATTATTTCGCGATTTCTACCCACCATTACATGTTGATATGTATGAATTATTCATTAGGGTTTGGCAAGTGATACTCACAGTCAATATGGCGGCCAAACTGGCGGGCAGAAATTGAAAAGAAGCCGATATTATCACATACTAATTTCAACTTTTTGTCATAATATTGATTTGTATAAACGAAACGGTACATAATATAAGCCATTTATTAGTTCCAATGTAAGTCGTAGCCTTTTGGAAGGATGAAAACCCACAATCGCGATGTGGCATTTCAAAATCCATTCTCCACTAAGGGCTCATAATGGCCGTAACCGTATATGGGTGCGCCGAATAGTCATATTATGACTTCCAAGAATCAAAACAACAGTACCTGAGCTTATTCTGAATTGCCACATTCAGCATTATCTAGACTCGTTTCCGTCTCTTCGTCAGATTAATCTATCTCACTCACAACAACAGTTCACTACTCTTCTTTGTAGAAGGGTGCCACTAATCGGAATGTTTCAAACAATACATATGCCGGTGTCCAGCTCACGTGTTTGTTTCGAAAGCTTGGAATTCTTAGCGAACTTCATTCGTGGTATAGCTTATGGATAATTCAGATGCTACATATAGGGTATATGCGTCATCTTGTGCGATACACTATAAAGGTATTCGGTCGATGCGTATACTAGCTTTCAGAAGGACCTATCTATCTGCGTATTGTCAGCTTTGGTTACCTAATGGGGATAACAACATGTACACCTGGTGATCTTCCCAAACAGCCACTTCTCAATAGATGGTTCATCAATTCACATACTCATCTAATGCACTGACGTACCCGGACAACTTCTGTATATGGCTTCGAATGTTGAAAGCCCGACCTTTGACGGATGCATTTCTGCTAAGGCGTAGAAGACCATAATGCATAATATACCCAAACTCCTTGAACATGATCATAAGAACAAGCTTGTTGGCGTCCAGCAATCGTCTCACCGAACAGATCCAAGCAGATGATAACAATACACACGGTGCTAGTTTGTGGGTATGTGTCATGATAGTGGAAATGAAATTGGACCATGACTGCACCGCCCCTTATTTTGTTATGTTTTAGATTCAGACAGGATCTCATGTGTGGCTTTGCTTTCCTTGTATGCTAAGATGGTATGTTCCCATCCGTTTGGAAGCCGTTCTTAAACAACTGGACCAGGAGTATGTCATTGGCTACTGCTGTATAAGCCCCACCAAGACTGGGGTGTAGTCTTAACGGCGATACCTTTGATAGTTGGTTGATATGTCATACTCACGCTGGGTGGTATGGTTCAAGAAAGTACAAATGCCATCAACAAAAGGGTGAAATGTTCAACGCGAAGAACATCCAGAGGAACGTTACGTTGATGAGCTCTTGCATTCAGTTCAACAAACGTTGGTACACCAAGTGATTTCTTGGTAACATCACCATTGCGACCATTTTCCTACATGAGACATTAACTACTATATTCTAAAGTTATATATATAAAGCTATATGATCATAAAGGTCGCGTTCCCCAACGTCCACAGCCATTGTCATCGGGACTGTAAATTGTTCTTTAAATACATAGTGAAATAAATGCACCACAGTTCCTGACATTTTCTTGAATAATACCGCCCACATACTGACACTAACCCCGAGAGAGGATAACAAAACACGCATACATTCATGCTATAAAGACATTATCCTTTAGTCCATCCGACTGTTTCGAGGGAGGCTAGCATAGTATTATCCAGACAAAACTGTACGTAGTTGAATCAGAAAGGCTTCGAAACGGATGTGGAAATACAATCTTACCATACCAAATAAAACCGACACGCATGACATTCGATATCTTAAACATGCACCAGGTGTAGGAGTGGTGTATACAGTGGCCCATTTCATTCCCACTATCATGGCGCATGTCCACAAACTAGCACCGCGAGCATTGTTCTTCTCTGCTGGGAGATACTCGACGAGACAACTGCGGGGCGTCACACAGTTTGCTTCGGATAATGGTTAAGAACTGTGGGTAGTCTGTACACTAGAGTCTTCTCCTTAGCAGATAGACATCTGCCCAAGGGAATGAGACAGCTAGCAACCTTCGAAACACTGTCGAAGTTGTCCACATATGCCAATGCGTTCGCTGAGTTTGTGAGTTGACGAACCATCTATTGAGAAGTGACTTGCTAACTGGTTCGCCAGGTGTACATGTCGTTATCCCATGGGGTATGAGACACATACATAGAGATGACCTTCTGTAAGCTTGTATACTCATCGGCCATATGCCTTCCTAGTTCAAGATGACGCACAAATATCATAGTTAGCAAATATTTAAAATCGTAAGCTAGACACCGGAAAATGAATTGTTTGAAACGTTATGATTAGAGGGACCCTACTCCCAGGAAGTGGTGAATACTTTGTCGGTGTGAGCGACCTAGATTTATCAGACAAAGAAATGGAAGCTGGTCGAGATAATTATGGACGTGACGTGGCAAATCAGAATATGTTATCAGGTAATTGTTCTGATATATCTATTCGGCGCACCAACGCTTACGGCCATTATCGGCGCTAAGTGGAGAATGGATTTCGAAATGCCACATCGCGATATTAATTGTGGTTTTTCATCTTTCCAGAATGATACGAGCTATGTTATGCGTTTTGATACCTTAAAGTTGAACTAGTAGATGTTTTATGTACAGTTTCGTCCATACATACCGATATTATGACAAAAAGTTGAAATTAATATGTGAAAATATCGATTTCTTATCAATTTCTAGCCGCCAATTTAGCAGCGATCTTGGCTGTGAGTATCAATTGCCAAACCCTAATGAATACTTCATGTCACTATTCCATATCAATATGTAATGGTGGATAGAAATCGCGAAACAATAACGCCAATCGTAAGAAAGTAAAGGAATATAGACTTGTTTTAAAATTTCGGTCGCCATTTTGGCCGCCATCTTCGATTTGGAAAACAATTTCTTGCATGAGATGTAATGTAATTACTTCACCTCAGTATTTCCAACTCAATTGTAAGCATGGGTGGAGTTGTCAAAATCTGTCTGCCATTGTGGGCGCCATTTTGGATTTGGGGGACTTTTATTTGGATACGGTACAAGGAAAGTTCTTCGCCTAAGTGTTCCCAACTCACAATAGTAAGCAGGTGTGGAGTTGTCATGACAATAATGTTCACTGATGTTAAAATCGGCGATTTTTTATTTCTGGTGGCCATTTTGGCCGCCATCTTGGATTTGGGTAAATATTCCTCAACTAAGGTATAAGAGGAATCCGAGCTTGTGTATCTCCTGCACATATATATATGCATGGGTGTTGTTATAATAGCAATAACATTCATTGATTCGAAACATTACATCGCTTTATTAACGTAGATTCGGCTTTGACCTATTATACCGGCATTTGGGAAAACGTGATATCGGACAAAAATATCCCGCAATGAATGTATATTATGGACCCCATGTGGTCGCCAATGACTCCTCTATATGATAAATGTATAACATGACGCAAAGATGCCAACATTTGCCCATATAGACAAACGAAAGGTGGTAACATGACAGAAAAATAGCATATTTTCACATTTCGGCGGCCATCTTGGCCGCCATATTGGATTCTGGTGTCGGATTTTTGGCTAATTTGTAAGGGTTGTATATTAGCTTAACGAATCGAACGGAAAACAAGACGGCATGTGACATCATCTTTACTATAATGGCGATCAAAGAGACCTGGTGCATTTAAACAAAATGGCCGCCATGATGGACGCCATCTTGTCTGGAGTCTCTGCGGCCACTTTTTTTTTCTTGTTAACAAGTGACAAAAATTAGAGGAGAACTTAAGGAAGAAAATTAGTGGGGTGAAGTTAAGTCCTGGGGGGGGTGCAGCGGTCGACCAATATCTCCTGGACTATATGTGTTGCCGTTCCCATACTGTTGCCTATTGTCACGAAAAATCAGTATGTGAGATGTCAAATTTGAGCTTATATAGTCAATTTGTCCCCATACCAAAATGGAAGTGTCACATACATTGTAGCTCAACTTGGGAAGGATTTATTTATTTGCGGAACAATGAATATAATGAAAAAGAAGAAGATAAGTCAAAACGTTACAGTAAAGGGCTTGTATTTTATACATGAAATTATTTTCATTTCAAACATTTCACCAATAATGTGGGATGCAGGATGTGCCGATGGATTCAAATTTGAAATCCAAGATGGCTGCTGACAGCCATGTTTTGTAACGATTTCGGAAATAATCGGTGGTACCCATCTATATGTCACCCAGAAGATCCATATGAAGTTTGGTGACGATTGGATGAGGGGTGTGGCCTGTATGGTGTGCCGAAGGATTTAGTCATGCAAAGAGTAAAATCCAAGAAGGGTGCGGACAGCTGTGTTTTTAATGCATTTCGGAAATAATCGACAGTTCCCATCTAGAGGCTACACCGAAGATCCAGATGAAGTTTGGTGACGATCGGATGATGGATATGTACGGTAGAGTGGCCGAAAATGTAGTCATGAAATCCAAGATGGCGCTGGCAGCCATGTTTTTCTACGAATTTCGGAAAAAATCGATGGCTCCCACCTAGAAGTCATCCTGAGGGATGTGATCTGTATACAGGATGTGCCAATGATTTAGTCATGCAAAGAGTAAAATCCAAGATGGCTGCCATCGGCCATAATTTCATCGAACATTTTAGAATTCGATGAGTTGATCTTAAACATACCTGGACACTTTCAAAACAATTTTCCAATAACTGCGGGCTGCAAGCTGTGCCAATGGATTCTAGTTTGAAATCCAAGATGGCCGCTGGTGGCCATGTTTTTAACGAATTTCGGGGGAAAAATCGATGGCTCCCATCTAGAGGTCACCGCGAAGATCCATAGGAAGTTTGGTGGCAATCGAATGAGAGATGTGACCTTAAGGGTATGCCAAAGGATTTAGTTATACAAAGAGTAGAATCCAAGATGGCTGCTGGCGGCCATGCTTTTAACGAAATTATGACAATTTTGATGGCTCCCATCTAGTGGTCACCCAAAAGATCCATATGAAGGTTTGAAGATCGAATGAGGGACGTAGTTTGAGGCGTGTGCCAAAGTATGTAGTCATGCAAAGAGTAAAATGCAAGATGGCTGCCGGTGGCCATGTTTTTCATAGAAAATCGTTCATTTCAATTCAATTCTTTATTCTCATCACCTTATAAATAAAGGTATGGAAAAAACAATTTACAATATGTACATTATTTACAATAATTTCGATAGCTCTCATCTAGAGGTAGTCATAATCATGCTTGTAAATGTACAATATATTTCTTATATATATTTCTGTCACTACACCAAGCTCCATCCCTGACCAGGACGGCGCCACCTTTAACTACATCATTGAACTTATCGTATGTTACATAATTACCTATATAATGTAGTATATGCTGATATGTTTGGCATTACTAAAATCTCATAGTAGTTTGAATCATATTGAAACTGAAGTTTACGTTCCAAGAAGAAATTAACTCTGTCCTGTTGATATCACTTTGTGGCATTGGCTCCAATGGAGCCACTTGGTCGTGATCGATTACGAAATTACTACTATACTGTAACCACGACAACTAAGACATGGAAGCAGAAGGCAGCCTAATTGCGTGGCCAGCGATTTCTCAATCAGTTGGCTCCAATGGAGCCACCTGGTTATGACACTACTGTTGTACAGTTGCATATGGGAAATGGGCATGAATGGAGTCTTTAGTGACTAAGATTGGTCATAGTCATAGCGACTAAGATTGGCCTTAGTCATATGACTAATTTATACGAAGAATAGCTATATTTGCAATATTGTCGTTAGAAGACAACAGTGTTTAGTAGATCCTTTGCTAGATGTTTCAAATCCAACAAATCACTATTCCTATCAATGCACGAATGGTGTGTGAGGAGATTATGTCTCATATCATAATCTAACCGCCACATCGAAGAAAACACAGTAGTTAGGGAAAAGGCTCTGATATCATAGACACCACATACATCCCAGAAATGAACCAACTAAACAAACACATACCACAAAATAGTGTTATACATCTAACACTTTCTATACTACATACTCATTGACGAGTAGTTCCCTTTGGAAATATTCAGATGAGTTCAACAAACGATAGGTCGTTTTGTTTAACTCATTATTTGAACATTTCCCACCTGTATGAACCATTTTGCTCTTGTATTATCTTTTTGGGGTACAGTACGTTGGTCCGATGGTTCAATAGTCCGAGGGTTCAATAGTCAGATGGTTCAATAGTCCGATGGTTCAATAGTCTGAGGATTCAATAGTCCGAGGGTTCAATGGTCCGATGGTTCAATAGTACGAGTGTTCAATAGTCAGATGGTTCAATAGTCCGATGGTTCAATAGTCCGAGGGTTCAATAGTCCGATGGTTCAATAGTCCGAGGGTTCAATAGTCAGATGGTTCAATAGTCCGATGGTTCAATAGTCCGAGGGTTCAATAGTCCGATGGTTCAATAGTCTGAGGGTTCAATAGTCCGAGGGTTCAATGGTCCGATGGTTCAATAGTCCGAGGGTTCGATAGTCCGAGCAATTAATAGTCGGCCATACACACATATTTATATAGGCCAAAACCTGCAATTATTTGTGGTTGCCTCTTACAATTCGCTTGTCCAATTATGCATGAGTGATGTCCAAGGTAGGCAAAAATGACGTCGACAATAGTAATATGTGAGATGCCTCTTTGCTTTCTCGTCAGTTAATTTCATTTAGCGCG
Source organism: Siphonodentalium dalli (assembly GCA_032622095.1). Lineage (NCBI taxonomy): Eukaryota > Metazoa > Mollusca > Scaphopoda > Gadilida > Siphonodentaliidae > Siphonodentalium > Siphonodentalium dalli. The sequence goes on along the minus strand of CP136066.1, from coordinate 154,128,557 downwards.
ACATTGAACAAGAATCGTGCACCTGAAACGCGAGTTTAACAACGGGACAAGAACGTTGGTGGCGTATATTGGAACGCGGTCCCGCTAGAAAGCGATATGTTTTTAAATTTTGAAATGTCATATGTCTTATATGTACGTACACATACATGCGCAAAGGTGCAATGCATGATCACTGTAATATGTATTTGACCTTTCATACGTGAATACGTACAATATGTATTTGAGTTTTGTGATTCTACAACCCTGATATATTGCCGGCCATGCAGTTGTTGAAAATGTTGACAAAAGTCGGGTGTGTGACCCATAACCCCGCTGCCCTTCTATATGACCACCCCTGCTATATGGCCATTGGACTATCGAACCCTCGGACTATCGAACCATCGGACTATTAAACACACGGACTATAGTCGGATTCCTTATGTCATTTTGCATTTTTGGTTTGTTAAAAGCGATCTGAAAACGGATTCTGTATGCCTAGTAGGTGTGTTTTCAGGATTGACTTGTTTCCATTCTTGAATTTTGGCGGGTCGGCCTAAATCGGGGTCAACATAATTTAGAGAGCGTTTCGCATTTACAGAAAACGATATATGGTGCCATCTGGCGTATGGTGATCGGTGCGATTTGAAACTTCTCCAAACTACTAGATATGACCGTTACATGTATTTTTGAAAAATTTGATGTCATCGGTTAATTCTTGTTGGCTACAGTTGTGATAAAAATTTAACACTGAGCCCTATGGAGATTCTAGTACTTTGGATAAATGGCGCAACTTTGCGTATGATGATATGCGCGTACTGATATTCCTAAAAAATACTAAGTATGAAACACAGACTTAGTTTTAAAAAGAATGGATGTGATCAGATGATTCTTTCTGGCTACAGTTGCGATCAAAATTTAACACTTAACCCTATGGAGAATTTCGTGTTATGCTCAAACGTTGATTGTAATATCACTTGATATTGATTGGCAATCGTGCGCAACTATATATGAAGTTTAACACTCGTGTTTGACCCACAGTAACTATCCGTGATTTCATAGTAGCAAGATATGATATAGTCATGCCTCAAGATACAGTAATTGGCAAAAGTAAGTGTTGACTGTTTTTTTAATTTCGACAAGATGCAGCCTGTTGAATCAAATGAAAATATTCACAACAAGACTGTTCACGATGTGATTACATATTATATTATTGTTTTATTTGATACTTGTCTGTCCTGTTGTCCACTGACTAGTTTTAAAACCACATCGTTGATCATAACGGGATGTAGTGTCACAAATACACATGTATAGATGGTATTTGTTCGTTGTCATTAACATCGGAGTTTATCCCACATGCACTGAGATGATCTGTGTTTTTTGCAGGATTTGTGCTACTGATAAATGGACATTTCGGTGCAGCTGAGATCTTTACTATAGCAGTATAGGCTTTGCTTTCACACTTCCCACGCCAGTTACTTTTGGCCAACTTCAGTACAGTGACTGAAACCCAGCATTCACCATCATTAATTCTAACCACAGTTAATCTCCACGCTTGGTGTATAGTTGTGAAAATCAAATAAATTCGAATTTCCAATAAAGTAGAGCTTAATGAGTAAAATAAATATCAACCATAGTTGCATTTTCCTGCAAATTCCGAGTAGGTGCTTAGTAACCGTTACTAAGGAGCTATCGGGACCGGTGGCAAAGTCTCCCGATCTTATAATGATCAGTGGCCTATGCAGAACATGGCTGCATAGTTTTAGACATGCATGTGCCCAACTTTGAACAAAACCAGCAGCATGTGATTAGACACTGATTAATTAAGGCAATACCAATGACTGATTAGTACACCATTGTGGTGTTTGATTAGCAACCGTTGCTAGCCTTAAATAAGACATCTGGTTCACTTTGACGACCAGGTATATCTCAAATTTCACATTTGAGTATTAACTGCATCGGATAAACCCGACCAGGAATTATAGAACAACCATCTATATAAGCCCAGCAATATTTAGCAATACATATGGACATGATAACATTGTTTAACATTTTTAAACAATACCATCCTATCCACATGTATATGGCTAAACATATCATTGGCATAGATGAGTTGTTGTAGTTGTTACATTGATGCTGGACGGGTTTCTCCAAATTTAATACTAAAACAGAATGATCCATAAGCTACGGTGGCTGGTTTAGGACATGGGAATTTTTTTTAATTTTGTGGCCACGAAATACTAATTCTTGGCCACGAAATAACTATATTCGTGGCCTTTGCATATATCCAGATACATATACGGTATGGTTACACTAAGTTGATGTTTTAGAAACAATGCATACGATCGCAAAGAAGCTACTATAAACAACCTTATGGCGTGGGACCCGGGCTCTATGGGGACAGGAACGTCCGATATAAACTAGCCCAGAGAGAATGGGGAAACACGGATCAGATGGCTCCAAGGCAAACTGAATATTCATTAGTTTTTACCACAAGGGATCGAATGGGAATGACATTTCTCTCGGCATATTGGCCAATTTAAGTCAAATAAGGGGTTTAGTAGGGTGGGCCCAAAACAAACTTATAAATTTCACCCCTTTCAACCATACCCGATCCAAAATGGTCGTCCTTCAGAAGGGGTCAAAGAGGTACACATTATTCCTCGGTCACTTGAACGATATAGATCAAATAAAGGGTGTTGTACCGTGGCTCGCAAAGCAAGCTAAATTTTCACACCTTCAGCCCATGCACTCTAGCGAAAATGATAACTGATCAGAGGGGTCCATATATGGTACAGTGTGTTGTAGGGTGACCCCTGAGACAAACTAAATATTCACCCGCTTTCACCATCCCCGATCCAAAATGGCCACCCCAGATGGGTTCAAATATGGCACCTATACAATTTCTCGGCCCCTTATCTGTTTGATGTGGTATAAATTGGTGCTCTAGATTGGCCCCAAGATATACTGAATGTCGTGGGTGCCTATTTACCCCCCCCCCCACAGGACGGCGGCAACTTTGAATCGGGTTGGTGAAACGGATGATTACTTAATTTGTTTTACGGGCCACCCTACAACACCCTTTATCTCAAATCGCCGTGGCTCATGCCAAGATTGTGGACAACTACAACCAGATCATCTCTATCCGCTGCCATTACAACAATGGGACTGACGATCGTATATCACAATTAGTTATTTCGTGGCCACGAATTAGTTATTTCGTGGCCACAAATTAGTATTTGTGGTCACGAAAAAAAAAAAAAATCCCATGTCCTAAAAGTTTTGACTGACACTTACATAAATATGACTCGCATATTTGTTAGCTCACAACTCCGTATTATGCGGTAGTTCGTCCTGGCAATAAACATTAATTTTGTCAATTGATGAAAAACACCATCAATCAATTTTACAACGATATCCTGAAACTTTAGTCTTGATACACATTACATTTGTAGAATAGTGGACATTATCACTGAAGCACGTGATTGTGATGTATATGATTGATGTTAACCACATTTTTTATCAACTACTGTATCTGGTGGCCTGACTATATTGCAAGTTAATTTTGTAAAATCACATGTAGTTACGATAGATTACATGTAAGAGCCATACATATATGATAGCCATTAAGTTCCACCACTGTGAACATTTGAGTAAATCGTCAAACTATCTATATGGTTCAACGTTAAATTTTGATCGCAACTGTAGTACTGTACACGCAGAGACTTATCTGACGATACCAATATTCTCACAAATACATTTCAGAGTCATACTTGATATACGTGCATAATTTGAACTCGCACAATTCACGATAAGGCTAATCGTGTTAGTTATATTTTTTATGATCAGGAAACGCTCTCTATAGGGTCCAACGTTAGTTTTGTTCGCAACTGTAGTACTGCACCCGCGGAGACTTATCTGACGACACCATTCTCAAAAATACATTTCAGAGTCATACTTGACATATGTGCATAATTTAAACTCGACAATTCATGAAAAGGCTAATCGTGTTAGTTAATATCTGTATAATCAGGAAACGCTCTTTAAATTTTTAAAACCGTCCAAACAATTTGTTTCCACTAAAAATGTCAGACTGGAAACAAGTAGACTCTGAAAGTAGACTGCCATAGTTGATACTTTTGTTAATTTCAACTCGCACAGTCCACCAGAAAGTTAGTTATGAGGATTAATATTTGTATAATAAGCAAACGCTCTTTAAATTCTTAAAACAGTCCAAAAACACTTTTTTCCAATAAAATGTCAACTGGACACAGGTAAACTCTGAAAGTAGACACGCTATTGATAAATAAACCGTTCGCATATCGTCTTAGACAATCAGAAATGGCGCGACCATTGTTTTCGACCAAAGGAATCTGACTTGTGAAATCAGCGAGGGTGGGGGTACGGTTAGCTTTTCTGCGATATCTTTACCAAAAATCGATGTATCGAAGTTTTGTTTGTGGCATATGATCAAGATATCCTTGTAGATTGTTCATGTTCGTCTATATGTGATGTAGCTCATTTTAAGAATATACAATACCTTAATATTTTGGAAAGAAAATTGAAAATGCAGTCATAAATACAATTCATCTGATGATATTATGACACTATTCCTTATTAAGATATGTAATTAAGTAATTTGTGGCAAGACCTCCCCATGTTTTTCGATTTCCAAGAACAAAGAAAGCCACTTACCGAACTTGCTATGCGTAATAGCATGTTTTTATTACCAGGTGGACGGGGACAAAATAGAGAGGTACGCAAACAAAAGCCTCACACAAACCTGTTTCCACTAAAATATCAAGCCGGAAACAGGTAGATTCTGAAAATAGACACACTGGTGGTGTAGAAACTGTTCTCATATCGCTTTTAACATTCCGAAAACGCGCGACCATTTTTTTCGACATAAGGAATCCGACTACTATTGAACCCTCGGACTATTGAACCCTCGGACTATCGAAGCATCGGACTATCGAACCCTCGGACCATTGAACCCTCGGACTGATGAACCCTCGGACTATCGAACTATTGAACACACGGACTATCGAAGCATCGGACTATCGAACCATCGGACTATCGAACCCTCGGACTATTGAACACACGAACTATTGAACACACGGGCTATTAAACCCTCGGATTATTGAACACACGGACTATTGAACACACGGAATATCGAAGCATCGGACTATTGAACACACGGACTATTAAACCCTCTGATTATGGAACACACGGACTATTGAACACACGGAATATCGAACCCTCGGACTATTGAACACACGGACGATTGAACCCTCGGGCTATCGAAGCATAGTATTCAATGAACACACGGACTATTGAACACACGGACTATCGAAGCATCGGACTATCGAACCATCGGACTATTGAACACACGGACTATTGAACACACGGACTTTTGAACACATAGACTATTGAACACCCGGACTATTGAAGCATCGGACTATTGAACACATGGACTATCGAAGCATCGGACTATCGAACCATCGGACTATCGAAGCCTCGGACTATTGAACACACGAACTATTGAACACACGGACTATTAAACCCTCGGATTATCGAAGCATCGGACTATTGAACCCTTCACACTGAAATCCGTATATTGCATCTGAACTAGTTTATCATTAACTATATATTGATTTAGAAAATCGATACAGTACGTTTGGATCGATGACTATTGAAAATAAACACGACATTTAGTTTTGCGTTGGTATATAATTATAAGGTTTGAAATATATCGTTATAATAACGAAAAAGTCATGCATTTATTTTGAAACGACTTCAATTAATTTGCAAATGCCATAGTGATTGTTATTTGACACCTATCTATTGCTTCTAGTTCTGTTGATTTGTCATTCTGCTTTTTGGTGGACTGCATCATTCCATCGGAAACCTACATCATCAGTGTCGTCTAAGTCATTCACGTCAATCACCATATAAATGTAACACGTCGATCGTCATCATTGGAACATTTTCTCTTGTTTAGAACGTTTAGGTATTCTACCCCGGTGTTTATGGATGTTCTGGTTTTAGTTTCATTTTATAGAGTTTATGGATGGACTGGTTTTCGTTTCCAATTATACAGTTTGATTTCGTGACGAGAGCATTAAAGGTCTAGACACACTTTTTTTTTCCAAAATAAAGACAAGAACAATACACAAGAACTGCAAAGGTATTTCCACCACAAAGAATTTATCTGGAAGTGTTCACTAGTATTATTATTATTATTATTATTATTATTATTATATACATTTAAAAACGCATTATACAATAAAGTTTCAATGCGCTTTACAACAAAGCGCGACAAAAATAACATTGAAATGTAAAATTTAAAAAGCATAGTAATAAGGTAAAGGAAGTTAAGATGATGACTAAGAACTAGATTTAAACTTAACGATTAACTTGCGGGAAACATTGTCTAAAAAGTAAAGTTTTGAGATCGGTTTTGAAATCCTTCAATGTAGAACATCGTCGAACAGTTTGTGGCAGACCGTTCCATACCTGCGTAGCCAATTCCTGAAAACATTTTTTACCGTAATTCACGTTGGGTTTCGCTATTGTCCTAATGTCTAAACCGCTTGTCGTTGAACGCGTAACTCTGCCGGATTTTAGGACAAACATATCAGAAATGTACTCAGGCGTTGTCTTTCTCAATTATTTGTATATAGTCACCGCACATTTGAACTTAAGTCTGAATTCGAATGTCATAATGTGCTCCTGTATTAGCGTCTGTGTGATATGGTCGAATTTGGCGACATTTTTTATCAATCGGGCGCAGCTATTTATCACAAGATCAATACGCCGAATATTCTCTTGCGTGATGTTCGTCAAAACAGTGTTTAAATTATCGATCCGAGACAATACAAGTGAGATAACTGCATGCTTCATGACATCATCACTTAAGTATCCTCGAATGCGTCGGAGGCAGCGAAGGTGGTAATAACAAACTCGGATCAAGTTCGAAACCATTTTGTCCATTCAATGAAGACTGTTAGATTTCACACATTATTATCTTTTGTGCATGTAGGATCTGAAAATTTATCAAGAAAAACAATGGACTTTCCATGTCATAAGACAAAAGAGTGTCCTCATAATTTTAAATGTTTTAATATTCTTAGCTGTTGTGTACTCATTAAGTTGCACAAAATTTCACAAACTTTTTTCCATACCCATCTTGAGAAAATAAGTTTTGAATGTTATATCTGTTATGCAGAACGTGTGTCTTGGCCTTAATGGTTTTTCTAATGATGCTGACCCCCCCCCCCCCCCCCCCCCCACTGGCCCACTATGCATGTTAGTGGCCTGCTTCGTTCCAATACATGCATATCACAAATTGTCATATTTATTGCATATAGAAAATGAAAAGTTATCAAGAGCAGACAAACAAACACATAAACAAAACAAAACAAACGGATTTTCATCTCATAAACTAATATAAAGTTCATAATTTCCAACTGATTTATGTGTCATATTAATAACATGCACAAAATTTCACACAATTTTTACAAATGATCTTAAGAAATGCCATTTTGAAATATTACAGATGTTATGTAGGGTGTATGTCTTGGACTCTTGGCCTTAATTTTTGTTTCTAGTTATACTGATCTCCAATTCTGCATCTTAATGGGCAGCTTCACCCCACCGGACGGAGCATCATTGTTGTCTCAGTCATCGAAGTGACGTCCCCAAAGGCTCCCCATCCCAACCCAGTGTAACCAAAGGGGCCGGGCTGTGCAGTGTGCATCACTCTTGAACTATCGTCCGTTCAGGTTTTCGCTGGAACAGCAATGGAACCACCAACCTGAGTTGCGTGGTCTCGGGGCATATGATAAAAAATACACCATAATAACACACTCCGTTATTAACACCAATTGTGCCAAACTGCATGCCGTTAACCCAGGATAGACGGTCAGTGGCTGTTCCGCTGTGATCGGAAACACACAGGGCGTATCTGTTTGTGGAGTCATCCAGGCTAGAGATGTTATATTTCGTGTAAATGTCACTCCCATCAGGCTTCTTCGACCAAAAGCTCAGCTCTTCCCTGCGTCGGTTGGGTATATCTTCAAGACCAAACCAGTAGTTGCCACCAAAGGTCACGTCGCCATACACCGATGTATTCAGTCCAAGTCCTGTAGAAATCGACGTGCCCGTTCCGCCTCCGTTGAAAAACTGTCCATCCACCCCCATCGATATTAATATCGCAGGGGGCGTCATATTTGATATTTCTATCTGGACTAATCACCGCATTCATCATCATCATCATCATCATCATCATCATCATCATCATCATCATCACCATTTGTTTGCCCATCATCGGAGGCTGCTTTGCAAATTGCAGTGGCAATGTGTGTAACTATGGTTAGAAAATATTAGAGAATGACCAAGAAAGACAAGAACACAAAGCTTCGGATGATCCCCAGGGATCAATACTATAAAAGATTTACACGTGTACGTTTAATTATAAAACTACTCTACTCGCCAATAAGACACAGACCCATCTGCTTTATTATGATGGCATTTGTATTAATATTAGATGTTATTCTAGTACTCTTAAGCATGACTCAGACATAACATTACGATTAAAGGTACTCAATCCGTAAAGAGGGTCCCCATCTCAACAGATTCCAACAACAACAATCCGATCAGAGGGTCCTATATTACTATTTCTTTGGCTTTGGGGGTAAAAAATGTTTGATTCGAGTCGAGGAACCCATCAAACAAAGCTCAGAGTTATTAGATATTGATTTTTGAAATTTGTTAATTTCTCGAGATGAGTACTAATAACTGCCGTCAATTTGGTAACCTGCTCGAGATTTTACGCCAAAACTCTATTCAAACAGAAAAGGATGGATAACTCTATAATCAAGTGGTAAAAAAACGAAATTTTGACTGTCTTCTGGGCCAGAAAGAATTCCCGATAATGAAAAATAATAGATTTCTAAAATCGATATCTAACAAATCTGAGCTTTGATGGGTGACTTCCTCGACTCGAATCAAATATTTTTGACCCCCGAAGCCATTGAAATAGTAATTGAGAGGAGTTTTATCGGATTGAGTACCTTTAAGCGTAGCCTAACTCAGATATTACACCACACTTCAATCACAATTATGTCATGCTTAAATGTAAGTTTATAATGTTAAAGTGTAGCTCAATGATTGAGTAACTTAATTATCGTACACCTGAACAGGGATGTGGTTAGAGGGTCTCCGCTGGGGGGTGGGGGGTGTCCACCTTGGGAATTTCCAACTGCACCCCCCCCCCCACCAACACAACTTTTTGCATAATTCCATTCGCACCCCCCCCCCCCCCCCCCTTGAGTCGGAATCGCACCAACACAACTTTTTGTCCATTTGCACCCCCTTCTACCTCATGCTCAGGCCTAATTTCCTATATATTCATAAGCCATGCTTCTATTTTCCCAGTATGAGAACATTAAGATATTTTAACCTGAAAATTGCCCCCCCCAAAAAAAAACTAGTGATCTAATTCCAGACAAATGCACACAGCTACCGACAACAGACCATGAAACACCGGGCCGACCATGGTTGTTCGGCCCGGTGTGAGAAAATTTTGAAAACTATACAAGAAAATCGCAAATCCTAGCATCTAGACTGGCCTCAACTGAAGCTTTCCTAGTGTTGGAAATTTCAAACATCATGCTCCCCCTCAGGTTGGGAAATTCTTCAACTGATGACCATTTATGTCTACAAGTTTGACCAAATGTAGTAAAATATTGTTTTGCTAAACTAATTAGCAGTTTTGTATTGGCCATGTGGATGGGGCAATGACACACCGGGCCGACCATGGTTCGGCCCGGTGTGCGAAAATTTTGAAATCTGAACAAGAAAATCGCAAAATCCTAACATCTAGACTAGCCTCAAGCCTTCCTACTGTTGGAAATTTCAAACCCTACACCCCCACTTAGGTTGGAAAATTTCCAACTGATGACAATTCCAATGACAATGTTGACCAATTGTATGACAATATTGTTTTCTTAAATTAACTAGAAGTTTTTGACTGGCCACGGGGGAAGGACCAGGACACAAGCTTTCCAAGTGTTGGAAATTTCCAACCTGTCACCCCCCTAAGGTTGGAAAATTTCCTACTGATGACCATTTCTGTCAAAAATTTTAACCAAAAATAGGAACATATGCAAATATTGGTCGAAAAACAATAAATTCCCCCCAATAAATTGTTTTATAATCAAACTACAAGAACATTTTCAACCTATTGTTGGTGTGAAATTTCGTTGTGGCAGGTATGAAATTTCCAACTATTGAAAATATAGCTCTCTGCTGGGGGGGGGGGTGAGACACCCCCCCACACCCCCCTCTAGCCACATCCCTGCACCTGAATGTGCTTGAATCACTTTTAAGCGTAAATGTAATGCGTTCTCGTTGCTAATATGAATTACGCCTTTAATACAGACGAATTAATATTGAATCCCGAACAAATGGCAAAGGTTCCATCATATAGTGAAAGTCAATATACGCAACACACACACATTTTAGAGAACTCTATTTTTGGGACAGATAGCAGCATTTCTGTTTCCATGACAACGCGGAGTGATTTTAACTGATTGTGGAAACTATGCATGTGTGTGATGAGAATTATTTCAATTATCTCAAATATTATGTTGGTTTATATGAACACCCATTCCTGTCTAACTTTTGACACGAGGTTCAACCTCTTCGGAAGGTCAAGGAACCCAAAATTGATAGTACCCTTTTTAGTCCAGACGCTTGGTGTAGAAATACCTAAGAATTGTGCCAAAGGTGGTACAAACATGAAACTTGCCACATACGTTCCTTGTACACTACTGATCATTTTCATATATGGAGGCATTCTAGGGGGGGTTCCTTCTTTATCAACGGTTGCTATGCAACCACCCGACAAAGGTGAATTCTTATTTGACTGATATTATGGCAGTTTAAACAAACTAAACTATATCATGTAGTATTTTTATGGTGAACACGATTATACTAGTTGTTGTTAGTATCTATTACTTACAGGAGTGGTAACGGTTGCTATGGACATACGCAGAATCGCAAAATGCACATATTGCTGATATTATGGAAGTTTTAACAAACGAAAATACGTCTGTAGAATGTTTATGGTGAAAACCATTATAGTAGTTATTGTTAGTGTGAACCTGGCTGGAATATAACCATTATTTCTTGCTTACAGGTGTGGTAACAGTTGCTAGGAACATTGCACAAAATCGAAGAAATACACATAATGGCTGATATTGTTGACAGTTTTAACCAACTGAGCTATATTTATTGTGAATAGAATAGTTGTTGTAGTTGTGAGTCTAAACCTAATGTTTAGTTTTCATATTGGTACTACGGTTGATATGCAACTACCAGGGTTCGTGCTATCATATGCCAAATTGGCCGATGGCCATTTTTTTTCGAAAATGGCCAAAAATAATGCATAAGTTTTTTAACCCCAAAATCGGAAATGTGATTCGAAAAGCCAAAATGATTTTGTAACGGGAGCGACGTTAGAATCAAATTTATAGTATGACCATCTGCTAGTGGATTAGGTGGTACAGCTTACTGGGTAACAAAAGGACTGATGGAAGTGCACTATCAAACAATGTAATAAAACAGTAATGAGAATTAACACTAATTAATCCTTTGTCTGGCATAAGACTGAATGGTAGATGGTGGGTAGTGGTATATTGTATGACTGAATGGTAGATGGTGGGTAGTGGTATATTGTCAAGTAACAACAGTGGAATTAAATAAGTCTGGATACGGTATTTGAAGGTATGGAGATAATTATATAGAATGTTAGATGTTAAACAAAATAAAAAAATTCATTAATTGTGAGACCAGAAAATGATGATTTAATTTGGCCAAAGTTTTTTTAATTTGGCAAAAACTAAATCAGAATTGGCCAAAACATTGGCTAAATGATTTTTCGGCCCAGCGTGGAAATAGCAACTACCCGAAATCTAAGACATTCACATATGGCTGATATTATGACAAGTTTAAACTGTCTCACATAGCATTGAACTTGTGAAAGAATCCATAATATATATCTATTATATATTTTGGAAGATCTGTTTGTTTGTGTGTTTGTTTGTGTGTAATCGATGGACTCGAAAATGGCCCAGCCGATTTCGATGAAACTTGGTATGTGGGGGTATTTTCGGGTCAGGACTAACATATGCCTATTAATTTGTCCGTGCGAGGTCAACTTTTCACGTGCCGAGGTCAAATCTGTTTTTACGCCGTTTTGCGCTAATATATTTCAGTTCGGTGCTTACAAATCGATTCGAAACAGCGCGAATAATAACATGCCAGTCATAATAATGACACTATGAGAATCTTTCGTGTTTCCTCTTTCCAACGATATATAATATGTATGTATCCGTTTTAGTTATCTGCCTCAATTATTAAGAAAAAGTGATACGATCTTCTATCAGGGTAAAAACAATGCGTAACTTCTATGACGTCGTTAGAGGTCATAAAGTTAGATCACGTTAACTCTTCTCCGGCCGATGCATTTGACTGTTTCAGACGTCTTGGCGATATATCGGGCACCGATGGTAATTTATCTTTACGTTGAAACTTGATAATTAATGAGCGTGTGTATATGAGGCGCGTTTTCAAATCGGGTTAAACTGGCGGATTTTTACGGACGAAATTTGATGCATAGGGTATCTCGGAATCCGCTGGGCCGATTTCCCGGTATCCGCTGGGCCGATTTCCACCATTTTTGGGGTGTTGGTGTTTGACCCCACCTGACCTTGACCTTCAAAATGGTCAATTCAAGGTCAAATCGGGTAAAACCGGATGGATTTCGACGGGTACTTTTGTCGGGTACTTTTGTTCGGGCACTGTGTTTTGGACGGGTCAAATCGTGACCCCACTTGACCTTGGCCTTCAAAATAGACAATTCAAGGTCAAAGCCCGGACGAAGTCGGGTCACCTTCTAGTATTATATATATAAAGAATATGTAGCAGAATTTAGTTCGTATGTGGGTCGTAACGGTTTCTAAGGAATCACCCACCATTGAACAGTACTATGAGTCTGAAATATTGTCAGTTTAACTAACGTAACTCTCTCATATACATACATACTATATCATTCATTCGTGTTATTCAAGAGTGTGCCTTTCTACAACAAATTTAATAATGTCACAAACGTAATATAAGACATAGACCCACACATCTAGATGTTTAGGTCCAGGCCCATATCTGTGAAAGGCCATCTTAATATTTTAGCCATGGACCCAGCCCATACTAGTTAGGAAAGTACCCAGACACCTATATGTAGTCAAATTTTTTGAAAAATGTCCATATATAAATGTCATGAACCAGGCCGCTGCATAAAAGCAACAATATCAGGTCCCTATATCTATATTGGCCATGGACCCATTTGATATAGCTTTATTTGATCAGGTATCTATATATGGGCATTGCCCCAGTCCCTTATACAAGCTATATGGTATCTAAGGTGCATGGTCAAGGGCCATGGCGCTGTTACATGGTGTAAATACCCAGGTGACCACAGGTAAGACATAGACCCAGATGCCTATATGTAGACCATGTGCCCAGTCAGAAATATAATATGGATTCAATTGATTTCCATATATATATATGGGTCAGTTATGGGACCAATGCCCCATAAAAAGGCCATGAGTGGAGGTCCCTTTAAATAGCTCATGCACCAATTCCACTACGGTGTAGGCTGGCCATGGATCGAGTGTCGTATGGCATGAGCATGAGTAGGTGTCCAAATGTATTGTACTCCTAATACATGATATATCTACAACATGGACTCAGAAAAAGTTTGTTGACGATATCTGTGTGGAAAGAAATATAACTTTAACAGTAATGACTGGTTATGGCTAAGAGTACGTTCATATACACTCGCAAATAAGAGTACAGGCAGTTAGGCCGATGGCTGTTGCCTTTTTTGAAACTATTATTAGTAATATACCCCAAAATGCATTGTTGCCGCCCCTGTGATTTATTACAATGTAGTTCAATTGTTTTCACATATTTATGTCAGCGCGATGAAAACAGATTTCAAACCCCGGAACTTATCCATACTCTGGCAACAGGCAGTTTGGCTGATTGGCGGCTCATTCGATATCTGCTATTCATAGTATATCCAATGTTTACCAACGCTAAAACTCATAACTGGTGCGTCCATTGTAAAGAGCACTATCACGTCGCGTAATATACACACCACAAAATACCCCTTTTCGTTGCAACTCCCCTATAGCTCTTAGTAGCGGAAGTCTCCCTCGCATCGCTATATTTAAGTTAGACGGCTAAATATATGGACAGCCGTTTGGCCAAAACATACGTTACATGAAAATCAATAGGTTTTAACTAATAGTAAATCCATCGGTTTAGTCAGAACAGTGCTCGAACAACTTCCTGTCAACGGCATCTACAGTAAAACACATGTGAGCGGTTGACTCGATTACGCAAATCCAGACTACGCGGTGAAGTATTTTACGCTCGTTGTCATGTAGCGACAAATATTCAACTTAAATTACAATGATAACTATTTGAAAGAAATCAGGGTGTGTACCACATTGGTAGTTCGGCACATATTCTTTGCATTGTACAACATAACTAATTCAAAAGGTGTCACTCAGATTTCTACGAGTTCTCTCCAACGGCATTACATTAACGCCATCTAGCGACGTTTATTAATGTTGCGCACAAACCATATCTAATAGTTCTTCTCTATTTAAAAATAATGTCCGATAGAGCTCTTCCCCATTAATTAATATTGGCAGAGGTGTCACGTACGTCTATTCATTTATAAAAGACAGATATTGATTTTGAAATGACTTCTGCTAAGTTGGAACTAACTTATTGGTTACGTAGCGTTTTTCCGAAGACCCATAACTCCGAAGTCCCGATTCTCCGAAATCCCATAACTCCGAAGACACATAACTCCGAAAGCCCATAACTCCGAAGACCCATAACTCCGAAAGCCCATAACTCCGAAAGCCCATAACTCCGAAGGCCTATAGGTTACACTGGTGTAAATGTTTTCCATAGGCCTCAGTGCTAACGTTTTAGCGTATAGTGTTGGCAATATAAATGTTGGGTCCAAAGTTTTCTTTAAATCTGAAAAATTGACATTTTGGGAAACTTTTTACACAAAAAAATCATGTCTGTCTAGCAGGGAATTCGCCTTTAAATCTTATGTTTTCGTAACTAGTGTCAGAACCGCATAAAAAAATACAGTCATATTTTAGACCACACCAAAAAATTCAAACTTCACTACAAAGGGTTAATTCCTGTGCCAATGGTTATTTTACCTATGGGAAATCATAGGGAAGAGGTGTGATGATTTTTTTATGTGAAAAGCACACAAGGCTATTGACCAATCAGGGCCCAGTGTCTATTTTATTCTCTCCTATATATTCCTCCCGCATCCGCTAGATGTCACTCGGAACCTTATTTACACCAGTGTAACCTAAAGCGATAGCCCGCTTTTTCGCGGAATAATTGTAACTCCCTACATTTCTTCAGAATTGCCCATCCATGGAAAAAATGTGTTCAAAAACAATATCACGTCTGTGGTTCTTTATTTATCACACACAATTTAACCCCACCCCCTTTAACAAATTATTCATCAAAAAAGCACAATTTTCCACCACCAGTCATGTTCAGGCCCCATTTTCACTCAGTTTTAGGGGTCTGGTGTTGCAAACTTGGATCAGCTATGGAAGACTGTTCAATATTCTTTCCATGAGAGAACTTCTGGTGATGTGAGGTCATTGAGTCCAGATCTGATCAGCTGAGCATCAAGCGCATGACTTTATCAGCACATTGAAGAATAAAATATGACATTTTCAGGTCTGCAAGGGTGATCCAAGATAACTGGATGTGGGTGTATATTGAATTAGTTGAATAAAGATATGCTCTCTTTGAATTGCTGAAGCATTTTCTTAAATGTGTCCAAGTTTTAGTGCTATTAACCTTCAAATGACCATACCCACCAGTGGAAATGACACACTTTTATGATATATATCTGTATATCACTGGCTATAAAATCCAAAATACTTGTTAAATTAGGTTCTTATAACAATTGATATATGTGTCGTTGACATGCCCATGTTATGGGTCATTTGCATTATCATGTGACTATTACCACCTTGAAATTTTTTGAAAATACCTTGAAAAATTGGCATTTTTTATGAAAAATCTTACTATTTTTTTGGCTGATGTAAGTGAAAGAAGGCATCAGCAGCAAGAATAGCCACATCGAGCATGAGATATTCATTGGACTGAAAGACCAGGCTCTGTAAAATGCATTAAAATGCTTTAAAGTGACTCCCAGGAATCAAAAATGATAAAAAGCTATTTTTTCCCTTTAGGTTACACTGGTGTAAATGTTTTCCATAGGCCTCAGTGCTAACGTTTTAGCGTATAGTGTTGGCAATATAAATGTTGGGTCCAAAGTTTTCTTTAAATCTGAAAAATTGACATTTTGGGAAACTTTTTACACAAAAAAATCATGTCTGTCTAGCAGGGAATTCGCCTTTAAATCTTATGTTTTCGTAACTAGTGTCAGAACCGCATAAAAAAATACAGTCATATTTTAGACCACACCAAAAAATTCAAACTTCACTACAAAGGGTTAATTCCTGTGCCAATGGTTATTTTACCTATGGGAAATCATAGGGAAGAGGTGTGATGATTTTTTTATGTGAAAAGCACACAAGGCTATTGACCAATCAGGGCCCAGTGTCTATTTTATTCTCTCCTATATATTCCTCCCGCATCCGCTAGATGTCACTCGGAACCTTATTTACACCAGTGTAACCTAAAGCGATAGCCCGCTTTTTCGCGGAATAATTGTAACTCCCTACATTTCTTCAGAATTGCCCATCCATGGAAAAAATGTGTTCAAAAACAATATCACGTCTGTGGTTCTTTATTTATCACACACAATTTAACCCCACCCCCTTTAACAAATTATTCATCAAAAAAGCACAATTTTCCACCACCAGTCATGTTCAGGCCCCATTTTCACTCAGTTTTAGGGGTCTGGTGTTGCAAACTTGGATCAGCTATGGAAGACTGTTCAATATTCTTTCCATGAGAGAACTTCTGGTGATGTGAGGTCATTGAGTCCAGATCTGATCAGCTGAGCATCAAGCGCATGACTTTATCAGCACATTGAAGAATAAAATATGACATTTTCAGGTCTGCAAGGGTGATCCAAGATAACTGGATGTGGGTGTATATTGAATTAGTTGAATAAAGATATGCTCTCTTTGAATTGCTGAAGCATTTTCTTAAATGTGTCCAAGTTTTAGTGCTATTAACCTTCAAATGACCATACCCACCAGTGGAAATGACACACTTTTATGATATATATCTGTATATCACTGGCTATAAAATCCAAAATACTTGTTAAATTAGGTTCTTATAACAATTGATATATGTGTCGTTGACATGCCCATGTTATGGGTCATTTGCATTATCATGTGACTATTACCACCTTGAAATTTTTTGAAAATACCTTGAAAAATTGGCATTTTTTATGAAAAATCTTACTATTTTTTTGGCTGATGTAAGTGAAAGAAGGCATCAGCAGCAAGAATAGCCACATCGAGCATGAGATATTCATTGGACTGAAAGACCAGGCTCTGTAAAATGCATTAAAATGCTTTAAAGTGACTCCCAGGAATCAAAAATGATAAAAAGCTATTTTTTCCCTTTAGGTTACACTGGTGTAAATGTTTTCCATAGGCCTCAGTGCTAACGTTTTAGCGTATAGTGTTGGCAATATAAATGTTGGGTCCAAAGTTTTCTTTAAATCTGAAAAATTGACATTTTGGGAAACTTTTTACACAAAAAAATCATGTCTGTCTAGCAGGGAATTCGCCTTTAAATCTTATGTTTTCGTAACTAGTGTCAGAACCGCATAAAAAAATACAGTCATATTTTAGACCACACCAAAAAATTCAAACTTCACTACAAAGGGTTAATTCCTGTGCCAATGGTTATTTTACCTATGGGAAATCATAGGGAAGAGGTGTGATGATTTTTTTATGTGAAAAGCACACAAGGCTATTGACCAATCAGGGCCCAGTGTCTATTTTATTCTCTCCTATATATTCCTCCCGCATCCGCTAGATGTCACTCGGAACCTTATTTACACCAGTGTAACCTAAAGCGATAGCCCGATTTTTCGCGGAATAATTGTAACTCCCTACATTTCTTCAGAATTGCCCATCCATGGAAAAAATGTGTTCAAAAACAATATCACGTCTGTGGTTCTTTATTTATCACACACAATTTAACCCCACCCCCTTTAACAAATTATTCATCAAAAAAGCACAATTTTCCACCACCAGTCATGTTCAGGCCCCATTTTCACTCAGTTTTAGGGGTCTGGTGTTGCAAACTTGGATCAGCTATGGAAGACTGTTCAATATTCTTTCCATGAGAGAACTTCTGGTGATGTGAGGTCATTGAGTCCAGATCTGATCAGCTGAGCATCAAGCGCATGACTTTATCAGCACATTGAAGAATAAAATATGACATTTTCAGGTCTGCAAGGGTGATCCAAGATAACTGGATGTGGGTGTATATTGAATTAGTTGAATAAAGATATGCTCTCTTTGAATTGCTGAAGCATTTTCTTAAATGTGTCCAAGTTTTAGTGCTATTAACCTTCAAATGACCATACCCACCAGTGGAAATGACACACTTTTATGATATATATCTGTATATCACTGGCTATAAAATCCAAAATACTTGTTAAATTAGGTTCTTATAACAATTGATATATGTGTCGTTGACATGCCCATGTTATGGGTCATTTGCATTATCATGTGACTATTACCACCTTGAAATTTTTTGAAAATACCTTGAAAAATTGGCATTTTTTATGAAAAATCTTACTATTTTTTTGGCTGATGTAAGTGAAAGAAGGCATCAGCAGCAAGAATAGCCACATCGAGCATGAGATATTCATTGGACTGAAAGACCAGGCTCTGTAAAATGCATTAAAATGCTTTAAAGTGACTCCCAGGAATCAAAAATGATAAAAAGCTATTTTTTCCCTTTAGGTTACACTGGTGTAAATGTTTTCCATAGGCCTCAGTGCTAACGTTTTAGCGTATAGTGTTGGCAATATAAATGTTGGGTCCAAAGTTTTCTTTAAATCTGAAAAATTGACATTTTGGGAAACTTTTTACACAAAAAAATCATGTCTGTCTAGCAGGGAATTCGCCTTTAAATCTTATGTTTTCGTAACTAGTGTCAGAACCGCATAAAAAAATACAGTCATATTTTAGACCACACCAAAAAATTCAAACTTCACTACAAAGGGTTAATTCCTGTGCCAATGGTTATTTTACCTATGGGAAATCATAGGGAAGAGGTGTGATGATTTTTTTATGTGAAAAGCACACAAGGCTATTGACCAATCAGGGCCCAGTGTCTATTTTATTCTCTCCTATATATTCCTCCCGCATCCGCTAGATGTCACTCGGAACCTTATTTACACCAGTGTAACCTAAAGCGATAGCCCGCTTTTTCGCGGAATAATTGTAACTCCCTACATTTCTTCAGAATTGCCCATCCATGGAAAAAATGTGTTCAAAAACAATATCACGTCTGTGGTTCTTTATTTATCACACACAATTTAACCCCACCCCCTTTAACAAATTATTCACCACCAGTCATGTTCAGGCCCCATTTTCACTCAGTTTTAGGGGTCTGGTGTTGCAAACTTGGATCAGCTATGGAAGACTGTTCAATATTCTTTCCATGAGAGAACTTCTGGTGATGTGAGGTCATTGAGTCCAGATCTGATCAGCTGAGCATCAAGCGCATGACTTTATCAGCACATTGAAGAATAAAATATGACATTTTCAGGTCTGCAAGGGTGATCCAAGATAACTGGATGTGGGTGTATATTGAATTAGTTGAATAAAGATATGCTCTCTTTGAATTGCTGAAGCATTTTCTTAAATATGTCCAAGTTTTAGTGCTATTAACCTTCAAATGACCATACCCACCAGTGGAAATGACACACTTTTATGATATATATCTGTATATCACTGGCTATAAAATCCAAAATACTTGTTAAATTAGGTTCTTATAACAATTGATATATGTGTCGTTGACATGCCCATGTTATGGGTCATTTGCATTATCATGTGACTATTACCACCTTGAAATTTTTTGAAAATACCTTGAAAAATTGGCATTTTTTATGAAAAATCTTACTATTTTTTTGGCTGATGTAAGTGAAAGAAGGCATCAGCAGCAAGAATAGCCACATCGAGCATGAGATATTCATTGGACTGAAAGACCAGGCTCTGTAAAATGCATTAAAATGCTTTAAAGTGACTCCCAGGAATCAAAAATGATAAAAAGCTATTTTTTCCCTTTAGGTTACACTGGTGTAAATGTTTTCCATAGGCCTCAGTGCTAACGTTTTAGCGTATAGTGTTGGCAATATAAATGTTGGGTCCAAAGTTTTCTTTAAATCTGAAAAATTGACATTTTGGGAAACTTTTTACACAAAAAAATCATGTCTGTCTAGCAGGGAATTCGCCTTTAAATCTTATGTTTTCGTAACTAGTGTCAGAACCGCATAAAAAAATACAGTCATATTTTAGACCACACCAAAAAATTCAAACTTCACTACAAAGGGTTAATTCCTGTGCCAATGGTTATTTTACCTATGGGAAATCATAGGGAAGAGGTGTGATGATTTTTTTATGTGAAAAGCACACAAGGCTATTGACCAATCAGGGCCCAGTGTCTATTTTATTCTCTCCTATATATTCCTCCCGCATCCGCTAGATGTCACTCGGAACCTTATTTACACCAGTGTAACCTATAACTCCGAACGCCCATAACTCCGAAGGTCTATAACTCCGAAGGGCCGATTCTCCGAAGGTCCGATTCTCCGAAGATCATGTTTTATCGCTTATTAAATAGTGTACAGTCCAGTGGCGAGGTCAATGTGGCCCTAGGGAAGACCGCCCCCAAAAAACATGTCAAGTGTCATGTAAACGTCCGGATATCCATCCTGGACATTCAAATATTCAGTGTTCCTGCACAGGGAAGCCCCCGGACCAACGATTGGGGGCGACCCCTCCCATGCATGCGCTCCCCAAATCAGGCCTTCGTGATATGCTTTCGGCATATCATATGCATGATATATCCCCCACATATCCCCCACATATGCTATACTGTAACACGTGTGTAACATGCGGCATGTGAAGAATCAAATGGTTCTACGAGTGACTTTTGGAGGTAAAATGGTGGTCGAATACCGTTTGGAATTTCACAATTCTTAGAGTGTATTGATAAGTATGGAATGCGCGTATGGTTATATTTTGTATAGAACATGTACATGTAGATAATATATCCCCCCCCCCCCTGGAATCCAGAATCCAGCTTCAAATTTACCATGGAATCCGGCGTCCAGCTTCAAATTGACGTCTGGAATCCGGCGTACGGGTCCAAAATGGGTGGAATCCGGCGTACGAAAAGGGGGGAAATGGCCCTCATATATTAGAAACGTTAACTATGTATTATAATAAGGTGATATCTACACCATCAGTAGTGTGCGACAAGCCTTAATTTTCCACAGAATGCTTAAATTTATGAAAGAAATACAATTATTTTGCCACAATGTACGTCTTAATACAATTAACATGATTAAACTGTGCTCATCTGACTGCATTGGGGTGATTTGATGCAATCAGGTTCATTTTATATATGAAAAAGGACAAGTTCTTCCCCGGTCACCCCTGTACATTTTACTCTGGCATCTCATGGGCCAACGTAATGTTATAGTATATGGTGTATAGTCAGTGGCGGGCCAGGATTCCCATTTAGGTGGGGGGGGGAGGAAATTTTTGAATATTTTGATGCCCCATGAACGATTTCCGGGCGTTTACATGACATTGGACATGTTTTGGTAGGGGCCCATATTGTCTGAAATAGCAAGTAGAGGTTTAATAGGGGCAGTAGGAATTTTGGGACCCCTTGGCTTCGCCACTGGACTGTACACTATTTAGTAAACGATAATACCCCGATAAAACAAAATCTTCGGAGAATCGGACCTTCGGAGAATCGGAACTTCGGAGTTATGGGCCGTCGGAGAATCGGGCCTTCGAAGTTATAGGTCTTCGGAGAATCGGCCCTTCGGAGTTATAGGTCTTCGGAGTTATAGGTCTTCGGAGAATCGGCCCTTCGGAGTTATGGGCTTTCGGAGAATCGGATCTTCGGGGTTATGGGCCGTCGGAGAATCGGGTCTTCGGAGTTATGGGCCAAAAAATTTGATTTAAACAAAAAATAATTTAAAACATTCCATAAAGCGGCTCCATTCTAATGTTTTCCCGCGCTGTACTGTCACTAAACACTCGTTAGTAATATAGCTAACATTAACAGAATAAATCGGTAAATCAGTTTAGGTTGCAGAACAATTGAACACATCAAAATGTTATGTATTAATAACTTCTTCAAGCCACGTCATGGGGGTCGCCGTCGGAGAATCGGGTCTTCGGAGTTGTGGGCCGTCGGAGAATCGGGTCTTCGGAGTTGTGGGCCTTCGTAGTAATAGGTCTTCGGAAAACCGGTCTGACACCAGCCGCCCATATAAATCACTTGCAAATATAATTCAAGGACATATAGGCCTAAACGAGACCAAAAACAGTGTCAATTTATTATTGAAAACTCATATGGCCATCGCGGTGGGCAGATGTGATAAATCATGAAATTCTGTAAATCTATCAACATCAAGAAGACATGTTTTTTAACAATGACCTTTACCTTTATACATAACCTTGATATGTCAAGGTCACTATTGATAAGCGCAAATTTCCGCCACTACGTATGTGTTTCCATAAACCAATGTAAACTTTTAGGTAGTTATTCAATTATTCACGATACGTACAATTTAATGTAAAATTTCCAAATACCCGATAGTTAGCCACCGTTGCCATGGAAACACAAATGTATCAAATATGTGCCAATTAGATTTTCCAAAAAACAATTCAGCTATCTAGTATACCAAGTTAGGGGCATTTTTTTGTTACTACTCCGGGCTGACCAAGGTTGATCCCATTTCTCGGCTAGATCTATCGCCTGTACTATTTAAGCATAATAGCAAAAATTTCAGCCCAAAGTGTGCAGTAGTGTTAGAACTAATGAAATACACAAAGGGGCTCATGGAATTCGACTTGGGTTTATGCGAAATACCATATAGTTTATAAACGTCCGTAAAACAACTATCATCAACAAGTGCATGTAAAATATGTCTTTCTTTTTTTTAAATTATTAATAACTCCAATAATGATATTTTCGCATATTGAAGCCGTTGTTATGCAATCATTACTGTTACAGTGGCATTACCGATCAAAGTCAAAATAGATAGCAAAGTTTAATAAAAACTGGACAGTAAAATGTCAAAGCATTGAAAAATAATATGAAAATAATATTTAGACTAAAATACTTGAACTTACTATATACGCTATCAGCGATATTTTTTGACAAATCACTGTAACAGTTTTGTTTACATAACAATTGTTTCAACACGCAAAATTTCGTTATTGGATGGTTATCAATAATAAATATAAGAACAAAGTTTTTGTCTATTTATCCATGTTCTTCTTAGTGGCGATATTTTATAGACTTTTTATAGAATTTTCGCAAATTAGATTATACCCATTGCGAGTGCCTTGGGTCCCTTTAATTAAAACGCAGTCAGCGCCCCCCCCCCCCCCAACAACAAAAATATCAAGTTCCTGTTTCAAATCCGACTATGTTTTCAATTGTTGTCAAAGTTTCACATGTTTATATATATTCATAAACAGTGTTCGCGCTGTCGGTAGCCAAATTAGCCAATGGCTAATCTTTTTCGAATTTGGCTAATAAAAATTTCATTTGGCTAAACTTTTGGCTAAACTTTTTTGACCCCAAATGGAGACTGAAAGCATGAATTTTGGCAAGTGGGTTTTCAATTCTGTGATGTGAACGATCTACGTGTAGTCCGAAAACATCGTAAGTGGGAATATATCGCCGACTGTACAAAGGGGAAACCCGATCGCGGACAGTACAAAGGGAAACCCGTCACTCTGCGCGAAACAGCATTTTACATTTAATCCGCTAATCACCCATTGTCTGTCTGATCGCTCACGGGGCTCCCACACAATGCATGTTTATGATGACATTGTATTTATGACGGACAAGGTTTATGAGCACCATATGTAAGACAATAGCTTAATCAGCCAAATGTGAATCACGACAGATATTTTGTGGCTATTTGTCGTCAATGCCAATACATTACAAATAATATGCATGCTCTTATGACAGACTGTAATTTGATAATGTCGTAACAATATTACGTTATTAGTTTCCAGATGTCACTTAGATATTTTCGCAAGGATGATTAATATTTAATGATTTAAAAAAAAGATACTGATATAAAACCAAAAAATAATGACATTAAGAAGGACAATCCGGGGTTACCCCCCCCCCCCCCCAAATCACTCTTTCACATAAAGATTAATAAATTTTTATTAAATGATATATATACAAATATTTTTAGTTCATCAAAATTAGTTAAATTATTGTGTATTTTACCTGTGTCTGTTAGTTTTGAAGTTTTAGTCATTAATTGTGAACCGATCAGAAAACGATGATTTAATTTTGCCATAGTTTTTTTAAATTTGGCCAAAAAACATTTGGCTAAAGTTTTTCTCATTTGGCTAATAAAAGTTTCATTTGGCTAAACTTTTGGCTAAAGTTTTTTTCAGTCCAGCGCGAACACTGTTCATAAATACAAATAATTCAGTCAATATGTATACTCGGTCTGGAGTATTTGTATACTATATATAGAACACCTCTGGGGGAGAAATTGAGGAACTAGTGTAGTATAGTACCATATCTGAGTATTAGCATTTTTGTCACCACACAACAGAGACCTTAAGGAGGATACGCACGTTTTGCATAAATCCCGCAAAAAATGGCAGGAGATATCCAACAAAGAATTTCTCTGGATCTATCTGGCAAAATATGTTGAGTTTCTCATAGCATCATCTTCATTTTATATAGAATCTGAGCAATTGTTGAGAGAGAACAAAAACAATGGATTTTAATACATTTGAGAGGTTGAAAACATTAGTGTATTATTTTCCCCTTTCGGTACGTACCAAGAACAGGTAGAATAATTAATAATATCACACAAAACTCCCATCACTAAATAGATTATTGTCTTGACTCTGAGTGGATGCTTCATTTGTATCATAATGTTGTGTTAGATATTTAATTGCATAATATACCGCCATATATTATAATGAAGAATAAAGCAGTAACAAATATTCCAGCCCAATGAAAACAAATGTTGATACATAGTGTGGTCCACTCAAACATGGAGAAATCAAATTGAATTAGGCCACAGTGTTAAGAGATATGGTGGTCAGTTTTAACTTGGTTATGAACTCATGACCCACAAACTTATCTCAACCCCATGTCATATTGATCAACAGGAATGACATGAACATTTTAAAATATAGAAAAATATTTATGGGTATTTCATTAAAATAATCATTAAATTTCATGAATCACGAATAATTAAGTCTCCTCTCATTCACGATCTTGAAATATGATATCATGGATATATGAACAGCACTTTTGAAAACAAATTATTTTACAGAAGTTCTTCGTACTTGAAAACAGTGACATTTTAACTATTGTTCATGGCATATAAGTAAAGTAAATGAGGTTATAATAGTCAAT
Organism: Siphonodentalium dalli; assembly: GCA_032622095.1. Taxonomy (NCBI): domain Eukaryota; kingdom Metazoa; phylum Mollusca; class Scaphopoda; order Gadilida; family Siphonodentaliidae; genus Siphonodentalium; species Siphonodentalium dalli. The sequence continues at coordinate 154,102,802 of CP136066.1, read as the reverse complement.
GGATCGATGGTTCTTAAATATTGAGTCACAATAATCGCCCGTACCGAATTTCAGAAAGAAATTCCTGGCAGATTTTGAGAAAATCCATTTTGAAATACCAGGAAATTTTGGCAAAACGTACGTCTGATCCTTATCGGTGCTCTAGCCCATGGGTGCTTTTTTGGTAATTCCCATGAAACAGGTAACTTACCGCGAGGGTATTGGCAGAGATCCATGGAGAACTTCTCCCCACACAAACAGTGTGTCGCATTACATTGTTGTTCGTGCATGCATGGACAGTCCTGAAACATATATCATAATGGGTGGAGATATATAACAGTTTGAGAACACAAAATGCAGTTGCACATCAGTGCATATACTGGTAGAAACCTGTCAATGCAGTTCTGTGGAACTGTTTATTTATTCAAATATGTCAGATAAGATCAAATCTTACATGGTGGCATGTGGTCAAGTAATTAAATCAAACAGCCTTAAATGCTTACTATTGTCAAATCAAGAAAGATATACAACTTTGACAAGAGTTTGTTATTGTGGGGAGTGCACAAGTGGGTAGATGGGGTAGGAGGGTTGCTTGAAACGTGTGACACCAGCGTTGGCCTTTTTTTGTTGACAAGTTGCTTCCATTTTAACAAATGAGAACCCCTACCGCCAAAGGCCCCTTCCATGTGTCAGATTAATCAGCACGGTGGTTCATAATATGATGATCTAGGTGATTTCATTGGAGAAAAAAGAGTTCAGTCCCTTAATTCGGCCCCTTTTTGGTCGATCGACCATATTGTAACAAATCTGGATCTCAGTCACACAAGGGGCCTATGTTTCAAATATAACATAAATAGGCCTGATGGATCTTGCGAATAAGTCATTTTAAGAACTACTAATCTACTGGGGGAAAGAGTTATGTCCCTAGCTCCGCTTCTATTGACCACATTTGAACAAATCTGAATCCCAGTCACCTAGGGACTATCTCCACCAAATATGACTCCATTAGGTCTTGCGGTTCTGGATAATTAATAATTAATATTGAGGGGAAGTGGTATGTCCCTGGGTCAGCCCCTATTTGATCCGGTGACCCCAATTGAATAAATTTGAATCACAGTGACACAAGGACCATCCGTGCCAAATATAAGCTAAATTGACCTAATCGTTTTTGAGAAGAAGTCGTTTTAAGAATTACTATATATTGAGACTTATATCCCCCCATCCACCCAATTTGACCTGGTGACCATATTCGTACAAATTTGACTCCCAGTCACCTATAATACGTTTATTCTCTTATCAAAAAGATATTCAGATACAAGTAGAAGATATATACTACAAAGATTGAGAATGCTGCAGTATATGTACAATATATACACGAAACATACAATACCAAATATGAATCACATTCGGAATTATGGTTCTGGAGTAGAATATGTTTAAAGAACTTTTGACGGATGGACGGTACTGCTCCCACAGATACTTGTGCGTGCGAGAATTGGCACCAATGTTCGATATAATATAATAAATAATGACCACTATTTTATAATAAATAATGAATGTCTTGTCGTTGACTATGCTGCGGCTCGTGGATTATTCCTCCTCTCGGACCACTATTTTGGCATAGTCAACTCCAAGCCATTCATTATCTATATAATATATATCATGTAATATAAAATGTAAAACATCACATAACATATAATAAAGTATAAACAAAATATGAAGAAAAAAATATATATACAATATGTGAAATTCACAATTGAAAAAGAAGAAATTAAAAAATAAAATCAGACGCGACCTACTATGTAGGTATAGTCCAGGAGATATTGGTCGACCTCTGCACCCCCCCCCACAGGACTCAACTTCACCCCACTAATGTTCTTTCTTAATGTCTCCTCTAATTTTTTTCGGTTGTTAACAAGAACAAAAAGTGGCCGCAGAGACTCCAGACAAGATGGCGTCCATCGTGGCGGCCATTTTTTTTTATATGCACCAGGTCTCTTTGATCGCCGTTATAGTAAAGATGATATCACATGCGGTCTTGTTTTCCGCTCGATTCGTTATGCTAATATACAATCCTTACAAATTAGCCAAAAATCCGACACCAGAATCCAATATGGCGGCCAAGATGGCCGCCGAAATGTGAAAATATGCTATTTTTCTGACGTTTCCCCCACCTTTCGTTTGTCTCTGTGGGAAAATATTGGCATATTGCCGTGATGTTATACATTTATCGTATAGAAGAGTCATTGGCGAGCACATGGGGACCATAATATACCTTCATTGTGGGATATTTTTGTCCGATATCACGTTTTCCCAAATCCCGGTATAATAGGTCAAAGCCGAATCGACACCAATAACGCGATGTAATGTTTCGAATCAATGAATGTTATTGCTATCATAACAAAACCATGCATATATATGTGCAGGAGATCGAGCTAGGATTCCTCTTATACCTTAGTTGAGGAATATTCACCCAAATCCAAGATGGCTGCCAAAATGGCCACAAGAAAAAAAAATCGCCGATTTTAACATCAGTGAGCATTATTGTCATGACAACTCCACATCTGCTTACTATTGTGAGTTGGGAACACTTAGGCGAAATACTTTCCTTGTACCATATCCAAATAAAAGTCCCCCAAATCCAAAATGGCGCCCACAATGGCGGACAGATTTTGAAAAATCCCCGAAATTCCCTCATATTCACATCATTGGGCATTATTGTCGAGACAACGCCACCCATGCTTACATTTGAGTTGGAAATACTGAGGTGAAGTAATTACATTACATCTCATGCAAGAAATGGTTTTCCAAATCGAAGATGGCGGCCAAAATTGCGACCGAAATTTGAAAACACGCCTACATTCCTTTACTTTCTTACGATGGGCGTTATTGTTTCGCGATTTATACCCACCATAATGGCACCATTACATGTTGATATGGAATATTTATATGAAGTATTCATTAGGGTTTGGCAATTGATACTCACAGTCAAGATCCCGGCTAAATTGGCGGCCAGAAATTGAAAATAAATCGATATTTTCACATACTAATTTCAACTTTTTGTCATAATATCGGTATGTATGGACGAAACTGTACATAAACCATCTACTAGTTCAACTTAAACGTATCAAAACGCATAACATAGCTCGTATCCTTCTGGAAAGATGAAAACCCACAATTAATATCGCGATGTGTCATTTCGAAATCCATTCTCCACTTAGCGCCGAAAATGGCCGTAACCGTAGTTGCGCCGAATAGTCATATCAGAACAATTACATGATAACAGATTCTGATTTGCCACGTCACGTCCATAATTATCTTGACCAGCTTCCATTTCTTTGTCTGATAAATCTAGGTCGCTCACACCGACAAAGTATTCACCACTTCCTGGGAGAAGGGCCCCTCTAATCATAACGTTTCAAACAATTCATTTTCCGGTGTCTATATGGAATTTGTGCGTCATCTTGAACTAGGAAGGCATATGGTCGATGAGTATACAAGCTTACAGAATGTCATCTCTATGTATGTGTCTCATACCCCATGGGGATAACGACATGTACACCTGGCGAACCAGTTAGCTAGTCACTTCTCACAAACTCAGCGAACGCATTGGCATACGTGGACAACTTCGACAGTGTTTCGACGGTTGCTAGCTGTCTCATTCCCTTGGACAGATGTCTATCTGCTAAGGAGAAGACCATAGTGTACCGACTACCAACACTTCTTGGTCATGATCCGAAACAAACTGTGTGACGTCCCGCAGTTGTCTCGTCGAATATATCCCTGCAGAGAAGAACAATACTCGCGGTGCTAGTTTGTGGACATACGCCATGATAGTGGGAATGAAATGGGTCATGGTATACACCACCCATACACCTGGTGCATGTTTAAGATATAGAATGTCATGCGTGTCGGGGTTTTTTTTTGGTGTGGTAAGATTTTATTTCCACATCCATTTTGAAGCCGTTCTGATTCAACTTGACCAGACGTACAATGTTGTCTTGATAATACTATGCTAGCCTCCCTCAAAACAGTCGGATGGACTAAAGGATAATGTCTTTATAGCATGAATGTATGCGTTTTTGTTATCCTCTCTCAGGGTTAGTGTCAGTATGTGGGCGGTATTATTCAAGAAAATGTCAGGAACTGTGGTGCATTTATTTCACTATGTATTTAAAGAACAATTTATAGTCTCGATGGCAATGTCTGTGGACGTTGGGGAACGCGACCTTTGTGATCATATAGCTTTATATATATAACAATATAATATAGTAGTTAATGTCGCATGCAGGAAAATGGTCGCAATGGTGATGTTACCAAGACATCACTTGGTGTACCAAAGTATGTTGAACTGAATGCAAGAGCTCATCAACGTAATTAACATTCCTCTGGATGTTCTTCGCGTTGAACATTTCACCCTTTTGGTGATGGCATTTGTACTTTCTTGAACCATGCCGACCACCACCCAGCGTGGGTATGACATATCAACCAACTATCAAAGGTGTCGCCTTTAAGACTACACCCCAGTCTTGGTGGGGCTTATACAGTAGTAGCCAATGGCCCCAGTCTGGTCCAGTTGATTAAGAACGGCTTCCAAACGGATGGGAACATACAGTCTTACCATACAAGGAAAGCAAAGCCACACATGAAATCCTGTCTGAATCTAAAACATACCAAAATAAGGGGCGGTGCAGTCATGGTCCAATTTCATTTCCACTATTATGACACATTCCCACAAACTAACACCGTGTGTATTGTTATCATCTGATTGGATCTGTTCGGTGAGACGATTGCTGGACGCCAACAAGATTGTTCTTACGATCATGTTCAAGAAGTTAGGGTATATTATGCATTATGGTCGTCTACGCCTTAGCAGAAAGGCATCCGTCAAATGTCAGGCTTTCAACATTCGAAGCCATATACAGAAGTTGTCCGGGTACGTCAGTGCTTTAGATGAGTATGTGAATTGATGAACCATATATTGAGAAGTGGCTGTTTGGGAAGATCACCAGGTGTAAATGTTGTTATCCCCATTAGGTAGCCAAAGCTGACAATACGCAGATAGATCCTTCTGAAAGCTAGTATACGCATCGACCGAATACATTTCTAGTGTATCGCACAAGATGACGCCCATACCCCATATGTAGCATCTGAAGTTCGCAATAACAAGGATAAGAATTCCAAGCTTTCGAAACAAACACGTGAGCTGGACACCGGCATATGTATTGTTTGAAACATTCCGATTAGTGGGACCCTTCTACAAAGAAGTGTAGAAAACTGTTGTTGTGAGCGAGATAGATTAATCTGACGAAGAGACGGAAACTGGTCTAGATAATGCTGGATGTGGCAAATCAGAATAAACTCAAGTACTGTTGTTTTGATTCTTGGAAGTCATAATATGACTATTCGGCGCACCTGTATACGGTTACGGCCAGTATGGGCCCTTAGTTGAGAATGGATTTTGAAATGTCACATCGCGATTGTGGGTTTCCATCCTTCCAAAAGACTACGACTTACGTTGGAATTAATAGATGGCTTATATTATGTACCGTTTCGTCTATACAGCTCGATATTATGACAAAAAGTTGAAATTAGTATGTGATAATATCGGCTTCTTTTCAATTTCTGGCCGCCAGTTTGGCCGCCATATTAACTGTGAGTATCAATTGCCAAACTCTAATGAATACTTCATATCTATATTCCATATCAACATGTGATGGTGGGTAGAAATCGCGAAACAATAACGCCCATCGTAAGAAAGTAAAGGAATGTAGGCGTGTTTTCAAATTTCGGTCGCAATTTTGGCCGCCATCTTCGATTTGGAAAACCATTTCTTGCATGAGATGTAAGGTAATTACTTCACCTCAGTATTTCCAACTCAAATGTAAGCATGGGTGGAGTTGTTTCGAAAATAATGCCCAATGGTGTGAATATGAGGGAATTTCGGTGATTTTTCAAAATCTGTCCGCCATTGTGGACGCCATTTTGGATTTGGGGGACTTTTATTTGGATATGGTACAAGGAAAGTTCTTCGCCTAAGTGTTTCCAACTCACAATAGTAAGCAGGTGTGGAGTTGTCATGACAATAATGCTCACCGATGTTGAAATCGGCGATTTTTGATTTCTGGTGGCCATTTTATTTTGGCAGCCATCTTGGATTTGGGTGAATATTCCTCAACTAAGGTATAAGAGGAATCCTAGCTCGAGTATCTCCTGCACATATATATGCATGGTGTTGTTATGATAGCAATAACATTCATTGATTCGAAACATTACATCGCGTTATTAACGTAGATTCGGCTTTGACCTATTATACCGGGATTTGGGAAAACGTGATATCGGACAAACATATCCCACAATGAATGTATATTATGGTCCCCATGTGATCGCCAATGACTCTTCTAATCGATAAATGTATAACATCACGGCAATATGCCAATATTTTCCCACAGAGATAAACGAAGTGGTGAAACGTCAGAAAAATAGCATATTTTCACATTTCGGCGGCCATCTTGGTCGCCATATTGGATTCTGGTGTCGGATTTTTGGCTAATTTGTAAGGATTGTATATTAGCATAACGAATCGAGCGGATAACAAGACCGCATGTGATATCATCTTTACTATAACGGCGCACACAGATCTTACGCCGCAAGGGTCTGCGACAAATATCGTGCAACAAATATCGCATCGTGTGCACTGACTCTCAGTCGTACATTCTCGTGCACATTTGATCACATTTGAAGTGTATGTGGTCTGAAATGGCGTCCCTGAATCAAATCGTCGTCCTTCGCAGTTTCTCATCAAATACATGGAACTATCGCAGAAATTGGCACCAATAGTGACTACAATGTAGTTATTATTGAATATGCTTTGAAAATTGTGATTAGTTGGTAACTAACCAAAAGATTCAGGGTATTAAATCCACTAGCCTTGTCAATTCTAGGCTCTTGAGCACGTGTTCCAACAAAACGTCAAGTTTGACAGCCATGATGTTCATCGGGAGAGGTAGGGTGCTTTATTTCCTATCGTTTAGGCGTTTACGTATAGGCCGAATCATTGCAGGAGTGAATAGCAGTCCCCGTGTCTGCGCTATATTAATATCACAATCTGAACCAATGAAATCATTTTCTCTTCGGCGGCTTTGTCTTTTTCTTCTGCAAGAGAACACATGGTTGTGCTATTCGATAGCATAGAGGCGTGTCAATTCCTACAGATAAAATCGAACATTATGAACGCAATGTATAAAGTCAATGTCTAGTCAAACAGTATACATGTGTTGGTTGTTACGCCAGGTTTTGATGTAACTGACGATTTCTGATGCAACTATCGAATTTTAATATAAAATCGCCAACTTTTTTATGTAACTAACTAGTTTTGATGTAAAATCGCCAGCTTTTGATGTAAAATAAGGTCACCACTTTTGAAGTAAAATCGCCAGCGTTTGGTGTAAAAAAAAACAAAAAACAGGCAACGAGTTTTGATGTAAAACAACGCTAGGTTTTGATGTAAAATCATCAGTAGATTTTTGACACCTATTACATGTGTCAGAAGGAATTGTGTCATATCTGGAGTCTGACCATGCGCAAGAGAATCCACACCGAGGATATCCAATTCGAGTGTGACTTGTGTCAGACAGAATTCAGTCATATATGGAGTCTGGGAATGCATAAGAGGATCGACACCGGTAATCGACCATACGAGTGTGACGTGTGGCATAAGACATTTAGTGATTCCGAAAACCATACAACACATAAAAGAATTAACACCGGCGATAGTCCATACTCGTGTGACGTGTATTAGAAGGTATTCAGTTATATCTGGAATCTGACAATGCATAAGAGGACCAACGTTAACACAGGCGATCGCCCATACTAGTGTGTGGTCTCTTATTATATGATGTGTGCCAAATATAAGACATTTAGTAATTCCAAAAACCTGATAACATACAAGAGAATACACACCGGGGATCGCCCATACGATTGTGACGTGGTTATGAATAAGTCATACCGCATGTCTATTGAAGCATAGAGATTCCACACCGGCAATCGACCATACGAGTGTGACGTGTGTCTGAAGGCGTTTAATCAGTCCGGAAACTTGGCAGATCATATGAGAATCTACTTCAAGGCCCGATAGTAGCCGAAAAATCAGTATAAACACTTCGTGTGCGTTCCTAGTACAGTAACACAATGTTATGTGCGTTGAATTCGCCTAACGACCCAACAGTTCTTATCTCTAACGTATATGTCTGTACGTTAAGGACAGACATAGAGTAAATACTCAAATTTTCAAAAATATTTTCTTAGTCCGACATTTCCCACCAACAACAAAATATCGCGAACTCAGCTCAGAAAAAGTAAACAAAAATCACCTTTGATCCAAAATTCTAGATGGGGAGCAAGAATTGGGAGCTGGCAATTTTGTCTTTTCATGTTGACAAAATTGCTCAATGACCCTTATCACCCATGTTTATCTCACATGTAGTCAACACGAAATAACCCAACACAAATCGAATATATTAATAATATTCTAATTAACACAATAATAAAGTTCCGACATTGCCATCGACATCATTGGGCTAAGCTCTTACGTCACTGTGCGTGCCGATAATCACGTGCATTTTACTAAACAATATGAGGCCGGGTTGAGTGGCTAATTATGTACTAAAAAATATATAAGATAGAGTTATTTCCAATTGATAACCCTTTTGACACCTAAAGTGACTTCCAAACTTCCTACACATTCTATGCATGGCTGTAGTTATAATAACAACAAGTGCACCGCTGGGCGGAGGTAACGCCCCCCCCCCCCCCCCCGACTGTACAATCAGAGAAACTTTCTGGTTAAGCGCTATAAAAATGCCACATGTTGTTCTATATTAGCTTCAAATTTGGTCTGGTGCCACAAAAATAGAAGGAAAACTGAATTTTCTAAAAAAAAAATGAATTTTTTAAGTCGAAAAAGGGTCATAACTCTCACAAAAATTATCCGATTGAACCGGGTTTTGCAAATAAACAATCCAAAATCAAGTTATCATCTGGAAACCAAAAAAAGTAGCAGAAAACCTGAATTTTCTAAGTCCAAAAAGGGGCGTAACTCTGGAAAAAATGGGCGGACGAAACCACGGCTATGGGGAAATCTTGTCCCCCCCCCCGGCTGGTCTATTGGCATACCAAAGATCAACTGAATTGAATTAGCGAAACCAAAGTTATGAGTTGAAACGTTCGTACGGACGGACGGAAGGACGGACGGAAGGACACACTGGCCAGAGTATACTTGTGGGGTGACCGCACATACCTATGAATACTTGTGGGATGCGATCTTTTGTTTGAGTAACTTGTGGGGTGCAACCCACAACTGGCGTATTTTTAAAGAGTCTTTTCTAACTCCGCGCAAACTGGGCATCAACGGAGTACACCCGCACCCGTAACCCTTTGAATTTTGCTACATCTTGACAATCTTGCGAATTTTCTAGCGATTTGTCGCTTGAAACCAGTTTGGTTGCCAATGAATATGGTCCAAATGATGTTATGGTATATTGATATATGTTACGACCAAAGAAAGTTACTTAATAAGTATATTAAATGACAAAATAAATCCATGGGGCCGGGCTGTGTGTGCATTCGTCGATTCGAATCTCGATCATATTCGATATTTCGGAATCAAGTTGAAAATGAAAGCGTTTGTTCACCAGTACAGAAGGGGGATAAGATTAGTTTAGTAAACTAGGTCATTTAGATCGCTTTGTGTAAGGAAATTGGTCCATAGTCGATGATCATATTCATGTTGTCCCAACAACGTTCAAAACAGAAATGACCGCAAAGAGAGTGAGTAGATGGGCGCGAAGCGCCCGGGATGGTCGAAAAGATCGAGTGATCTTCTCCTTCACCCCACGGTTTGTTGTTGTTGGAGATATAGCACACAGAAAATAGTCATGTCTGAACACGGCAAAAGCGGACACAATGAATTAATGTTATCTTTGGTTGAATTAATTGGATGGATTGTTTGGGGAAGAGCCCACGAGCTTTAATATGGGGTGTGAGGGGTGTCCCGGTGGGTCCCTTTAATATATGGTTGAGCTGAGCGTGTCATTTGGTGCGCTGAAAAAGGAGCGGAGCCCGTGTTATAATTTAAAATAGTGTTAGTTTGTTAGTTATTTAAAAAACAACCGCAAGGCAGAGCGTGTGATTCAATGCGCCATCATACTGCGATTCTGCTATGACCGCAATCGTATTTCCTGTACAATTTAAATGAAACGCACGGGCTCCGCTGAAAACACATCGTTTTTTAGCCAATCACAACGATTATTTCTAGAAGAGGTGCCTCAAAAAGTCAACGGGGGAATTTCATAACAAGACAAGACATTACCAGAGTACTCCATGCAAAGAAATCGAGTACGCCCAATACGAATTACACCACGAAATGTTTTCTCACCTGAGACCGAAAAAGCGCAGTATTTCGTTGACTATTCAGTCGAATTGTGACCATAAACTTTCAGTCGTATTACAAAAGAAATAAATACACGGTGTATCGGTGTGTATGGTCAAGTTGTACCACAAAAAAACTTATTGTAGGACTCCGCTACGCGTCGTCCTACAATCAGTTTTTTGTGGTACAACTTGACCATACACACCTCTACACCGTGTATTTATTTCTTAAATATATCCGCTTTTTCAAATATCTTTTTTTCCTAAATATTTATTTCAGATATATTACATATTCTGAGAAATATTATATTAACGAAATAACGGAGATGGTTTGTAAATAAAACAATTAAAAGAAAAGCATGTTAAATTCATGTTAAATTCATCGCACACCACAAGTACTCTCTGGTTAGTGCAGACGGACGGAAGGACGGACGGACGGAGGGCTCCACTATATACCCCCAAATCTCCATCGGAGATCGGGGGCATAATAACACCCACTAATTCGAAGCAGACATTACGTTATTAGCGTCGATTCGGTGTTAACCCAATTATAAAGGCATTTGGAAAAACGTGATATCGGGCAAAACTATCAAGCCTGGAATGCATATTATGGCCTCAGTGGGTGCTTAGATGACTCTTATGTAAAAAAAAAAAGTGAATAACATCACGCCAAGATGCTCAGGCTTTCCCACAGACAAACGATAGTTGGTGAAATGTCGAAATTTAGCTAATTTTCACATTTAAGCCGCCACCTTTGCCGCCATATTGGTGTCGGATTTTGGACTAATTTGTAATCGAGTTGAAAATAAAACTGTATGTGATATATACACAGAACGACACGATATGTAAATGGGTTTGTCGATACGGCACGAGTGCCGTCGTGGAAGGATAGAACGAGAGGCGCTTGCGCCTCGAGTTCTATCCTTCCGCGACAACACGAGTGCCGTATCGACAAACCCATTTACACATTGTGTCATTCTGTGTTTATTACACGCTTCGCGTCCTGGAATCCGTGCATTAAAATTACAGGATTAGAAGGTTTATTTATGCTCATACAGGGCGTGTTTGTCATGTGTGATGATTCTTTTAATTAAATAGTTCCAGATTCATGGTTGAGGCGAACGTCATGTACGTCATTTTACGTCAACGAGATGCGTATGGAACGTACGTTTCAGTGTTTACAAACAGGAAAGAGCCTAGGCCTAATACAAATTTGAAATTAACACGTACGCTAGAATTATCGATTGATCAAGTGCATGTCTCGTCATAAATTCGTCGCTTTTGATTGGATAGCGGACAGATTGCACACACTGATCACGCACCAACATTCGCAGCTCGTGTGTTCCTGGTAGTTGTTAGTTTCACGCTACAGTGAAATAACAAAACGTAATTTCACTGCAATTCCGAACAAATAGATACCACGATCTACGTTTGGATAATTTACCGCTATTTATAGGCAAGCATATAATAAAAGAAATTCTTTGTGAATGGATCAGATGTGTCCGTGTATAAAATTAAAGATGTATGTTAGAAGAATCACAATTTATAACATAACGTGCAATAAACATGACTAAAACTGAACACATATATGGATTAAATATTTGTAGACAGTAGAACATAAGCGACAAATCCAAGAATATGATATTTATGTAATGTACAATGTTTTCATTTTCTTCAGTTATGTTGATTTTGTGAATACTCTGTTTCATAATAATATTGGAATATAAGTTGTACTATATAACCATGGACTCAAAGTAATCTTACTAACTTGGTCATAATTTACAAATTACAATAAGTAAATAACAGGTAGATCCACCACAATGCCCCCCGACACGGTGGCTTACGGAAGGATTGGCTGTGTTCGGGATAAAAGCCATCATCCGGAAACCTGCAGATATTGAAAATCAAGAAAAGTCGGCAAGATAAGGGCCATAACTGCGGTAGAATAAATCGGACAAATATGGTTTTCGAACTCCTATAAGCCAAACATTGTTAACATCGGTCAATATTTGTTCAAGTTAATGCGCTAACGAGTTGAAAATCAAGAAAAAATGCAAGAACTCGGCCAAAATGGGTCCAACCATACTCAGAATCGCAGGTTTCAGTGGTGTTTAATATTTGTGCCAAGTTTTAAAAAAATTGACAGGAAAATGACAAAATACAGGTTCGGACAAAGATGTATCCCAGGTTGTACGATTCTATGTCGAATGAAAGTGTCAATGACACTGTAGCTCAACTTGGAAAGGGAATAATTTCATGTGTTACAGACTGTAACTTACAGTCAATGGAGTGATTAGGAATGTGGAAAGTTGAAAGGTCTAGTTATGCCAAGAGTAAAATCCAAGATTGCCGCTGGCAGCCATGTTTTTTTGCCGAATGACCCCAAAATGACTCGTTCCCATTTACATGTCAATGTTAACATCCATGACAATTTTATGATGATCCGACAAAAGAAACGACCTGCACTCTGTCAAAGGATTTAGTCATACAAAGAGTAAAATCCAAGATGGCTACCGGCGGACATGTTTTATGGCCGAATGACCCCAAAATGACTCATTCCCAACTACATGTCAATATTAACTTCCATCACAAATTTCATGATGACAAGACGAACACTCCGTCCTGTAGCCCGTGCTAATGGATTGAATTTTGAAATCCAAGATGGCTGCTGGCGGCCATGTTTTTTTTATTGCCATAATGACGCCAAAATGACTCGTTCCCATCTACATGTCAATGTCAACAGCCGTGACAGATTTCATAATGATCCGACCAAAGGTACGACCTGTAGCCTGTCAGAGGATTTAGTCATACAAAGAGTAAAATCCAAGATGGCTACCGGCGGCCATGTTTTATGGCCGAATGACCCCAAAATGACTCACTCCCATATACATGTCAATTATTAACTCCAACGAATATCCTCTCGCTGTGCTGACCCACGGGTCCCAAATAGAAAACGCACTGAACAACAAGAGAGCATGCACTTTCATGACGGGTGCTTGCTTGTGCAGCATTAAACATCATGTGCTAGTGCATTTAATTCTCATGTATATGCAAGTCTCCCATAGGGAGCCTCGCATATATAAAAAAATGCATTGGCACATGGTTTTCTCAAAATTTCAGCAAGCTCCAGTCATGAAAGGGTTAAATCCACACGTTCTATAGGACAACTTCATTAACATTACAACAGGTGGACATATCAGGAGTTTGTTGGTCGTCAAATTTGTGAAATTAATAAGCATATATTTATAGAAGATTCTCCTTTTTATGGCAATTAAAATTTCCGTTTTCATCTCGAGTCCCTTTTCCTGACTTTATCTGGAGAAAGCGACAATTTCACAATATTAAAGGGAGTATTCGCGCAACATTTGAGAGTTGATTAATCTAAATATAGATCATGCCATGAATCTCTTCTCTAGCCCATAGAGATCAACGTTTTGATGTTCTGACCAGGAACTTTATAACATTGAACAAACAAGGCAGGGAATATATCTCTTTGTTCATACTTGTTCACTAACAATCTACTTCACATTAGGGTTGGTCCCAGCTCGAGATTGCATGTTTTTGTGACTTTTGTGAGCTGAAATCATAATGAACATTGAATCAATTACCCGGGAGAAATTCCATGATTGTAAGCGACGCAAAGCAAAATTTCTCACAAAGTCGTCCAATTTCGAGTTGGAACCTTCACCTACAGTGAAATACATTATTAATGAACAGGTATTAACTAAGAAATATATTACCTCCACTGCACGATTTATCGATGTTGTAAACTTCCGTCACAACAGCAAAACGTTCCCAGGTTTTGTACTGGTGGAATATGTTCTCTGTATACGCGCGTAGCCAGACTCGAGATTCGTGGCATGATCTAAATCTAAATGATGCCATGAATACAGTATCAAATTGTTAAAATAAACTTCGAAGTTGTCGACGTGCTGAATGTTTAATATTTATCGTTTGTACACAAACCCTGACACCATTAAAATTATGATGTTGATATTTAACTAGTCCAAGTTTACTTCGACGAAAACCAGCTAGTGAAATGGGTAGGGATAATACTGATTTACGTCGAAGAATTTTCTCTATACAGTAATCCCAAAGTAATTGACCACTTAACCACAGTCGAGAGTTTTCCGATGAATGGCAACAAGCCATAGTTCCGACTAAATCCTGAAAAATTACCCATAATTCTGCTGTGGTTAAGTGGTCAATTACTTTGGGCATTACTGTATACCTATATAGCCCACTTTACACCCATATCCAGCAGCGGGATTTTTCGTCAATTTTAATCTGCTTTACAATACGAATCAATACAAAATCCTATATTTATCGGAAAGTGTATAATATCTTACGGTCACATGATAATCTAACTTTTATGTTAAACAAGAGATGGACTGTCGTCCGGTACATACCCTTTGTCTATAACCTGTGACTGATATACTCAGACATACGGACTGTAAAGTAAGCATTTAAAAACAAAAATCAGCATTTTCATATAAACAAAGATGAATAACTTTAGAACAAAAAACCAAAACAAAACAGTTGAATGTGCCATTAAATGTCCTCATAGTGGTGAACATCCATACAAAATTTCATTGAGATCCGAGCATTACTGTTCAAGTTATGACCTGAACAGACATCGGATGGACCAAACAGCCAACATTTCCAGATAAACAAAGATGAATAACTCTAGAATGGAAAAGTGAAACAGAACAGTGGAACCCTCTATTGAATGTCCTCATAGTAGTGAACATCCATACAAAATTTAATTGAGATCCCAGCACTAATGTTCAAGTTATGACACGAACAGACACCAGACGGACCAAAAAGCCAACATTTCCAGATAAACAAAGATGAATAACTCTAGAATGGAAAATCCGAACAAAACGATGGAACCCTCTATTAAATGTCCTCATGGTTTTGAACATCCATACCAAATTTCATTGAGATCCCAGCACAACTGTTGAAGTTACGAATTGAACAGACACCAGATGGACCAAAAAGCCAACATTTCCAGATAAATAAAGATGAATAACTCTAGAATGGAAAATCCGAACAAAACGGTGGAACCCTCTATTTAATGTCCTCATAGTAGTGAACATCCATACCTAATTTCATTGAGATCCGAGCACTACTGTTCAATTTATGACATGAACAGACATCGGACTACTTTCAGTTGACAACTCGTGTGGAGTTCAGAACAAATATAATGTAACTAACTTTCAATGAATTAAACGGGGTTACTTTCACTTCGGTAATATTTTATTACCGTCATTGGTGCTGAAGGGGTCACTCTCACCAAAAAAAGTGCTAAAGGGTACACAGGTTTTGAAAATGTGCTGAAGGGTACACAGGTTTTGAAATCCCATTCTAAATGACTTAGTTTTCATGTCTGCCATGATTTCTGTTAGAGAATAATAATTGTATATATTCCAAGTAAAACTAAAATAAACTGAAACGAACCGTGAACTGGTGGGCGCCAGACTTTCAAGAACACAGTTAAAGTATCTCCATTATTCCCAATCACAAACCCTGTGTACCCTTCAGCACTTTTTTTGGTGAGAGTGACCGACTGTGACCCCCTCAGCGGCATTGGTGATTTTAGATGAGCGAGTAATTCACGCGCACCGCGTGTATACTGTTCTCCAATTTTTTGATAGCTGTGGTCCTATGGGCATTTTATTTATAGATAATTGTTTTTTCCGGTTTAAAAGTCGAACTGCGCGACCAGGAGGCCGAGTCCGGTAAAAGGTGTAGTTGGGAATTTCAATTTTGTTGATTGTCCTTTATAGTATTATGTCAATAATGTTGAGTTTTGGTTTGTGACAAGCTATGTCAATTACCAATAAAAGAAATTTAAAAGATAATTTGTAAGTCTTATATTTCAACTTTTATCGATATTTTTCGTTCTGCAGCCCACTGATGGTTGTGGTCAGAGACGGCGGAGTCGGCCGCCGGTTCGTTAATTAGGTGCTGGTTTTTATTGTTATTTTAACGGAATTCTGAGTTGGTCATTCGCGAAACCAATATATTTTATATTCTATAAATACAATCATGGGTATATAATATATGATCTTGAGCGCGTTACCATTTCTGACTATGGTTTTCTTGTTTATACTTAACACTTACATGACCAGAGCTTCCTGTAAAAAACTGTGCCAATGCATTCTCTTATATATGTGAGTCTCCCATAGGGAGCCTCGCATATATAAGATAATACATTGGCCTAACAATATTTACTTTGACCTTGTAAGCCAGTACGTTCTCTTAGATATGCGAGGCACCTGTGGGAAACTTGCATATATAAGAGAATGCACATGATTTTTAATGCTGCACCACCCCAACTCCCAATCATGAAAAGGTTAAATTCCGTTAGAAAGGTATAGGGAGAAAGCCTGGACAAAAACAGTATTATCCCTAGCGATTTCACAATCTGGTTTACATCAAAGGGAACTTGGACTAGTATTTAGCATAAATATACATGCAACTATATATTGATATCAACAAAATTAAACAAATGTAATTATTTTACATGAATATACATGGAGGCTGATGTCTTGCAGTGTTTGGTGGAATTCCAGTTTTTGACACCACAACAAAGAGTTCTTTTCTCACACAAACTAATTCCCTAATTCCATTGATATGATAATCAAGAATAATTTGTTGATGGTATGTATTATATTACTATATGCAGCAAATACACACGAGAAGACAAACTTCACACACATCACAACTTTCATCATGCGTTGCATTCTAATTAACATTTTCATTTTTAACACTTTCGTAACTGGAGCTTCCTGAAATGTTGCAAACCCTGTGCCAATGCATTCTCTTATATATGCGGGCTTCCCATAGGGGGCCTTGCATATATAAGAGAATACATTAAATTTTCATTGGTATAACAATATTTATCTTGACCTTGTAAACCAGCGCATTCTCTTAAATATGACATATATGAAAAGATCCCTATAGAATCGCATATATAAGAGAATGCATGGCACAGGATCTTTAATGCTGCACCAGCGCAGCTCCCGTCATGGAGGGGTTAAACAGCAATTAATTTTAAAGCCTCAAATTGAACTTATATACATGATATACATATATCAGATTTATGGATTCACGGACTCAGTATGAGTATTATGATATATAATAGGTTGATAAATATATGATATACTTGTACAGGCATAATTATGAAAGTTTTGTCTGCGAATCTGAGATACATGTACATATTAAACTGATAACAAAGAATTGGTTAAAAATAACAAAAAAGTCGATTTTCCTCTATTATGTAATAATAAATATCACTCCTTATTTTTGGCTGATATAATTAAATTAAAGCATATTTGCATGGAAAGTTGAAATAATTAAATTTCAGTCACTTCCGGTAAATCTTATTTTGTAGAATACAATCTGTAGATCAGTATTGTGTGTATTAATAAACTTATTTTAATAATAGGAATATGACAAAGGGGTGCTCAATTTTGAAGGCCTTCACAGTGGGCACATGTGAAAAGTTAAGTATGTCTGTAAACAACTATTATCAACAAGAACATGTGAAAATAGATTAACTTTGTTGTTGTTGTCATTATCTATTATTCTCCAAACATGAGATTTACATGTCATAACAATTGTTATGTAAATATTACTGTTACAGTAATGCCCTAAGTAATCAACCCCTTAACCACAGCAGAATTATGGGTAACATTTCAGCATTTAGTCGGAAATATGGCTTGTTGCCATTCATCGGAAAGCTCTACCTGAGAGCTTTCCGATGAATGACAACAAGCCATATTTCCGACTAAATCCTGAAAAGTTACCCATAATTCTGCTGTGGTTAAGGGGTCGATTACTGTACAGTTGCAATACAAATCAAAATCAAAATAGTCCAATAAAATACCAAATTCCAATCAAAATGTAAAGATAAACATTGATAAAGGTCAAAACATTGAAAAGTACATGTATTCTAAAAAAAAGATTTAGACGTAAATATTTGAATTACCTGCAGAATAAGTGATACTTGTTGACAAATCACTCTAACAGTAATGTTTACATAACAATGTTTTCAACATGCGAAATATAATTATTGAAGAATTATTTATAGTCAATATGAGAATAAAGTCGATCCATTTTCCCACGTTCTTCTTGATGATGATGGATTTACAGACTTAAATGATCTTTCACATCTACCCATGACAAAAACTTCACGCCCCTTTTATTGAAGAATGTTTATTACTACTGTGTTTCGTATCACCACCCATTACCAAGTTTTGTGGTGGGTTATATGTTTTATATTCAGCACACATGTTCAATATGAATTGGAAGCTATATTATCAAGCCTGCAAATAGTGTGTCTGTCATATGCACAATGAGGTCCCCAGAGAGTGAATTTAGTGATGCTATCCAGCACAGCAGGCTAGCATCACCAAATTAACCCTATAGGGCCCCATTCTGCTTAGGCCTCATCTTCTGGGAAAAATTTATAGTCTCAAATTAACATTGTTTTTAGTTACTTTTTCCCTTTTGGTAAGTTTCGATATCCCCTAATTTGCAGAATATAAAATGCATAATTGAGGTGACTAATGAGTGAACATCACCAACTGTAACTGGGGAATTTCAATCTGATCCTAGGTCTCCCATAGCAGTTGAGGCCTAAGCAGAATGAGCTTCCCAGAGGGTGACTTTGGTGATGCTAGCCTGCCGTGTATGACATTCTGCAAATTCACAGACATACTATTAGCAGGCTTGTATATTATTGAGATACGCCTTAGTCTTAGGATAGGAGATCATACTTGCGCGAGTCTCGTGGGAAAAACATGTCATAAAATATTTTCATATACATGCTAGAACATAACTAAGTAAGTAGCATAAAAGAAAGTCATACCACAAGTATTTCTTCATGATAGATCTTATCTAAATGATAAGCTACATGTAGACTTTCATGCCAGAAATATTCAACATATCAAACTTACAATCGTTATAACTCTGGTTTCGGAGAATCTGCCATTTCTAGTTTAGGAGAATCTTCACATTCAACTTTGGGAGTCGATTCTAGTGTTTGATTGGGTGAGGAATCTTCTCTTGGTGGACTTGAACAATCTGGTTCTGTCTTCGGAGAACCCTCTTCTTCAGTTGATACATCATAGTATTCTTTTGGTATGGCAAAATCCTGCACTTCTGGTTCAGAATAATCTTTTGGTTCTGTTTTAACTTGTGTTTCCTCCATTGGATCACATCCATCTCCAACAAATGGTTTCGGTGGAATGGGTGGATCGTCAGCATGATACATAGCAAAATGCCTCTTCATATTCCATGAGAGACTAAATGTTTTACCACAAACCTCACATGTGTATGGGCGTTCACCTGTGTGTATGCGCTTGTGTCGAGTCAAATGGCTGCGGTCACCATAAGTTTTCCCACAGGTGTCACATGCATATGGCTTCTCACCTGTGTGAATCCTCAGATGTTGCCTTAGCTTACTCATATCGATGAATTTTTTCCCACACACCTCACACATATGTCGGCGATCATTGGTGTGAATTCGTGTATGCACAGTTAAATTACCTTGATCAGCAAATGTCTTTTGACAAATCTCACATTTAAATGGTCGTTCCCCTGTGTGGACTCTCAAGTGCTTCTTAAGAACACTTTTGTCTGCGAACGCCCTGCCACACTCTTCACATATGCAGGGATATTCACCTGTGTGCATCATAGCATGAAGTCTGAGATGAGTGGTCCGCTTGAAAGTTTTTTTGCACACGTGGCATTCAAATGGTCTGTCGCCTGTGTGAGTACGGTTATGTTCGTTCAAGTCGTGGCGCTTTTTGAAACCCCTACCACATATCTCACAAACAAATCTTCGAAGAGGCGGATCGGTGCATGGAGAAGGAGTATCAATCACATTTTCCAGTCCACCAGGTTCAGTACTCATATTGTTAATGATGTTGGGTTGACAGTCCTCTGACATAGGTTCACCATTATTAGCAGCCTCCACAACACTTACTTCCTTTTTCATGACTTTTTTATTCTTAGCACTTTTCTTAGAGGTTTTGCCAGCCTTCTTCGAAGAAGAACGTTTCCTGGGTGAAGGCTTTTTATTCACAACATTTTTTGTAGAACGTTTCGCTGCCCTCTTAGGAGAATTTGTCCTGACTGTAGATGCTTTTCTCCCAACTCTTTTCTTACTGGTACTGACAGTGGATTTATTCTCATTTATTGAAGAATGTTCATAATCCCTGGACATATGGGTAGTTGATTTAATTCTTCCACCTCTTTTTTTGCTTTGACCGTTGTCAGTCGAGGTTCTCTGTCTTTTTCTGCTTTTTGTTGAGATTTTGCCTGAGGTTGGCTTCTTTTTGGATTGAAAACATTCTATTGTACCGGTATATTCATAATTCTCAGAAATATCCATACTGTTGTTGTCATCTTCCTGTGATGTTACATTTAAATTGTTCTCATTGTTCGAACTACATCTATCTGGCATCAGAACTTTGTTTTCAACATTTTTGGATGCTTCATTAGCAGTTTCAATTATTTCAAGTGAAGTCTCTCCACCAGTTTCACACTTTGCAGCAGATTTAACCTCGGCTACCTTTAGATTTTCTGCAAGTAGATGACTTTCATCAGTTTTGCCACCAGTACTAGAGTCCACCAAGATATCAGTAAATGATACATCCCCTGTTTGTCTCACAGAATAAGTAGTACTTGAATCTAAATTGTCATCCAATAATTCTGCTCTGTTGATTGAAGAAATTTTGCTTGCATCTTGTTGTTCCACCAATTTTCCAAGACTATTACTCTCACACCTTTCAACCACAGTGCCAAAATTATCTCCACTATTAGCTTGGTTCTTAAAAGCACACATGTTTAAGTGAGATTTTACAACATTGTTCTGAGATTTTCCAAATTCATGAGGATAATTTCTTTGATTCTCTACTTTTTGTCCAACCATTTCTTCTGATACTTCTTTCATTGTTGTTTGCTCCTCTCCGGGTGCAGACTGACCACCATTTTGACAGTGTAATGTTTCTCTTTCCACGCCTTCAAGAGTTCTATCTTCCATAACGTCAACATGACTAACATTCGGTTGATCAGTCTTAGTTATTACAACATCCATTCTGTTAGAGGAATTCTCATTTTTGTCATTAGTTTCCTCACAAAGTCTCAACCCTACATGTATGCATGTTGTTTGATCAGACATAGATATGGACGGTTGTTCAGCAGTTCCTGTTTCCTCCATATGATTGTTGCTTGCTTGAACTTCATCAAGATTTTCAACAAGTTTTGACTTCTCACTTTCTATCTTATTAGTTGGGAAAGTATGAGTCTCTTGACTTCCATTTATAACCTCATTGCTGCTTACTTGCATGATTTCCTCCGGCATAGATGAGAGTTCATACCCTTCAGTTCCTGACAAACAATTCCCGTTGAATTTATCTACTTCGAATAAAACGTTTCTGTCACGTGCTTCTTGTCGAGCATTCTCTTCCTCCAAAGGCTCCATATTATTTTCAAATTCAATTCACGCTTGCAAGATGTAGTCTAGAGCTCACAACACAAACGACGCTCACAATTTTACAAGTTACAAAGGCGGAAGTGTCGAATTACAACGGAATTAGATTGTCTTTTTCAGAGGAAGTACATTTCTAGTCACGGTTATATCTTATATCTTATTATGGATTTATAATTCACGATTGCATTAACAATGTCAACAAATGACAGCCGTTGTCAGTTTTGCGTCTTTCCTTTGTCCGATCTAAACATTTAGAAAATGATTTGTTAATAATCTGGTCATTGAGAATAGATACCTTTATTGCACGTAGTGCGTTAGCCAATTTATCACTTGAAGTTTCTTGGTATATACTACGTCTCTAGTATTGTAAAGCAAAAGAAAACCATAGTCAGAAATGGTAACGTCATCAAGGTCATATTATCAGGCATCTATATAAATTAAACTATATTGGTTTCATGAATGCACCACCTCAGAATCCCGTTGAAATAACTAACTTTCAAATTATTATGGGGCGTGTCATAGTTCACAGTATATTTTTCATGTTGCAATGATATATTTTGATCATGTAATATACCAAGCTCCTTCTCATGCTGCGACCTGAGGGTACATGCATCATCTCACAACCCACACGAGTCAATGCCAGTCAGTGTGTTGATTATGAGATAACCCAACCATATATACAATCCAGGGCATCTAAATATTGTATGAGAATATATTCACTTATAATTACTATATATACATGTACAGATGCAGAGATTGAGACGTGTTTCGATAGGTTAGTTTGATTCATTCTGAGTTATCCATTGGTTATTGTACGATTTGCAAGTTTCTCATTCACCAGAAAAAGCTTCTAAAATGCGGACCAAATTTCTACTAATCGGATTAAATACACACCCGATACTTTGCAATACGACATTTAGTCTACATTCCAAATGAGACATACTTCATCAGCAATGTTAGCTGCTATATTATGCATTGTGTTCCCGCAATAAAATCTTCCAGAGTGGCCCAGCCATTGTTCACAACTATATATCGAAAGCAATTAACGCGGTCATATAAGTTACATATGAGATATCCGCGAATACATACATCCTGCAAAAAGTCCAACTGGCAGGCAATATACGTTATTATTCAAAGTTACCCCATAGCTCCTATTTTTTTATATATATATATATATATATAAATTCTATTCGTCAATAATAACACAAGTAACGAATATCTATATATATATTTTGAAGACCTCTGTTTGTTTGTCTGTTTGTCTGTATGTTTGTCTGTCATTTATACAAATCTACGATTCTCGACCGATCGGGACGAAACTTGGTACGTGTGTGTAGTTTGACCAGGCGGTCGACGTTGTCGTATTGGCGAGCCCGTGCGGCGCCCGCTTCGCGCATGCGCAGACGAGATCTCGGAAACGGGTGGAGCTATCCACTTGAAATTTGCTATGTGAATGTATCTTGCCCCGGATACGAATTTTATCGGGTCGCCGAGCCCGTACGACGCCAACTTCGCGCATGCGCAGACGAGATCTCGGAAACGGGTGGAGCTATCGACTTGAAATTTGGTATGTGAATGTATCTTGCCCCGGATACGAATTTTATCGGGTCGCAGAGCCCGTGCGACGCCAGCTTCGCGCAGGCGCAGACGAGATATCGGAAACGGGTGGAGCTATCGACTTGAAATTTGCTATATGAATGTATCTTGCCCCGGATACGAATTTTATCGGGTCGCCGAGCCCGTGCGACACCAGCTTCGCGCATGCGCAGACCAGATCTCGGAAACGGGTAGAGCTATCGACTTGAAATTTGGTTTTTGAATAGCCCGGACAACGTCGTGCTCATCGGCTAGTCTATATATATATTTTGAGACTTCCGTGTGTATATCCTGTATAGACTCGAAAACGACTCGACCGATTGAGCCCAAACTTCCTATCTAAGGGTAAAAACCCATGGGAAGTGTCATCGCACCTCTTCTGAAAACGTCCGAGCACTCCTTCACCATTCCCCATGTCACCGTTCTTGGAATCGATGGGTTAAATACTTGCCGAAATTTTAGAGTTACTTCGCCTACATCATACAGAAACATGTGATGGCAGAATTCGCGTTTCTGATGAAAACGTGACCGAGTTTTCTCCACTCGATTCTCTTAAAATGCACCCTAATCGGTCAAATTCTTTCGATAATTCTATCTAAATACATCTTAGCTATTATTCGGATCAGCTCTCCCCGTCGAAAAACTTATAGTTGGACCAAAACGACACTTGAGAAAAATTTGTTTACAATATCAACGCACAGCCGACGCTGGAAATTTAGCATCGAAACAATTTAATTTCTTCCATCTAGAACATAATTACGTGTTGGACTCTGACATTTTAAGAATATATAAGTATTACACGCAGACACACGAAGTCTCCGCTTAAAATTTTGAAAAATAACAGTTTTATCGACATAAATCGATTTGAATGGGAAATCCTATGTTAATAAAATTTAGGAACAAATTTAATTTCTTCCATCTAAAACAAAATTACGTGTTGGACTCTGTCATTTTAAGAATATATAAGTATTACACGCAGACACACGAATTCTCAGCTTAAAATTTTGAAAAATAAGAGTTTTATCGACATAAATCGATTTGAATGGGAAATTCTATGCTAATAAATTTTAGGGCTCTGCGAGTGTTTTCTGAGCTGCGACATATTGAGCACCAGGGTCCATATTTGACCAGTTCTACCTGATATATTTTGCTTTTGGGGAAATCTAATTTCGTACTTAGGGCTTCCAAGGGACGGGGGAGATTTTCGTCGGGTCAGTTTGTCCGCTTGAGGTGACCTTGGCCTTGAAACGGGTTACCACAAATGACCTTGGGCGATATCTCGGTCGTCAGCGGTTACATCGACATGAAATTTGTTATGTATGGTCAACTCGGGACGGGGAATATGTCGTGCCTGTACGGGGTTACTTTGAAACACAAAAATTAATGGATCGACCAAAGCTTAATGGATCGACCAAAGCCATGGGACCAATCCCGCCAGTGGCGGGCTAATCTGCTAGTAATATATAAACAGAAACTAGTTCATAAAAATACAGGGCAAATTCAATACATGTTATTATATATGTTACTTTTTGGTTATTATATATTATTATACGATATATAGCATATATAGGCTTATATATATGCAGCGTCAGACGGTGTTGATTAATCCTTTCTTATCGAAGTTTCCGTTACCTGTTTATCGTCGTTCCGCTATTTTGGTTTGTCGTAATATTTGGGGTATGACGATGGTTGTATATGTTGTATATGTATTTACCGAAATAACTCGCATCGCGTGAAACCCGAAATGTGTTGTTCTTCCAGATATCACCATAGCTCCATTGCTCCATTGACACGGTCAGATCAGACTGGCAGTATACACACATCGGGCGTAATAAAAAGAGTCCCTACACAGACTACATATCTGCAGGAGCAGTGCATACAGGCATTGCAAGTATGGGGGGGGGGGGGGTCACCGCGGCGCATTACAATGTTAGCCCATAAGTTGCATCAGACCGTGAAGACGCGTTTCGCTACATTCTTGAATTGTTAGAAACAGAGATCGACTCCATCAATAATAGGCCTATTTATATTACATACTTATAGGCTATAAGGAATACATTTGAAATTGTCCTTCCATAATATTGACCAATGCTCCATATTTTTCAGTTTCGAGTGTGAAAGAGCTTTATAATAAATTTTTGTATATATAGTTTCAAGATTTGGATATTATTAAATAACGTTTTTGGTTTCCAAATTCCAGACTAAATTTTGGACATCAACTCTTTCGACTTAATGATATTACTAAATGTGCCTATGAAGTGATTATTAACTCCTTTTAATTCCGGTTCCAGGAATGTTCATATTTTGTTGGCACAGCCGCTGTTTAGTACCGTGGGAACCTGTGCACTTGCGATTATGAGGTCCGTCTGACTTATTTTTTTATTGGAGTTACCCACCCCCCCATATTGACATAAACATTTTTCACAACATGCATTTTGTCCGCGCTTGTATTGTTACATTTTCCGGTATTTTTTTTTTAAAGGCACGGGCGGTGTTCGTTGCAGAAATATTTATATGTGTTCAAATCACCATCAACAGAAAGAACACCATATATATATAGTTCCGTTCATATGCCAAACATAATCAGCGCGTAAATACTATATTGTCGTCAAGACGTACGATGGTGTACGTAAACAAGAGCCTGCTCGTGTTACATAAGTTGTGCTTCTGTTTACATAACACATCGCATTTCTATTGGTTGATCACACAAAAATGATATAAACGTTCTTTATTATTTCCATATCAGGAAAACAGTAACAAATAACGCTCTTTATATTACCATATCCGGATCTAAACAAAAGCCAGGAAACGTAACGTTTTTTGCTTTTGTTTACATAACAAAGGGGAAATTGACAATAACATACTGTTTATGCCATGTTTCTGATTGGCATAAGAACAAATTATGTCTATATCTTACTATTCCTTCTGTTTATGACGGTTTTTGACGGAGATGAATATTTTAACAGTATATCCACCGCCAACGCCACCTGTATCTTTAACTTGGCACAGATACGAAAGTTTCACACTCGAAACTGAATGTTTACCACAATGCGAACCTGCGTATCTGTAATTATGAGCTCGACCAAACCTTTCAGTGGAGCTATCCCCATTTTCGACATAGAATTATTTCCGCAACAGCGTAATTTTGTCCCAGCTTGTATTTCCTACATTTTCCTGTCTGTTTTTTTTAAAACATGAACAGATATATTAAAATGGTTATTCTTAACGATCAGATACACGTTTTGCCAAAAATTATAGGTATTTCAAAATGGAATTTCTCAAAATCTGTCAGGAATTTCTTTTCTAAATTTAGTATATACAAACGATTATTGTGACACAATATTTAAGAACCATCAATCCGTTGGAACTTATAACCTCATTTACTTTACTTTTATATCATGAGAATGTTTTTAAATTTCACTGATTTCAGGTACCGGTATATACATGTACCACGAACTTCTGTAAAATAGATGAACAGTGTACAGTACATATGGCCATGATATCATATATGAAGATCAGGAGAGGAGACTTAAATATTCTTCATTCGTGAAAGTTAATGATTATTTTCATTTAGAAAGGCAACTACACATAACTATTTTTCTATATTTGAGAATTTTAATACCTGTCATACCTGTTGATCAATGAAAAATTGGGCTGAGATGAGTTAATTGTTCCATACTTTAGTGGAACATACTGCATATCAAACATTTGTTTTCATTGGGCTGAAATATTTGTGACTGCTTTATTCTGCAATATAATATATGGGGGTATGATATGTTAAATTATGCAAAATCTAACTCAACATTATGATACAAATCAAGCCTCTTCATATATAGAGCCAATCCGATAATTTGGTGACTGGATTGTTGTGTGTAATTATTCTATAATTTCTTGGTACCGAAAGGGATAAAAAAAAAAATATCAACCTCTCAAATGTATTAAAATCCACTGTCTTGTCGTTTTTAATAATTGCTCAGAATATATATACAATGAAGATGATGATATGTGAAATTCAAGATTTTTCGCCGGATAGATCCAGAGAAATTCTTTGTTGTAAATCTCTTGCAGTTTTTGGCTGTATTTATGCAAAACGTGCGTCTGCCCCTTAGCCTAGCCCAAATTGCAATGTGGGTGGTGTCCTCAGTCCCATTGGAACAGGCTCACCTTTAACTAATATGGATATCATATTAAAGATGCATGCTTAATCATATGTAACACAATGTCCTACAAATATCCTAAACAAATGGTCTGTTCACTTGGCGAATCGAACACAAACGCTGTATGCATCCAAATCGGTCTGTTCATCACATACGTATATGCACCACCCTATCAAATATAACATCCAACATATAATATGACCAACAACAACAAATAATTTTCCAAGAATAATCTTAAGTGGGGCGAACCTGGTGGGTGCATTGGGAATTCTATCAACCCCCGGACTAATTCGTGGGTGTTATGATTGTCACATATCGACTTTCAAAAGAGACAAAAGTGTTACCATGTCTTGAATTATGAACAGTGTCCAAAATTGCAAAATGTCATCTATGATAGAAGAACGCTTATGGTTTGACTATTAACGGTAAATGTTAAGACATCAATAGATTGAAATGTAACTGTTGACTAATATATATGGACACAGCCTATGATATGAATTCCAGTACCCTTGTGTGGCCTCGTTTTGTGAATGGTGAGGAACATCATAAATGATGATGCCTTACGTAAATAGAACATTAAACGATTAAGTTGATAATTGGTTACATTAATTTATTAGCCATATGCCAGGCAGTGGCAGACAATCTGTTTAAGTTTCCAGATTTCATTTATTAGCAAAAATTAATGTGATGTATCTAGTTTTATGTTTATTGCTTTCAAATAATTTTTTTGAAAACAGTTGTTTTTTATGATTCGCAACAAATATTTTGTTCAGGTCACAATCTGGAACAGTGGTGAATTTTATACATCCAACAGAGGAGTTCAGTATGGGTTCAGACAGGGAGTATAAATAATCCCTGGTTCAGACGTGTTAAAAACCACTCATGTGTAACACAATATACTGATATATGTAGTTTTTGCACTATACAATGTTTGTTGTCATTTCTGGGTCAAAATTGATATGTTTTTTAAAAAATGTTACGAGGAAAAAACTTTCATCTTGCTGAGAATAAAATGATTTTTGAGGTGGTGATGATGACCCACCCACCTCCGTCTACGTCTCCGGAACTTTTTTTCGCATCTCCTGTTATATCCATATATATACTATGAAGAATAAAGCAGTCACAAATAGACCAGCCCAATGAAAACTAATGATATGTAGTGTGGTCCACTCAAGCGGGAAGCAATCAACTGAAATTAGGCCACAGTGTTACGAGCTATGGTGGTCAGCTTTAAGTTGGTTATAATATGAACCCAGCTAGAACTCATCTAAGACCAATTTTCGCTGATCAATGTACAGGCATTACATGAACATTCTCATATATAGAAAATTATTTATGGGTAGTTGCATTTCTAATTGAAAATAATCATTAAAGTTCATGAATCAAGACAAATTAAGTCTCCTCTCATGATCTTCAGATATGATATCATGGATATATATGAACTGCATTTTCGAGGAAAACAAATCTATTTTACAAACGTTCTTGGTACCTGAAAACAGCCAAATTTTTCATATTTTCCATGCCATAAAAGTCAAGTAAGTGAGGTTATTATATCCAATGGACGACGGTTCTTAAATACTGTGTCACAATAATAGCTTGTACCAAATTTCACACAAAAATGACTGATAGCCTGATTTTGAGAATATCAACTTTTGATATACCAGGAATTTTTTTGCAAAACGTGCGTCTGACCATTAACTCTAAATCAAGTTTCCGTTTAAAGTAACGTGTTTTTTAATGACAAAGTTTCTCAAACGGGGTGTGGTTTGTCTAGGAGGTGACCAGATGCTCTTCTAATATATAGGCATGCCAATCAGACTCTACAGATGAAGAACGCTCTTGAAAAGGACCCATTATTTTGAACCGAATTAAATACTGGGGAAATGTTCGCAGTTAGTTATTATCGCGATTCTATTTCATAGTGTAGCAAAGAATTAAAGATTAATTTAAAAAAAAAATTATACCAAATCACCGCCCACAGTCTTTACTTGCTATTGGTAGAAGTGTCGCAATTGGGACCGATGCGGTGATGGAACCTGAACGGTGGTGACGTGTCGTGTCCGCGCTGACTCCCGGCCGTGGGTTCATGTTTTCTCTCAGGCTCACTTGATTGGTCACGTTCCCCGGTTTGGGTTCTTTTTATGTGGCAAGTGAATACGGTACCATACTTCTGGTTTGAATTCAGTTTTTTACAACCAGAGTGCTGCGAGTATAACTACGACGTTGGAGGTACAACACCATCAAAAGCTACAAGTGAATCCACACGATTAACAATTGAGAGTCCTGTCTCGAGTTCTCAGTATATTTGAACTGAGTAAAGACACACCTTGTCCTAAAGTTACATATATTATCGGTTGCATTTAAATGGACATAGATGTTTGTTTACATTTTCGCCATATGAGTGACTTGCACAACCTCTTGAGAACCTTCTTATCTGCAGAAATCTTAAGACAGTTTTTGTGATCGGGCCATGTGCATGTGACATATGAGTCTTATATTTTCAACATCTCTGTGAATAAAAAAACATGGAAGCGTTTGGTACAAGTACTATGTTGGAATGCGGAGTTTGTGGTGATGCATTTAAATTAGAATCTGATCTTAATGAGCATATGGTTCTTCATTCAGATGACTCAATGCCATACGCATATGACATACGTGGACAGACATTCGGGCGAAATTACGAGATAAAAGACTCTACAATTCACGCACAGGAGTGTCCATTGAAATGTTATTTTTGTGATATGCGTTTCTCGCAGAAATTCAAATTGCACAGACATTTGACTACACACACAGATGATCGACCACACACGTGTGACGTGTGTGGCAAGGCTTTCCGGTATTCTTGGAATCTTAAGGAGCATCGGGAAATTCATTCAGGCAGGAGACCAAACAGATGCATCATCTGCAACAAAAATCTCAGTAGTGCCTCCTCTCTTCGTCGACATAAAAAAACCCACTTAAGTTAACAATAAGCACATCGCGGCATCAGTTACATATTGCTTCAAGTGACATTTTTATTGTGGTTCATGCAGTATATATGCTCATATATACGGAAATGGTTCAATCCAGTATTCTTAATTCTTTTTTAATTTCCATGTGGCATAATCTAATTCCTGAATTAACATATATTTTCCATATAAAATCACACGATACGGTAAAATAACGACACATGCATGCATCTTCGTGTTTCAATAGTAAAGTATGGTGACTCTCATTCATTCATAAAACATGAATATAGATACATTTCTGTGTTTTATCCCGGTAACACGCGTGTGATATTACTATTTCGGTTAAAACAAAAAGGGCAACTAATATTCCGATACATATAACTTATCTCCGTTCGACCTCTCTATAATAAATAGTTATCAATAGGCACACCGTGACCTCAGTTCCATGTCCCAAGTGACTTTTTTGGTGTCTTCATGAGACTTTGTTTTTAACTGTTTGATAAGTTTGAAACATTTGGTCTATAGATATGACCAAGAAAAGCGGAAAAGTCAAGATTATCATAATTAGATGCGGTCCTATTCCTGCAATGTTAGCCAAGAAATGCCAGGTGCCTGTAGACAACAATTTACATTGGAAAATTATGTATTTAATACTAGCAGGGGTTACCCGGCGTTGCCCAGGTCAAAGTGATGTGAAACCCTCTGCATGCTGTGGATATTTGTTGGGAATAGAGAATACTCATAAATTGTATATTCAAATAGCATCACAAAACATGATTCTTACACAGTTATGGAATATAAGTAGTGGCGCACCTTGTCATTTTGTTTATCACGATTAATTCGTTCCACCAATAAATTCAGAACTTTGTTAAAGAGTGAATTATTCTGTGCTCACTATGGGGAAGTTACCTCAGATGTTGTTTAATTATTTTGATTTATGTGTATATAGGTATGTGGTGTGTATAGATGTATGTATATCACGTGTGATAGAGGGCAGGGTACTAGTAGGAATGTAAGCGCCCTGGGCCATCTGGGATATAGCGCTATATAAAAACTATTTATTATTATTATTTATTTACAACTGCGTATACTTCAGACGTTATAACATGATACATGAACATCATAAACACATTAGTTCGCAAAAATAAAAGACGACAATTGGGTTTTACATATTATAGAGATGTATCCAGGGGGGGGGGGTCGGAAATAAGTACCATGACAGTAGGCTGATTTTTTTCCGCCTCTTGGGTACCCACCACCCCCCTATTTGAAGGATTTTTTTTTCCAATTTCATGCGGGGTACCCACCCCCTTTTTACCTCCAAATCCAGTCAAATCACCCCTTATTTGAAGGATATTTTTTTCCAATTTCATGCAGGGTACCCACCCACGTTTTACCTAAAATTCTGTAGTCTCACACCATTTAGGCTTGGTATTTGTTTCAGTTATAAAGTCTGAGAACAGATAAGAATCGTATAAACCTGCAGCACCCATTGTTATCCTGTTTGTTTTTGTTTATCAATTGATTCATCACTTGTAAACAAGTTATATGAAAATTTTACCATATTTTCAATGCTTGTCTGTAATCACTTTAAATACAACTGTATCGAAAATATAAAATACAAATTTAGGCAAAACATTTATGCTAAATAGTAATGGACCCACACGATCTTATACCATCTGACAACATGGCGTTTAACAGATTGATCAGCATTCATATGGCTTTGATGTGAAATTGTGTCCAAAAAAAACAAAACAATAAATTAAACTAAAAATACAAACATAAATCTGGATGTGGCTTTAAATAGCATTCAATACTTTCTAGCATGATGGGATTTCCAATGTTTTGCCTCTTATGCTGTCTGATCAGGTCTAAGGGTGGATACACACATGCATGTAATCTATGTAATTATCGTGTATTTGGCGTTTTAGATGGATCATACAGACAATGCAATATGTGTCCACTGACAACCCAATCATTACCGACGTGTTGACCGCACTTGGTTCTAGATCCAATTAAGTCTGATTAAGTCGGAATATAGATAAACCACTATCTTAGACCGAGTCGCCAGGCCACTTAAAATATTTGTTCGTGGGATAACCCATATGGTGGACGTTCTATTTAAATAATTACCAATCCTCTCTTGATATTCATAGCAATGGTGGATCAGGATTTCCACCAACTTGGGGCTATATGTGATCCCGAAAGCTACCAGGCGGTGTGGCTAACTCTGAACTTTTCAACTAAAACATATTATATTATACCTTTTTTCCCAGTTTATTTCGACCGATGCATTCAACTAAGTCCCTTAGCGATTTGAAGCTTTCTCGACCCCACGCCAAACAAGCATCATGGTCGAAATTGTTCAATATCAAGCCTGTATATTCCAGACGTGTCGCTTCTGTTGTTTGTGCATTAATAAAATGCCAGATATCACATAGACTTGGCTAATTTCCGCATCCGTAAGAGAAGACATGTTTTGGATTGGCCTTAAATGTCCTGATAGCAGACAGTTTTACTTCGCTTATCACTACTCACTTGTCTGGCCTGTTAACAATGAACCTCTTGAGCGCAGGTGACTAATGTTGTCAATTATTGGTGTGCATGGCCATGTAAAATACATGTATTTTACATACAGACATTACATGCATGTGTGTATCCACCCTATGGCCTAATGAGTAAACATTAGTGATATAAATGAATAGCTTTATTCATTTGTATTTACTTTAATCATGGGTGTCATAACTGTCCATTTTCATCTTGAACCAGTGGCGTTGGTACTTGACAATGTGATCTGATGCAAAAGACGAAATTGTGAGTGTTGGTTTGTAACCGGGATTTCTGAGAAGCATTATGCCTATATCCACACTAACTACCCGCCCCCCTAAGCCCTGACCTAAGTGTCATACATACCATAACAATGATGCTGAACACTTTGAGGCAATTATATTGCAGAAATGTTGTAAGAGGAAAAAACTGTGACCACTTGGAAAAAGGTGATTTTTTTCGCGGCTGAACCACCCACCCATCCCGGCCTACTGTAAGGAAAAAAAGTTAATGAACCACCCCCTGATGTATCAATCAATCTAGTGGGTTGGACTAAGACCTTGAGGACACCTGGCTATCATATATCCATGAAGATACAGATGTTTTAAAGAAATTTCCAGGTGCTCTTCTGTTCATGGTGCTATATACTGGCCAAATATTCTCAGTTTAATAGAAGTCTTGCTGCACATGTATATCTGCTACATGTGCCCGACACAGATCGATATTTTGAGTTGTTTATGTTAGTCGATGAGTCTGTTAAAAAAAAAAATGCTGTATCGGGCAGATATACCCTTGTCAGATGTCAATATTGGAGAATCCTGAAAAGTCATGTGCTACTGACTGTGTTTTCTTTTAAATCAGAATAAAATATATTTGACTGCACACTGACCACTATTTTTGAACAGGCCTTCGATACATTTGCATATCTCTTGATAATATTATTTGGTCATATAAACAGCACATATAATATTATTTGAACCAAGCCACAACGCAAAATGTCCAAACACCAAGCCGCAGCTTGGTGTCCGTCGCGCTGTGTTCTAGGCGATTTAATTAGACTTTCGTCCATCAAGTATCATTAAAATAGTTTTATTTTGTAATATAAACATTACATATACATAATAATATAGATATAAGCTGATGGGAGCTTTATTTTATATGAACCAAGCCACAGCCGCAGCTTGGTGTCCGTCACGCTGTGTTCTAGGCGATTTAATTAGACATTCGTCCATCAAATATCATTAAAATAGTTTTATTTGGTAATATAAACATTACATATACATAATAATATAGATATAAGCTGGTGAGAGCTTTATTTTATATGAACCAAGCCACAACGCAAAATGTCCAAACACCAAGCCACAGCTTGGTGTCCGTCGTGCTGTGTTCTAGGCGATATTTAATTAGACTTTCGTCCATCAAATATCATTAAAATAGTTTTATTTGGTAATATAAACATCACATTTACATAACAATATAGATATAAGCTGATGGGAGTTTTATTTTATATGAACCAAGCCACAACGCAAAATGTCCAAACACCAAGCTGCGCGCAGCTTGGTGTCCGTCGCGCTGTGTTCTAGGCGATTTAATTAGACTTTCGTCCATCAAATATCATTAAAATAGTTTTATTTGGTAATATAAACATTACATAATAATATAGATATAAGCTGATGGGAGCTTTATTTTATATATGAACTAAGCCACAACGCAAAATGTCCAACACCGCAGCTTGGTGTCCGTCGTGCTGTGTTCTAGGCGATTTAATTAGACTTTCGTCCATCAAATTATCATTAAAATACTTTTATATGGTCATATAAACATCAAATATACCTAATAATATAGAATAAATTTCAATTTTGCTTCTTATTTCCTACGACTTGGTATGACTTGGTTTGGCTTGGTGTTTAGTCACACCACTTGATAAATTGTAACTTTTTAGTGGAAACAGTATTGAATGGAACAGACTCAATTGTGTTATAATATATACATGAGCCATTCTAATATGCAATCCTCTGACGGTTGGGGGTCTCTAAGTTTGCAAGAATATATGTATCTCTTAAATAGAATGATAGATATACTTTTAATGCTTCTTCTGTGTATCTGTTTTGCTAGCTCATTATGTGAATGCCCTGATTCCCACCCCCATATAAATATGACAGTTGAGAAGATACATTTGTTCAAGTAACTTAATTGGGTCACCATTTGTCGAGATTGTGAAATTTGAACGCCAAAAACTCCTTAAAACGATATGGATGGCCTGGGTGACTATATATAACTTATAGGTGGATATCGGCGAGTAGCAATCTTATCAACGATGGTGCATATCCTCTCGCCATCCGTGACACAAACGACATCAATTGTGATTTAATTCATCGTATCATTAGAGAAGAACGTGCATGAAGTTGGTGGAAATTAGTGCTAAATATATTTGTATCAGCTGTGGTGCAACTGCCATCCTCATGCATGACTTTATCGGTGTCACTTTTGACATATTTAAACCACGTCCATTAGACTAATGGGTGCATGATATACTGGAGATGATTATATATAGGTTTGGTGGTAATCAGTAACTAAACAAATTTTTATCATAGTTATGACCCCCACCATCTTAACCTAACGGTAGCAATTTGGCGTCTTTAAATCACACGATTATATTCCTCGTATCATGGTGAAGAATAAGATATCAATTTGGTGGAAATCTGCGCAAAAATAGTTTTTTTGTATCAATTGTTGATGCCCCTGCAACGCTGGCTCGAACAGCGCCATATCGCGGAGGTGATTATGTATGTGTTTGGTGGAGATCGGCGACAAAACTTTAGAAAATTTTAACCTGCACCAGTATCTTACTCGTAAAAAGTTACCCCTCTTAGACCGCCTTGGTGCCATCTCGATTGTACCCCATGAAGTTATATATAGAACACATGCAGACAGACAGCACGATTTGATTCATCGTATCATTTGAGAAGAGCGTGTATGAATTTGATGGTAATTGGTACTAAACATATTTTTTATCAGCTTTTTTGTGACCCTACCGCCCCTAGTTCGGACTCAAGCGGTGACACTTTTGTCACCATTAAACCACACTCTTGGACTCATTATGGAGATGCATATATATAAAATTTGTGAAAATTGGCGAGTATACAAATTCGTATCAAATTTAGGTCCCCATATCTCTCACCCAAAGGGCACCAATTTTTGTGTATCTAAACCACACAATTAGATTCCTCATATCACGGAGAAGAATATGTATCAATCTGGTGGAAATCGGCGCTAAACATATTGTTATCATTTTTTGTGTCCCTCTCGCCTATATGCACCACTGACTCGAATGGCCCCACTTGTGGCATCCTTAGACCACACAATTACACTCCTGATATCATGGAGATGATTATTTATAAGTTTGGTGCTAATCGGTTACTAAACAGCTTTTTTATAAAATTTGGTGAAAAAACCCTCCCATCCCCATATCTCACACAAACAGCACCAATGTGGCGTCTTTAAATCACACGATTAGATTCCTCGTATCATGGATAAGAACATGTATCAATTTGGTGGTAATTGGCGCTAAAAATATTGTGTATCAATTTTGGTGCCCCTCTCCCTTTCAGTGCACCCCTGACTCGATTGAAGCCACTTTTGACAGATTTAAAGCCACATGGCGGTTTGCGCTCCAAAATACACAAAATAATATTCGCTTTTGAAATTTTCCCGGTATCAAAATAGGTAGATAAATACACAAACTATACCTTTCTACGACCATTATATGTCCCATAAAGACGCATTCAAGTCATGAAAATTACAACAAAATCGAAATGTTTGGGTCCCGAACATTTTTTTTCCAACCTGCCATTTTGGATGATGCAATAACCACCCACAACAACCGATGATTTCCGGGTGTATTCGTAAATAAGCTTCCCCAGCGTCTTATAATTTCCGGTACGCGATAAAGGTGTTTCAATTTGATCGTATATGTGTCCCTGCATGTGAGAAAATGGTCTCTGTTGACAAGCATTTAATGATAGGACGGTCATCCTCAATTTATCCGAGACGTGGCGATGGTGCGATTGGGGGGAGGGGGTTAAGAAAGGAACATATTACTTATACATGTATAATAAGTAATTATATTGAGATGCATTTGTATTTAAATTTCAATCCAACATCATTTTCGTATAGTAAATTGCATGATTTGCAGTATATGTTGAATATATTGCTTATAGAATATAGGAATGGGTCGCCAAGTATTAGATCATGTCATGAATTTATACTCTGGCTACCGTAGAGATCATATTCAACCAGTTAAAATTATGGGAACGTTTTAATGTTCTGATGGAGAACTTTATAGCATTGAGAAAAAAACAACTCAGTGACTATATATATTTATTTATTACTTGTTCCTTCATAATATATTTCACAATAGGGGGTGTTATACTCCATATATATTTCGTGCAACATCGAGTTGGGATCTTCGTGAACCACGTATACAGTGGAATACACTATTTACTGAGGAACGATATTAACTAAGAATATATTAGCTGCACTGGTTTTTTTTTTAAATGTTTATAAACTTCCCTATCTGAACATGAACATTTTCACATTACTTGAACTGGTGTAGAATTATCTCTACGGGCGTAGCCATGGTAGCGATTCATGATATGATCTAGCTAAGTATATATATATGCATATAGTTTTTCACAATTTACGTAGATCCGTCCATTGCATGTTTATATGTTGAAATCAACTGTAGACAAGATAGACAGGCGCGGGGAGTGTGTACACACGCACGTAGCATTGGAGCTGTGTTAATTATCTACATGGATTAACTGTTTTGAATATATTTTTTTAACACATGGAAAAATTAGATATCATATGAAAGTAGAAGATGTGAGCTTTGTGTTCCGCACTGCTGTATAATTTGAAAGTTGTGTCGGCGTGTAAACAATGTATAGACACATTTTGAGGAAAAATAATTTAAAACAAATTTAATCCTATTCTACTACTGAAACCGATGGTGAAGACGCTGTTTTTGGTGTTATTTTTCATGTCTATTTTCTAACTATTCCGATATAAAATTGGGTAACAGGTGTGATATGGCCAAGTTTGTACAGACATTCTACATAATTATATGGTTTACGATTAAGCATTGTTTGTTTATATTTCATTTTATTACTAACTTGGCGATATTGGTG
The DNA here is from genome assembly GCA_032622095.1 of Siphonodentalium dalli. Taxonomy (NCBI): domain Eukaryota; kingdom Metazoa; phylum Mollusca; class Scaphopoda; order Gadilida; family Siphonodentaliidae; genus Siphonodentalium; species Siphonodentalium dalli. The sequence continues at coordinate 154,064,452 of CP136066.1, read as the reverse complement.
TACCTAAAGCCACCTATCACAGAAAATCAGCATTTTTCAATACCAATTATTGTCATCATGGATGCCATTTTGAATAGAACATTTTGCTCTAAGCGGATTTATCGGATTTGGATATGTTATAGAGGATATGATTATTATTCCGCCTCAAAATGGAATAAAAACCAACTTAGCCCAAATATTTGCTAGGTCAAAACTGTTATCGACGAGACTATATTTAGCTTTTTCAGCATTTCCCCTGACCTGGAGGTCTTACATGTTTGCCCTTTTCCCACATTTCGTCTTGTGACTCAGAGGCAGGTGGTTTTAATTAAACTGATGGTGAAATAAAATAAACGAATTTTGAGTGCTCCAAGTAACCTATATGTACTGGTTGTGTCTATGTATATGGACTCTAAACTCCACACGGATGCCAGTATGTCACCAGTGAAGTGACAGTTTTCAATATCTTTCCTTTTATTAGAGGTAGAAACATATTTTCCCAATATTCATTTCGGTCCTAAATTAGTGTTTCTCTGGCTTCGGGGGTTAACAAAATATTAGACTTGAGTCGAGGACCCCACCCACCAAATCTCAGAGTGAACAGATATCGATTGTCGAAGTTTGTTATTTCTCGAGATGTGTAATAATATGTGGCCCAGAAACACGTGGTTAAACGGAGGGTCTCGGACAAAATTGCGGATGAAGATGGATAACTCTAAAGTCAAGTGGTAATACGGTACTTTTTTGTGATACTTTAGTGATTATACGGCCATATTTTGTTGAACAAAATATTGATAAACAACAAGTTTTGGGAAATTTGATACTATAGTTGACAGTGATTAGCATTATATATATGTTGTTGCAATACATCTATTCTGATAACTAAAAAGCGTATTTTGAAGAAATGTTGTTGTTGTTGTTGTATCTTGATGGTATGGGGACCGTCTGATCGGATTGAGTACCTTTAAAAAGAACTACGGAAATTTAACTAACTGCAGTTCATCGACATGAAAATTATTGCCTACAAAATTGCGATTAGAGTATATTTGAGAAAAATCTATGTATTCCAAGGATCAATATAAATGACTAAAATTCATGTTGACATTGTGTATCAAACTGGAAAACCGTTCTATCGTTACATCCTTGTCAATAGAGGTTATTCTTCTCGCATGGACAAATAAGATCCAACGGAAACACGTTATCGCGAACCGAAAATGATAGAGACGCTGGGGAAACTTGAAAAATATTACGTCACAATATATATCAATTTGGTGGAAATCGGCGCTAAAATTAGTGTTATCAATTTTGGTGCCCCTCTCCCCTTCCGTGCATCCCTGACTCGAACCACGCCACTTTTGACATATTTAAACCACACCATTAGATTCTTCATATCATGGGGATGATTATTTGTAAGTTTCGTGGCAATCTGCGACAAAAAAAATTCTGCCCCTCCCCCTTTTCTCCCCCTGACAAAAACGGCGTCACTTTAGAAAATTCTAACCCGCACCATTATCTTTCTCGTAAAAAGTTACCCCTAGTAGATCCCTTTGGTGTCATCTAGATGGTCCCCTGTGAATTTCTATAGCTTCATAATTATTGGTAAGACACACGTCTAATATTAGCGCGTGCGATGGCGTCACGACATTATTTAAATGACTTGCTATTGCTGAAGTTCGGAAAATAAATTGGGCCTGGTGTCTGCAATTTTTTTCTCCAGATACCCCCCTCCCTGCTTGATTATAATTGGGATGGTATTCCTAATAACAAAATTAGCACACACAAAAAGCTTTTAAAAGTGTCAAATATGAGATAAGGGGGCTGGGTCCCAAATTTGGCCGATGAAATCAAATATTTTTTTGCAAGTAGCGGATGCGGGACCTTGACTCAAGGTCGGAAAATAAATTGGACCTGGTGTCTGTCAGACCCCCTCCCCGCTTGTTGTGAAAATTTATTGCACGAGATTTCTCAAGTATCGAACACTTGAAAAAGACCCCTAGAAGTGTCGGAAGCTCGTTGAATAAAATTTCAAAACAAGTCTATAAAGGTGTTACAATGTTAATTATATTATAATTTCTGGAGAATTGTAGACACACCGTATACTTAAGGGTGAGGCGCACGTTTTTTAATAAATCCAGTAAAAAATTGCAAGAGATTTTCAACAACAAAATTCTCTGGATCTATCTGGCAAAAAATCGTGAATTTCACATATAATTATCTTCATTGTATGTAGACTCTGGGCAATCATTAAGAGACGATAAAAACAATGGATTTTAATATATTTGAGAGGTTGAATAGTTGTACCTAGTTTTATGTTTATTGCTTTCAAATTTTTTTTTTTTTTAAACAGTTGTTTTTTATGATTCGCAACAAATATTTTGTTCAGGTCACAATCTGGAACAGTGGTGAATTTTATACATCCAACAGAGGAGTTCAGTATGGATTATGACGTGTTAAAAATCACTCCTGTGTAACACAATATACTGGTATATGCAGTATATACTTCACTATACAATGTTTGTTGCCATTTCTTGGTCAAAATTTATTATATGTTTTGAACAAATGTCACGAGGAAAAAACTTTCATCTTGCGGGGAACAAAATTATTTTTGAGGTGGTAATGATGACCCACCCACCCCCGTCTACGTGTCCAGACCGTTTTTTCGCCACATTTGTTATATCCATAAATATATTATGAGGAATAAAGCAGTCACAACTAGACCAGCCCAATGAAAACAAATGATATGCAATGTGATCCACTCAAGCAGGAAGCAATCAACTGAAATTAGGCCACAGTGTTACGAGCTATGGTGGTCAGCTTTAAGTTGGTTATGAACCCAGCTAGAAATCATCTCAGCCCAATTTTCGCTGATCAACGTACAGGCATTACATGAAAATTTTCATATGTAGAAAATTATTTATGGGTAGTTGCATTTCTAATTGAAAATAATCATTAAAGTTCATGAATCAAGACAAATTAAGTCTCCTCTCATGATCTTCAGATATGATATCATGGATATATCAACTGCACTTTCGAGGAAAACAAATCTATTTTGTTCTTGGTACCTGAAAACAGCCAAATTTTTAATATTTTCCATGCCATAAAAAGTCAAGTAAGTGAGGTTATTATATCCAATGGACGACGGTTCTTAAATATTGTGTCACAATAATAGCTTGTACCAAATTTCACACAAAAATTACTGATAGCCTGATTTTGAGAATATAAACTTTTGATATACCAGGATTTTTTTGGCAAAACGTGCGTCTGAACATTAACTCTAAATCAAGTTTCCGTTTAAAGTAACGTGTTTTTTAATGACCAAGTTTCTCAAAAGTGGTGATGTTTGTCTGGAAGGTGACCAGAGGCTATTCTAATATAGGCATGACAATCAGACTCTACAGATGAAGAACGCTCTTGAAAAGGACCCATTATTTTGAACCGAATTAAATACTGGGAAAATTTTCGCAGTCAGTTCCGGGTTATTATCGCAGTATCGCGATTCTATTTTATAGTGTAGCAAAGGATTAAAGATTAATTTAAAAATCTTTTTATACCAAATCACCGACCACAGTCTTTACTTACTATTGGTAGTAGTGTCGTAATTGGGACCGATGCGGTGATGGAACATGAACGGTGGTGACGTGTCGTGTCCGCGCTGACACCCGGTCGTGGGTTCATGTTTACTCATAGGCTCACTTGATTGGTCACGTTCCCCGGTTTGGGTTCTTTTGATGTGGCAAATGAATACGGTACCATACTTCTGGTGGGAATTCGGTTTTCACCATCAGAGTGCTGCGAGGATAACTACGACGTTGGAGGTAGAGCACCATCAAACGCTACAAGTGAATTCCACATGATCAACAACTGAGAGTCATCTCGAATTCTCAGTATATTTGAACTGAGTAGACACACTTTGTCCTAATGTTGCACATTTTATCGGTTGCGTTTACATGAAAATAGATGTATGTCTACAGTTTCGCCATATGAGTGACTTGCACAACCTCTTGCGAACCTTCTGCTGAAGAAATTTTAAGACACCTTTTGTGATCGGGCCATGTGCATGTGATATATGAGTCTTATAATTCAATATCTCTGTGAATAAAAAAAACATGGAAGCGTTTGGTACAAGTACTATGTTGGAATGCGGAGTTTGCGGTGATGCATTTAAATTAGAATCTGATCTTAGTCAGCATATGGTTCTTCATTCAGATGACCCAATGCCATACGCATGTGACATACCTGGACAGACATTCGGGGGAAATTACGAGATAAAAGACTCTACAATTCACGCACATGAGTGTCCATTAAAGTGTTATTTTTGTGATATGCGTTTCTCGCAGAAATTCAAATTGCACAGACATTTGACTACCCACACAGATGATCGACCACACACGTGTGACGTGTGTGGCAAGGCTTTCAGATATTCTTGGAATCTTAAGGAGCATCGGGAAATTCATTCAGGCAGGAGACCAAACAGATGCAACATCTGCAACAAAAATCTCAGTAGTGCCTCCTCTCTTCGCCGACATAAAAAAATTCACCTGAGAACAGACATGGACTGCAATGAACCCACAAGTAATTTGCTAGCAGACAAACCAAGTGAAAATAATGTTCCATTAGGATTAAAATCTGGAGAAATTCAGTGAGATGTATCAAAAATGCATGGAACTTTGTATTTTCACAATAGAGTGTTGAACATTCCAGACGGGTACCGTATATGCGGTGGAACACTGAAAGTTTCGGCACCACTGCAGACTGAAAAGATTAATCAAATGAAGTGTTATATATACATGTATATACATATATCAGATTGTCAATATTTTAAAATGTTTTGTCTTTATTTACAAGTTCAACCCTTTCTTTATTGAATACGCATTGATGAGTAGTTCCCTTAGGAAATGTTCAGATAATAAGTTCAACAAACGACCATAGTTTTGTCGTTTGTTGAACTTATTATCTGAACATTTCCCACCAATGAATATGAATCCTTCTGCACTTGTATTTTAATTTCAACTGCGTACCGGTATATGTCCTGACCACCCCTCCAGATGAATAATTGTACTTTCGGCCTATCTGACGGAGATCTTGAGCAATTTAAATCGAAGTTCAAAGTCAAGCAATATGTATGATACATGAAAGTATATGTGTGTGTTTTAGAGCAATACACACATGACTTGCTCATGTGCCCCTGGTTATATTTAAACATCCTAAATATACACAGAACATACATTTGTTATAGCCGCTGATAGAGGCCAAGAGGCATGTGAATGATGTGATGTACTAGCTGAAGAAAAAAAATCAGAATTTTGAGGGGTGTGCAAATTGAATTACGCAATACACAAACTTGTGAGTTTGGTCTTGTCAAAGGGGGCGGGGTGCAGTTGGAAATCACAAGGCGGACACCTTCTCCCCACAGCGGAGACCCTCTGGTCACGTCCCTGTTTCGATACGAAATAAGGCATCGTCGAGCAGTTTATGATGTGTAGCTTCTCGGCGCTGTCAAAAGCTCTTTTATATCTGGATTCAACTTGATCCACCGTGGGTAGGGATACCCCGAACGTGCAGTTTTGACGCTCTTTATTAGTTCCATATCAGGTATTCACCAACACATAACGCTCTTTATGTTTACCATCATAATATAAACAAACACCAGAAAAGTAACTTTTTATGCTTTTGTTTACATAACAATGGTCAAACAAATGACCATAACATACATGTACTGTTTATGCGATATTTCTTATTTGTATACGGACAAAGTCTATCTACATTTTGATGTTCTTTCTGTTTGTGGCGGTTTTTGACGGGTGGAAATATTTTCACAGGATACCCACCGCCAAGGCCAACCGTACCTTTAAAACAAAAAGGGCAACTAATATTCCGATACATATACTTATCTCTATAACATTTGAAACTTTAATAATTTCCTAACCTGACTGTATATATGCGTGTACACGGCGTCATCACTATATATAACAGACAATTGTATTGGCACTATTTATATGATGCACACTAATCCAAACGACTCCTAATATAGCAATGGCTATATAGGCATGATCACGCGTGTATTCATGTGAGTATTATAAATATTTTCATGCCTATATATTTCACATTTGTACATAATCTCTCCTAAAAACGAAGTTGAAATTTCGAGGCGTGATTTGATTACATGTATGCAGTGTATATACCCTTTCGATTACGTTTGTTCCCAGTTTGACGTTGGATATAACACGGATATGACCGGGGTTTGAGTTGCCAACGCCCAATTCGAACGACGCATGCAACGTGGGTGGACACTGACTGCAATACAGGATCGAAGACACAAATTTGATGTTATAGTGGTAACTTACTATCGGACGACGCAACGCGTAATAGTTCACAGCATAATATATGACAATTCGTATACACTCATATGTAACATGCAAATGGTCGCCTTTGGGCTGACTATCGCGGTATACGTAAATTCAGGCAGGGTTAATATAAATGACCCCCCTGTATTAATATATCAATCACGTATTAATATTACAACGGTCAGATATCACTAAGTGCAATTGGATGGAAGCCGTACACAGAGACACAGGGGGCGGCTCCAAAACGATCCAGTGGTCATTAACAAATACTTAATTAATTTTAACACAATTAATAAATAGTTACAAATAAGCGCATCGCGACCTCAGTTCCATGTTGTCCCAAATGACTTTTTTTAATGTGCTGCATGCATCATTTGATATTTTGTCCCGTCCACACGCGTGTGATATTGCTATTCCGCGGTTAAAACAAATATGGCAACTAATAATCCGATACTCCTCTGTATATATACCATTCCATTTTTATATACTTACTAACTTATCTCCGGCCTCTATTATAAACTTTAATAATTTTTGGAACATGGCCGTATGCGTGTTACACTGCGTCATCACTATAAGACAAGTATTGACACAATAATCTGACATGTCTCCTAATATCTGCTAATGTAGCAATGGTTACAGGCACGAGCATGTGGTCATGTGAGTAATATCAATATATAATTACATGTATATTTATATAACATGTATACATTTGAATATATGCTCTCCTAATTCGATGGAGGTTAACAATAAACTTATACCCGTGATACATACATGTGTTATATGACATTATAGAGGAAAAAACGAATGTTGAAATTGCCATACGTGATTTGCTTACATGCAGTGTATATACCCTTCCGATGACGTATATGTATATATATTATTATATTATATATATATGCTCCCGGTTCTGGCATTGGATGTAACACGGATATGGCCGGCTATTGAGTTGTCAACATCAAATTCGCACGACGTAACGTTGGTGGACACTGACTGTAATAAGCGAGATCACTGAGTCGTGGCCATATTGGATTCATCCAGCCCCCGTTCCGCGGTTTAGGTGCTACAGGTCAAAGTTCTGGAGGTGCATTCCATATATGGAACTTTTGAATATTCATGATTCCATATATGGAATCAAAACTTCATATATGGAATCACGAATATTCAAAAGTTCCATATATATGGAATGCACCTCCAGAACTTTGACATGTAGAACTTAAACTTCGGAATCAAATATGGCCGCGAATCAGTGATCTTGCTTATATGATCTAATAGGATCGAAGTCATAAATGTGCTTTTAGTGGTATCTTACTGTCGGACGACACATATTACACCGCCGTAATATTTCACAGCATTAAATATGACTATTCATATTCATTCATATGTAGCATGCAAGTGGTCGCCCTGAACTGACCAGCACGATACACGTAAATTCCCACAACAACAAGCGGCAGGTTCAATTTAAATACCCCCGAGTTAATTGATATCTAAAACATGCATTGTTATTACGACGGTCACATATCATTGACTGTAATCGCGGATGGAAGTCGTAAACATGTCGAGACTCAGTGGGTATTCGTTCATGGAATACAACATTTTAATGACATAAAACGTCCAAAAGAGACCGATGACATACACTATCAAATAAATATAACACAATTAACAAATATATAGTTAAAGATATATAATCCGAATAAACGCTCCTAAATTACTATTTCTTTGGCTTCGGGTGTAAAAAAAAATATTTGATTCGAGTCGAAAGTCAAAGCTCAGAGTTATCAGATACTGGTTTTTGACCCGTTATTTTTTACCACCTGGAATATTTGGCGGCCTAGCATATATTCGACGAGCCGACCGACATACTCTCGATACCAAATTGCGTTGAACAAATTTTTTATATAAAACACGTTTTGGAAAATATCATACTATGTATAGAGTTGACAGTGGTTTGCATTATTTTTGATAATTAAACCGATTCTGATAACTAAATCGTCTTTTGAAAAGTAGTTGTTGGAATCTGATGATACAGAGACCATTGAATCGGATTGTGTACCTTTAACAATATGCATATCGCGACCCCAGTTCCATATTTCACTAACTGACTGTTTAATGTGGCGCTCATATTCCGAAGTGGTACCAGTTATCTTGATTATTTCTTAATGTCCATGTGACATAATCTACTCCCTAAATTTAATGTTTGAAACCTTGCCTTAAATCACAAGATACGGTAAAATAACGACGCATCATCGTGTTCTCAACAGTCAAGTATATGACGACTCCCAGTCATGAAACAAGAATATAGAAATACATGTATAATTATACAATTTGCTAGTTTTATCCCGGTCGCACGCGTGTGATATTGCTAATCGTGTTAACACAAACATGGCAACTAATAGGCTGGTACTCCTCTGTATATCATACCATGTCTATGTACCAATATATTTACCTATATCTCCTACCTCTCTATTTTTTATAACATTTTAAACTAATAATTTTGGAATCTGGCCATGTGCGTGTTACACGGCGTCATCAAAATAAGACAAGTAACACAATAATCTAACATGACTCATATAATTCAGCAATGGCTTCAGGCATAAGCATGTATAGTCATGAGTCATGTGAGTAACATCAATATCTGCATGAATGTGTATATAACATGTATATAGTTGACATTTGAAAATATACGTTCACTCTTAGAACAAATGTGTATAAATTCTACACAAATATGTATTACATTTTATCTTAAACAAAAGTGTGTAGAAATGACACACGACAAATGTGTCGGTGGAATTTTCTCAACAACTAATATGAGTAAATATGTGAGTATTATTATAGTTAGTAGATGAGCTATGTTCTATTTGAGACACAACCCTCGTAAAAGCTACAATATTACAATATGGCAGCACCTTTAAAACTGCGCTACACAATTGTGTGCTGCTAAGTTGATACATACACAGTGTATAACAAATTTTAAAGCTACTGCCATTTTTGTACTATGGTACGTAGCCTTTACAATTGTTGTGTCTCCAATTGAACACATCTCATCTCGTAAACATGATAAACTCACATATTCACTCCTATTCAACGCTGAGGACATTCCACCAAAACATATATGCCGAATTTGAAAATTGGAATTACAAGAGAGAACTATCTAATACCCCATACATTGAATTAGCGAATATATTGACAAATAAAATAAATGAAATAACATTGCAATATATACCAAACAAACAAGTAACTACTCGCCAAAATGAAAAAGAATGGATGAATAACGAAATCCGTGGTATGATAAGACAGAGAAAACGATTACACAAGGCAGCCAAACGGAAATGTTCTCATGATGCTTGGGCAAAATATAAATCACATCGAAATTCTGTTATTTCGGCTATCAGACGGGCCAAACAATCTTATTGCGCCAAAACCCAAAGTATATTGGGAAGTTGCTTCACTGAATCCTCACTTTGGTGGAAAACTTTGAATAAATTAATGAAACCGGAACCTAAGCCTATACCAGCACTCACATCTAACGATGAATTGATAAATGACAACTTACAAAAAGCCAACACCTTCAACAAATACTTTTGTTCTATATCGTCATTGCCAAACGAAAGGGAGATAGAGTTACCTCGCTTTGACCAGTTAACAGAAAGCGAACTAAGTGACATAGAAATCGACGACGAACTTGTTCACAAATGCCTACGGTCAATTAAGACGTCAAAAGCCTCCGGTTATGATGGCATAAGCCCAAAAGTGTTGAAAAACTGTGCCTCTTCTTTAACTGCACCATTAAGATTTATTTTTAATATTTTTTTAAAACATGCATACTTTCCCATTGAGTGGAAGAAGGCAAATGTATGTCCAATATTTAAAAAAGATGACCCTTGTATACCGTCAAACTATCGCCCTGTTTCCCTTCTGAGTTGTCTCTCTAAAATCTTTGAAAAATGCATATACCGTCGTCTGTCAGACTATTTGCGTGAACACAAATTGTTGTCCGATCTGCAATCAGGGTTTACTCCCAACGACAGTACTGTGTTTCAATTAATCGACATATACCACTATATCATATCATCACTAGATGAGGGGAAAGAAATAAGATATGTCTTTTGCGATATTAGTAAAGCTTTTGATAAGGTCTGGCATCGAGGACTGCTCTTTAAATTGAAAAGAATGGGAATAACAGGAAATATGTATAAACTTCTTGAGAATTACTTGGAATCTAGAGAGCAGAGAGTTACAATCAATGGGGTGAGCTCTAATTGGATGCCTGTTTCAGCTGGAGTCCCCCAGGGGTCCTTACTCGGCCCTCTGCTATTTTTGGTCTATACATAAATGATATTGTTGGAGGGGTAACTAGCAATATTCGCCTATTTGCGGATGATACTTCCCTTTTTCTTGCCGTTGAAGACCCCACCCTTGCTGCCAACGTAATGAATCAAGATATACAGCGAATATATGAATGGTCGCAAATCTGGGCCGTTAAATTTAATCCATTGAAAACAGAGTCTATCTTAGTATCACGGAAGAATATTATTGAATATCATCCACCCCTTAGGATGGCAGGTGAAGATATCATAGAGGTGACTGAACATAAGCATCTAGGACTGACATTTAACGATGAAGGGAAGTGGAAAAATCACATCGAAGATATTGAAGAGCGAGCCTCACAACGATTATACATACTTAGGAAGAATAAATATGCCCTAGATAGGAGAACATTAGAACGAATTTATCTATCATTTATACGCCCCGTCTTGGAATATGCTTCCCCTGTGTGGGACAATTGCACGGCTGAAGAATCACAATTATTAGAAGATATACAATATGAAGCAGCACGTATAATAACTGGGGCTACTAGGAGTTGTAATAGGGATGAATTATTGGTAGAAATTGGATGGCAGAAACTATCGAAAAGGAGAGAAAAATCAAAACTTGCTCAATTCTATAAAATGACGAGAAAATTAACCCCACAATATCTATATAACTATGTCCCAAGGGATTCAACAACTTCAAGTGGATACCCATTCAGGCACGATAACTTAAGACGTCCCTTTTGCTTTTCTACCTCTTTACAAAAATCATTCATACCACATGCTATTAAACTTTGGAATGAATTATCAGACGAAGCGAAAATGTGCGAAACGGTTTCCGAATTTAAACAATTCCTGAATAAAGATTGTATAGAACCTCCACAATTCTACGAGTATGCATATACACGGAAAAGTCAAGTAATCCACTGTCGAATACGTCTCGAATGCAGTAATCTGAATGATCACTTGCACCAAAATCACTTACAGGATAATTCCGATTGTACTTATTGTGGCCTGACAGAGACTACTGAACACTTCTTCTTATACTGTCGAAAGTTCACGAACGAACGAACGATATGCTTCCAAGGTCTTCACAACAGACCATGTTTAAATGATCTTATTAAAGGATCTCAGTCATTAACAATAGATCAAAACATCGATATCTTCGCAAGAGTACAGAAATATATTCTACTTACAAAAAGATTCGCGACTAACTGAGAGAAAACAAACTATGCTATCAACAATGCGGCAACCCTTGTCTCCTTGAACGGGTTGATGGGGGCCATATGGGCGCTGAGGGTGGACAGGCAGGAAGCTATATATATCCATTATTAATTCGCAGTCAACATAACTCATTTAGATATTAATGATAAACCAGTTATCACCCATGTGAATATCCAATGGGGAAATGACAAATATAAGCTTACAAAGCTTACTGTCAGATCCTTTTCTCATCTCTTATATGCTGGGACACACGTGTTAACATTTTGTAATAAATATATGTGTTGTAATTAAAATTGTATATGTATGTACACACTTGCTATTGAGAATAAAATATTGTTTACACTAAAACATATATGTCATGTGTCATATCTACACAATTTTGTTTTTAAGGTGATATTTAACACATATTGTGTGTAGAATTTTTATACACATTTGTTCTAAGAGTGTCCTAATTTCATGGAGATTAACAATAAACTTTATATCCGTGTTTTAGATAGTTTAATTAATTATTGCATTCAAATACATGTTTATGTATGTAGATGGTATAGGCTACTGATTCGTTCAATGTCCATACATAAATAAGCACGTGTATGATACGATGAGGGGCATGCTCAATTGGAATGAACTGAGATGCTGTATTAAGCATCAATTATCATAACATGAACTAGTAATAGATCTGTATGTAACACGTATGTGGCCGGAAATTCAAGCGTCACGCATATGAACACTCTATATATATAAAGACGAGACTGGGTAGCTTATACGTGTAGTTAAATAACGCACTACGGCAATACAAATATACATTGCATATCAATGAATACAACATGCAAGTATAGGAATGGGGTGAGATATCACATACATATATATACGATAAATAATATGAACTAGTGATAAAGCTGTGTGTAACACGTATGTGGCCGGTATATATCACATACACATATATATATATTCGATAAATACTATACAATATATACACGTAGCAATATATACACGTATCATTGTGTGTACATGTGTATCCGATTCAAACGGTGGACCATGCATGCATTCAGAAAGTATGAAGATGTAAAGTTGGTAGGATGTAAATGGCCGATCATTCAAAAAGTATGAATGTGCATGTAACATGCAGATTGGCGGACATTCAAATATTTATCATGTGACATGCGAATGCACGAAACATGTGGCAAATCCGGTTGAAGCGACTCGTCGAAGTGAATATAATTTGATTCAATAGCTATCAATCCGTATGTAACATGCATATGGGCGGATAATGAGTCGTGTATCATATAACGCCAAAATTCGCATAATGAGTGGCATATTCAACTGAAATTCCGCATTATTGTAATATATAATATATTGGATGTCAAATCCATACTTAAAACCGCACACGATGTTTGAATCGTTAGTGTACAGATTTATAACCTATATATACAAAGTTTCTGCTATTATCCTATGCAGTTTTGTATGTTAATAGACTGAACATGCATCCTTCGCCACGATTCGGTACTTCTGTATTTATTTTTTTTATATCAGGAACAGTTAACTTCTTTGAAGATAAATCGAGTTTCCATTAAGAGGAATACAATTTATGTTAAGATAATTTTAATCATTGTTAAGGGTCAGACGGACGTTTTGCCAAAATTTCCTGGTATTTCAAAATGTATTTTCTCTAAATCTATCAGGAATATCTTTGTGAAATTTTGTACAAGAGATTATTGTGGTACCATACATAAGAACCATTGGACATTTGGTTATTGTAATCTCATTTACTTTACTTTTATGGCATGAAAAATCTTTAAAATTTCACTGTGTTCAGGTACCGAGAACTACTGTAAAACAGATTTTTTTCGAAAGTGCATTTCATATATACATGATATCATATCTGAAGATCATGAGAGGAGATTGAATTTTTCTTGATTCATGAAATTAAATGATTATTTTCATCCAGAAAGACAACTACCATAAATAATTTTTTATTATTGAGAATTTTCATGCCATGCTTGTTGGTCATTGAAAAATTGGGCTCAGTTGAGTTCTGGGTCATGGGTTCATAACCAAGTTAAATCTGACCACCATATCTCTTAACACTGTGACCTAATTTCTGTTGGTTGCTCCCTGCTTGAGTGGACAGCACCACATTTGAACATTTGTTTTCATTGGGCTGGCATATTTGTGACTGCTTTATTCTTCATTATAATACTTGGGGTATGATGCTATACTATGCAATTAAAAAGCTAACTCAACATTATGATACAAATGAAGCCTCCTCTCATGTAGTCAAGACAATAAGCTATTTGATGGTTGACATGTTGTTTGAAATTATAAATTTTTCTGGCAGTTCTCGGTACCTAAAGGGACAGAAACGAAACAAATATTTTCAACCTCTCAAATGTATCAAAATCCATTATAGTTATTGTCTCTTTATAATTGCTCTGATTCTATATATAATGAAAATTATCATATGTAAAATTCAAGATTTTTCACCAGATAGATCCAGAGAAATTCTTTGTTGAAAATCACTTGCCATTTCTGGCTGGATTTACTGTGATTTATGCAAAACGTGCGTCTCCCCCTTAAATGGACTAAAGGCCTGACAGAGCGATCATCACCAAAAACATGTGAAATAGATCTACTTTTGCTCTTATATTGAATATAAATAATTTTCCAATAAGTATATTTCGCATATTGAAAACGCTGTAATGCAAACAATACTGTTACAGTGATATGTCAACGCGCATCCCTAGTAACAAATTAATTAAAATATATTTTAGTCATCTAAATCTTTTTTTTTTTATCGGTGAAGTTTTCAATGCTTTGAACGTTTCCAATGTTTGTCTGTGCATTTTGATTGGACTTGGGTGTGTTATTGGACTAAATTAATCATAATTGGTAGTGTAGCTTAACAATAATGTTTGCATAACAATGGTTTTCACAGGCGAAATCTCTTTATTGGAGAAGTATTGAATAATTACAACGAGAAGAAAGTTGATCTAGTTCCACGTGTACTTATTGATAATACGTCTACTTGTTTTACTGACGATCAAGATTTTGCCCACTGTGAAGGCCTTGCGTCCCTTTCAGAAAAAATAAGTAAAATAGGATGTAAATTCTGGCTAACAGAAATTGCCCAGTTAATGTAGAATTGGCCCAACGCACAAGTTGTTGGAGAGTCTCGTGACACAAAAAATATTCTCTTGTAAATAAATTGGTCGTTATCGACATTAACTCAGGAAACACAAAATGGGCTCTGTCTTAATATAAATTTAAATCCTGGCCGATTAAAGATATATTCAGGGGTCCAGACCTCCAGTTACAATATACAAAATCTAATTTAACATCACTTTCCACTTTGTTCATGTTGTTGCACGAACACATATTTTTTTTTAAATGTGACATATAGCCTTGACTTATTAACGTACAAAAAAAATCATTTTGTTTCTGAAAACTTTCCAATAACTTCATTGCTGTCCCTCTAAAATGTCGAAACTATATAAAAATGGATATAAAATTCAGTACGAAACAATTAATATAGTGTCTTTCGTGTTGCAATTATTGTTCCAATTGTGTTAATGCATACACTAGTTGTGAATACAAAAAAGCAAAGCATGATTCGTAAAATATGACCGCCTGAAACCCTGAATACATATTTCAAAGGAATTTATATTCGGAAAGGAAACGCACAAAACCCAACTGATTTGGAGAATGAAATGCAGACTTTGATTTTAAGTGCGTGCATCCAACATTTGTATGAGCAACTTAATTACAACGTACAAAGGTATTGCTATTTTTCAACAACTGTTTGCCCAACGTAATAAATAATAATAATTGTCCCCAAACAACGCTTGACAAGACAACGGCCTCGTCGTGCAATTAAAGGCATAAGCCTGTTATTTCCATTTGGCATAAAGTTTCCCAAATTGTATAGAGTCACTTTCACTGAGAGTGAATTTCACGCTGAGTCCACCTTTGTTGAATTCGGCTTTCATGCTATATTTCATGATTCGATGTTTAAGTGTCCTTGAAAACACTTAGAGCTATGCTATAAGGCTCTGGGGGACGAATTTCAAGTCCTTGAAATTGCAATACCGGAAGAGATCTCGTCTTCTCCCTCATGTCCGAGATATCCTTTAAAGAGAATTGATCTAGGCCCATCTTTTGAATTCCAGGTATATCTGTTTCATGTAATCCGGCAACTCTGGAATATGCGGCAGTGCTAAGCGTCATTACCCAACTTCTCCGAATAAGATGGTCGTCACATATGTGTGCTATAAACCACTCAATTTCACAAGTTTGTTTATGTTGTTGCGTGTAATTAATTTCTTGAGATGATTCGATAACCATGTTTTTGACACAATCCCATTCTGGTTTGGACAATCTCAACAAATTACGAACGTTTTCGTTGCCTAATTTCACTACACCAACGAATGTACCGGCGTCAACAAGGCACGTAAGTTTAGCAGCGAAAAGCGGCTCGAGAGTCGACGAACAGTTTCTATTTGTGCACGATGAACCGAAGATACAACCACATGTACGACATGTTGCTTTCATAAAGAGGGTGAGAATTCTCTGAACAAACACGACACAAGAGAAGTTCTCGATTTCCCCTTGTTGGGGGTTCCATAAATATGCTGGGTGATAAATCGGACCATTGTTGGCAAATTGTAGCTCGTGTTCAGTATCAGCACGTTCATTGTCGCTGGTGGCTGTCACAGCAATAATTCTTACTCCGCTAACAGAATTGGAGAAGCAGCACGTTACATTCGATTTCATCTTTCTGGCCTCGAGGCTTAGTAACTCAATGCAAGATCCCGGAAGCAGACCCAATGTATACACAGAATTTCGAAAATTCAACACCACTTGTAATTCTCTTCGGGAATCTTTTAAATCTCGAACTTTGAGCACAACAAGTTTGTTGCCAGGCAGTCCAATGTTCAGCTCTCTGATCCGTGAATTCTTATTTGAGAAACCCAAGTCCTCGAAAGCCTGACAATTTCTATGAAATCGTTTCACTATGATGCACCGTAAGTTAATCAACGCCGCCGGTGCGGTATTGTCAAGGATTTCTTCAACAGCCTGGAATATGATAGTACTCGGTCTAAACGTGCTTGGCGTAAGCGTCCTCCCTGTCTCAAGAGCACAATTCTTTATAGACACACATTTCTGTGGCGCCATGGCTTCTGTGGTGATCAGATGGTACGATGCAGATGGGTGGATGATTTGGAAATACTTCAGATCAGAGTCGTGAAATATCAGGAACGTAGAACTTGATCCAGAACTTTCAGCCGCTCCATCAATCTGTTTTCTCTTATTGTTGGGCTCGGATTCTGTGGGATTAGAATCTCGCCCCTTGCACCCATGCGCACATGTGCTGACACACGCCTTGACGGAGAATTTCAACTTTTGCCGATTTCCCTGCACGAACTTGTCAACAGTAGCGTCGCTTTTGGTCATGATCAGGATATCGTAACAGAATGGTCGTTTTAACTCCCCCGTATATAGAGGTTTGTGTCCACCAGTCAACGGCCCGATATCAGGATTTCTTCCGTCTGTGACTGAGGAAGGGTATTTTAAAACTATGGCATCCATCATTGAGAATTGAATATAGTTCGTGTAGCGGGATTCCCTAATTTTATCCATACCTTCAGTATACACGGAATCAAGATTGTCACTAACCAGAAATTTTTCGCAGACTAACTTACATTTGACCAGCGGCACACAAATAACTGCATGGCGATGTTTTAGTTGCGGGAAAGGACATCTGATGTCATCAACACTGTTTGTACATTTAGAAGCACATGCGTGGCTAACTCCAAGTGAACGAGAACAACAAACAACATCGATGCTTCCCGAGCTGTCTCGCAGATACAACCTTCCAGTCTTGTTGGATGTTTCTAACTGCCCTAACACGAGGTTGTTTGAAAACGCACCATTATTCTCGATGTAATTCCAATAAAGTTGCTCATCGACAGATTGCGTGAATGTCGGTTGGTTACGACACATAGTGAGAATTTCCTCATCCTGTAATTTCAACAGTGTAGCTAACATATCCTTGATTGGAATGAGATCTGGCGTTGTTGTACACACATTGTTATCCGTAATGTTTGAAAAACATTCGTGGTGTTTGCAGAGCAATTCCTCCATCAAATTTCGTTTCATATTCCCAGCCATTCCAACGTCCAGAACAGGCAAAATGTTGCTATAAATGTCGAGAAGACAGTTCTTCTGTAAACCTTCCATATGCAAGTACTTGGATATATGAATCCATGTGTCTACAAGCATTACTATTGTACGATATGGAACAACATTGCTGTTCAATCTGTCTAAAGCTGGAATAAATGGTGAAGACTGACAATCGTCGGCGTTGGAGAATTTTGCAATTTTTATTGATGTTCTCATACACGGAAATAACACAACATCCCGCGAGTCTGTCTTGGGAGAATTTAGATGGGCATTGCTTATTTCAAGAACACATCCAACTCTTAGTGATTGTGGGAATCTTTGTGGCGGAAGACAACATAAATATAGGAGTAGTTCATTGTCAAGCTCAATCACACCAGATTCGATGTATGTTGTGCTGGTTATTTTTCCTTGATAATTCAGAAAGTTATCCATCTTATTGTTTGATGACACGATCTCCACTCCAGAAAGTGGTTGAGTGTCGGTATGATCAGTTTTTATTGAGGAATAATGGCCGATTTCCATTTTCCTATATGAACAACTGTCTGCAAAATACATATTACTCTGGCTTGATAATACAAAGACACTTCTGCTGCTTGATGCTCCCTTTTTCAATGTTGTTACCTTGAGATGGGTGAAAATATACTCTTGTCCTGGAACTATAAATTTCTGCCATATAAGGTGTCGATTTCTAAGAACAAGGTCGCAGTTAGAAAAGGAAATCACGCACAACCTGTCTCTCTTTACGGAGAATATTTCACTAATGAAATCTATCTTCACTTTAATGTTCAAAACACTTTCCTTGAACATTTCCCTATTCATTATGGCAAGTGAAACTTGAGATCCACCAATAATGTCAATACATTTAGACTGTCGACTAATAGCAGAACTGAGAAACGCTGGTGTATATGTTAGTTCAAGATACACTTCCGTTCCATGGCAGAATATGTAATTGAAATTCAATAGGAGCACATATTGGTTGATATGGTCATACACCTGGATCTGGTCCTTAGGAATCACACAACATATATGGCCGGTAGAATCTTCTATTGATAGATATTCTCCACGCACAACGAGTTTGCCAAGCAGGATATAGTTCTTTGTCATAAGCATTTCACTGGTTTCCGACGAGCCATGTGCACCAACAGGTGTGCCCTTTGAACTTCCTACCGTGAAGCTGTGCGTGTGGGATGTCAGATTGCTTATGGAAATTAATTTCACGTCGCGATGAATTTGCAGATTTTCGATGGCATCGCTCACTCGGTTTGCTAATTTACCGGTATTACTCAAGTCTAGTGTTTCGCCATCAGGCATAACACAATTTGTTATGTGCACGTGTATGTCATCAATTGTTGTCGTGGAGACACCATTTGGATTGTCATCCATTACGCCGTACATAATTATGTTCACTGGTACTTTTAAAATTATTTTTCACAATTCGCCAATAAGCGTTCGCCACAATCAGACAATAATAGGTCGTACAATGTCGATCGACCGCAGGTCTATTTGTCCATCGTTCTGGGATGCCTGTCGTGTGTTCATCTATATAGGCATGGTGTATATTCGAACAGTTCCAAGTGTCTGGTAATCTAATGAAGCAGAACATAAAGAATTGCGCCGAATAAAATTCTCAATTGTTTGTCATTTCTAACTCCACAGTCCCGTTTACAAAACTTAAAAATCTAAGACTTTTCTATTCAACCAAAACGAAAGTAGCTTTAATTTATTTTAGGTTGTTTTAAACGAAGACGTTTTATAAGCGTTGAACGAAAAGCGTCTATAAGAAAATCACTACTCAATAACTCATACCGGTATTTCCAATCAAGTATGATAGTTGTTATTGTATTGACAGTGATTCATGGAGATTATAAGAAAAATAATGAGGGGAAAGATTATAAACTTTATAAAGAGACATGCACCATCGGAACCGGTACGCAATTACTAGAGTCCGACAGTCCGTCATATCACGCACACTTCCGGTTTATCATAGAAATATTACATTACCGATTTTCGATGCATGCTTTTGTTTACGTTAATAACACCATTTTAAGTCAATATTATATATTACCCAATATGCTCGATAAAATCTAATTATTTTGTCGACAAATGCGAATACTTGACTCAAGATTTATAACATGCATTAACGCTGTCAAAGCAATTACGTCACCATAAATTAGCTTGTCCAAAGTCCATCGTTCGTCCGTGACTCGCATTATCGCACCATCTGACCATCGGCATCGCCATCGGGCACTCGCACTGTCGAGAGATTGTATAGACAAAAGAACACGGTCAAGTTGTGATGGATTTATCATGTGTAAGTTTGCAACGAATAACGTTTAGAAGTTAGAACACAGACTCACAGTCCTATGTTACTAAACTAAAGTAAAGCTATTGGTAGGGGTCTTATTAGAGAGCCTTTTTGCAGGATGTTTGCTAGTCCAAAATTGACTATACATTGAATGTATAGTCCAACTTTCCCCATCGCTGGTAACGGAGCTTTTTCTTCAAGTCCGGAAAGGAAGAATGTGACGCAAGATACGACCAAACCGCGATGTTTTCCGGGTAATACATGTGCTACTGCATCACCCTGACATACCTTTCATATTCCTTTTCCAAAAATGAGAGATTTATTGAGAATATTCCGCTGGAGCCGACGGTTTTTTAAACAGTTTTAAACATTGGGTTTGCTCGATCGAACTCCGGTCACACCGCACTCGCTGTCGTGGGAGCAAGTATTTTCGTACCCTGACCAGCTCGTACCCTCCGAAAAAGTAAATTCGTACTCTAGCGCGAAACTATTTAGATATTTCAATAAGGCGTGCGTTCAGTTTCTCATCTAATAACTTTGCTTATCTCATTTTTAACCGGGATTGAACGTATACTATGGAACCCACAGTGATCTCTTGGATGTAAAAGATACAGAAATAGAACAGTAACATGCCTGATGTCTTGGACGTGAAAGATACAGAAGTAGAACAGAAACCTGCCTATATATATATATACATACAAATTAAATTAAATAACCATACTTACCTGTTTTCAATCGTCGTATTTCATCACTATGCGCTGTGTCGTAATCCAGTTTCTCGTCTAATAACATAAATTTGTCCACCCTGTTTTTATGGAATGGGTCCTGGGTCTTTGCCATTGGGAAACAAATTGCGTCATAGAGGTTTACACTTAGTAAGGCCTATGATCGATAACGATTATAGTATGGAGAGTTGTCAGTGTGAAAATAGTGTAATCAAATACTTTGATGTATATTATATTTGCCAATAAAAAACATCAAAACAATAATACATATTACAAATAAAAAAAACAAGAATATGTGCATAGATAATATCATTCACCACAGGCTCACGCGTTTGCCATCGCACATACATTCCCGTGAACAGAAACTGCAGCAGTTGCAGCGAGCGCAATTACATTTTATTTTATTGCACATCAAGTTACACTTGATGTCCGAGACAACTAACGGGCTCATTCCATCAACAATAAATTGTTTGAGAATCGCCGCTCGATAACAATGACTTCCTGAAAGTATACCAGAAACCTCTTCAGGACAACAGCCGTGCCTCAGCACAACTGCAGAACTTTGCCTGCCATCACGGCCTGCACGGCCCACCTCCTGCCAATAAGAAATACAACTTGCTGGTGCACCCCAGTGCACAACAATGTCGACATCAGGGATGTCCATCCCCATGCCAAATGCTATCGTAGCGACAAGAACTCTCGTATTCCCATGTCTGAAATTTTTTTTTTTTTTTATTTGTAATATGTATTATTGTTTTGATGTTTTTTATTGGCAAATATAATATACATCAAAGTATTTGATTACACTATTTTCACACTGACAACTCTCCGTACTATAATCGTTATCGGTCATAGGCCTTACTAAGTGTAAACCTCTATGACGCAATTTGTTTCCCAATGGCAAAGACCCAGGACCCATTCCCTAAAAACAGGGTGGACAAATTTATGTTATTAGACGAGAAACTGGATTACGACACGGCGCATAGTGATGAAATACGACGATTGAAAACAGGTAAGTATGGTTATTTAATTTAATTTGTATGTATATATATATATATATAGGCAGGTTTCTGTTCTACTTCTGTATCTCTCACGTCCAAGACATCAGGCATGTTACTGTTCTATTTCTGTATCTTTTACGTCCAAGAGATCACTGTGGGTTCCATACTATACGTTCAATCCCGGTTAAAAATGAGCTAAGCAAAGTTATTAGATGAGAAACTGAACGCACGCCTTATTGAAATATCTAAATAGTTTCGCGCTAGAGACTAGAGTACGAATTTACTTTTTCGGAGGGTACGAGCTGGTCAGGGTACGAAAATACTTGCTCCCACGACAGCGAGTGCGGTGTGACCGGAGTTCGATCGAGCAAACCCAATGTTTAAAACTGTTTAAAAAACCGTCGGCTCCAGCGGAATATTCTCAATAAATCTCTCATTTTTGGAAAAGGAATATGAAAGGTATGTCAGGGTGATGCAGTAGCACATGTATTACCCGGAAAACATCGCGGTTTGGTCGTATCTTGCGTCACATTCTTCCTTTCCGGACTTGAAGAAAAAGCTCCGTTGCGAGGCATGGGGGAAATTTCGACGGGATATCTTTAGTATCCCGTAGATTTTCGACTAGATGTTTGCATTCGCGGATGTCTCATTGTTGCAGGGTACTGTGTTATGCTAGCTGTAGATCCCTCAGTTCGCGTATGTCCCTCAGTTCGCGTAGGTCCCGGTAGTAATGCAAAAGTACATGCTTTATTGACAAAGCAATGCTTATTATTATCAATAAGTGTTTTTTTTCTTTTTTTCAGATGGTACTTTAGTTGGGTACTGAGACTTTCATATTCATATTCATTCAAAATTATTCAATATGCGACTTACCGATCCACGATACCCGTGCAGAGTACGTAGTGGTTACAATACACCAAATACAAATTAGTAGAGTGATTTCCCATGGGACCGCCAAGCTAGGATCAGCATAAAAAAAATTCTGGCAGCTGAATGGTCAATGATACATGGATGAAAAGTGCACGAAAAAATGCACAAATGTGTTTCTCATCGAGAAACATCAAATATAACCACATGGTAAACGGTTATGGCTGTGCAAATGGCGAATAATTTATGGCAGGTGTTTGTGTTTTTTTCGATGTCATTTTTTTCTCAATTTTAAGGGTACCATAGTGTGACGTTTGTCAAGCTGCAGTGTGATTTACCACGTTCACAAGTACTTTTGGGCACATTTCTGTGTGTCTAAAAGAAAGATCTTTAATTTCAAATACTCGTGCTTTCCTGCGAATAAAGGCCAGTGGGTGTATTGTAACCTACATGTATAGTGAAAAATTGTCGTTTTTCATATTTCTGCTCTGAAACAAGTCCTGCGCTCATTATGCCCATGAAACAAATTGGAAACATAAAGCACGCGATACGACAGCTTATTTGGTGCCGGAGCCGTCCAATAAAATTACAAATTAACCCCTCTGATGCAATTTCTGCTTCTCATTGTAGAACCGAAAATTACCATTTTCGACCTATTTTTGGACCCAATGGTGCCCCTTTAATGAACGTGAGACCATATATGTTGGCGCCCGACAACCTAGATGAACGCCAAGGCAGATTTGTCAGGTTTGGGCATGATTTGAGAGTAAAGCGTGACATCAGTATGGACCATACCCTAAAATATGATGCAAAATCAGACCAGATTCGGGTCAAACGAAGTTGAATTGCCCCTGTTAGATGACAGGTTGACAAAAAAGCCTACCATGTAAGCTTGCAGAAATGGTTCGACTATCCAACGCGCACAGATTTCGGCCAATAAATATATTCTTGTGAAGGGACAATTTTGGTTTTCTGTCGATTTTTTTCGAAAATTGTGTAGGTGCGCCCAATGTGAAACCTAAGTGCGCCCAATTCGCCTAGCGAATCGTATGGCATATTTTCTGGAAGTGGTATCTACAAGCTATCAGATCGACAACCTGTATGTACATCGTCATTGTTTACTTTGCCAAAATTCAGCTAAAATGAAGAAAAAAAATTGACATTCAGTCAAGGTATTTTTTGGCAAATTCAGCTATGGGTGGTGACAGAAAAGGGTTAATAAAGTAAGAACACAGACATGTTTCGAATCAAATTTATTTATTTTGACGTCAGTATATAAATGGACGCAATATAACATCATTTGGGCGACTTTCTTGTCTTTCCATTGACCACTATAGGTTACAATACACCAAATACAAATTAGTAGAGTGATTTCCCCTGGGACCCCCAAGCTAGGATCAGCATAAAAAAAATTCTGGCAGCTGAATGGTCAATGATACATGGATGAAAAGTGCACGAAAAAATGCACAAATGTGTTTCCCGTCGAGAAACATCAAATATAACAACATGGTAAATGGTTATGGCTGTGCAAATGGCGAATAATTTATGGGAGGTGTTTGTGTTTTTTTCGATGTCATTTTTTTCTCAATTTTAAGGGTAGTGTGACCTTTGTCAAGCTGCAGTGTGATTTACCACGTTCACAAGTACTTTTGAGCACATTTTTGTGTGTCTAAAAGGATGTTCTTTAATTTCAAATACTCGTGCATGGTGAATACAGGCCAGCGGGATTTGTTAACACTGAGGCCTATGTAAATCATTTGGTGTATTGTAACCTAGTTTGCTGTGTTCATCGTATAATTATAATAACAAATTTTATAAACATAAATTATCATTTTATACTATCAACGGCAAGGTTACTCTATACGTACCAAAAAAAAGCTGGTAATGGTGCAAACTTCTTTTTTGTTTTAATATTTTTTTATTCATCCCTTGATATTATATAGTTTACAATTGTATTTATTTCATTTCAGTGCAAACTTCACACACACAATCAGTACACCCGCCTATACCCCACAACCTTCATATTAGTGGAGCGGACTGAACCGATTTCAGAAAGTTTAGTCCATCGGGACCACACACAAGCTTGTGATACATCATTGTGAAGGTTATGACATTCCACATCTGGTAGGACCCGGTGTGAAATATACAGATGATGCAAAAGATGATTTTTAGCTGATTAAGTGCCAAAATACAGCAAAAATCCCTGTTTTTGTAAAATTCGGCAAAATGAGAAATAAAAGTATAGAAACGCGAACATTTTGCGCTAAAATATTGTAGTCTACATACCTCTAAATATTTACTATGATAGTGGTACGATTTCTCTGATATAACGAAGATTTTTTTTAGATTTATTGTAAAAATAGACAAAACAGCACAATTTTTCAATTTTTTTGCCTCACTTAATGGGCGATAGATCAATATTGTTTTGACCAGGGATATCGTATATAGTCTAGAAAAGTGCGGATACATATACCGCATCCGACAGTATGCTGAATATGTCATCATATTTAACACGTGATGTGTTATGTAAGATTATTTCAACCCTCACCCCAAAATTCAGCAAATAGTCACTGTTCTAGGGAAATTCGGCACAAATGAATACAAAAGCACAGGTATTCGGGATAAGTTTGTGCTACGATATAGCAGGTTACACTTATAAATACAAAGTAATGAAATGTCATGATTGCGGTGATAGATGTAAAAAATTCTGAAATTTACTGGAAAATAGACAAAAAATCATTCATTTTCAGTTGTTTCGCCTTCTTAATAGGCGATTATTCAGTATTGCATTGAATGGAGATCCAGTATATATTATAGAAACTTGTGGAAATATATACTGCATATGACTGTAAGATAAGGATGTCATTCTTTGCCATATATGATATGTGGTGGTAGATTGTGTCACCCCCACCCCAAAATTCAGAAGAAACAAAATCAGTTTTAGAAATTTCGTTATGGCAGAATACAAAAGCACAACTCCGATTATTTTGTGCTATTATATTGAAGTCTACCCACTTCGAGATATACATTATGATAACGTCATGGTATCATTTACAGATGGCAACATTTCGGAGTTTTCTGATGAAAGTAGACCGAAAATCATGAAATATAAACTCTACATGGGTGATAATCAATTCCATTTTGAACAATAATCCAGGACAAACTCTCAAGAGTTGACGAGACACATAACGCATATGAATGTTTTCGGATTGTATCATCTTCTGTCGCATTTGTTTGGTTACTTTATTGCACCCATCGCCCAACAATACAATACATTAAAAGATGAGACAAACACGGAATATTCCTATACACATTTATGCATTATACACATACCTTATCAAGCTGAGGCGTTTGATAGTTACTTGAGTTGAAGAAATTACATCATTGTATATGTTTACTTCGCATAATATAGCTTCACAGTTGTATAAGATTATACGTATTGGGAGGTTTAGTTATTGTTAATAACCAGGTTCAGCCACAGTACATGTAACTTGTAACGTGTGTTGCCATTACCAACGGAATCATCTGACTCACATGACCATTCCACTTGCACGTACACCATCAAAAAACCGTTTAGACGTTTTGTGTGAAATGTGCAGCATTGCGAACTGTGTATCAGATGGGTGTCCAGTCTTTATATCAATCGACGAACCTGTACTTAGTGAACTTTTGTTAACTTCTTCAGCAGCGGTGACCACGCCGTTACTTTTCCCAAATGGGTTGTTGGTACGACTTCCTTTACATACCGTAGGTCGTCTGCACCCTGGAACCGATGGAAGCCAAAGTTTGTATCTGGGTGCAGAAATGATCTCCAATGCGGTTCCATAGCCTACTCTTCTTCGATACACATAGAGGGTTTTTAGCGACCAATGGGCATGAACTACACACGAGACGACACATCCATTAAGGTGAGCTCGCGATCTCACCACATCTATTCGTGGCTCTACCCTGCAAGTTGAGCCAAGGGGTCATGTTTGGAATGAACCTGCAGTCACAAGGGACTTGATGTTCCCCCATGGCTGACACTTCCCTTTAATCATATAATAGAATATTTGTTTTACATCAACAGTACTGTACAAACAGTATATAAACTGTATTTCTGTGGCTCTCCTATCTGGTAGTCATCATCCATGACTTTGCCCTATGGGGACCTTCCCACAGTATTTGGGGTTTTAATGCGTCACGACCTTCTTGGTCACAGCCATCAAATCATAAAACCTTGTCATCAACCTTGCGATGTTCTTTAATTCTATCTATCGTCCTTGAACCCCCCATGGCGCCGTTTCTGGGTTGGGCCATATCTCTTGGAATATGATGAGGAACAGATGCCGTAATATCTCCAAGGCCTTGGTCATTACATGTCGAATTTCTCTGACCTTGTATGTCTGCTAATGTGTCAGGAAGAATATATTTCTCCTGTGCATTTGGTTTCACTCCAGGATAGGGTGATTTTGGTTTAGCTCTTTGAAACTCATCCCCATTGTTTATGGTAGCAGAAACTACTGCTGTATTGCCATGTGATCATAGAGACCCATAATAGGTTCGTTAAGCTTTCTGAGGATTTGTGAATTTCCAGACCTTCCAGGAGTCACATATAGCATATTCTGCCAATATCTGTGTTCTCTACCATAGCTGGTGCCTGATCCGTGCTGCTTATCACGGTATAAGTGGGCTCGTGATCCTCAGTTTCAATAGTTCCAATTCCTTCTGGGGAATTTGTGTTGATGTGCTCTGACAAGTGACGAGAAGATACTATCTCTGGCAGAGTTTCCGATGAGTTAGATGATAAACTCGGTATGCCTTATTCGTTTCGATGGACTCAATGATCAGCATGTCGCGTGCTACATCATTTATGTAACATATGGTGTTTATCTTCCGATAAGTAGTCATACATTTTCTTTGAGAGCATGGAAACTGTTGCTCCAGTACCAATCAGAAACCTCACTGGCTGCCCATAGAGATTGCAATCTAAATACAGCCCCCCTCTTCAGAAGAGCTGTATCTAACAAACTTGTTGGAGTTACGATGTCCACTTGTGTTCTGCTCATCTCCCCTACCACGATAGGCATTATGACACATGTCGCGTGGATTGTGAGAAGTTCTGCATCTGGTGCGTTCTTTGTATTCGTTTGTGTTATAATCAGGATTATCATTATAATTATGTCTCCCCTGTCTATCGTCACGACAGTCCCCCCCCAGGACTCATTTGTGTTACTCTTTTTCTCCTTGTTTTGGTTCTCCAAGTTTGTCATTCTTTGTTAATCTCCCCTTTACACCTCTTCACATCAGTCAATATTTGTTTTATCTCCTTCATCTCAGAGATGGACTGTGATGTCTGGGACAGTTGTGAGTTATTTTGAGTTTTCCCATTAGAACCAGTTTGGGGCTTCAGTTCATCTCTTATCTTTTTGAGTTCTTCAAACTCTATATTTTTGCTTTGTGTTGGGTCTGCTTCATTTACTGCCCTAGCATAGTGTTTAGCCCTATGTTTTTCAGACTTGGCAAAAGCCTCTAATTCAACTGCATGTCTTATGCTCTCACCAAGAGAGCCCAGTCGTGCTTGTTGTACCATGAGCCGTATATCTGGATCATACAACCCACCAATGAATTGGTCCTTTGCCAAGGTGTCTCTCAATTCGTGTGTTGCAGTATGATATAACATATTGGTCAGACGTCGGTAACTTTCCCCCTGCCCTTAAGTTTGTCGTCGTGCACACAATTGTACTATCTGGTCAGTCTGGTTTTTGGCAGCAAATCGGCCTTCTATCGCACCAACAATAACTTTGTATTCTTCCTCTCGTCCTGGGAGTAGGTCACCGAGTGTTCCTTGCGCCAATCATCTCAAGGATGCGCCTAGATAAAGGCCCATGTCATCAATTTCCAATCCATTTATATTGGAACAAATTTCAAAGTGTGCTTGGTAATCTAACCATGATCTTGTGCCATCATAGCTATCTGGTGTCACAAATTGTTTCCAGAAAAAATTCGGTTCGGGTGGTATTTAGTGCAATGCATTACAATGCATGCCTACCGTAAATTATTATTTGCTGTGTTGGCACTTGACAGCTTACGCATAATAACCTATTGCATGCATGAATTACGCATATGGTGCTACAGGTACATCACTAGAATATGTGTTCTTTCTATCAGTTGTCGATTGTCAATAGCTGTAGTTACGATTACGGATTCGAGAAACCCAAGAATATGGGAACGCGAGTTTTGCAATCATTCATCTAGTGTACAACTAAAAATATTTATCATGTAAACAACAGAATTAAATACAAACATTACTGTATCACAATACTGTGTGCGGCAAGAAGATTGAATGCAATGAACGGCTCTATTTTCTCCCAAATGGACTCGCAGTTGTCACTTCTGTAAAAATGTGTTTAGACCGCACGAAACACATACGCCTACTATAAGCTATACTTGTAATTCTTATATGTACAGTACTACTATAATAGTAGTTCATACCAACAACCCATTTGGGAAAAGTAACGGCGTGGGCACCGCTGCTGAAGAATTTAACATAAGTTCACTAAGTACAGGTTCGTCGATTGATATAAAAATTGGACACCCCTCTGATACATATTTCGCAATGCTGCACATTTGACACAAAACGTCTAAACGGTTGTTTGATGGTGTACGTGTAAGCGGAATGGTCATGTGAGTCAGGCGATTTCATTGGTAATGGCAACACACGTTACAAGTTACATGTACTGTGGCTGAACCTGGTTATTAACAATAACTAAACCTCCCAATATGTATAATCTTATACAAATGTGAAGCTATATTATGCGAAGTAAACATATACAATGATGTAATTTCTTCAACTCAAGTAACTATCAAACGCCCCAGCTTGATAAAGTATGTGTATAATGCATAAATGTGTATAGGAATATTCCGTGTTTGTCTAATCTTGCAATGTATTGTATTGTTGGGGCGATGGGTGCAATAACGTAACCAAACAAATGTGACAGAAGATGATACAATCCGAAAACATTCATATGCATTATGTGTCTCGTCAACTCTTGAGAGTTTGTCCTGGATTATTGTTCAAAATGGAATTGAATTATCACCCATGTAGAGTGGCAAACAAGTTTATATTTCACGATTTTCGGTCTACTTTCATCAGAAAACTCCGAAATGTTGCCATCTGTAAATGATACCATGGCGTTATCATAATGTATATCTCGAAGTGGGTAGAGTTCAATATAATAGCACAAAATAATCGGAGTTGTGCTTTTGTATTCTGCCATAACGAAATTTCTAAAACTGATTTTGTTTCTTCTGAATTTTGGGGTGGGGGTGACACAATCTACCACCACATATCATATATGGCAAAGAATGACATCCTTATCCTACAAACATATGCAGTATATATTTCCACAAGTTTCTATATTATATATGGAATCTCCATTCAATGCAATACTGAATAAATGCATATTAAGAGGGGTGAAACAACTGAAAATGAATGATTTTTTGTCTATTTTCCAGTAAATTTAAGAAATTTTTACATCTATCACCGCAATCATGGCAATTCATTACTTTGTATTTGTAAGTGTGTAACCTGCTATATCGTAGCACAAACATATCCCGAATACCTGTGCTTTTGTATTCATTTGTGCCGAATTTCCCTAAAACGGTGACTTTTTGATGAAGTTTGGGGTGAGGGTTGAAATAATCTTACATAACACATCACGTGTTAAATATGATGACATATTCAGCATACTGTCGTATGCGGTATATATATCCGCACTTTTCTAGACTATATACGATATACTTGGTCAAAACAATATTGATCTATCGCCCATTAAGTGAGGCAAAAAAAATGAAAAATTGCGCTGTTTTGTCTATTTTAACAATAAATCTAAAAACAATCTCTGTTATATCAGAGAAATCGTACCACTATCATAGTCAATATCTACAGGTATATAGACTACAATATTTTAGCGCAAAATGTTCGCGTTTTTATACTTTTATTTCTCATTTTGCCGAATTTTACAAAAACAGGGATTTTTGCTGAATTTTGGCACTTAATCAGCTAAAAATCATTTTTTGCATCATTTGTATATTTCACACCGGGTCCTACCGATGCGGAATGTCATAACCTTCAAAATGATGTATCACAAGCCCGTGTGTGGTGCCGATGGACTAAACTCCTACTTCTAGTGAGCTTTTTGAGTTTGTCCGCTCTACTATATCTTCTAACGGTTTGGGCAAATACATGTACATGTATACGTATTAGACAAATATTTATTTTGTAAGTTTGCAATTGGTAACATTTTGTAAGTCTCGTTCTCGCCGCGACCAAGATTTCGTCAATGTCGCTGTGATCTATTGTCTATCCTGATTGGGCGCCTCAATATTATGTGTCTTAATAGGTGTTTATTACCTGCGATTCTTGCACCTACCATTGGCCAATCGCAATTTCAATTATGTACATATGTGCGCTGAAAATTCGTAAAGGAACACTTGTTCAGTTTTGATTGCATGCAATGACTCAAAAAGGTTGATTTTAGCAGCTTGCCTTGTACCGACTTCAGTCAATGGCAAATTTCCAATCTATTCAGGGGATATATACAATGTAGACAAATACAGCTTTGACTTTAATCATCCATAAAATAATTTATTTCCGACTATACATTCTGTGAAAAAATGACTGACACATTGTAAACTGGGCATTCATTCATATTAGTATCAATGTTGGGTTGGAGTAATTCTCCTTATGAGTGATTATTTTAACCAATGGTCACATGATTATCAGTGCCCTTTTAAGACATCTGATGTCAACGGGAACTGTCTAATAAAATTACCCATACATGTATGTACAAATTTTCAGCTCCGAGGATCCAGCCATTTCTGAATAAACAATCAGTAGATAAAAGCCAATTGCGACAGACTTTCAAGTTTGACACTGCATGTCATTAGTAGTTCCTTATATGATGTCACATGAAGGAAGATTAATGATTCAGACTGCATAATCCACAATGGAATATTCAGTCGCATGAATCGGCATAACTTCAGTTGCGGGCGGCCTATCATAAAAATATTTTTTTGGCAACATGCTCAGTGGATTAGCAGGCATCGATATTGATTGAGAAAAGCTATACCATTGTAATCCTTTTAGATTCCCTGTCTGATATGATGATTAAAGGAACACATTTTGAATGACAGTTATAAAGAGCATCCATGCATCTGTCGCCTAAATGCACCAGATGATAAAGAGCATTGTCGATTATGAGCTTTTATGATCGTTTTTGGCATAATATTGATGGGTGATTTTGTAGATTTTTGCGATGCGTATGTGGTATGAATGATGGTGATTGAAAGTATAGTAATGCTCTAATTAATCGACCCCTTAACCACATCAGAATTATGGGTAACTTTTCAGGATTTAGTCGGAAATATGGCTTATTGCCATTGACCGGAAAGCTCCTGAAAAATTACCCATAATTCTGCTGTGGTTAAGGGGTCGATTACTTAGGGCATTACTGTATAATCCTAGAGTTTTCACTTCTGAATTATTTGGTGTCAAGTCGGACCGTGGATCTTTATAGAATTCAGATGACTGGTAACATCAATTGCATTGCAAAGGGTTGATTGCAGACAATCGTGAATGGTTTAACAAACTATGTAAGATATTTCAGCTCTACCCAAAGGTTACAACATATGAATCAAGCACATTTAGTATTCCCTCTGATCCATAACATGTTGATTCTTCTGATATCACTGCTTTCAAGTTATTTAGTAAACATGCCAATAAATGTAATCAGTATTCACTATTGTCCCATTGCTGGCTAATGTCTGAACCCAGTTTATTAAGCAAACAATAAGACAATCTTCTTGATAGAGCTCATGATTGTATATATAAGAGCTCATGATTATATATATAAGAGCTCATGATTATATATATAAGAGCTCATGATTATATATCTATAATAGCTCATGATTATATATCTATAAGAGCTCATGATTATATATCTATAAGAGCTCATGATTATATATCTATAAGGATAAATTACCACCTTTGATGCCTAAGACATAAGCATCAATGTTGGTGTAAACAAGATCCATTGTTTGGGCCAGATAAAATTCATCAATAGAATGGAACAATGCTTTTATCAGTTTGATCTGTCTGGTCTACCAGTAGTTGATCTGGATAACACATCTAATTGTCTGATATGTAGAGTTCACGTGTGGCCAATTTTGTTTTTAAATGGCAAAAGAAATTTTCATTTAGCCAAAGAGTTTCAAGTTTATATTCAGCTATGATTATGACTTATCCATGAACCCTTTATTTGTCAAACAAAAATTAACAGGTATTAAATCCACAGTTGCTTGCCTGTGTATGGATAACAATTTACTAAAAGTCACACATGCATACGTATCAAAACAATGATTGTTAGCCATCTTAGAAAGCTGTCCTTTCTTAATCAAGTGACATTATCATACTTAATTGTGTTTCAAAAAAGATAATGTAGGAAAATTAGTGCTAAATTATGTTGATATATAAGTCACTGGCTAGACTTCGGTTTTTGAGTTTTCAATCTGTTCACATTACCATTGTCACTTCTGTCCAGATCAAAATTCATTAGTTATATTTGTTAATTGCCCAAGATAACTTAACATATAACACACTTCATTGCCCAACATTAGTCAAGTATGCTTAACTTCTCTAATGCTCTTTGTGATAGCTCAAGTTTCCTTCGACAAACCAGCTTGTGATATTTGTAAAGCTAGATAACCAGTATCTAGCCTAACGATATCACAAGCTGGTTTACGTTGTAGGAAACTGGGACTATCTTTGTGTTTGTTACGCCATCTTTGCATAATTGTTTCATGTTGGATATGTCAAGTAAATATTGTAACCCTGCATTTGAAACAGTACAAGTACAAGACCAGCAGGGGTCGAATTAATTTTTTTAATTTTAGCGTTTTGCAGCACTGGGTGGATTTTATATAGCAGCAATATATGTTTTTTCATTGTAAATTGGTTAGCAGCCATTTCAAATTGCAATGTGTATCTCTTCGGGCCACAATTACAACAACACAATTAAAAAAAAACTATTTCAAGACTACCTTTAACCGTACTTTTTAGTGAATAAAACACGGACAAAACTGAAGATTGTGTACATTCTTTGTCTATAAAGACAAAATAATATGGCTTAGAGCACAATCCTTTTGTTACAATCGTTCCCTGATTTTTGGTAAAGCACACCGATTCCCAAGGTTGGCGAAGGAATAGTTCAGTGATTATCCCATTGTTAGGCACCCGCAACTCATAACAAACAAATCGCACGGGCGCTTCAAAGTGGGAACAGTCCGTGTTGTTTCGGACATATCTATTTACATTCAGTTCATGTTAATCACGTTTTTGGGTGTGGCTAACCGGCTATTGTGTCCAATCGCGGCAAGCGCACGGCACATTTCCAGTTTATTGCATTATGTGTGATCAATTGTGCTCTAAGTCGGTCAGATCACGCGAATTGTTCTTTACCAGAATAAATCTCGTCTCTGTTAAATTGTTACTTAGTTCTCATGCAGTCAAGCAAAATCTGTTTGATTCTAATTTTCATTTGTCTTGATGGAAAGTGCTAACAAGATATAGGGTTAAAGGTTAACCCTCTTGCTATGTTCCGAACACTTCTGCAGGCCGCCTTTCTAGATATAGCCCATTTTAACTCCTGTCAGAAAGTAGGTATTATATGATGAAAATTCTATATAAAATTTATAATAATCGATGGAAGCTTTTCTGGACAGGTGTCCTTGATTCATTCCTAGTATTTTGTACCCTGGAATCTATATATAACTTGCTAGAAAGAGATATATTATCTTTAATATTTGATTTGAGAAGTGCCACATTGCGAGATTATTTTGAGAGACATTGAATTTACTTCCCATTTATTATACGCCTGTTAAACGGTTGTATTATGTAATCAGTCTGTTTGTCCATCCGTCCGTTTGTTAACATTTTTGGTTTCTGACAGAAAAGTTGAGAAAACTCCAGTTTGTATTATTTGATCAGAACCAAAGTTGGTATGTGTGTTTCTCTACTAAAAATACAGGCCAAGTTCGAATATGGGTTCAGTCCAATTATTTTTACATGAGTTATGACCCTTTTTCAACTTCGAATTTGTCAAATTTCAAAACATTTTGGTTTCCGACCGATAATTGCAGTCTGGATTGGTATGTGTGTTTCTCTGCCAAAATTGCAGGACAAGTACGAATATGGGTTCCGTCCAATTATTTTTACATGAGTTACCAGGGAGTTACGGCCCTTTTTCAACTTAGAATTCACCTGATTTTATAGTAACATGTTTCAAGTAAACTAACAGGTGTTTTGAGCCATGCCCAAGGGATGCTCTTGTTATATATATTGTCATTTGATTAGAGAGGGACATTAAAAATAAATTTTTCAGTTTTTTTAAGCATACTGTATGTGCCATGTGTGGTTTCTAAAATTGATTTAAGTTTTTTCAAGGCAACTGTTAATTTAAAATTTAATTTTTTTAATAACATATGATTTAATCATTGAACATCCCTGATTATATATTGTAGAACTCTCTGAGATGTTAATAGTGACATGCCAGTTGAAATATACGATCACAAGGACATGGGGGCGACCAACAGATGTCTTCCTGCATTCCTGCGGCCTCGATCAAAAACTAGGAAGTTATTCCTTCTCATCATTGTTGTAGCCTTCTCTATCTTCCTTATAAACGCACTCAGTTCCCATGACAATAGTGAAGAATCAAAGAGTAAACTCCATCTGAACAGCCTTGATCAGAAATACTTGGGGAACCGAAGTCGAGCTAATAAGCGGCATCGGCCTTTTAAGTGGCGAGAAAATCCAGGGGACGTCAAAGTGCTTGTGTGTAGACATCCAGAATTCAGCCTCAAACATGATGCCCTGGCCGATAAATTCCATCAAATGGATCCACTGCATTGTGAAGGCAACAACACATTCTTCATACAAAATGGTATTCTCAGAATTAATGATAGCACAACAAGTTCAAAGCATATTCAGAAGTGCCTATATAAAGGAATAGAGTGGACACATGATAATTTTCCAACATACACAGATACTCTTGTCAAGGACAAGACTCCCTTTGAAATCAAAGTCAAACACGACTTTTTTCATATAGCTTGTTATGTTAGCACACATGATGACGCCGTTAGCAAAAATGAAGCCATACAACCTAAGAAGGCTGCATCAGCAGAGGACACAGGTTCAAACAAAGCAGCAGAGGACACAGGTTCAAACCAAGAGGACAGAAATGCATTTGGTTCTGAGGACGTTGATGATCAGTATCTTCAGGAGGAACGAAGGCCCGATATAGAACAATTCCTTACACAGGTTTATCCGAAGCCGGAAGTTTTCAGTCGTAGTTCCACTGTTAAACCTCATCCAAATGCATCACATTTAAATTTACTGATATTGGGTTTGGATTCTATGTCACATATGGCATTCCAGCGAAAACTTCCGAAAACTTACAAATTCCTACAGAAGACGCTGGGTTCTGTCACCATGAATGGATATAACATCGTCGGAGATGCCACAACTGCTGCGCTTATACCACTTCTAACAGGTAAGTTGTTGCTACGGGAACAGCACCACCTGGCCACCCAGAGACAACCCAATTCAATCGACCTGAGACAGCCCGACCTTGGACTGGCAGACCCAGACCGTTTAACCGAAAATAATTGAGGTCAAACCAATGATCCCATTCAATGGAGATTTTATGGTTAGATATTGACTTTCTAAAGAGCCATTTTTATCGTATGTTTAAAATAATTTTTACCTTTGGTCCGTCGCAAAAAAAAGTAAAAAGATCACAGATAATGAGCGTTCACAATTTTGTTGTCCACTAACACTTTATATGAGATTCATATTGTATACCATACTATTCCTCCCAAAGGTGAGTTTGCAGAAATTTGGAGACCCATAATGAATTCATCATTCATAAGGCGCCACCTAAAAGAGTAATCTATTTGTGTTCTAATACTTTAAGACAGACACATTTTTTTTAAATAGATAATTCTCAATTGACCAAAAATATTTACCAAAGACCTGGAACACTGTGACTCAGTAAAATGCATAATATAGGGACTGATTACTTCCCGTAGAGTTTCTATTTCCCGAATGCTGGGATTCAAAGTCATTAAATCTCACTCTAATATGAAAGCGTCCAATCGACTCAATTAACCATTTCATGACAGCACTGGTGCAACATTAAAGATTGTATGCCAGTGCATTCCTTATATATGTGAGTCTCCTATAGTGAGCCTCGCATATATAAGAGAATGCTCTGTCTTACATGGCCAAGATAAATATTGTTAGGCCAGTCTATTCTCTAAAATATGCGAGGCTCCCTATGGGAGACTCACAGATATAAGAGAATGCATTTGCACAGGGTTTTTCGCAAAATTTCAGGAACCTCCAGTCATGGAAGGGTTAAGGAGTTTTCTCAGTTTTATCTTATGCCAGTGCATTCTCTTATATATTTGCCTATATCTTATATATATGGAGCCTCGCATATATAAGAGAATGCACTGGCTTACAAGGTCAAGGTAAATATTGTTAGGCCAATGTATTCTCTTATATATATACGAGGCTCCCTATGGGAGACTCGCTATGGGAGCACACACAGGGTTTTCGCAAAATTTCAGTAAGCTCCAGTAATGAAAGGGTTAAAATCGTGTAGCCTCATGTTACCAACCATAAATCCATATCATTCTAATCATAGGGATGCACTAACAATCTCTTACTTTAAAATCCTATCTCATTTTTAATATTCATTGACATACAGTAATGCCCTAAATAATTGACTCCTTGACCACAGCAGAATTATGGGTAACTTTTCAGGATTTAATCGGTGAGAGCTTTCCTATGAATGGCAACAAGTCATATTTCCGACTAAATCCTGAAAAGTTACCCATAATTCTGCTGTGGTCAAGGAGTCGATTATTTAGGACATAACTGTACATAGTAAAATTATATTCCAGATTACTCCTCTTTATGTTATTCCGTCTTTAAAATATTTTTGGAAAAAATATTAAAAATACTACAAAATCTTGCAATAAAATGAACTAAAATTGAGTTTTCATTTCTTAATTAGTTTTTATGTTATTGCAGGTAAAACTGAAACAGAATTACCAGATACACGAAAAGAGGAATCGGGATCGCACTATGTGGATATATACCCACTCCTGTGGTATGAGTATGAACAGAAGGGATACGTAACATTATTGGCTGAGGATGAACCATCTATCGGAGCCTTCAATCTAAGACTGAATGGCTTCGAAAATGTTCCCACCGATCATTATATGCGGCCTTTCTGGCAGGCCATATGGGAATCTGGTTTACGAGACCGGAGTCAACGTTTCTGCACTGGAGCAAACCCACATCATAAGTACATGTTTGATTACATTGACGATTTCTTCCATAAATATAAAAACATTTCTAAATTTGCATTCTCGTTCAGCTCAGAGCTGACACACTGGGACAATAACCCTGGACAGTACATGGATGAAGATTTTCACAGGTTATTGAAAAAGTTCTCAGACCAAAATATTTTGAACAACACTGTACTCATAGTGATGGCAGATCATGGTGCCAGATACAGTCGTGTTCGAAAAACAGTGCAGGGGAAGCTAGAGGAGCGCCTTCCTTTTATGTCAGTCCACCTTCCAAAGTGGTTTAGGAAGAAATATTCAAAGTACTACAATAACTTACAAGAAAATTCCAAAAAATTGACAACACCTTTTGACATCCATGAAACACTGTTAGACATTCTTGAACTTGATCGATTAACAAAACCAGTTAAGCACAATCAAAGGGGAATAAGTCTGTTTCAGGCAATTCCGTTAAATAGGACGTGTGCATCTGCTGGTGTAGCGATGCACTGGTGTTCCTGTCTTCAACAAGAGGATATGGAACTGACTGATGACAGGGTTATCAAATCCGTCCATAAAGTAGTCAATGTTATAAATGCTGAAACAGAAAATTTAAGAGACCAGTGCCAAAAGTTAACGCTAAAGTCAACATTATTCGCTTACCTTGTGGTTCCAAATGAGAAGGTTAGTAGCATTAACCCCTTTATTTACTAAATGGATTATCCCACAAAGTTATACAAATATAAATTGGAATGTTCTATTATTATTCTGGAGGGATGTTCTGGAAATATAAGCAGACAGCAATGGACTAAATGGAAATACAAGTATTCCTATAAATTGGTAAGAATTGTTCAGTTAATTGTTATACATGTATGAAGATATTCTTAGAGAACAGTCTTACCATACTTGTCAATGAGTATCTAGTAAAGAAAGGGTTAACCCTTCCATGACTGGAGCTTATTTAGTGTTAGGGGCCGTGCTGTGTGTGCTTTGCACACATAAATAAACACAAATTAAATTTTTGTTTTTAATTCAGCTCCTTGTTCAATTTAACGAACATTTTTATTTTTTATTTAAATCAAAATAAAAAAAAAAGCTGTTATAAACTCCACCAGAGTACCATGAGTCACCACACCAAATTTGGTTGAAACTGGTGTAGGGGTCTGGGAGAAAAATCCGGACAAACAGTCGGACGGATAGATCCTACTCTTTTATATCTATATATATATTTTGAGACTTCCGTATATATGTATATATATATATATGTGTATGGGTACTTCATAGAATCGAAAACGCGTGTACAGATTGAGCTCGTATATAAGTGTAAAATACCACCGACACCGCCGTGGTCGCGTTTTGGAGAAGCTCAGAGCACCCGTTAAGACATCAACGATCTTTATATTGACCTTATACGGAGGTGTTAACAATCAATGCTCTTTATTGCAATGGACGTGGCTAAACGACTGACCCCATGCGTCCGAAATATGGATGCGGATTCCAATGGACGTGGTTAAACGACTGACCCCATGCGTCCGAAATACGGATGCGGACGAAATGCAATTATCTCGACTTTCACGACGGGATTAATTGACTGTCCGCTCTGAAGTTTAGGATGGGGAGGGCGCGTACCATGAATTAACTCATTGAAAAACAAAGAATGCGTTATCTCGGAAACGGGTGGAGCTATCGACTTGAAATTTGCTATGTGAATGTATCTTGCCCCGGATACAAATTTTATCGGGTTGCCGAGCCCGTGCGACGCCAGCTTCGCGCATGCGCAGACGAGATCTCGGAAACGGGTGGAGCTATCGACTTGAAATTTGCTATGTGAATGTATCTTGCCCCGGATACGAATTTTATCGGGTCGCCGAGCCCGTGCGACGCCCGTGCAGCGCGTGCGCAGACGAGATCTCGGAAACAGGTGGAACTATCGACTTGAAATTTGCTATGTGAATGTATCTTGCCCCGGATACGAATTTTATCGGGTCGCCGAGCCCGTGCGACGCAAGCTTCGCGCATGCGCAGACCAGATCTCGGAAACGGGTGGAGCTATCGACTTGAAATTTGGTTAAATTTATAAAATGTCATGTTTCTGAAACAAAGCCATGAGACGAATGCCGCCAGTGGCGGGCTAACCTGCTAGTATATATATATAGATAAAACATGATAGGAAGAGACACACTATCTTTAATTCTTACTATTTCATCATGCTCTGATTTCAGGTTCTGAAGTTCATCAAAACCAAAGATGCAGACAATAGAGTGGCTAATTTCAGTAAGGAGATAAACCTTGATGTGGCACATTTCCAAATCACCATAGAAACGAGCCCAAATAACGCATTATACGAGGCGACAGTGCAGTACACAGTGAAAGACGAGAAATACGAGGTATCGGCTGCTGAGATTAGTCGACTCAGTGTCTATGGAAATGAGCCGTCATGTATTGAGAATAAGTTTCCTAGTCTCCGTAAATTTTGCTTTTGTAAGGAAGTTCATAAAAATTCTATGAAAGAAAGTTGATAAGAAATTATTATTGACATTGTTCCTATATTTAATGAGAAATCCATGTTGATATGTATTTTCAGCAGAAAGTATTATCAACAATTCCCTTTTTTGCCAGTATCATTATCATGTTTTCAGACATCTTGAATTTACAGTTGATTTGTCTATCGACAGTCATCCTTGGTGTTTTAAAAGACTGCATGAAGCCAGTTACTTGAATAAAGCACTGATCTTGCATCAGGACACTGCATCTACTCATTATTTTATTACTCACTTCATTGTCGCAATTAACACATGTAATGCAATCAATTGATACTTTTTTATGTTTGATATTTTATATTAGTGATAATTTTTAATCTATCTCTTCTGGGCAACAAAAGTTTTATAAATCCAAATTTCAAGACTACACATAGCTATTATGTGAATAAAATACAGATAAAACTGAAGATGTGGTATATTATCTATATCTCATATATATTTTGAAGACCTCTGTCTGTCTGTCTGTCTGTATGTTTGTCTGTATGTTTGTCATTTATACAAATCTACGATTCTCGACCGATCGGGACGAAACTTGGTACGTGTGTGTAGTTTGACCAGGCGGTGGACGTTGTCGTATTGGCGAGCCCGTGCGACGCCAGCTTCGCGCATGCGCAGACCAGATCTCGGAAACGGGTGGAGCTATCGACTTGAAATTTGGTTTTTGAATAGCTATCGACTGGAAATTTGGTTTTTGAATAGCCCGGACAACGTCGGGCTCATCGGCTAGTATATATATAAAAGAGTAGAATCTGTCTGTCTGTCTGGATTTTTCTCCCAAACAGCTGGTCCGATTTCAACCAAATTTGGTGTTGTGACACGGGGTTCCCTGGCAAAGGTTATAACAGCTTTATTTTTTTTTTAAATTTATTAAAAAACATTTAATTAAATAAATAACAAAAAAACAAATATGCTCACTATGGCCTGTCTGTCTGTCCGGATTTTTCTCCCGGACAGCTGGTCAGATTTGAACCAAATTTGGTGTTGTGACACGGGGTTCCCTGGAAAAAGTTATAACAGCTTTATTTGTTTAAAAATTTTATTAAATTTTTTTTAATTAAATAAATAAAAAAACAAATATGCTCACTATGGCCTATTTCTGCACCAGATGTATGCTCTTTATAGATGTGTTTTCACCGTGGCCCGCGCCATCCAACAGAACAACGTCCAATGTGGGTTTATATCAGAACCAAATAAGTCCAATATGAACCAATGTCAATATATCTGTCCAATATGAACCTATTTGCCCGATGATATATTGAAGTAGCATAATGATATTATCAATATATATAAAAGAGTAGGATCTGTCTGTCATGTGCGCAAAGCACACACAGGCCACAAGCCCCTAATGCACAAAGGGGCCACAGGCCTTTGTGCAGGGGCCGCAAGTCCCCCCGACGCTGAATAAAGGCTCCCAAATAAAGGCATAACAAAGCGGTTTATTTCGATCATAACTCATGGTAAACCTCTTAACTAACCTGCATTTCCATTATTGAGATTGCTAACAAGATATAGTTCTCTTTCTTGGTATGCTCTGAACTTTTCACGCTGATATCTGTTCCAAAAATAGCCCATAAACTGTCCCACGTAATTCTAAATAAAGTTGATATTAATTGTTAAAAGATTTTCCGGACAGGTGTCCTTGATTCATATCTATTATATTATACATGTCTATATAAAACTTACTGGAAAGAGATAGACCTTCTTTAGTATGAGTTATTTTAATTTTAAAATTATTATCTAAACATTTCCATCAATAACTTGGGCTCCTTCTGCACTTGTACATGTATTAAAATGTTGTCTGCTTTTATCACCTTAACATCCCTCCAAATTAATAATAGACCATCCCGATGTAAACTTTTTAACTGACTGGGAAAATCCATTTAGTATAGAAGGGTTAACTGGAGACCATACAAAACTGACAACAATGTATTAAGGTCTAGATCTTCAGGTCATGTTTATGAAACCAATTTTACATCTTGCTAGCAGGTGATCATGACCCGACTTCGTCCGGGTGTTGACCTTGAATTGACCATTTTGAAGGTCAAGGTCAGGTCGGGGTAACGATTTGACCCGTCGAAAACACTCCCCCAACAAAAGTATCCCTAGGTATCAAATTTCGTCGCAATCCGTTAATTTTTTTATTTAATTTGAGTTAATTCTGCCTTTTTAATCAAGAGAAATGATGGTACCCGTCCCGTGATGGTACCTGTCCCTAAAAGAGGTACGTTTGTGGGTACCCGTTTCAAGGTGAAGATCACCTCGGGCGGAAAAACTTACCCGATGAAAATCTCCCCCGTCCTTTGGAACCCCCAAGTACGAAGACAGACATAAGAATCAAACAACACGCTCATGTCTGGATACAGACACACTCACGTCTGGCCCGAGACATAAGAATCAGACTACACGCATACGCTCTTTATCAACGACACTGCGGATACGAAAGCTCTTTAACTATCAACGCGAATTAACCCCACAGTGCCAAGGACGGTCATTTTGGTGACTGGAAGTGGAGAAGGGGTGCACGGAGCTTCTCCAAAACGGCGGTAAACACTGCCTGTGGGTTTTTAATCCTTAAGATTGGAAGTTTGAGCTCAACCGGTCCATCCGTTTTCCCGGCCATAGCTAACAAACAGACAGAAGTCCCAAAATATATATTAGATTAAAGATAGTGTATCCCTTCCTAGCAAGTTATATATAGATTCCAGGCAAGCCTGAGTTTAGCGTGCCTGTCATTTGCAGAATGAGGTCCCCAGAGGGTGAATTTAGTGATTCTGTCCTGCATAGCGGGCTAGCTTCACCAAATTCACCCTCTGGGGACCTCATTCTGCATGGCCTCATCTGCTATGGGAGACATAGACTCATATTGAAATTCACAAATGGTCAATATTGTGATGTACACCCATTGGGATTCTCGTTTATGCAATGTGTCGTCTGCCAATTTTGAGATATAGTAAAACTAAACTAAAAAAGATGAGGCCAAAGCAGAATGAGGTCCCCAGAGGGTGATTTATTGATGCTATCAATTAATATAAATTTTATTTAAAAATTTTCTCATATAATCCAGGTATAGTAAAAGGGTCTAATTTTAGAACAGAAAACTGGCGAAAACGTTTGGAGCATATCTTACAAGAGGGAGAACTCTATTGTTAGCACCCTCAAATCGTATATCAGTACGGACGTATAGCAGCCTCGAAGTTATGCGAGCATTGACCAGATACCCTGGGTGGCCTGATATTGGCCAGTATAAACCCCCTTGAGTAAATATAAAGTCGGTTGGTGATTATGAACCTACAGTAATGCCCTAAATAATTGACTCCTTAACCACAGCAGAATTATGGGAAAATTTTCAGGATTTAGTTGGAAATATGGCTTGTTGCCATTCATCGGAAAGCTCTCACAGAATGGCAACAAGCCAAATTCTGGACTAAATCCTGAAAAATTACCTATAATTCTGCTGTGGTTAAGGAGTTGATTATTTAGGGCATTACTGTAGATGTTTCTATTAATAGTTGAAACAAGCCTTCAGCAGGGACCAGCCTAGAGGTTTTAAATTGGGTAACTTACTCGTATTTAAATTCGCGCAGTACTATTTTTCGCTCAGTTTTGAATTCGCGCACTTTAAATTCGCGCACCTTGCTGCGCGAATTCAAAACTGAGAAAACTATTTTCGTAATATTTCCGTGATATTTTCGTATATCTTGGAGCTGATGACAGTTTCGGCTCTTAGTCATTGCTGTAGATACATGTAGTATATGTGTATATTAAACACCATCGCGGCGGATTTACATCGTGTAGACAATAAACTAGTAACTACATACACGATAATTTTGTTGCAACCTGGACTATTAGCATTTTTCTTATACAAGCATTTCAACAATGTCTATGTTACCATGATTTGTCGCTTGAATTGTGAGCATTGGTCTTGATAGCGGTTAGCTGAATGTAAATACATGTATATGCATGCATGTATATGCGTAATTGTCTATTCAACCGTTCATAATATATATGTAAACTCAGCAACATAGCACTCTTTTATCTCATATGCATGGATTGTGGTTTAGAT
The DNA here is from genome assembly GCA_032622095.1 of Siphonodentalium dalli. Taxonomy (NCBI): domain Eukaryota; kingdom Metazoa; phylum Mollusca; class Scaphopoda; order Gadilida; family Siphonodentaliidae; genus Siphonodentalium; species Siphonodentalium dalli. The sequence continues at coordinate 154,019,521 of CP136066.1, read as the reverse complement.
TAAACTTGTGAGTCTTACTATTTTTAGCTCAGTTTTAAATTCGCGCACCGAAGGGTGCGAGAAAAATAGTACTGCGCAAATTTAAATACGAGTAAGGTAAGTCACTTCTCCCTGTTTGGCTATTAGGGAGAAGTAACTTATGCTGAAGTTCAATTTACACCCTTCTATGATCTAATGAGTATTATACAGATACAAAAGTTAATTTATAACACCATTATAGTGAGTAAGAACACCATTATAATCAGTAAATATACTTTAAATATGCTGTTAGGGACATACTAGTATGCATAATGGTATATGATAGAGAAGTCACTTCTCCCTGGGACAAAATAGGGAGAAGTGGCACATATTAGAGAGAAGATGTCTCGCAAGTCGCCCACTAGGTTGGTCTCTGTGTACAAGAGAATGAATTGTTGTCATATTTTACTAATTTATTAACACTGATCACATAGCACCTTATGAAACCCTGAGATTCAATTTGATTTTAAATGTTAAAGATAGTGTATCTTCTCCTATCAAGTTTTATTTTGATTCCGGGTTACAAAATAGTACATATGAATCAAGAATACCTGCCTGGAAAAGCTTCTTTCAATTAATAATGATTTTATTTAGAATATCGCTCATATAAAACCTACATTCAAAACGGGACAGTAAAAATGTTGCTATTTTTTAAAAGAAAAATATCGCGGAAATGTTTGGAGGCCCCCATCCTCCCCAAGGTCAAAGTAATTTCCAATAGAAGAGATTTGGCTGCCACGTACACTTGGCTGAATCAGAAACAACTACTTTATTATACTTTGATAGACAAAAAATATAGTTAATCTTCTGTTTTATTCACAAAAAAAGCTATTTGTAATCTTGGAATCAGGTTTTATAACATACTAGCTGGGCTACCCGGCGTTGCTCGGGTGAAGAATGCCTAATTTATTAGTTTTAAGTTGATAATAAACGCTCTTTATTGCTAATTATTAGAGTCTCTTTAAGTCATTTGAGGTCAACAGCACCCTGTTCCCGTGTCATTTTAATATTGTGCACCTATTTTCCCTTATAATAAACGCTCTTTATTGGTCATATAATTTATTTATTAAGACATCCGAGGTCAAATGCGCCTATTCCATGACAATCCCCTGGTCAGGTGACCCATCTGTACCAATTTTCCAACATATATTGTAAGCTGATAACGAATGCTCTTCTTTGCTCACATTTTCCCCTTTAAGTCATCTGAGGTCAACGGCATCTATCTGATGACATGCTACGGGTCAATTTATCCCCGTGTTTCAATTTTCACTGACCAGATTGCAACCATTTTGGGTATATAATTAATTATATAGGTAAATTAATTATTAGTGCCTTTTTAAGACATCTGAGTTCAACAGGACATATCTAATAATATTCCCCGGGTCAAATTACCCATATGTAAAAAATTCAGCTCCGAGGATCCAACCGTTTTGTCGCCTCTAGCCAAAATATATAAAAAATCATTGGTAGTGCTCTTTTAAGACATCTGAGGTAAACGGGACCTATCTAATAATGCTCCCGATTCAAATTACCCCAATATATGAATTTTCAGCTATGATTGTCCAGCCATTTGATTGCCTATAAGCGGTCGAACAAACAAACACAATTTAGTTTTATTAGTTTTGATATGTTATTATAATTGTGGCCTGGAAGAGATGCACTATCTTTAATGATTTCATAGGTTATTTATTTTACAAGAGGCTAAATTGTGCTCATATTTTACTAATTTATTACAAATATTAATAGTCACATCACACCTTGTATAGCCATGACATTCAATTTGATTTTAAGTGACATTATTCTATATCATTCACAGGTTTATGTCTATTTTCTGTGATAACCTGTAAATATTGAGCATGCATGATATTTTAAGTCATGATAATACATTCATGGAAAATGGTGATTTTTCATATTATCCTTTCGATCTGTGATGAGCCAATAATGAACATTCTCCAATTTATCAACTGATTATGAAAAGAATTAAAAAAAAAATCCATATGCAGATAGTTTACCTGCGGTAATTAATTATGCTTTGCGTATGATCATATAATCAGCTGATAGAGCTAACTGATTATTCGCTCATCATTACTTTCAATATGACAACTATTATATAGAGCCACACAGTGTTGTTTTCGATAAGTGATTATCACATGAGAACGGATGCAGTCTGATATATATCCTGACTCCGTCTCGTTACTTTCATCGTAAGTTGATTGAAATGAAACACGGTCTGAGTTTTGTTAGACTGGAACGTATGGTGGAAGGATATGACACAAACCTGATGCAATCAGATTAGGTGCGGTGATCTCTCGCCCAAACCATCACCAGTGCAGTGCTTTATTTATTATGTGCAAGTAAACCCAAAGACAACCAACCAAAATTTTAAACCTGATAAAACTGCCTATATTGAAGTCGATATCTGACCATTAACCCTTTCATGACTGGAGCTGTGCTGGTGCAACATTAAAGATCCTGTGCCAGTGTATTTTCTTAATATGAGTCTCCTATAAGGAGCCTCACATATATAAGAGAATTCACTGGCTTACAAGGTAAATATTGTTAGGCCAATATATGCTCTTATATATGTGTGGCTACCTATGGGAGACTCGCATATATAAGAGAATGCATTGGCACAGGGTTTTCGCAAAATTTCAGAAAGCTCCAGTCATGTAAGGGTTAATGGACTAGGCTATCAATATACTCTATGAAATATTATCTGTTTTTTGTTTCTCTCTACCACAAATGACTATGGCATAAATTATTGGGTATAGACATACCATGTGAAAATAATGGCATATTATTTATATAGTTATTTTTATGACCTTTTGTCTATATTTTACTTCATTCCTTTAGTAAATGTAGCTGTGAATTTTAGAATAGTTTATCATACATTTGTTCATTGTTTCAGTATAGTCAAGTAAAGACAATTTCAAAATATATATGTCATACTTTGAGAACTCATTTGTTTATGCTTCATACATTTGTAGCTCAACTTGACAAAGTCATGTTTGAGCTATTGCCATGGTCTAGTGTCCGTCCTTGCATCTGTACATGCTTCAGTCTGTCAACAATTTCCTTTACCACACCTTACAGGTCACATCTCTCATCCGATCACCAAACTTCATATGGATCTTCAGGTTGACCTAGATGGGAGACCTAAATTTTTCTGAGCTTGGATTTCAAATTTAATCCATCTGCAGGTCACATTTATTGGAGAATTGTTTTGAAAATGTACAGGCATGTTTACGATTACCACTAGATGGGAGCTATCAAATTTGAACGATTTTTGTTGAAAATATGGCCACCGACAGCCATTTTGGATTTTATTCTTTGCATGATTAAATCCTATGGCACACCGTACATGCCACATCCAATAGTCACCATACTTCGTATGGATCTTCTGGGTGACCACTAGATGGGAGCTATCTATTATTTCCGAATTTAGTTGAAAAACATGGCCACCAGTGGCCAACTTGGATTTTACTCTTGTATGACTAAATCCTTCCCATCTGATTATTCCCGAACTTCATACTGATCTTTGGTGTGACCTCTAGATGGAAGCCATCAATTGTTTCCAAAATTTGTTTAAAAAAAAAACATGCTGGCAGGTATCTTGGGCTTCAAATTTGAATCTACGGCACACCCTGCAGCCCGCATTTATTGGTGAAATGTTTTGAAAAGGTATGTTTAGGGTCACCTCTAGATGGGAGCTGTCAAATTTCAAAAAATTTCTATGACAAACATGGCCGCTGACAGTTTTCTTGGATTTTGCTCTTTGCATGACTAAATCCTTTGGCACACCCTACTGACCACATCCCTCATCCAATCATCACCATACTTAATATGGATCATCTGAGTGACTGCTAGATGGGAGCCATCAAATTTTGTCAAATTTAGTTGAAAAACATGGCCGCCAAACCATCATGGACTTTACTCTTTGTATTACTAAATCCTTCATCCGATTGTCACTAAATACTTCATATGGATCTTCGCCACTAGATGGGAGCCGTCAACATTTTTTCATATTTCATTAAAAAACATGTTTGGTCTGTAGGGTGTGCCAAAGGATTTAGTCATGCATCTGAATTTAACATTTGATTCCACTGTGCAGCTGGAGAAATGTTTTTTTTAATTTACAGGCGTGTTGAGGATCACTAAGTGAGAAGTCTTCCAGATGGGAGCTATAAAAGCATGGCAGCCATCTTGGATTTTACTCTTTGCATCACTAAATAGTTTGGCATGCCCCACTGCCAACAGTTTTCATTCAATTGATCTCAAACTTAATATGGCTCTTCGGGTTGACCTCTGGTATTAGTCAAACATTTAAACTTTCCGCATTCCTTATCCCTCTGTTGACTGTAATGTATGACATTATCCCCTCTCCCAGGTTGAGCTACAGTGTTATTGACTCTAATTAATATTTTGAGGAATATTTTTATGCTATAATAATTTTGTTAAATTATAATTGAGGGGTTATATGTAAATTAAATATATATTCAAATAGACGACTTCTTTCTTTGTGTGATTGACACAGTAACAGAAATCCCATTTATATCACAAGTCCCCTGAAAATAACTGCTGTGTTCGCAGGCAATTACTAGTAAACACCAAAAAAAAGTCAGTTCCCCCTTCATATAATACCCTGTATCTCCTATGATATGTTATTCACCCAATTGTTTTGAAATTTTGAATGAATTGAGAATATGGTAAATGCAGTAGATTATGGGAGTTAATAGGGGGGAATAGGACTATAAATGTTGATATCAATACAATATAGAAACAAATGGGGCAAATAAAGCATTTCATGTAATTCATATTTTTAAACTTTATATAAATAATATATATAAATTTACATCAATCAGGAAGATATGGTACAGTAACAAGTGTTCTGATCATAGTCACATCATACAAACAACCACACAAAGTAATAGTGTACAGGAATGCCCTAAATAATTAACTCCTTAACCACAGCCGAATTATATATAATTCTGATGTGGTTAAGGAGTTGATTATTTGGGGCATTATTGGATTCCTTCAGCTCAACATTTTCAAAAATGGACTAATTGATATTTTCATTCATCATTTCATCTAAAGTTGTCAAATTCCAAGTGAAAAAGTGAAGTGATATCTATATACAGAATTCATAAAATGAATACCTTTATGATCAGTGGAGAGTCACGAATATCAACCTGCCCCCTCAAAATAGAAATAATTCAACCCCCCCCCCCCCCCCCCCCACTCAAGACCCAAAGGGTAGACAATGGGTTTTAACTCTTCCATGAATGGAGCTATCCGGAATTTTGAGAAAACCCTGTGCCAATGTATTCACTTAAATATAAGAGTCTCCCATAGGAAGCCCCGCATATATAAGAGAATGCATTGCCCTAACAGTATTTACCTTGCCCCCTGTAAGCCAGTGCAGTCTCTTATATATGCGAGGCTCCCTATCGGAGACTCATATTATAAGAGAATGCGCTTGCACAGGATATTTATTGCTGCACCAGCGCAGCTCTCTTCATGAAAGGGTAAAGGGATAAGTGACAAATAATAGTTGTTCCACTACTGTAAGTGGCCAGGGAATTAGGCTTAACCCTTACTTTACTAAATACTCATTGATGAGTAGTTCCCTTAGGAAATGTTCAGATTATAAGTTCATCGTTTGTTAAACTTATTATCTGATATAAATTTCCCACTAATGAAAATGAATCCTGCTGATATTGTATCATCCGTCTCTTTTATTACCTGAATACCCATCCAATTGAATAATAGACCGTTCCAATGTATATAGAGAGTAATCAATTGGTTCCAAGAATTACGTTAAATAATTCACGAGAGGTGTGAGACGTCGGTATGAAACGTCTCTCGCCTCGAGTGAATTATTGAAGGTAATTCTTAGAACTAATTGATTACACTTCTGCATCAATTTGGTTCACCAAATATGATTAAAACACACAGAATTTATGCATGAAAGTCCCGATGTGGAGAAAGATCAACCATCGAAAATTCAGTCTAGATCAGTAAGCGACGTAACGTCAATGACGTCACAGGAAATGACATAATTCACTTGTGACGTTACCATTTTTAATTAACGGCGTTTTCAATGGAAATCGCGCATAGGTGTAATAAACTTTTATAACTCGGTGGGAGAATCCATTCAGAATAGAAAGGGTTAAAGTTTGTTACTTGATGCATCTGCATGGAAGATATCTCCCAGCTATGTTGGAAATTGTACAAACTTATTGGATTATTTCAAACTTGCTGAAAAATCTGAAAAACTTTAAAATGGTCTATGTCTTCCCAGAAAATTTTATACAGATTCCAGGGTATAATTAATAGATATGAATCAAGGACACCTGTCAGGAAAAGTTTCTATCAATTAATATCAATTTTGTTTAGAATTTCTGATTTTAATCGTGGGACATTTTTAGAACAGAAATCCACATTGGTAGTATACCAAAAGTGAACCAAGAAGGAGAACTCTATCTTGTTAGCACCCTCAATCACACAAACTTGAGTTTCAACTGAAGATCTTATGATCAAAATAAACCAATTTATTATGCACATTGAGACAAATAATATACCCAACCTTCAGTTTTACCTGTATTTTATTCACAAAATATCTTTTGTAGTCTTGAATGTGTTGTTGTAATTTTGACTGGAAGAGATAGACAATCTTTAACAACTGTCACAAACACTTTTATCGGATTAAACTAATTTTGGCATTTGGTAGATGTGGCACTCCAATTCTGAACCCAGTGGTTTAGCTCAGTGGTATAGTTTGGCATTGCGTTTACGTTGCTTTTTCTAACATTTTCTAACAGTTATTGGAAATTTCCAAGATTAATTTATGCAAACATTATATCCACCTTGGCCCTTTCATGGTGGGAGCTGTGCTGGTGCAGCATGTTGATCCTGTGCCAGTGCATTCTCTTATATATGCTCCCATAGGGAGACTTGCATATATACTAGTAAGAGAATGCACTACTTACAAGGTCAAGATGAATATTGTTAGGCCAATGCATTATCTTATATATGCAAGGCTCACAATGGGAGACTTGCATATATAAGAGAATGCATTGGCACAGGTTTTTCTCAATATTTCAGGAAGCTCCAGTTATGGTAGGGTTAAAGGTACTCAATCCGATTCAATGGTCCCCATATTATCAGATTCCAACAACTTCATTTTTAGAAATGCCGCTTCAGTTATCAGAATTGATTAATTGCCCAAAAAGAATGCTGACCACTGTCAAATATAGTATAAAATTGTCCGAAACGTGTTATTTATCAACATGTTGTTCGACGAAATTTGGACTTATTATTAACAGAAAGCCTCTTGATTTTGGAGTTATCCATCTTCATCTGCAATTTGGTCCGAGACCATCGGCTCATCGTCTGTTTACTGGGCCACTAATAATACTCGATGGTGAAATATAATAGATTTTAAAAATCTATATCGAATAACTGATCTTTGATAGGTGGGTTCCTGAACTCGATTCAAATATATTTTAGCCCCGAATCCAAATAAATAGTAATTGAGGGGCGCTTAATCGGATTATGCATCTTTAACTTCACATTAGAACTAACATCTCCCAAGGCATTCCACCTGGTACAAGAACATGCACTGATAATTCTGCTCACAATTGTTGCCATATCTAAAGCTTGTTGTGACAATCCTATTGAATACATGTTTTTAATCAGAATTATAAATAGAGAAACTATATGAATATCACAGCTAACAGCAATTTCTATCTATAGGTCATGTCTTCTTTTTCCTCTTCTCTCGTAAAGCCTACAAAGAGAACACAGAGACAATAAGATGAAGTATGGATAAGTGCATGTACTTCTGATACAAAATATAGTGATAAATTATTTAAAAATTGATGATACATGTATATAGAGGATCTCTAATGAGTCACAACTCTACACGAAATTTATTAACTGATGAGTGCACTAATAAAATTTAGTGGATGAGGTTAATAAATTTTGTATAGAATTGCAACAAATTTTAGATCCATTTTATCACATTATAGCAAGGAAAAACGATATCTAAACGGCTGGGGTTAAACAAATTTAATATTGATTTCCTTCACCACAACCAAAGACGAAGTAAAGACTCCTTCAAGAAAAAATATAGTTCCATTTTAAATATGTCTTTTCATGTTGACAAAATTTTTCAACCATCCTTATCACCCATGTTTATCTCACAGTCAACACTAAATAACCCAACACATATCGAATATCATCATTATATTCTAATTAACATAATAATGAGGTTTTGACATTGGCTAAGCTCTAATGTCACTGTGCGCACCAATAATACATGTGTGTCTTACTCAAAATATGAGACTGGGTTTAGGGGCTAATTATGTGATAAAAAAGTATTACAAAACAGTAAACATAGTCTAAAAACTATCTGTTTATAAGAAAGACAATCAACCCTTTCTATACTAATACTCTTTGATGAGTAGTTCCCTTAGAAAATTTTCAGATAATAAGTTCAACAAATATGTCATTTGTTGAACTTATTATTTGAACATTTCCCACCAGTGAATTGATCAATGAAATATCTGTTTTTTGTCTGTGGTCAGCTTTTATTACCTGAACACCACTCTAAATGAACAATAGACCGTTCCATTTTTATAACTGATTGGGACAATCCATTCTGTATAGAATGGGTTAAAATTGCTGGTGCACTTTTGATATGGAATTGATGAATTTCAAAGTCAATCGGTCGCTGGCCCCTAATGAATTAGTAATCAACTCAATCTTAGTTGATTGCCACATTACTATTCTTCTGGTGGATATAGCTTTTGGGTACTAACTTATCAGTTTTATACACTGAAATAGTTCAACAATACGTCTTAAACTGAACATCCCTACATGTTAATAAATGGGAATCAAGTAACTACTCATCTGTGAGTATTCAGATATATAACAGTTAACTAACCTTTTGATATTCCTTTGCCTTTTCTCTATTAACCGAATACTCCTTTTCTCTGTCTTTATCCACGTTCTTCTGTTTAACTTCATCAAGCTGATTGTAAAGTCTGTAAAATTTCAAAGGTATATTAGATTAACCCTTTCATGACGGGAGCTGTGCTAGTGCAGCATTAAAGACCCTGTGTCATATATAAGAGAATGCACTGGCTTACAAGATCAAGGTAAATTTCTGGAAGCTCCAGTCATCAAAGGATTAAACATATTTATTTGTCAAAACACATGTTTAAACAAGAGCTACGCTGGGCGTGCAATATACGCCCTCTCTTGGGTCGGCGGAAACTGGTAAAAAAGGGATATAACTCTGGTAAAAATTGGCAGACGGAACTCAAATTTGAACTTGACCTGTGTTTTGGTGGGAGAAAGTAATATACCAAATTATCATTGAATCCGATAAGCTCTAGTAAAGTTATCATGCGGACAACAAATTTCAGGGATTTTCTAAGTCAAATTACGTCAAATAAGGGGCATAACTCCGGTGAAAATTGGCGGACGGAACCCAAATTCGAACTTGAGCTGTCTTTTCTCCTAATAAACCCACATACCAAATTTGATTGAAATCGGTTCACTCTAACTAAAGTTATCATCCGGACAACAAATTTCATGGATTTTCTAAGTCAAATTACGTCAAAAAAGGGGCCATAACTCTCGCAAAAATTATCGGATTAAAACGAAATTCGGACTTGAGCTGTATTTCGATATATGTAATCCACAAAAATACGGGTTTTGCGTATAAACATTCCAAAATCGAGTTATCATCCGGAAACCAAAAAACATAAGAAAAACTGAATTTTCTGAGTCGAAAAAGGGGCATAACTCTGCCAGAACCCAAGTTCGAACTTGACCTGTGTTTTGGTGGGAGAAAGTAATATACCAAATTTGGATTCATTCCGATAAACTATACTAAAGTTATCATCCGGACAACAAATTTCAAGGATTTTCTAAGTCAAAAAACGTTAAATAAGGGGCATAACTCCGGTGAAAATTGGCGGGCGGAACCCAAATTCGAAATTGAACTTACTTTTCGGCTAATAAACCCACATACCAAATTTTACTAATTTTGGTTCACTCTAACTAAAGTTATCATCCGGACAACAGGTTAACGGACGGACGCCCGCCCAGACGCCCGGACGCCCGCCCGGACGGACAGACCAATACTATAATACGGCCTTTTTTTCAAAAGGGCGTATAAAAACTGACAAATATTTGACGATGAGGATTGGAAGGCAAGTGCAGTAGTCCAGGAGATATTGGTAGACCTCTGCACCCCCCCCCCCCCCAGGACTTAACTTCACCCCACTAATTTTCTTCCTTAAGTCTCCTCTAATTTTTTTCACTTGTTAACAAGAACAAAAAGTGGCCGCAGAGACTCCAGACAAGATGGCGTCCATCATGGTGGCCATTTTTTGTATATGCACCAGGTCTCTTTGATCGCCGTTATAGTAAAGATGATGTCACATGCGGTCTTGTTTTCCGTTCGATTCGTTATGGTAATATACAACCCTTACAAATTAGCCAAAAATCCGACACAAAAATCCAATATGGCGGCCAAGATGGCCGCCGAAATGTGAAAAATTGCTATTTTTCGGACATTTCACCACCTTTCGTTTGTCTCTGTGGGAAAATGTTGGCACCTTGACGCGATGTTATACATTTATCGTCTAGAAGAGTCATTGGCGAACACACGGGGACCATAATATACATTTCTTGACGGATATTTTTGTCCGATATCACGTTTTCCCAAATGCCGGTATAATCCGGTCAAAGCCAAAACGACGCTAATAACGCAATGTCTGTTTCGAATCAATGAGTGTTATTGCTATTATTACTCCAGCCATGATTATATATGTGCAGGAGATACTCGGGCTAGGATTCCTCTTATACCTGAATTGAGGAATATTCACCCAAATCCAAGATGGCGGCCAAAATGGCCACCAGAAATAGAAAAATCACCGAAAATCGCTGATTTTAACATCAGTTAGAGTTATTGTCACGACAACTCCACACCTGCTTACTATTGTGAGTTGGGAACACTTAGTTGAATAACTTTCCTTATATTGCATCCAAATAAAAGTCCCCCAAATCCAAAATGGCGCCCACAATGGCCGACAAATTTTGAAAAATCACCGAAATTCCCTCATGTTCACATCATTGGGCATTATTGTCGAGAAAACTCCACACATGCTGACAGTTGAGTTGTAAATACTGAGGTGAAGTAATTACCTTTCATCCCATGCAAGAAATGGTTTTCAAAATCTAAGATGGCGGCCAAAATGGCGACCGATATTTGAAAACACGCCTACATTCCTTTACTTTCTTACGATGGGCGTTACTGTTTCGCGAATTCTACCCACCATCACATGTTGATATGGAATATTGGTATGAAGTATTCATTTGAGTTTGTCAATTGATACTCAAGGTCAAGATGGCAGGTAAACTGGAGGCCAGAAATTGAAAAGAAATCGATATATTCACATACAAATTTCAACTTTTTGTCATAGTATCGATATGTATGGACGAAACTATACACAAACCATATATTAGTTCAACTTAAAACGTATCAAAACGCATAACATTGATCGGGTCCTTCTGGAAGTACGAAAACCCACACTTAATATAGCGATGTGTCATTTCGAAATCCATTTGACACTTCGCGCCGATAATGGCCGTAACCGTAGGTGCGTCGAATAGCCACATTAGAACAATTGCCTGGTAAAAGATTCTGATTTGCCACGTCCTTAATGATCTGGACCAGTTTCCATTTCTTTGCCTGATAAATCTAGGTCGCTCACACCGACAAAGTATTCAACACTTCCTGTGAGAAGGGTCCCTTTAATCATAACGTTTCAAACAATTAATTTCCCGGTGTCTGGCTTAAGATTTTAGATGCTTGCTAAATATGGGATTTGTTCGTCATCTTGAACTAGAAAGGCATATGGTCGATAAGTATACAAGCTTACAGAAGGTCATCTCTATGTATGTCTTTCTCATACCCCGTGGGGATAATGACATGTATACATGGCGAACTTCCCAGTTAACTAGTCACTTCTCAATAGAAGGTTCAACTCACAAACTTAGCGAACGTATTGGCATACGTGGACAACTTCGGCAGTGTTTCGGAGGTAGCTAGCTGTCTCATTCCCTTGGACAGATGCCTATCTGCTAAGGAGAAGACCATAATGTACCGACTACCCACACTTCTTGATCATGATCATAAGCAAACTGTGTGACGTCCCGCAGTCGTCTCGTCGAATAGCTCCCAGCAGAGAACAATACTCGCGGTGCTAGTTTGTGGACATGCGCCATGACAGTGGGAATGAAATGGGACACGGTATACAACCCTACACCAGGTGCATGTTTCAATATAGAATGTCATGCGTGTTGGTATTTTTGGTGTGGTAAGATTGTATTTCCACATCCGTTTCAAGGCCGTTCTGAATCAACATGACCAGACGTATAATTTTGTCTGGATAATACTATCCTAGCCAGTCGGATGGGCTAAAGGATAATGTCTTTATGGAATGAAGGTATGCATTGCTGTTATGATCTCTCAGGGTTAGTGTCAGTATGTGGACGGTATTATTCAAGAAAATGTCAGGAACTGTGGTGCATTTATTTCACTGTGTGTTTAAAGAACAATTTATAGTCTCGATGGCAATGGATGTGGACGTTGGTGAACGTGACCTTTATGATCATATAGCTTTATATTATATAACTTTAGAATATAGTAGTTAAGATGTCTCATGTAGGACAATGGTTTTGAATGGTGATGTTACCAATAAATCACTTGGTGTACCCAACGTAGGTTAAACTGAATGCAAGATCTCATCAAAGTAACATTCCTCTAGACGTTCTTCGCGTTGAACATTTCACCCTTGTGTTGATGGCATTGTACTTTCTTGAACCATACCGACCACCAACCAGCGTGAGTATGACATATTATCGGTAACTATCAAATGCATCATCCTGAAGACTACATCCATCCCAGTCTGGTGGGACTTATATAGTAGTAGCCAATGGTACACGTCTGGTTCGTTGATTAAGAACGGCTTCCAAGCGGATTGAAAGATACAATCTTAGCATACAAGGAAAGCAAAGCCACATGAGATCATGTCTGAATCTAAAACATACCCAAAGAAGGGGCGGTGCAGTCATGGTCCAATTTCATTTCCACTATCATGACACATGCCCACAAACTAGCACCGCATGTATTGTTATTATCTGCTTGGATCTGTACGGTGAGACGATTGATGGACGCCACCAGGACTGTTCTTATGATCATGGTCAAGAAGTGTGGGTATATTATGCATTATGGTCTTCTACGCCTTAGCAGAAAGGCATCCGTCAAATGTTAGGCTTTCAACATTCGAAGCCATATACAGAAGTTGTCCGGCTACGTCAGTACGTGAATATGTGAATTGGTGAACCATATATTGAGAAGTGGCTGGATGGGAAGATCACCAGATGTACAGTTTGGTATCCACATTAGGCCAAAGCGAAAAATAGGTGTGTTTCCACTCCCATCCATAAACAAAAACAGGGGCCCCCCGGGGTGGCTTTTCACTTTTCTGGACCAGTTTCCATTTCTTTGCCTGATAAATCTAGGTCGCTCACACCGACAAAGTATTCAACACTTCCTGTGAGGGGTGGCTTTTCACTTTTCTTTTTTTTTTCACTTTATTTTTTCGCAGGGAAATTCAAATATCATATAATTTGTGCTATCTTTCTAATAATTATGTCATTTATGAACTTATTGTGAAGGCAAACAATGTATGTACTGAATTTCAGTGCCTTGTATTTAATCTACATGTGCAAATTGTAAAGAACAGTTTATCTATTTCTTCATTTTTAGATCTTCCGGTAAATATACACTCCGGCTTCCGTTCGGTAAATTACCGTAGGCCTATATCATCCGGTTGTTACAGTCCGTTCTTTTCAGACACCGTTGGAAGTTTTGGGACAGATGTATTCTTTGCGATTGCGTTCGCGTAAATATTGTGTAGCATTATTTTTCCAGTATATTTGGGCATGTCGTTAGTTGACGTACATTAATAATGCGGTCATAAACTCATCACCCTAATGCCGCCATGGAGCTTCATTTTACAGTGTGTCTGAAAACCACGTGCGCGTTTGTTTTTGTTTACAATCTGTTGCTATATTGGTCACAACACGGAATTTTATTGTCAGTGGGTCGATTTAATAACCAAATAAGGAGACAATTTTAGTATGCTTGTTTATGTGAGAGGTCTATATATAACAATATAAATAGTGTAGTATTAATTCACGTGGAAATAGTAAATACATCGTATTTGATTTTTCGGGATTTGGAAAATAAATAAAGTGAGTTTCGTCCGGGGGTTTTGAGGTGGGGCGGGCGGGGGAGTGGAAACATGCCTATTTTTCGCTTTGGCCTTAGATAACCAAATCTGAAAAATACGCAGATAGAGAGATCCTTCTGAAAGCTAGTATACGCATCGACCGCATACCTTTGTAGTTTATCACGCAAGATGACGCTCAGATCCCATATGTAGCATCTGAATTATACCATAAGCTACCACGAATGAAGCTCGCCAAGAATAAGGATAAGAATTCCCAGCTTTCGAGACAAACACGTGAGCTTGACACTGGCATATGTATTGTTTGAAACATTCCGATTAGTGGGACCCTTCTACCAAGAAGTGTGGAATACTGTGTTGGAGTGAGCGAGATAGATTAATGTGACGAAACGGATGCTGATCCAGATGATGCTGAATGTGGCAAATCAGAATAAGCTCAGGTACTGTTGTTTTGATTCTTGGAAGTCATAATATGACTATTCGGCGCACCCATATACGGTTACGGCCATTATGGGCGCTTAGTGGAGAATGGATTTCTAAATACCACATCGCGATTATTGTGGGTTTTCATCCTTCCAGAAGGCGACGACCTATGTTGGAACGAATAGATGGCTTATGTACCGTTTCGTCCAATGCATACATATTGATATTATGACAAAAAGTTGAAATTAGTATGTGACAATTTCGACTTCTTTTCAATTTCTGGCCGCCAGTTTGGCAGTCATCTTGATTGTGAGAGTTGGCCAAACTCAAATGAATACTTCATATCAATGTTCCATATGAATACTTCATATCAATGTTCCATATGGGTAGAATTCACGTAACAATAACGCCCATAGTAAGAAAGTAAAGGAATGTAAGCTTGTTTTCAAAGTTCGGACGCCATTTTGGCCGCCATCTTCGATTTGGAAAACAATTTCCTTCATCAGATGCAAGGTAATTACTTCACCTCAGTATTTACAACTTAACTGTCAGCATGTGTGGAGTTTTCTCGGCAATAATGCCCAATGATTTGTCAAAATTTGTCGGCCATTTTGGATTTGGGGGACTTTTATTTGTTATTCGACTAAGTGTTCCCAACTCACAATAGTAAGCAGGTGTGGAGTTGTCGTGACAATAACTCTCACTGATGTTAAAATCAGCGATTTTCGGTGATATTTCTATTTCTGGTGGCCATTTTGGCCGCCATCTTGGATTTGGGTGAATATTCCTCAACTCAGGTATAAGAGGAATCCTAGCCCGAGTATCTCCTGCACATATATAATCATGGCTGGAGTAATAATAGCAATAATACTCATTGATTCGAAACAGACATTGCGTTATTAGCGTCGTTTTGGCTTTGACCGGATTATACCGGCATTTGGGAAAACGTGATAGGGACAAAAATATCCGTCAAGAAATGTATATTATGGTCCCCGTGTGTTCGCCAATGACTCTTCTAGACGATAAATGTATAAAATCGCGTCAAGGTGCCAACATTTTCCCACAGAGACAAACGAAAGGTGGTGAAATGTCCGAAAAATAGCAATTTTTCACATTTCGGCGGCCATCTTGGCCGCCATATTGGATTTTTGGCTAATTTGTAAGGGTTGTATATTACCATAACGAATCGAACGGAAAACAAGACCGCATGTGACATCATCTTTACAATAACGGCGATCAAAGAGACCTGGTGCATATACAAAAAATGCCGCCATGATGGACGCCA
Source organism: Siphonodentalium dalli (assembly GCA_032622095.1). Classification (NCBI taxonomy): domain Eukaryota; kingdom Metazoa; phylum Mollusca; class Scaphopoda; order Gadilida; family Siphonodentaliidae; genus Siphonodentalium; species Siphonodentalium dalli. The sequence goes on along the minus strand of CP136066.1, from coordinate 154,003,462 downwards.
TCTTGTCTGGAGTCTCTGCTGCCACTTTTTTTTCTTGTTAACAAGTGAAAAAAATTAGAGGAGACCTTAAGGAAGAAAATTAGTGGGGTGAAGTTAAGTCCTGGGGGGGGGGGGTGCAGAGGTCTACCAATATCTCCTGGACTACAGTGTTTACGTATGAGTACCTCCTCTCACTCAACGGTAAATCAGTTGATGGTCTCATGTGCTTTGCTGACTTATCAAACGGGCTTAAACAGATATGGCTCGTTCCAATTTCGGAACAAATATGTCGACATAGCGGTGAAAATATATGTTTTGATACTTTTTTTTATATAAATTTAGATATCGCTCCCTTTGTATGTTGAATTTTTTTAATTAGCGGTCGTGTAAAATTTGCACCTGTAGATGGGTATTTCTGGGACATACAGTGTTCGTAGAAGGTATTTCAGGTATTTATCAACATATCTCGATGCTGGGAAAATAATTTGGAGTGCAAATCGCCATGGGGGTTTAACACATCATAATAGTTAATACAAACAGCAGGAAAAAACATGTGTGAGGAATTCATAAGTAAATGCAAAAAACAAGACATTAACATGAAAATTCATAGGTTATGTGACACCACCCTCATCACTTATTTCAAATGATGTATCGAAAAAAGTTTTACTTAATATGATGGTACATGCCATTTAAGAACATTTGAGAGCACAGGTCGTTTTGTGATTTTGTAATAAATACAAATATCAACCTTCCTCATTCTTTCCCAAAAAACAATTTCTTGAGAAACAAATTATGTTTGATAAGAGATATATGCTATGAACTGTCTACTTGATTGATAACATTTAACCCTTTCATGATGGAAGCTGCGCTGGTGCAGCATTAAGATCCTGTGCCAGTGCATTCCCTTATATATGTGAGTCTCCCATAGGGAGCCTAGCAAATATAAGAGAATGCACTGGCTTAAAAGGTCAAGGTAAATATTGTTAGGCCAATGCATTCTCTTATATATGCGAAGCTCCCTATGGTAGACTCGCATATATAATAGAATGCATTGGCACAAAATTTCAGGAAGCACCAGTCATGGAAGGGTCAAACATTGCAAAATGGATGATCACTTTTCTGTTCGTTGAATCATTGTCTTCCAATCTGTTTTCTTATCTGCTGCTGTCTTTGTAATTCTCTTAGGTGAAACTCCTTTCTTGGAGTGCCCAATTCCTGGAATAAAGAATCAAGCATGTTCACAAGCATCAAGCCTGCAAATAGTGTGTCTCATTTGCAGAATGAGTTCCCCAGAACTGCAGGCTAGAATCACCATATTCTCCCTCTGGGAACATTCTGCTTAGGCCTCAACTGCTATCGGAGACCTAGGATCAGATTGAATTTTCCCCAGCTAATGTTGGCGATGTTTACCAATTAATTTAGTCACCTTGATTATGCATGAAAAAGTAACTAAAAACAATGTTAATTTGAGACTAGATACTTCCCAGAAGATGAGGCATAAGCAGAATGAGGTCATCAGAGGGTGAATTTGGTGATTCCAGCCTGCTATGTGGGATAGCATCACTAAATTCACCATCTGGGGGACCTCATTCTGCAAATGTCAGACACACTAAATCTAGGCCTGGTGGTATTATTGGTAAGATATATTCAAACAACAAGAAACTGAAAACTAATATTGTGCATTGCGTGGTAGCAAATTCCATTTGTAAAGTGCCGACTGAAGTAATTTGAACAAAATTGTCTACTAAGAAACAGGTTTGGTAGCAGCATGAAAATTAGTTTTACATAAAATGTATGAAGTACCATCTCTTTGATCTGGTGAGGTGGGGTGCTAATCAATTGAAGAGATGAGTGTTTCTTAACAGTATAATAAGCAGTGTGATATACGTCGCATTGAATGACACAAAAATTGCAATCAATAACAATTTCTTTTGGGTTCTGCCCCTGAAATTGGCTAAATCTACTGGAATAGATACAATTTGGGCCCAATGATTTTCTGGGGCCGCACAAACACTACCTTCAGTTCACTCACCTGCAGCTTTGGAGATGCGACTTTTCTTCCAGGAAGCCAGTGTTTTCGACAGGGCTGACATACTCTTTGCAGCAGCATCAGCAGACTTCTGCTTGGCTTCTGTTTTTCTTTGCACGGATGATTCAGCAAACTCTGGTCTATTTTTCATCAGGGCTTCTCTCAGACTAGGAAAGTTCGGTTTTTCAGTCCCTACAAATGACAATCGTATGGTCACAGATAGAATTTCAGAGGAAGTGCATTGTGCTGTTGTGTCATTCTGAGTCAATATTCAAACCCATGTTCAGAAAGCTTGATCAGAGTTGAGGGTATCTCCGATTAATAGATGACCGTTTCGAAAAGAAATGAGAAATTGTTCAAGCTCACTAAAGCAAGCACATTTGAATGAAAACTCATACTAAGTCTGTACCTCCATAAGTCTGATATATTATATCTTACAAAACTAACTAACAATTATTGATATATTAGTTTGGATCTCAATCGTTGTCTTAATCTCAGTTTCCAATGGCTTAACCTTTAAGCACCAAGTCCTTGCATGTAACCGCTGCATCTTAGCTGACTTTTTTTGGCCAAATTACTAGCAATTTGATCGACATTCTGGCCATAAGAGAAGGTGGATAGTAACAGAAATGTGCCCTCCAACCAAGTACGATAGTGACCTACGAAAACATTCACGTGGTCCCCAAAAAATTCCTGGAAATGTTCCTGTATCAAAGGCTAGCCAATTCGCACCAATATGCTGAATATGGTGAGCAGTGCTGGCCTTATGAAAAATCTGCAGGGGCTAAAATTCGCCCTCGCCAAAATACTTTGCAGGGGGTAAAATATTTCTGTTTTATGGGGTATTTATGTTGTAACATATGAAATACAAGTAAACTGACATATGCCATATTGCATATAACTTATTATGTGGTAAGTGATAATATTTAAATTTAATTAATTTATAATCATATATTAATTGTGAAATTATCAATGAATGTTGTATAACTTATTAATGTTTAATAAAGTACTTTTATAAATGTTATACCATGTCTTGCATATATGGTATTGTTGTGTTTGTTCCTTTATGCCTGATCCAAGTGACCTAATGGTTAACCAGAATCAATCAATCATTATAATATATTTATATCATATATTACATGCTGTTATACTGTATAATACATGTATGAGGTGACATCATGGTAAGATATTATTGTATAAGTTAACCAGAATCAATCGTTATGCCATGCATATATTGTACATACATGTACATGATATGTTTGTGTTTGTTCCTTTATACCTGAGTGACCCAAGTTACCTAACCAGAATCAATCATTATATCATGCATTTATTTGTTCCATACTTTTATCTATATAATCCATCGGTACATTCGCGGCTTCCGTACATTTGTGAAATTTCGTCCACTTCTATCGCGTCAAAACATACATTATTCCGTACATATCATAAATTAAATCACTTCTATGTTTGTATCATCTCATAACCCATCCGTGCTATGTATAAATCACTCATTACATGTAATTAATAGCACGATATCGCGATATTTATTCTTTGTTTTCGTCACTTCATTCACCTCATTTGTTTACATGTCAGCGAGCACTGTTGCGCGATTGGCGGATTCCTTCGTAGCCCCACCCATCGCTGTCAACAGCGCTCATCAAAGGTATGATTTGTGGGTAGCAAAGATGCAATGTCGCGTTGCCTTAAATGTTTTCAAACGGATAACTCATCAAAATTACAACTGCAAAAGTATGTTGGGTAGTGAATGTTGCGCAAGCGATATATCGCCCACGCCAAATTTATATTGCGCGGGCGACGCGCGAGCGATAAAATCGCTCGCACCATATTGCCAGGCCTGGGTGAGCAAGTTTCTATAAATATGTGAAACAAGAGATGTGCACTCGCGTGCTAGCATACCCCCACCGTCGCAAATTCAACCCGCATTATCCGTAAACCCAACAAAAAATATTTTTAACTTTAAAGAAAATTTGGATTAATAATATCGATATGGTGTCGCAAGAAGCTTGTACAGAAAAAAATATTCAAATTGGTTCATATTTGTTCGAATGATTGCAGAAACCCAAAAAATGGTAGAAAATGAAACTCAACCTTAACATCTAAGATGGCTTTTGTCGAGTGTTTCGTCAGTCAAACCAAACTTCTGCTAAGAAGGCACACAACTCCAGGGAAAAAAGCATCCACAAAAAAAAAATCCCAAAATTGTCTAAGTCAAAATAAGTCGAAAATGAAGTGTAATGTTAGGAAAAACAGTCTGAGCCACATCATGTAGAGAGGGTGTTGTGAGAAGCATGTATACCAAAAATTATTGAAATCGGTTCATATTTTTTAAGTTATTAAGTCGGACAGAATATTCTAAGTCAAAATAAGTCGAAAAGTAAGGCGTCATGCGAGAGGCGGTCCTAAGGAGATTGCATACAATAAATTATTGAAATCGGTTCATAGTTGTTCGAGTTATGAGGTCGGACTGACGGACGGACGGACACACGGAGGGAGAAAGTGTGACGGACAGACGCGGACACACGGATGGAGAGAGTGTGACGGACAGACGCAGTCAATCCAGTATACCCCCCATTTTCTTCGAAAGTGGGGTATAACAACATGGACAACATTATTAAGATCACCATTAGTGCAAGAGACCAACTAAAAATAATAAGTGCTCTCTGTCCGTCCACACAAATATGTCAGCATGTTCTGAAATTTGATATGCATATTCACTATGCATCTTTCATAAGAGAGCCCAGCACTCATGGTTCAAACTTTTGTTGGCAAGACTCCACAGACATGACAAACTGGGCACAAGTATAGGCACCTCCAATGAGTGCATTCTAGTTTTATATGCATTGCTACTGAATCTGGATTTTCCATTTGGGTGTGATATAAGTTAAACAGGTGAGCCCTAAGATTTTAGATTCTGATATTAGTCAAAATTAGTAACAGGTGGTTGGCAATATATGAAGCAAGAATAAAGACATCATTATATCTGTATTTTTTATCCTCCAAGGCAGAAATTATTCCTAGAATAAAATATAGTTTAACAAAGACAACGAACTGGTAAGTTGACTTTATATTGGTTAGCTATTATCTAGATTTACACTTGAAGGAATATTATTCTGAAAATGTGTTACTATTTTCTTTCAATATACCTATATTTATATATAATATATAACTAAAATGTCCGATTTGCACAAATAATCTTGTGTTTGATCGCTAATTTGGTTTTTATAACGAAGAAAAACGAAATCCGAAAGAATGCAGATCTTATGTTGTAGTCGAAGTCACGTGATTGAAGTCACATGATCAGCGGTCAGTGTGGTCACATGATTTAACACGTGACAATGACATAGCGATTAGGGGAATTCCCGTTACTATCAAAACAAAACGACAGTCGTAAGCTTCTACGATTTTCGACTTCTTATACATATTTGAATTTATACCAATTTTTCACTGCCTTATGCTGTTTGCCAGTTTATCTATGTACATGTATATATGGCAATGGGCATATATTATTGACCTTTTTATGTCAATTACACACAACAATAGCATTATAAAAGATATAAACGTTGGTTGTGGTTCGTTTGAACATCCAATTATATATAACACTTTTTGAAGGAGGGATAATAATCCAGTTTAATAAGTAATCACGCTCTTTATTCGCACCATATCAGGAATAGGCTTAACATGAAACGCTCTTTATTGAGTCATGGTAAATTAAAATGGGGATTCGACTTAAAGTAGTTGTCATCCTGAGTATTTACTAATTACATCAATACATGTAAATACATGTACACGAACTTTCGATATACATGCTTTATATACCCGTCAAAAGTCATAGCCATTTCAGGTTTATTAAAGTGATGTGAAACACTCCGGTATGGTGATCAAGTAGAAATTGAGACTAATCTTGCTCAAATAGTTATTTGTTACAAATATTAATCCAAATTGACTATACACAACGTAATTCTTATATAGTAATTAAATGCAATGACTCTCGTTGGCAAAATCATTTGTGTTAGATTATCGCCGATAGTTGCGTCCCGAATCGAGATGTAAATATTTACAATTGGGCATAGTTCAGACGATGTTTTCTATGCAATGGTTTGGTCGATTTCTTTGAAATTTTCGCCGATGTTAGTAGAATGTTACATTCCCCAGGTTGGCATAGCGCCTGAGTACTAACTTATCAATTTCAAGCACCCGAACAAGTCCATAATATGTCTTTAAATGCATTTTATTCGCACCATATCAGAAATACGCTTAACGTGAAATGCTCTTTATTGAGTCATGGTGAAGTAAAGTGGGACTCGACTTGGAATAGTTGTCATCGTGAATATTTACTAAATTTTTCATCAATATACTCCACACTTTAACTGCAATTTTATGTATTCGTAACCATGCTCGACTCGTAAAATTAAACACTCTTTATTTGGTATATGCATTGGCTTTTTGGCGATAGGTTTGATTTTATATACTCATGACTGGAAGCTCTGGCAAATTTATATTCTTTATGGGAGTTGACGTTTTGCCCACGGAAATCCCGCCCAAATGTCACGTAAACGAACATCGTTTGGAAATGAATATAGAATTATACCTAATTGAGTCACTACAACGGCCACAGCCGAAAACACTGCATTTATTTGGCATTTTCAAAATGAATGAATGAAAAATGATTGTGAATATATAGGACACTCGGGGCATATATATGGAAAATTAAAACAACATCATGAACACGCACCTGAATAGAGTTTTTATTTTTATTTTTACACGACAGTGTTATCTACCCTGCTCAATCGGCCTTCTCTATTTTTTGTCAAAACAATAACTTCCCAAACAGCACTTATGACAAATCACAAGTGAAGATAACTCAACGTGTGATGACAATTCACCATGTATACACAATGTTATTGACCTGCCCCGCAGTAATTCGATTACACTCACGCGCTCATGTTACATCGCCACTCAGATGACATCATATAGGTAGACATAATTAACTCCGATTCCATGTTTTTAATTAGTCTACTCATTTGATGTCATATGAGGATTTGCGACGGAGATAGCCGACAACCGGTCGGGGTATTATTTATTTATTTTTTGGCTTATTTATTATGCGATTGTTATGGGACTTGGATCACTGTGATCATAATAGGGGTGGCTTTCCGAAAGTGTTTTGTTGTATTCATATATCTGACTAAAGATGATAATAACCTGAAGTGAAGATCATGACATCTTCATAACTGTCCAAATGTTCCTCAGTAGAGTCTAGTGTCTCACGCTCATGTGATTCGAATGACAGCACAGAATCTTCAGCCCTGAGGTCACCTTCGAACAGACTAAGATCTGTTGGCTTCAGCATGCTTGTTTCTGAACTCAATGTCAAAAGAGTCAAATCTGGCTCATCAGTGATTCCGGATTCACTACTCAGCCCCTGTAACAAGAATCACATTAAAGGTGGATTATCTCTTCCGCAACATGATTTGTATAGTTTCCTGGGTACGAAATAATAAATAAACTCGAAGACCCCTGTCCGGAGATGCGTCTATCAATTAATATTGATTTTATTTCTATTTTTTTCGTATAAAATAACTCTGTGCCATTCAATAATAGTCCCTTATATTTATGACCGTCTTTTATATTTGCGTTTATTTGTTATTTTATGTATAAAAAATAAGCATATAATACACTCTAGGGCTTATTTACTTGATTCTCATTTGAAATTACAATGAATACAATCAATTGGAGACAGTTTGTGGCTCGCATTCGTACGGAGCATCACTCTGGATGCCTCTATCTAAAAGATCTATATATGGAACAAATAAATGTCCCATTATTTGATACTATATTTACAACATTATAATAAATTATAAAATAATATCAAATTAAAATCAATATTAATTGATGGAATCATCTCCGGGTGGGAATTTTCAACTCATATGTATTATTTCATACCCAGGAAACTATCTAAAAAAAATTATTATCAACCAAGACACTCAGGCTGGTCAGTGTGCAAGCCTGCAAATAGTGTGTCTGTCATTTGCAGAATGAGGTCCCCAGAGTGTGAATTTAGATATGCTATCCCACACAGCGGGTTAGCATGACCAAATTCACCCTCAAGGGACCTCATTCTGCTTACACCTCATTTTCTTGAAAGTATCTATAGTTTAAAATTAACATTGTTTTTAGTCTAATTTGGAGAAGATAAAATGCAAAATCATAATCAACTTCAACTGGGGAACTTCAATCTTATCATAGGTCTCCCTTAGCAATTGAGGCTTAAGCAGAATGAGGTCCCCAGAGGGTGAACTTGGTGATGCTAGCCCATCGTGCGGGATAGCGTCATTAAATTCACCCTCTGGGGACCTCATTCTGAAAATGACAGACACACCATTTGCAGGCTATCAGTCAACACCACCAACTATTGTTTACACATTTTACGTTGGCCTGATATCAATAAACATGGAGGTTTAGGGGAAATAAACCCATGTGACATTTTCTTAACCCTTTGGCGAGTTGAACAACATATATGTCGTCTATCGGTTGAGGAGTAGAACGACATATATGTCGTTTCAGGAAGTGTTATTTTATGTAGACATTACTTCAATAAATCATATGATTTCAATAAATCATATGATTTATAAATGATTTGTATAGGACTTATTTTGATTAATATAATGTCCCGAATGTATAAGTGTATAAATCGATTATGATAACACACGTTAAAAAAAAATGCACATAAATTAAAACGAATTATTGGACACTTTTGACCCGAACTTGTTAGTAATTATTGCTATGACGTTGACGTTAAATTTACTCATGACGTCATGTATATAACGTTACAGATACTCTCCAAAGGGTTAACACTATCATAGTAAAACATGATTACAAGTTACAAGTACATGTTGCTAAACCTGGCTAATGTCAACATACCTCCATATCTAAACTTGGCTGAATGTCTCCGTCCGATAGATTAAATGATTCTGGTACGCCCGCTTTGTGTTTGTCCACCATGTCACGTGACTCCTGAATTAACCTATCATACTTCGTCAGTTTCTCCTCCATCGAACTATCCATACTACTGTTCAAGGTGTGCTGACTCAACGAATGGTTTGACCCAACTAAATAACCAGGAATGGCCAATCTTTGACCAGACGGACCTTGACCTTCTGTTTGACCAATCCCTGCCTCCTGTTTGTCAACCAAAGCTTGCGATTCTTCTATTAATCTGTCGTACTTTGATAATTTCTCCTCCATTGAAGTGTCGACGCTTCCGCCTTCAGTACTTAGTGTATACTGACTTATGTTTGGTTCCGACGTCTGGATACTTGAAACTTTGGTCATGTCTGATTGAGTTTGACTCAATGATAGTTGTTCGAGACTTTCAGCTCCACTTCGTGAAGATAACTGATTTACGTCTGGAGTTCCGCCGGGGACGTCAGGCCTTACAATCATTGATTTGACATTGTCTGGAAGATCCATATAACTGGTTATCGAAAAAGGTCCTGGCGAGTAAGCACTGTTGTTAATTTTGGGCGGTATATCTAAATTCAGACGAGTGAACATCTCATCAGGCACTTGACCTCTGTTTTCTGTTTCATGAACAGAAGCTTGTGACTTCATAAAGTGAGATTTATTTGCACCACTCATATCAGACAAGCTATACTCTGAAAAACCACTCTTGTCTCGTTGGCTGTCGGAATGAGCACCTCTCTCAGAATATGGCACTATATCGGGTATCAGACTGGCCGATAACTCATTTCCCGAAGGAGTTAATGAGTACTCTTCAAAGCTTTGCACATCACCACGAGACACTGGTCGACCAGGCGAAGACCTTTGAGTTAATGATCGTCCAGGCGACAAACTATCAGGGAAGCTCATGTATGTCGTTGCAGACAACATTCCTGGAGATTTTTCATCATCAATTGATCTTCCACCTGGATCCAATCTCGTGAATATTTTCGTGGATGACGCTGGTGGAATTGACACTCTATCATCTGAGACATAAGACTGCATCAGACTAGGGTTGTGTGCGCCATCGTTAGTTATCACAGATAAGCTATGTTGGTTGATACCTCCACTAATATCTAAGCTACGCCCACTAATTTCAAAACCACGCCCAGTCACATGTGCGCCATGCTCAGAATTGTACTTATCATCATCAGCAAGGTTTGGTGTCCTCCAAACTTCGCTGGCATCTTGACCAGGTGTAGTGTCACGAATTGGTAAACGACTTTCTGTTGATGAATAATGCTGAGTTGAATTCACTGTATGCTCTGGCAGCCTAGTCAATAATGAATTATGTACCAACTGACCTGTATTTGAGGAGATATCACTTGTCCTCTGTTCTTTGGAACGAGACATGCTAAAACTATTGTCGTTAGAACTCGGCAAACTATACTGCGTTAGTTCTGAAGTAACATTTTGTGAGAATACATGAGGCAAACTCATGTCCTTTGTTGAAGCACCAGATACAAAACTACTATGAGGCGAAATAGTTCTCTTGACAGCACTATCGTCTTTTGGGGTATTACGTGAAATGGCGGATCCAATCCTCGACCTCCCAACACTATCCTCAAATGTGCTGTCTGGTCGTAATGAAACAAAATCAACAGAATTATCAGCTGAATTTTTTGTATCAAATGATCGCCCACCACTTGTGGCACTAATAGAATGATGGCTGAGAACAGATTTAGTAGCTGAATTATCTTCCTTCCTAAATACAGCTAGCTCTTCTGCCCATGTGCGTCGGGAGCTAGTGGATGATGAACTCTGCATACTGAGGTCATGACCTTGACCTCTCAGGTCAGTCCTTTCCTTCTCTGGAGATATGTGGATTGATGATGGTGTGTCTACAAAGATAAATTATGGTGTATGATAATGTGCCACCTGCAGTCCTCAAAATTTACCACGGCAAGCAATGCTGTGGCAACATAAAAACCTATAATGCCACAGCACCAAATTTGTTGTGGGACATTTTTCTTAATTTCGAGGGCTGCACCTCTTGTCCAGTGGTTAGCTTAAAAACAAGCCTTGAAATAGTGAGCCTGTCATTTGCAGAATGAGGTCCCCAGAGGGTGAATTTAGTGATGCTATCCCGCACAGCATGCTAGCATCACCAAATTCACCCTCTGGGGACCTCATTCTGCTTAGGCCTTAGCAGAATGAGGTTCCCAGAGGGTGAATTTGGTGATGCTAGCCCACTGTGCGGGATAGCATCACTAAATTCACCCTCTCAAGTCTGGGAACCTCATTCTGCAATTGACAGGCTCACTATTTCAAGGCTTGCATAAAAACTTGAAATATTATGACATAGATGCACTGCGATTGATATTGTAGGGAATAGTTTGTCTTCCCTCTATTATAAATAATCACAAACATCAAATTATGTTTGGATCCAACCACGACAAGTGATGCTATAAGAACAGAAATTGCGCCCAATGCATGGAAATGCACTGATTCCTGGACTACGCTATGTATTTATGTAACAAAAAATAAAACAGGTAAAACTAGAGATGGGCCTACCATCACCAAATTCGCCCTCTGTGTGACCTCATTCTGCTTAGGCCTCATCTTCTGGGAAGTATCTATAGCTCAAATTAACATTATTTTTAGTTACTTTTTCCTTTCTGGGAAGTTTCTATTTCCCCCCGATTAATTTGCAGAAGATAAAATGCTTAATCGAGGTGACTAATGCATGGTGGGTTTCAAATGCACAAAAACATAATACATAAGGAACACACAGAACATAGCATGTTGACTGTTATGAGCATATGCTAGTTTAATTTTAAAACAAGTTGATACCTTATTTGTTCGGAAATGCTCAGTAATTTCTATAACATCCTGACCAAAGTTGCCAGTCGGAGGTTCGTGGAATACACCAGTCCATATATATATACATCTAGGAGAATCCTTTGACTGACAACTTTGGTCAGAATGTTAAAGCAATGGTAAAACTGTGAGTTTGGACACAAATGAGGTATCAGCCTGTTTGAAAAATAGTATAGCATATGCTTGTAGCTGCCAAAATACTATGTAATATATGATTATCCTAGTTTATCAGCTTTTTCCTCCTTTCTGGTCATGTTTGAGATCGCCTCGGCCATTTTGAATGTGTGATACTCATCAACTCAAAACCATGTGATTCCCCCACCGCGTAATGGGTGAACATCACCAACTTCAACTGGGGAAATTCAATCTGATCATAGGTCTCCCATAGTAGTTGAAGCCTCAGCAGAATGAGGTTCCCAGAGGGTATATTTGGTGATGCTAGCATGCCATGTGGGATAGCGTTGCTAAACTCACCCTCTGGGAACCTCATTCTGCAAATGACAGACACACTATTTGCAGGCTTGACTACAACATACCATACCTGATTGTATAGAGAATTGACTGAGACTGCCAACTGATGCAAGTTTCCCGTCCTTACTTCCCTGAGTCGTATCTGCATCATATAGCGTATCAAATGCTGAATTTGTCTGTTGTTTGATTTTTTTTAGAATTTCCTCATTGTATTCTTTGGCCTCCTGCAGTATACCGCTGATATTGCCTGTGTGTGTAGCATAGAAGGAAGAGTCACTTGAAGGTCTCCCTGATGACAGCATAATATCGTTTACTTTTGATGGAGAATCCCGAGAGAAATCGAGGGTCTTCTTTGGCATGGACTGAGAATGAGGTTGGCTGAGCACGCCAATGGTCTTATGAGAGGATCGTAATGTTGCTGGAGTGTCAATCTCAATTATTGTGCTTAGTTCATGAGGAACCTACAAAAAATAATCACACACACATTTTAACTATATTATTTAGGCTGGCAGCCCTGTTAAATAGCAGAAATATGCCTAGGCAATTTTTTAGTCTGGAACAAATTTGCAGACAATGGAAATAAGTTCTACCTCCGTTTCTTATTTTTACCAGGGTCAACTTTTGTGACCCACCCACCCCCCCCCCCCCAAAATTTGTAAATATTACTATTTAGCATATTGCAACATATTAAAGTTCTATTATGGGCTTGTTTGAGTGCATGAAACTGATATTAAAGTTACTGCTCGCGCACTATGCCAACTGGAGGAATGTAGCATTCTAATAACATCGCCAAAAACTCAAACAAATTGACCGTCCACTCCATAGAAAACATCCTCTGAACTATGCTCAATTTGTAAATATTTACTTCTCGGTAGTGCTGGGCGGTTTTCCCGATTAATCGACAATACCCAGTTAAAATTTCAATATCGTCAGTAATATCGTCTACCGGTAAACTAAAATAATCGTAATATCGTCGTCGATCAGTGGGTGCCAGCCGATCATAAACGTGTACAAAGAAATAATTTAACTCAAGCCTAAATCAAGTTATTTAAGTTTTAAAAGCCCAGCGTAACGTTACATCCATGTGTGCAATCAAAACACACAGAATAGAAAACAGGTTAAATCGGGAGGGAGGCTCAGGGAGCATTGGGCTTGAATCAAGTAAGTACGGTCCACATTTTGTGTGTTGATTGAGAACACAGTTCATTCACAGTTCATTCAGTACAGAATCATCGTTCAATACTAATTCCCATGTCCTGATTTTTTGAATATTCAATCATCATATTAAACAACGTCCAGAACGACTGACGAAATTACATGTAGGGAAGGGAACCCATAATACGCCCCCCCTTTCGCTCACAATATTACACAGACCCTCCAACTTCCCTGCTTAATATTAACTAGAGGTGTGACTGTCCCGATGGGACTAAGGATACCCCCCGTGTTTTAAAATACTAAGATGTTTCACATGTCAGTAAACATTTAGTTAAAATAATAAAATAACAGTTCCCATTGCAGGTGCACAACCCTAACCCTAATCTTAAACCTATTGACCGAAAAATGTAGGAATAAAAGCTCAGACAAAATTATGCATGTTGCAAAAATGTTCTAAGTCGAAAAAGGGGAATAACACCACCAAAAAAAGTCGGACAGACATCATGATCGCAGGTGCACAGGTTCCCATGGTACTAAATATCAGTGCCAAGATTAAAAAACATTGACCAAAATTGTAGGAATAAAAGCTCAGACAAAATTATACATGTTGCGAAAAAATTCTAAGTCGAAAAAGGGGGGATAACTCCACCAAAAAAAGTCCGGACAAATTTGACTCACGGATGGACGGACGACGGACAGACGAGCTGACTCCAGTATACCCCCCCTAACTTCGTTGCGGGGGTTATAATTACAAGAGAATGCACCAAAATGAATCGATGACTGATCAGGTGATAGATCGATGAATGTCAGTTATGCCACGCCTCTTCCTTCAGCACAATGATCCACATGCACCATCAATCATAATAATAAATGGGCTAAGTTACCGCCCTCTTATCGTCTAGAAGAAATCATTCACTGCGATTGGTTAAAACCAATTAATTGAATTAGAGCTTCAAACCCACCCAAAAATACATGGTGCCCTTGCTTGACCGAATTCCAAAGATTATGTACTACGCGTGTTTGAACTTCGCTGAAAGACTGACCCTCATTGTCAAATTTGTCTTGTCAGTAAACCACATTTCCATTTGTCAAGCGACTCGAGTGTCATCGGAAATAACATATATATTTACTCAACAAAGTAGAACATACCGAGTAAGAAAAGGATACTATATAGTATGGAACGGTTTTAGTTTTGCCATAGATGAGATAATGGTTTTACTAATTACCGGTGTAAACCAGAATTTGTCAAGTCACCGGACCGAAATTGTCCGAATACCGTAATTTAACAAGTGAATTTACTTTTCATTCCGAATATCGATCGAGCACGAGGTTGTCACTTGTTGAGTGGTTGTGTATGTTATTCCCGACGTTAACTTGTTAAAATTAATACCAATGATGTGTTTCTATCGAATACATGTAGTGACAAATTGTTTTCAGTCTCCAGTATCTGTTTAAAAAAAAAATGCGATTATATCGTTAACCACAGTTTTAATTTCCAAAAATAGCGGTTTTTATTTTCATTAATATCGTCCAGCCCTACTTCTCGGTTTGGGACACAACTATTGGCAAGAAAAATAATGCAATTGATTTCGCAACCGGGAATCACTGCATTTAATTAATATCTAAGGATGACGGTGTGTGTTGTTGTCAATTTAGATACTGTATAATATTTGTAAAAATTACAACTTTTAGCAAGATTATTCCCCATGTCTATTTTGTATCCCTACCGGAGTGTTTCACTTTTAAACAACCCAAAACAGTAGAATGGTAGTAGCATAATCGGAAGCAAGATCATAATAACAGTTCTGGTGTGTGGTCTACCAGGGTTTCTGCTGATATAGGTAGGCCGTCTAGTGGCCTCATTCCCCTCCCCAGCAATGACCTCGTATTAGGCCACAAAATGGCCACAGACTGAGCCCAACCCCCTTTTTCCACAGGAGGGGTGACGTCGGACAATGACGATTAACAGATTGCAAGAATCATGCACTTGATGCCTAAAGTGAATAAAATGTGATCAGTAACACATGCCACGTGGACAGTTGTCTACACAGTCCTTGGTAACGATTTGTCGGCGAAAGTTAAACCAATCAATCACATCAAAGATACCAGTGCCATCAAAAGAAAATTGCCTGCACAACCAGTTCCACACCTTCATGAAATGTTGCAGTATCATTGAATACATTCATTATCAATATGAGTCACAAGGAAGGTTTTTACAAAATAAATCTGAGGCCTAGCAATGCCTGGGGACCAGCCAAAATTACTTTGTTTTGTTTCATCGAGAGACCTGAAAACTCGTCGCCATCGACCACAGAAAACTTAGTCGATGCTCCTGAACAAGACGATGCACCAAAGACTATATTCTGATGATCAGTGAGTGCAAAATGTTGACCATTAATTGAGTAATAATGTAGCATTTGCGTCAGTTTGCCAGTATTTACGTCATTTATAAATATCCGATGGCAGAATGTTTCACCCTTTTGGAGCCTCAAGCCATGTCAACAATGCGACCGGGTCTGCTTTCCCACCAAAATGTTACCACAAAAAGCCTTGCCAGTAATAATTGCGCATTTTGTGTAGGTTTATAGTCGCGTTTAAAGATCTGATGGTATAGTAGTCCCTATCTTCACTCCTTTGGAACCTCAACCTATGTTAACAATGCCATGTGGTAATTTTCCTGCTTTTCCGTGTAATGTGGAACTTGTACTAAATACTAGTAATAGTGTTGAATTTGTGCCAGTTTAGCGTCGAGATAATGATCCGCATTAATAGTAGTTGTAATTTTACCCTTTTTTGGGTATCATTACCACATGGTCAGCTTTCATGCCAAAAAATTTCCAGCTAATGTCGGTAAATTTCCTGGCACGACAAATTGTTATTTGCTTGACTATTTCATTGTAAGATTTGTAATACCATGCATGTAGAACCAAATATTATCCGTTCTGTAATTCTTGGCTTCAATACCTTGTTAATCAAAAGCTTTATCGCTGTTTTCAACATTCTGCAAGTTGATTAGTAATCAGTCGCTCGCATTTTAAATTCGCATTGTGTCACTTACATGCTTTTAGTTCATTAAATTGAGGTCAATTTGCTTTCTGTGCAAAGCTTCAATGTTCCTATTTATTGTCTCAGGTGCAAGGAAATGGCTACTTTTCAGTGACAAAAATCAAAATTTTCTCCTGACAGGGTGAACTACGGTAAATTTAAATGGATCCTCCCACCAGTTATAAAAGTATATATTGGGACAGACTATTATTCATTCGGAGGGATGTTCAAGAAATGAAAGCAGACGACAGACATATGAATTGATAATACAAATGCAGAAGAATTTATTGGTGGGAAATGTTCAGATATTAAATTCAACAAAACGACCTATATAATCGCTTGTTGAACTCATTTTCTTACCATTTCCTGAGGGTACTACTCGTCAATAAGTATTTAGTGTAGAAATAGTTCAGACATGCATGATACGGTTTTTGAAAACAATACTCATGTTTCAGAAAACACAAGTATTTGGTGAGAAAATGAAAGGGATATTACTAACCTGAGATGGAATAATATCATCTCGCTGCTCATATCTACCGACAATTTTATCCTTCATCAACTTAAAATCTTCCAGCTGTTTACGTATTGCACCAAAAGGATCTGAGTCATCGGCAAGTGAAGCTTTATGCTCCGTCATTATCAATGGAGCTTCATCCTTTTTCCATGCTTGTCGTCCTGGCTCTATCCTGGAATCAAATTTCCTATTTAAAACAGGGCTGCTGCCAGTCGACTCTGAAGCGAGGGTGTCATCTGCTGAATCAATACTGAAACTATTATGATCTAATGATCTGGTGGGTGACACTTCATCAAACGGCAAGGATTTCCTGACGTCTTCAAATTTATTTGCTTTCTTATTCGGTAGACTGGTGTTAATATCAGCATGCACAGAAGTCTGCAGCATACCTCCAGGTACATCACTACGATGATGGATGCCAACTGAGGTATCAAGGCGAGTCTCCTGATAAGCCGTGGGTACTGTCATTGCAACACCAGCATCAATGTGACCTGGCACCTGTTGGTCTGCTCCAGCCAAACCAATGGCTCTGACGTTAGGAAAACGCTCCATCAATCGCTCACGTCTTTCATGTAGGTCAACATCCGCACTTGCCGTCATTTGCCGATTTTTCTCATGTCGTGCCAAGAGTTGTTGTTGATACTGTTTAACTCTTTCCATAGGGATAGCTCGACTACCATCAAGAGACGACTGCAGTGGCCCACTGCTATTAACAGTATCACTCATACCACCTATATTGACGCCAATTAGCTCAGACTCGTTACGTTGGTCTGCAATCTTCTCAATGAAGTGTCCATCCATAGATTTCACTGGCAGCTGTTGTCCAATGATGTTGACATTGTGTAGCCCCACCCTCTCATCAAGTTGTTGATATCCAGGTAGCCCCTCCCTCTCATTAAGTTGTTGATATCCAGGTAGCCCCGCCCTCTCATTAAGTTGTTGATATCGAGGTAGTTGTGTAATTTGTTGATGCTTGGTGTCAACTACTCTCAGTTTATCTTCAAGTTCTCTCCTTTCCAAACTGAAATTTGAAATTTAGAATAAATTTCTGACTGCCTGACAAATACGACTGCTTGACTACATATGCCCATACAAGGGTGGCTTCTATGACTTGTGTTCTCTTCTGAGAACAAAAACCAAACAATAAATACTCAGGTTAACCCTTTCATGACTGGAGCTTCCTGATGTTTTGTGAAAACCCTGTGCCAATGCATTCTCTAGAGAATACATTGGCCTAACAATATTTACCTTGACTATGTAAGCCAGTGCATTCTCTAAAAAATATGAGGCTCCCTATGGGGGGCTCCCTAATGCTGCATCAACTCATCTCCCGTCATGAAAGGGATGATATGCGGAAAGCAAAATTCTTAGTCGAAAAGTGGTCATAATTACCAAAAAATTAATCAGATGAACTTCAAATTTAAAACTGACCTGTGTTTTCTTTTGATAACTGCAAATATAATTATGATTAGGCCACAATAAAATAATTGCTATATTTTCATTCCCGTCAGCCACGATTTTTAAGCTCTGCATCAAAATATTTTATTTATACTACATATTGGGCCATTAAAAATTAATGTCTGGGTTCACGGGCCCTGCCCGCATCACTAAAAGCCCGCCGCATCAAAACTATTTATCGTCGCAAAATCTAAAACAAAACAAACAAAAAAAATTTTTTTTAACACGAACAAAATCTATCCCGTTGTATGTAAGCGATTTTCTACAAGCGATTAAATCGGATGACATAGTTTCTTCTTGAAGTTCCTCCCAATGAATTCAACCAATTTATCAGAACTGTCATTTTGACAACACATGCACAGACATGTACCCACATCAGCAGCCATCCATACAAGAGTTTAATGGTATAAACCGGTATATAGGATTCTTTTGGAACACTAGAAAAATAACTTCAGTGTCACTGAGAATTGTTCCTGATACATTTGAATCAGCTTTCTTAGAATTCCTAATTCAATTGTCAGAAGTTGTTTTAATTTGAGTGGTGTGTGTTTCTCTACATGTGTGGTTACATTGTACAGTTCTGATATTTGGTGGGAGACATTGAGCGGTTCCCTCACCCTATCATGAATAGAACCAGACAAAACTCATGCTATGCCATTCCTCAATAGCCATTTAGAGCCATGATGTGGGCATTGGGGCAACAGAAGTGTCAGAATATCCCCAAGTATTGAGCTATACATGTGATTACACAGAGACTGTATTACTTGGAATCATGAAAACAGATTATTCGATTTTGAGGTATGTTTTGAAGAATTTAAAATAAATAATAAATATAAATAGCCTCCCTCCCTCATCACAAAATTTAGACATAATTGCCCGTGAACCCAGACATTAATTTTTAATGGCCTTGCCACGAGTATTTATTTACCTAGACCAACATGTATAGCCGAGATTAAATCGTGCTGTATATAAAAAATTTGGACATGGAACGAATATCCCAAATGGTTCACTCACCCTATCGATCCACTCGAGTCAATGTCAAGTGAAGGGACATAATTCATTGTAAACAAAATGCATGGTCTTGATAAAATGAGGATGATGAATGGTATTCGAACACATGACATCTTCACATCATGACGCACGACTGGATCTCATTGTGAGATGGTCAGGCCTAAAAATATTGTGCCGGACAATGCAGAATGAGGTCCCCAGAGGGTGAATTTAGTGATACTATGCCGCACAGAAGACAAGCATCACTAAATTCACCATCTGAGGACCTCATTCTGCAAATGCGCGGCACCATATTTTGAGGCGTGGAGATGGTTCACTCACTCTATTCTTTTCATCTGATCCATGACGGCCTCCAGCATCTTCTTACTCTCTCGGTTCTCTAACTGATGCATGAACGTAGCTGTCGACTGTGAAGATTCAGAAACAGCGACATCCTTGGGAGAGATAACCATTTAAGAATAAAAATTCCAGATCTAATTCATAAATGATCAAACTTTTACCCTTCCATGACTGGAGCTTCCTGGAATTTAGCGAAAACACCCTGTGCCAATGCATTCTCTTATATATGCGATATGGGAGCCTCGCATATATAAGAGAGTGCACTGGCTTACAAGGTCAAGGTAAACATTGTTAGGCCAATGCATTCTCTTATATATGCGAGGCACCCTATGTGAGACTCGCATATATAAGAGAATGCATTGGCACAGGGTTTTCGCAAAATTTCAGGAAGCTCCAGGGTTAAAGAAAGGATGCTCTTAGTTTTCTTGGTCTTTGTGAGACTGTTGTATCACTAGAGTCAGAAAATCTCATTTTACCAACATCAGGAATTTCTCAACTCTACAGGTATGCACCAATCACAAATCATTTAAAGTGATATTAAGTGCATATTTCACTACTTCAAACTGATATTTTACGACTCGGTCGCTACAGCCATTTGAAGAATGCATTATTAACTATTATTGTTAAAATATTCAACAACATCGGCTGTGCCGTTTCGTAGAACTCGTCCACAAGACACTTTATTTAATTTACCTGAAAGAATGGTGTTGTGTTCTGGCAATTTGGTGCAAATTTTTTTGAAATACCTATGCTGAGTAAGTTTATTCACTGTGAGTTGCACTGTTAGTATTTCAAATCACTTTAATCTGCATGACTCAATGAACCAAACTCCAAATTATATATATGTTATATATTTTGTTGGACGTGGGATATCAGAACATAGTTACATAGAAGATTTCCAACAGAACTCGTCAATATAGAGCTGTAAATCAAGTTTTGTTGTGTTTTTTTTTTATAGTTTTCTGTCAATTTGATGTTGTCTTGCTTGTGCCAGTCCAAACTTTTGAATCGTCATCGATCTTTATCTAATGAAAGTGTCAATGACACTGTAGCTCAACTTGGAAAGGGAATAATTTAATATATTACAGTCAATGGAGCGATTAGGAATGTGGAAAGTTGAATGTCTAATACTAGTTTATAGACATGAAGAGAAAAGTAAAATCCAAGATGGCTGCTGGCGGCCATGTTTTCGGCCAAATGACCCCAAAATGACTCGTTCCCATCTACATGTCATCGTTAACATCAATGACAAATTTTATGACGATCAGACTAAAGGTAAGACCTGTGGCCCGTGCTAATGGATAAAATTTTGAAATCCAAGATGGCCACTGGCGGCCATGTTTTTTGTCTGAATGACCCCAAAATTACTCGTTCCCATCTGCATGTCATTGTTAACATCCATGACAAATTTTATGATGATCAGACGAACAGTACGACCTGTGGCCCGTGCTAATGGATTAAATTTTGAAATCCAAGATGGCCGCTGGAGGCCATGTTTTTTGTCCGAATGACCCCAAAATGACTCGTTCCCATTTACATTCCAATTTCAACAGCCATGAAAATTTTTATGATGATCAGACTAAAGGTACGACCTGTAGCCCGTGCTAAAGGATTTAGTCATACAAAGAGTAAAATCCAAGATGGCTGCTGGCGACCATGTTTTTTGGCCGAATGACCCCAAAATTACTCGTTCCCATCTACATGTCATTGTTAACATCCAGGTCAAATTTCATGATGATCAGACGAACAGTACGACCTGTGGCCCGTGCTAATGGATTAAATTTTTAAATGCAAGATGGCTGCTGACGGCCATGTTTTTTGTCCGAATGACCCCAAAATGACTCGTTCCCATCTACAGTCCAATTTCAACAGCCATGACAAATTTTATGATGATCAGACTAAATGTAGGACCTGTAGCCCGTGCTAAAGGATTTAGTCATACAAAGAGTAAAATCCAAGATGGCTGCTGGCGACCATGCTTTTTGGCCGAATGACCCCAAAATTACTCGTTCCCATCTACATGTCATTGTTAACATCCATGACAAATTTTATAATGATCAGACTAAAGGTACGACCTGCAGCCCGTGCTAAAGAATTTAGTCATACAAAGAGTAAAATCCAAGATGGCTGCTGGCGGCCATGTTTTTTGGCCGAATGACCCCAAAATTACTCGTTCCCATCTACATGTCAATATATTATCATCCATGACAAATTTCATGATGATCAGACAAACAGTACGACCTGTGGCCCGTGCTAATGGATTAAATTTTGAAATCCAAGATGGCCGCTGGCGGCCATGTTTTTTGTCAAAATGACCCCAAAATGACTCGTTCCCATCTACATTCCAATATCAACAGCCATGACAAATTTTATGATGATCAGACTAAAGGTACGACCTGTAGCCCGTGCTAAAGGATTTAGTCATACAAAGAGTAAAATCCAAGATGGCTGCTGGCGGCCATGTTTTTTGGCCGAATGACCCCAAAATGACTCGTTCCCATCTACATGTGATTATTAACATTCTTGACAAATTTTATGATGATCAGACTAAAAGTAGGACCTGTAGCCCGTGCTAAACGATTTAGTCATGCAAAGAGTAAAATCCAAGATGGCTGCTGGCGGCCATGTTTTTTGGCCGAATGACCCCAAAATGACTCGTTCCAATCTACATGTCATTGTTAACATCCATGACAAATTTTATGATGATCAGACTAAAGGTACGACCTGTAGCCCGTGCTAAAGGATTTAGTCATACAAAGAGTAAAATCCAAGATGGCTGCTGGCGGCCATGTTTTTGGGCCGAATGACCCCAAAATGACTCGTCCCCATCTACATGTCAATATTAACATCCATGACAAATTTCATGATGATCAGACGAACAGTGCAACCTGTGGCCCGTGCTAATGGATTGAATTTTGAAACAAAGATGGCCACTGGCGGCCATGTTTTTTGTCCCAATGACCCCAAAATGACTCGTTCCCATCTACATTCCAATTTCAACAGCCATGACAAATTTCATGATTATCAGACTAAAGGTACGACCTGTAGCCCGTGCTAAAGGATTTAGTCATACAAAGAGTAAAATTCAAGATGGCTGCTGGCGACCATGTTTTTTGCCCGAATAACCCAAAAATGACTCGTTCCCATCTACATGTCATTGTTAACATCCATGACAAATTTTATGATGATCTGACTAAAGGTACGACCTGTAGCCCGTGCTAAAGGATTTAGTCATGCAAAGAGTAAAATCGAAGATGGCTGCTGGCGGCCATGTTTTTTGGCCGAATGACCCCAAAATTACTCGTTCCCATCTACATGTCAATATTAACATCCATGACAAATTTCATGACGATCAGACGAACAGTACGGCCTGTAGCCCGTGCTAATGGATTGAATTTTGAAATCTAAGATGGCCGCTGGTGGCCATGTTTTTTTTCCTAATGACCCCAAAATGAAACATTCCGGTACAAATGTTGATGTCAACAGCTATGACAAATTTCATAATGATCCGATCAAAGGTACGACCTGCAGCCTCTATTGTTGACGCCTTACGCACACACACACGCACACACGGACGACGGACGACAAAGCCATGGCAATAGCTCAAACTTTACAAAGTAAAGTTGAGCTAAAAATGACTGGCAGCAAATTGTGTATACATAATTTTGGAGGTGAGATATCTAAGCCTAAGCAGACTACAAAGAAGATTTCCAAATTCATCGATATAAATTGCTGATCATTGGTGACCACTTTGGGATGGTTTCTCAATAACTTTTGGATAATACACACATCTTGAAATAATTCAGCAATTCTCAGCTAATACAGACTGTCATCATGACAGGCTTATTACAATTTCAGCTTGTCAGTTCATACCTTCTGCCTGTCACAGTAATACCCAATGCGATCATAAAAGTGTCATCACTCCTCAAATAAACTGAACTCATTCCTGTATATTACAAAACTGAGTAATTTATGATTCAATTGCCATAAGCCTATTTTAACCATTGTACATTCTTTTATGCTTTTGGCATTTCTGTGATTTATCATCAACTAAATTAGGGTCGGTCACAACTGCAGTCACAAAAGCATTTTTGTCTGTCATATTAAAATATTTGGGGGGTTCAACTTGTCAATGACAATGAAAGGCCAGTTATTTCGAGGCTTGATAATACAAACCTTGTCTGATAAATTACTGTCATCATGTGATAACATCTCAATCAGTCCACTGCGCGTGTTCCCAGGTCCATCCAACCCTTTCCGAGTATTCAGTTCTGATTTTAACCTTTGGTCATCAGATGCTGGCACTGCATGCATTCCCACCTCATCTTTAACAGGAAATTCATCTAATCCCTCCCTTTCACCTCTATCTGAGTGCAACGATTTCAGAGGCACTTTTGTAATATCTGTTATCTCATCCTCAGCTCTTCCTGTTGGGTAGCCAGGAATATTGGTTTGAATCCTGGCTGATGGTTTATTTTTCTCTTGAATAATGATTGGCAATGGCTCTGTTTGAAAAACAAATAAAACACTGATAGCATTAATGATGAATATAGCTGTTGATACAGCGAACACGATCAGGTACATTAAATGGACATGCCTCAATCAAAACCCAAAATTATGTATACACCTGTCAGTAAGCCCGGGGGGCTCGTGCACGTTTTTGCTCAAAAAGTGGGTACTGGGCTTACTCACGAGGACCGCCCCGTGAAAAAATTCAGTTAGCCTTCAGGTGCCAACCTACCATCATGTTTTATTCCAATACCAGATTTTTTTATTGAATAAAGATAATAATGTGTTTTATTTATATTTAATATTAAGAAGATAAAATCACAGGATAATAACCAGAAACAGTGATAGACAGATCTACACATTTGGGATCAATTTGAATAAGGATTTTTTGATTAATTTGTAAACACAATAGGGTTGTATGATGAGTTCACAAGTTAATTTAGTTACATTAATGCTTACTAATCAAGTTAATTCTTATAAAAACACAACAGTGTGATGCAGGTGAACTTACATCACTCTTCTGCATTATCAAAGGATCCTACAAAAACACCAAGTCATTGCTCCACATCCCATTGGATTTACTCTGATAGAGCAGACTTTCATTTTTAGAAAATGAAGGCGCGCATAGTCACGCTCGCTAGTTTTTGGGCCCAGGCGTGCAGTTTCTATCAAGATAAAATAAACAGCGGATTGCCGGAAATACATTCATAAATGCCGCGTAAATTGAATTAGTTAACTCACGATCGATGTCCAGTGAATCTCTTTGATGGTTTAACACTGCTTAATCCACTATCCATAAGCACAAGTGAATGTTACACACTATGTTTTATATTGTACATGCTCCTATACTAATTGTAATTCATAATTATTAATAAAGAATCAATTTAATACTCCGATTCCATGCTGACAGAATAATATCAACATCTCCCGGCCACGTGGTCTCGCTTTGATTTTCCAGGAATTTATGTGACGTCATAAGCCATACATAGAAATCATTCAAATGTATTTTTAGCTTCGAATCATTCAGACAGATTGTGCATTCGACACCGTGTGACCTCAAATAATTTACTGGTGTCGGGGATCAAACGTCGGGCGGGTTGATTGACACCGCACTGTGAATGGAAAGTTGTGGAATTGGTAACTAGGTCGCGACACCTTTGATCTCGCGACACATCACACAGGCATTCTCGCAACGCGGTAATAAAACGGAAAATGGGACACATTATTAACCAATCTCGTCTGGGTAGACACTGAAAATATCATTATCAGGTTCGGCCAACTTCACTCGCTGTATTTGGCCTAGGTGCGCAATCGATCGCTCGCTGGTGTTCAATTTCAGGCACGCGATGGTGCGCAACTGCGATCGCGCGCCTCAAAAATGAAAGTCTGATAGAGGTGTGAACAATAAGTGACACATCCTTTGATTTTATTAATTTAATACCTCTTTGACTGACCCAAAAATTATCCGATTGAACCGAAATTTTACCTAGACCTGTATTGCGATATTGGTAATACACAAAAAAACGGGTTTTGCAAATAAACAATCCAAAATCTGGAAACCAAAAAAAGTAGCAGAAAACCTGAATTTTCTAAGTCCAAAAAGGGGCGTAACTCTGGAAAAAATGGGCGGACGAAACCACGGCTATGGGGAAATCTTGTCCCCCCGGCTGCTCTATTGGCATACCAAAGATCAACTGAATTGAATTAGCGAAACCAAAGTTATGAGTTGAAACGTTCGTATGCCACAGAAAACTGAATTTTCTAAGTCCAAAAAGGGGCGTAACTCTGGAAAAAATGGGCGGACGAAACCGCAGTTATGGGGAAATCTTGTCCCCCCGGCTGGTCTATTAGCATACCAAAGATCAACTGAATTGAGTTAGCGAAACCAAAGTTATGAGTTGAAACGTTCGTACGGACGGAAGGACGGACGGACGGAAGGACAGACGGACGGACGGAGGGCTCCACTATATACCCCCAAATCTCCATCGGAGATCGGGGGCATAATAAGATGTGTATAATTCACAACAATATTAACACAAGTGTATACTAATTATACATCTTTATTATTTAAGAAAAACAACTGGAAAAAATAATAAAAGCACAGATGTGTATCTTCTCCTATTCTGCAGGATAGAAAGACATGATTGTATTCACTTTCAAATGTTCAAAAATGGGGGTGGGCTTATCTACGAGGACCACCCCATGTTTTGTTTAGGGTAAAAAACCCAGACTGTGCTTATCTTCGAGGATGGGCTTACTGACGGGTGTATACAGTACATAAATTGGTAAGTGTTATCTCAAAACATACGTCTTAACCTTTTCATGATGGGAGCTGCGCTGGTGTAGCATTAAAGATCCCTTGCCAGCACATTATCTTACATATGCGAGTCTCCCATAGGGAGCCTCGCATATATAAGAGAATGCACTGGCTTACAAGGTCACAGTAAATATTGTTAGGCCAATGCATTCTCTTATATATGCGAGGCTCCCTATGCATATATAAGAAAATGCATTAGCACAGCTTTTTCGCAAAATTTCAGGAAGCTCCAGTCATGAAATGGTTAATATATGAAGACTTTAATTTAAATTCAGGGAATACTTAATATTGTACAGGCAATACAAACTACATGTACAATTTTTAATTAGATTGCCCATAACTACCAAACTACCATTCATATAGTAGCTTATATCCGGTATCAGGTTGTTTTCTTTCCCATCATTAACCCTTTCATGACGGGAGCTGCACTAGTGCAGCATTGAAGATCCTGTGCCAGTACATTCCCTTATATATGAGAGTCTCCCATAGGGAGCCTTGCATATATAAGAGAATCCACAGGCTTACAAGGGCAAGGTAAATATTGCTAGGCCAATGCATTATCTTATATATGCAATGTGCCCTATGGGTTTTCGCAAAATTTCAGGAAGCTCTAGTCATGAAACGGTTATGGATAATGCAAAATCACTCTACTCTTGTGTCTGTTGAAAGAATCTCTGACAAATACTCACCATCTATTTGCTTTGGTTCAGTGAATGAGACCTTCATAGTTCCTGGTTTGGCTGTGACATCGTCCATTGATTTTGTAACCCAATCCTTTCTTTGTGTTTTTATCCGATCAAATAACTTTCGTAGGACAGTTTCTAGAAGAGAATCAGACTGTGTGTATAGTTAAATATTATTGAAAATATATCTAGAGCTGACAGAAAAGGTGGGACGCTATGCACAACAATGTATTCCCCAAGATTTAAGGGGGAAACTCATTAATATTCATGTAACCAAATAAAGCAATGTCTATAATTGCGATTCACACATAGATCTACACATGTGCGCCTGAGGTCTTGTAAACATGCAAGAGTGGTCAATCTTCCCCTTACCAATTTTAGTGCAATAAAATGTGTGTTTCAAGGTTTGCTTCACTGTACATGCAGAATACAAATTTCGCCGTTCAGATGCTATATAATAAAGAACAATGAAATGAAGATATAGTGATAAGCACGCTAAAATAATTATTATTCAGCTGTACCATCGTCATGTTGCATCATCTCCTTATCTAGAATATGTGTGTGCCATTTAATACTATATGATTACTCTACATTGTAAACGATCCTTATTTGGTATGTGACGTAATTATCCATAGGTTAGCTAAGGTTAGGAGAAAATACTAACTAGATTTAACCAATTTTGAATATCTTTGCAAAATACAATTCTATTGTGTATACTTGTCCTGTCTGACCATTCCCCAATTATGAAGATACGTACATTAGTTTTGATTTTGAACATATGACTTTGATCAGTTACAAGATACCCAATGCTAATGTGTAGTTTATTCAATAACTTCATGAGACTGCAGTCAAATACTGCGGGTGTGGCTTGTATGAAAAAGTTAATATTGATTGAACTTGCAGGAAGCTATTGATTGGTCAAGCAATGCGTCTTTGGATGTGCAAGTAATTTCATTGGCTCTATTCTCCTGTTTGAAATAATTTAAACCATGAGAGTACACAGACCATAAGTTGATTGAAATGAAAGACGGTCTAATTTTAACTAGACTGATAAATGGATAAAACCTGTTCTATTGGTTTTCCATTCCCATATCATGGTTCATGAGCAAACCAAAGATCATTTTAATCCAACCTATGATGACTGAGATGTTGTTAGTAAATGTTACTGAACCACGGGTGTACGTACATATGGACAGAACTCATTTCTATATCCTCCGCCAAACTTGCGGGGGAAAACTAAGAAAGCAGATGAAATGGTACCTGGTGGTTTGAACTGAGTGGTGCCTCCTGACAGTATGGTATTGGACACATCCTTCAGTATGCTGTGAGATGTAGCCAAGCTCCCGAGCTTCTCATCCACAGCAACCAGTGCTGTCTCGTCCATATTCTCACTCTCATCAGGCGACTCAGAGCTTTCTTTTGGAGGATGAGGATCCAAAGCCAGACTTAAATCTCCAATGAAGTCTAAAAAAGACACCAGACACATTGAATTTCAATTAATTGGGAGATGTTATGAGATTTGTGCATTATCTATTAACTTTATCTTGTCATGTATTTATGATGCCAAGAAAATTAAATTCCTTCCATTTACTGGTTTTAACTAAATACATGCAGCCTGATATCCCTTCATCATATTGCTCAGTCTGCTTAGAACTGAGGAAAATGCATCGGTATTGTTATACTATACCAATGCAATCGAGTAGGCCACTTCACATTTAGTTTAGGACAAAGTTCTGGACCTAAGGCTTATAATCAGGCTTGTCTGAGAGTGTTGGTTCTTCAATTTCCTGACTTGTTATATTATACACTAAAATCTTAACCCTATCTATACTAAATACTCATTGATGAGTAGTTCCCTTACAAAATGTTCTGATAATAACAACCATTTGTTGAACATATTATCTGAACATTTCCTACCAAAGAATATGAATCCTTCAGCACCTGTATTATCTTTTCGTCTGACTGTGGTCTGCTAAATATCCTGAACTCCCTTTCAAATTAATGATAATAGACCATTCCAATGTATACCTTTGTATATGCCTTTCTAGACAATAACATACACAATCTTGGAGTAAACAATATTTATTCATCCAAGATAATTGATATTAATTTAAAAATGGTATACATATTATATTTGATGAAGCCTGAGAGGGAAGAGGATTTGGCATTAAGTGCCAGGGCTCACAGTAATGCCCTATATAATCGCCTCCTTAACTACAGCAGAATTATGCATAATTATTCAGGATTTAGTCGGAAATATGGCTCTCAGTGAGAGCTTTCCGATGAATGGCAACAAGCCATATTTCCAACTAAATTCTGAAAAATTAACCATAATTCTACTGTGGTTAAGGAGTCGATTATTTATGGCATTACTGTATATGGAGCCATACCCAATCTTCAGATTTGTCTGTGTTTTGTTCACAGAATAAGGTATTTTTAGTCTTGAAATTGGGTTTATTAAAATGTTGTTGTAATTGAGGCCCAGAAGAGATACACTATCTTTCAACTTTTACCTGTATTCTTCATATACATGTTCTCAAATGCTTCTTCCATTTGTTGTTGCTCTTCTGCCTTTTCCTCTATCCTTTTGTACGGTGGTAAAAACACTTGTTTCTGAAAAAAAATAATCTATTTGAAGCAAAGATAAATGTGACGTAGTTCTCATCTATGTACAAACTGTTATTCAGTCCATATGCAGATTCCATACCTTACCATTACAAAATTGCCATGCGAATCAAGGATACCAATTGTGTCCAATTGATGCAACATTTGTAAATTCAGAAGTGCTGAATTACTACCCCCTGAATGCACTGAAGTATATATTTTACTGCATATCTTGATCATATACTGGTAGATAAATAAATCCTTTCCTGTATTTGCACTAAAATCTTCACCAATTAGTTTTAACTCTTATAGCAGTAGTATCATGTGATTCACTGGGAGTACTGTAGTCTAGAGATGAAGTACAGCAGAATAATCTTATGTATTTTACTGTAAATAGTCCATGCATCATTTAAGAATTTGGAGACAAATTTCAGGCTTGCAAATATGAGGCAAACAACCGTTCAGTTCACCTGGAGGTTATCTAAAATGAAAATGCTGAAAACAAAAACAGGTTACGCCAAAGTTTTATGTAGGTCTCGCGATAACTGATTGTCAACTTAATTTTTGCTCAATCAAGTCCCAAAACAAGACATTCAAAATTATTACGGTAGTTCACTGAGTTGCCCATCTGTAGTTAATAAGTTTGTGTAACTCTTCTGCTAACCTATGGTATGGATTACCTAAGCACAAACCAGGCAAACGGAAAATAGGTTACACATAATTTTTAAAATGCAGGCCTGAATTTTTTTTAAAGTAAGGGTCGGAGGGATTTTTTGGGGTAATGTGAATAAAATATCAAATCAAATGGAAAAATGTCAATGTGTGATCCACTTACAGCACAGTTAAGTTATAGCTCTCTTGCCAATTTATACAATGATCTGGGACTTGTCATTTGTCAATCACAGTGCATTGGCGCCAAAATAAACTTGTTTGTTATAATTGTTTCCAAAATTCCAGGTACATTCAGGTAGGTATGGATTTTTTTTTTAAAGACTATATATAGATCCTTAACACTGAAACTTTTCTTTCTTTGTATGTGAAGCCTGTTTATGTAAATTATGTGGGAAAGAACTCAATCCAGTTTGGTCAATAAAGTGACTAGTTATATCAATTTTGACAGTACATTGGCTGAGTATTACAAAATAGCAGATAGTCTCCCAAAATCAGATTAAGAAGTCACATTGCCACTGATCTTAGAACAACTATGTTAAATAGTATAATGAGTCAGGAAGGCTGTTATGTGATACTGGTGTGGTATGGTATAATATAAGTAACTATTTAGAGTTCACTCCATTGCAGTGGCTACCCAATAATAGCATACTGTATTAAAGCATGAGTTCCTTGTATGTGAACAATATTCAGCCTGCTAAAAATATCCCCCCCCCCCACAAAAGCTCAATGTTTGAATCCATACTAGTGTTACATGATTTAATGCCTACCTATCACTCAAATTTGACTACAGAATATGGAATGAAAGAATCTCTTGGCATATATGTACAAACTCATTTAAATTGTATTAACCAACACCCCTTCACATATCAAATTGGGTACATGGGCTCAAACATGGACCGTAAACCCAAAAGACCCTATTGTCAAGTTGTCCATTAATTTTGCTATGTTAATTCACGTTTTTCGATGTTTGTTGCCCATTGACTCTGGTTTGATGCATTCTGTGAGCATAATTGTCATACTTAATAAGGCCAATGACTCATTGAATTAAACTAAAAACTTCAACAAGTAGAAAATGGAAGATGATTTTGCATATTTTTCATCAGACATTCTGTCTGACAGATACAAAAGTGCACTGGACATAGGCCCTTTTTCGGCG
The DNA here is from genome assembly GCA_032622095.1 of Siphonodentalium dalli. Classification (NCBI taxonomy): domain Eukaryota; kingdom Metazoa; phylum Mollusca; class Scaphopoda; order Gadilida; family Siphonodentaliidae; genus Siphonodentalium; species Siphonodentalium dalli. The sequence continues at coordinate 153,971,683 of CP136066.1, read as the reverse complement.
GACATTGACCATGACCGGCCACTTATTTTGAGCCTTGCTTGCAAGCCAGTACATTCTCTTATATATGTGAGGCTCCCTATGGGAGACTCGCATATATAAGAGAATGCACTGGCACAGGATCTATAATGCTGCACCTGCTAATCATAACTTACAGGAATATCAGCGACAATCTTCTGCCTCCTCTCTCGGTCATCTCTCTGCAGAGCACTTAATTCATGTAAAATGTGATCATAGTCCTGGAATTAAAATAGAATATATATACAATATATGACACATAATGATTTATTTGCTATTTTTATCTGTTTTTGATTTTAAAGTTTTCTAGTTGCCCATTGTACCCTTCAGCTATCAAAATGTTAATCCTGTGTCACATATGTCAGGTAAATAATACTTTATTTCAATGGAAAAACACATCACCACCAACAATAAATGGAAAATAACAGGAAAGAAATTAAATGCAAACTGTCTTAAAGACATATTATGTGTGTATTTCACTACTTCAATCTAATCTTTTATGACTCAGCCACTACACTAATTTGAAGAATGTATCATTAAACTATTACTAGTATTGTCGAAAAATTCAACAGCAATGGATGTACCCTTATGTAAAACACAACATCTGAACTAAGCAAAAATGTAACAAATCGGCAATAAATATTGCTGGTGAGAGTCACTATATATTATTTATATGATAAAATGAAATGTGCCGGCAATTTTGACCTAAAATTAATTACACCTAGTTCGGGCAAGTTTATTTCGCTGCAAGCCCCAGTGGAGTGTTTGACATTACTTTAAAATTTCAACATCTCTAAATAACTCAATGCTGCATGTAAATCAATCACCATATGTATGATGACAGGTTGCAATATTTAAATCTAAAAGCAATTCAATGATGCTCTTCGAAAAAGATAATAGGGTCAACCAGAGTGAGGCTTTCAATGGACTAACTTAGGGAATAAAAAACTGCGAATAGGAATAGTGTGGCATTACCTCTTTGGAGGAACTAAACATATAGTAGTCACTAACATACTTTTCCAAATGATTCTGCACGTACATGATAATAAAACAATAAACTGTGTTTATGTGACAGTGCTATTTTATATACCAAAACAGTATATTCCTTTATTACATGCTACACATGTATACTAACTAAGTTATTATACCTAACTCACTAATATACATTTTATAGCTGCATTATCATTTCATTCCGCGTACTTGGTTCATTTCGTTCCATTCCGCGCTATTCCGCTCTTTACATTTTCCCTTCCCAGTTTGATTCCTGATCTCTATTTTGCTATTTCGTATTTCTATCTACGCCCAAATTCTCATCCACTAGTCTCTTTCTCTACCTTTATTTATCGCCTAATCTGAGATCTAACTGTCGGACACTAAGGTGTCTCAGCCAATCACAGGTAACTTTATTCGCCGCGCTTTTCAATTGATAATTAGCGTTCGAGTAGTGCACATCGTCAGTCTTGTTGACACTCAGTGTTTATCGTAAATTCTTCAAATGCCTTGAAGAATTCAGTTATAAAGTATAAGATGAATACTACGTTATGACATCTTGACCTATGTTCCTACGATATGGTATGTGATATTCTGTTATATGTTTTTACCCGTTATAATATCTTGTATTTTAATACTATTGTCTTCGTTTTGGAAGTTTAGAATTACATCACATTTGCAATATATATTTGCCCAATAGTTTAGGGATGTTGGAAATCGCACACTGCGTTCATAATCACCCTTTTATACTAGCATGTAGGTTTTATTTCTAACTGTTCGTTACAGTTAGGATTGTGTCAAATAGTTGTTTATATCGACAATAGGGAAGTTGGTTTTTGACACAATCACATTTCACATATTTATTTATATCCATTCTGGATATATATTTTGGTAGCAACTACAATCTATGTATTTGTTCACCAGGGTCCTTTTTTCTCGTTGGACATCTCTGGATTGATGTCTGATGTGAGATGTCTGATGTTTGATGTTGTTGGATGTCTAGCTGTCTGTATAGATGTATGTGATGTCATCCATGTGTCTTGTGATGTTGGATTGTGTTCCGTTTAGTATTGCATGATGATGAGTATCAAATAAATGCATGATGAAGACTTTTAAAGGTAGGCTCAGTTTACCATAGACCCTGCCAGATTATCAAGACTCAGAGCCCCATAAATGTTTGTGATATAGCGACATGGTTCACTAAAGACCCACCCCTGTGCTCTACCACAATGGCACCCACGTGTATAGCTTTAATCTCTGAGTATAGTGTGGAACTTTGAAATTGGCGTGAAAATTGGAACTTTGTGAAAATTCGTGTTTTCGTGTTTCAAAAAACTGTGAAAAATGACAATCAGGATTTCTGGAGATATTCAGCGTTGGATTGGAAGAGACAATAAGATTTGAACAGTCTTATGCTTAAAAATGCATAAAAACATAAATTATGTTGAAAATTTGATAAATGTTGTTGAAAATTTGAAATTTTCATGTTATTCAGTGAAAATTGGAAACACATTGTTTTGGTGTGGCTGTATTCCTTTAAACGTGTAATGATGTCTAAATTTTTGTATTGTCAGCTCTGTTTAGTCGTTTTTAGTGTTTGGGCAAAGTCCAAACTTTAAATTCGATTTGTCATTCTGCCAATATTTCGTGGTCCGGATTTTGGTAAATTGAAACCCGGTAAAGTTGTGTTTTCCGGAATTTGGTAGTCCGTGGTTTCGTTTTCGTTTCGTCAACTGGATCACATATTTTATTGGTCAGAACAGGAAGTACACAAGGTAAACAAAGTAGCACGTGTTAGTTTGTTTTGATAAATCTTCTGACCAACTTTACTTTCTTTAGTATCTTTTCAAAGCTAACAGTTAGCTTTTATTTAGGTAATTATAGGAGTAGTTAGGTATATAATATATCCGTCCAGCCACACATTATGTGTATTGTATGCTGTCAAAGTTTTTTTTGACTAAAATATTGTCATAAAGTGACATTAGTTGTCAAATGTATAAACAGCATAGGCCAAATGTCAGCTTGTTAAATGCAAGGTAAATTTCATTGCAAATTACTGGAGATTTTCTGAAACCGAAATTGATCGAGAATATTTCAAATTTCTTGACATTCGGTCATCACTTTTTTGTGACGGTGTAATAAATACTTTTTGTCTCCAACATTATGCAATGCAATTCTGACTTTGCATTAATAAGTTAGTAGTTTTCAGACCCGGTGTTGGACAAATTGTCCCAACTAGTTCTGGTAGTACAAGCAGGTGTTGTCATCTTGGTTTGTTGATAGTCATGACATGGTAAGTTGGTGTCGGAGTCTGCAGTCGTCGGAGTCTCAGGTTAACGGTGAGTCAACCCTGACCCCTCCCCTGCCACACCCTCTTTCCCACTAAATTTTTTTTTGTGAGCCAAGTACGCATCGCGCTTGCTTTCATCTCATTTCATCAGATAGGTGCATGAGTTAATTTGTCGCGACACTAATTAGGTGGAAGTTTAACTTAACCAAACTAATTAGTAGCAGTTGTCGGCAAGAAAACTTGCAAATTTTCAGCCAGTCCACACTTAGCATGCAAGCGGAAGTGAAATTTGTATTCAAATTTTCAGACGGCGGTAAATTTATAGTGCGACAATAGGTGATTGTAAAAATCTTTATTGATTTTCAGTGACTGTGAATTGTGATTTGAGAATTTTGTAGTTGACGGTGGAGTATATAGCTCGAAAATAGGCGATTTTTCAGAGCAAGTTCGGAAAATAATTTTTCGAATCAACTTTCAGTTGACGGTGAACTTTAATGTTCATATGTGTTGTTGCGTCAACACGTGAATGATTATATTTCAGTTTTGTCGCCGGACAGCACAATTAACTTGAAATTAGGTGACTTGTTGGTGACGTCGTGGAAAATTAATTTATTTTTCCATTGTTGAGTTTGTAGTTTGCGATAGATCAGGTTAGATCTGACATTGAAATTTTTTCAGTTGACGTCAGATAGCGAGCGGAAATAGGTGACTTGAATATTTAATAGCAGATTAATTTTGAATTTTGATGCGACTTGTAGGTATTCGCTTGGTAGTTAAATTGTAGGTGACTTACAGTTGTCTGAGTTACAGCAAACTTGAGAAATTTTTATTTTTCAGAAATTTACTTACGTAGTTGGACTTGAGAATTTTTCTTGAATTAAATTTTTCCGCTGATTTTTTTTTTCCGCAGGTTCAATTACAAAATGAATTATTTTTTTCAGTGATTTCTGAGTTGGTAGGCAGAAAATACTTAGGTTTTTCTGTATAAATTTCAACGCGTCGGTTTTTCAGATATTGAGTTTAGTCTATTTTCGCTTGACGTTTTCAGCGTTCAGCAAGGTTATTACTTTGACCTTTACACTTAGTGATTTTTTTCCCCGAATTCTCTTGTAGGTTTCGACTTGAATTATTTTTTAATCCAGTTAGTTAAAGCGACATTTGTTTTTTTCAGAGATATTTCTTAGAATTTGTAGGTCGATCGTGGTTGAAATACTTTCAAATTTTTCCTAGCTACTTGCAAGTTAGTGGAAGATGGCTTCACAGATTTCAGAGGAAGTTATGTTGAAGATACAGGCTGAGATATTGGAATTGACAGTTCGGATAGAGGAGTTGAAGAGAAATAGTGAAAATAGTTATAATAATTACAGCAATGATGATTATTACAGAAATGATAATTATAACAGTGGTTATAACTCTTACTCCAGACGGCGTGCGCAGAGATATCGGAATAGGAATCGCAGAAGGCAGTATACTGAGAGAAGCGATAATGCTCATTATTTTCAGAAGGAGTCACATAATGTTTCAGATGAGAGAAATGATTATAGTAATCACACAAATGATAGGTTACAAGGAGAGTATGTATCTGGTAGATACACCGGATGTTGGAAATGTGGTGATTTAACGCATAAAGCATTTGGTTGTAGGAAAGGTGGATACTATCGCTACTATGATAGAAATAAATTTTTCCGTCCACAGGATAGATCCCGGAGATTTATTAACAAATCCCAATTTGTTAATGATTCCAGTAAGGAACATTGTATAAATGGAAATGCTACAGAGTCAGATGTTATTGTTTCAGGTTACAATACTAAGGCTCTTGTTGATACAGGTTCGACTTGCTCCACAATTTGCGAGCAATTTTACAGCACTTTCTTGAAACATATTCCTTTGCAGCCCTTGTCTGTTATACTTAATATAGAGTGTACTGATGGCAAGAAACTTCCTTATCTTGGATACATTCAGTGTCCTATTACAGTTCCTTCCTTAGGACAAGATTCCAGTAAAGAGTTCATTTTTCTTGTAGTGCCAAACAGTTCTTATAACATGTCAGTGCCAGTTTTGTTAGGAACTAATATCCTTTCAGAATTCATGCAATTGTGCAAAGATGCACATGGTAACAGATTTTTACAGAATGCAAACTTGTCATCATCTTGGTTCATGGCATTCAGATGCATGATTTCTAGGGAGAAAGAACTTGCTAAACACAACTTTGTTCTAGGTCATGTAAAGTCTGCTGAGAATACTCATGTTATTCTCCATCCTAATACTAAGAAAGTTGTTACTGGTTTTATTGATCATAAGATTCCTTACCAACCCACATGTGCTATTTTGCAGCCTCTTCCAGATGATGAGCGGTTCAAATTTTTAGAGATACAGTCAATTCCAATTAATCGAATAACGGTTAATCAAATAATTCGTTTATTATAATAATATTTCGGATTCCAAAACCATTTTAATAGTACATCTGTATTTTTTAATTGCTTATTCGAATAGACTCCCGATGGGACTATCGCTTAATAGAATAGAAAATTCGCAAAAATGTGCTCTGAAAGTCGTTATTTTCGTGCATTCTAGAACTCAGTTGAAGGTATTTCATCCAAAATATTATAGTTTATGTCAAGAAACCGCAGACAATCGTATTAGATCGAAAATGGGTGACATAAAATGTTTCAAAAGCGAGTGCTTTACGGTCATAAGTTACTATAAGAAAGTGATTTTTCAATTAAATGTGAATATTAAAATATTATAATAACACTTGTCTTGTTGTTTTATTGCCCAACATTCCCATAATTTACGCCATGATGATGATGATAAGGTGATTTGAGGGTCTAATAATTCACGCCATAAATGACAATATTAAATTTTGTAAGCAGTGCGGGTAAATCCCGCATCTATAGTCTATAGTTTATATCAATAAACCCGAAGCTTTATTCGTGACGTTGTCCACGTAGAGGATGAACAACATTACAATAGCGACTAATTGCATGTTTAACAAAAGCCAGTACTGTAGTTGGACAGACACATGTTAGCGACTCGGTTCTTTTGTATTTGATGTCTGAACATGCATAAAGAATTAGACTGTACAAACCGTTTTGTTCGTTTCACACTCTATGGCGCGAACAAAGGATTGTCCCATTAATGATGACAGCGTGTTTGTTTAAGTATTTGTTTGAGTACACCCGCTAACAAAGGGCAAATTAACGTGTCACTTGTAAAAACAAAACCAGGGCTATTATAAATGCTATGCTGTGGGTACACCAGTCATAATTACTCAGTCATTATGAACTCGAAACGAAAGCGCAACGACCTCTCCCTGGCTGATAAGTTTGAAGTGATTAAGTTACTAGACCAGAAGTTTTCTCAGACTGAAATCGCGAAAAAGTTAGGTTGTTCGCAATCCCAAGTGTGTCAAATCAACAAGAAGAAGGATGACATCAGGCAGAAATTGGAGTCTAAAATCAACCCGCTAATGAAACGACAGAGAACCGGCAAAGCTGCAGATGTTGAGAAGGCTCTCGTTACATGGTTTGACAACACCCGACACCGAGACATTCCAATGTCTGGCGAGTTGCTGGCGGAGAAATCCATGGATTTTGCCAAGCTACTAGACAAACCGGCATTCGTCCCCACCAGTGGCTGGCTATCCAGGTGGAAGAAGAGGAACGATATCAAGTGGAAGCGATTCCACGGCGAAAAGAAGGACGCCGACCTCAAAGCATGCGACGAGTGGATCTTGGCGAAACTGCCCCCATCTTAGAAAACTACCAGCCCTGCGACATCTACAACGCCGACGAGACTGGGCTCTACTACCGAGCTCTCCCCAGTGGAACCCTTGCCAGGAAGTCGGAAGCCTGTAGCGGAGGAAAGAAATCAAAGGATCGATACACCGTGCTGGTTGCCTGCAACATGGATGGTACCGACAAGCGAAAACCCCTGGTCATCGGCAAGTCCAAACAGCCCAGATGCTTCCGTGGAAAGAAGGTCCTACCAACGACGTACCGAAACAACGCCAGCTCCTGGATGACAGGCATCCTCTGGAATGAATGGGTAAAAGACTTTGACCGTGACATGCGCCGACAGAAGAGGAAGGTGATCCTGCTTATCGACAACTGCCCTGCCCACCCATCGACATGCGGCGACGAACTAACAAACGTGAATGTAGAGTTCCTCCCAGCCAACACCACGTCCCTCATCCAACCCTGCGACCAAGGGATCATCGCCAATCTGAAGGTGTTCTATCGGAAGAAGATCGTCAGGAAAGTCATCTCCGAAATCGACAGCGACGACACCACTACAGCCGGGCAGATAATAAAGAAACTGGATCTCCTAGAGTCAATGCATCTCCTGAACAGCAGCTGGAACGACGTGAAGCCCAACACAATTAAGAACTGCTTCGCTAAGGGAGGATTCAAAAAGAAGGACAACGACGATAACGACGACCAGCCTGATACGACAATTGACCCTCTCTCCGACATCGGCACCATTCCCGACAGCATCTCAACTGAAGCTCTCGTAGAGTTCATCACCACCGACAAAGAAATTGAATGCTACAGTCTACCCACCGACCAAGAAATCGCCGACGAAGTAAAAGCAAACACCGACGACAATGACGACTCCGACGACGACTCCGATGAATACAAGGTCCCCATCATGCCGATGCAGTGTACACAGGGGTTCAGCGATATTCGGCAGTTCTTAGAAGAAAACCTCGAGGAGAAGGACGAAATGGACTGGGCAGCCTTTTACAAAATCGAGAACCTATTCCAGTCTCTGATTTCTAAACGCCAACGCCAATGCAAAATAACCGAATTTGCGTCGTGGATACCATGAACACTTTATTATATTACTGTTTATATTGTCACTGTTATTTAATTTTTATCCGTTATATGTTTTAAAATAAATAAAATCATGTTCTATATAAATGGTCTTCCTCAATCACTATATGTGCTTCTATCAATCAAAGGTGAATAACTCTAACCAGTCAATCGATCAAAGGTGAATAACTCTAACCAGTCCTTCAATGTAAACATTGAACACGTGCTTTTATCGATCGATGTTTTTACAATTTTCCCTCGGTAAAAAGTAACAACAAACACACAATCTGACAATGGTATTACAAATATTTTAATATTACATGAAACAATCAATAAAGAGAACAATATTATGGAGTAAATACACATTTAATAACATGTATTTAAAAGTTTTTATATCAAACAAACATCGGTCAAGTCAGTGGTACAACTCGAAATTACGAAATTACGAAATCGTCAACTCGAAATTACAACGTTTTGGTGCAAATTCGTCTAATCAAATAATCGGCTATTCAAATAATAAATTGCTGCACCGAGCATATTCTATTAACCGAAATCGACTGTAGGTCCATATATTGTGAAATATGATTTCAAGAGCACTGATATTGTTGATGTTCACTTGTCAAATATTTCTTCTAGGACTATTAGTATAGCACCTAACTCTGTTATTTGTCAGGTACAGCCAGTCTCTGTTGAGCAAGATATTGAAACCTCCCCAGGTTCAGAGACTACCTCTTCATTTCTTGATAAAATTACTATTGATGTTTCTTCTCTTGATGATGTAAAGGATATATCTGTTGCATTGAATCTCATCAAAGAGTTTTCATATGTTTTTTCACAGCATGATCTTGACTTAGGTTTTTACAGTGCAGTTAAGCATAGGATCGACATGTATGATTCTACACCTTTCAAGGATCGTCCGAGACGTTTACCTCCAAGCATGATTGATGAAGTGAGAAATCATCTTCACCAGTTGTTAGCTGCCGGCATTATACGCCGATCTCACAGTCCATATTCTTCTAATGTTGTTTTAGTTAGGAAGAAGGGTTCAAATGACCTTCGCATGTGTACAGACTTTAGAATTTTAAATAAACGCACTATTCCAGATAATTATGCACTCCCTAGGCCTGAAGACCTTTTTGATTACTTAGCAGGTGCCAAGTACTACTCAGTTCTCGACCTCAAATCTGGTTTTCATCAATTGGAGATTGCGGAGGAGCACAAAGAGAGAACTGCTTTTACTGTTGGAGGTCTAGGTTTCTATGAATATAATAGACTTGCATTTGGTTTGAACAATAGTCCTTCTAGCTTTCAGAGAATGATGGAAGACTGCCTCGATGGTCTTAACAGGAATATATGTAATATTTATGTTGATGACGTCATTGTATGGTCAAAATCTGTTCCGGAGATGTTGGAGCGACTTAGACTTGTTTTTGACAGGCTCAGAGAATGCGGTTTGAAACTGGCCCAAGCAAAGTGTAAATTTTTCATGCGCCGTGTCTCATATGTAGGCCATGTAGTTTCAGAGAAAGGTATCGAGACGGATCCTGCGAAAGTTGACAAAATTGTCAACTGGCCAGTTCCCAAGAACTCTGATCAATTGCGATCATTTCTTGGCTTTGCAGGGTACTACAGAAAATATTGTCCAAATTTTTCCAGGATTGCTAAGCCCTTGACAGATTTACTTCCCCCTACAAATACAAAGAAGCCAAAGAACAAGGTTAAATCCTCTTTTACAGGGAAATGGAAATGGGAGCATGAGCAGCAGTCTGCATTTGATACTTTGAAAGATCGTCTTTCTAATCCCCCCATTTTAGGTTACCCCGATTACAGCAGGCCCTTTGAAGTCCATACTGATGCGTCCCGTCATGGTTTATGTTGTGTCCTTTACCAAGAGATCGATGGCGTGAAGAGAGTTATTGCGTATGGCAGCCGAGGAACCGCAGCAACAGAAAAGAATTACCCGGCACATAAGTTAGAATTTTTAGCTTTAAAGTGGGCAGTTACAGAGAAGTTTTATGACTATTTATATGGTAATTATTTTGTAGTGTATACTGATAACAATCCTTTAACATATGTTTTAACTTCAGCCAAATTAGATGCTACTGGACAGAGATGGTTATCAGCCTTAGGTTCTTTTAAATTTGATATTGTTTACAGACCCGGTAAATCTAATACCGATACAGCTGCCTTATCTAGGTTGGATACACCTACTTCAGATATGATTACAAACGATTCAGTTCAAGTTATTTGTAATTCATTACAGGTTCAGCAACCTTTTGTTGAAAGTTTATGTTGCAGCACTGATGTTTTAAATTCTGTTCAAGATGATGTAGGTCATGATCTTGATGAAATGAATTATAGGGATTGGAGAAGATTGCAGGAAAGAGATGATGTATTGTCCATATGGTTATCAGCCGTGAGAAGAAATAGTTGCCCAAAGAGAAAGTCCCTTCCCCCTTCTAAGCTTCATTCAGCATTTTTAAGACATTTTTCTAAGCTTAGGTTGCAGCGAGGAGTTCTTTATAGAGAGTCCACTTTTAATGGTAAAACCACCACTCAGCTTGTTTTACCACATTCACAGATTTCTTTTGTTCTAAAATCATTACATAATGATATAGCACATCCAGGTCGTGACAGAACAGTTTCACTTGTGAAAGAAAGATTTTATTTTCCAGGTATCGACAGTGCTGTCGATGATTGGATAAAACATTGCCATATATGTTTACAGTGAAAACTAATCCGAATTTCAGAGCCCCTTTGGTATCCATTACTACTTCTCAACCTCTTGAACTTGTTTGTATTGATTTTCTTACTCTTGATTGTTCTAAAGGTGGTTACCAATATGTTCTTGTTATGACAGATCATTTTACTAAATATGCACAGGCTTATCCTACAAGGAACATGAATGCAAAGACTACTGCTGATGTATTGTTCAACAATTTCTTTATTCATTATGGTTATCCTCAACGTATTCATAGTGATCAAGGTGCTACTTTTGAATCTCAACTTATTTCTGAACTTTGTCAGCTTTGCACACTTTAATCGCACACTTATTAGTATGTTAGGTACACTTAATCCTGACCAGAAACATGACTGGAAATCTCACATAGGTCCTCTTGTGCATGCTTACAATTGTACTAGGCATGAAACTACTGGTTTTGGTCCACGGTTACCTCTTGATGTTTTATTTGGTCTGAATAAACCTGATTCCGATCAAACTTCTTACTGTGATTATGTTTCAGATCTTAGACAAAGACTTTCTGATTCTTACAGATTAGCATCCAAATCTATGTCTGGTGCTCAGAGTAGTAATGCCAAATATTATAATCGAAAGCTTCGTGGTGCAACTGTACATGTAGGTGACAGAGTCTTAGTAAAGACATTAGCTTTCGAAGGCAGACATAAATTGGCAGATAAATATGATTCTGAAGTATACACTGTTAAATCTCAACCCAATTCTGACATTCCTGTTTTTAATTTAGAAGATGACAGTGGAACGCAAAGAACTTTACATAGGAACCACTTGTTGCCTATTGGTTCTTTACCCTTTGACTTTCCAGTTGACGACCAAGCCCTTAAATCTCCTCTTGAACAGAGAGATGCTGAAGTCCCAAGTGTGGATCCTCTCATCCCACCTGTACGGCCCCCAGAGCCTAAGGTGCGGAAACGTCATATTCCAGGTACTGGTAGTGATACTTCACGTGATGAAGTTCGTGATAACCATATTAATGGTTCAGACCATATAGATGGTTCAGATGAAGAGTCGGTGATTTGTTTTGTTCCACAGGGCGTTGCAGGTATAAAATCTGCTCCTAATGCAGTGGACAGTTCAGCTCCATCTCGTCGGGGTGACGACTTTCCTGCGAGATTGAAAGCTGGTGGTATTTCTTCTTCCTGTGGTGACGACCGCACTCAAATAGATGAGTTCAGGGAAGTTAGAACTGATGTCGGTGATGACAGTAATATTGTTGATATTTCAGCTACACAGGATTCGACAGGTCAACTTGAACTTCGTTCCACAGGTGATAGCAATGATGAGGCTGATGAGAATAGTGATGATGAAGTTGTTGATATTACCCGTGTACCTTTAGCACCTATTGCAGAAGATACTGTTGTTGTTGATGGTAATGTTGATGGTGCGAAAGCGAATGTTTCAGGTGATGATGATGCCTCGAGTAGTAGTCAGAGTGGAGATAGAGAAAGAATTTCTCTTTCAGATTCCAGACGGAAGCCAGTACCTAGGAAATCTAGCAGAGCAAAGAAGCCTCCATCATGGATGGGTGACTATGTATCTAATACCATCCAGCCCATTTCAGATGGAAAAGATGAGTATAAGAAACAGCTTTTGCGTAAGCTGATGCAAGATCAGATTTGCACCAAGGTTTCTCCAGATGTTTTTCAGTATATTTTGAAAACTATCTTGGATGAATAAGATTTTCATTTTCAGTTCAGTTCACTTATATTCAGTGATTCCATATTACTGATATGTCAGTTTCAATGGTGTGTGTATACATTGGACATAGGCATTGTCCTGTTGTGTTAGTAATGCATACCATGTTCCTGTTTTTAATATTGATCCTTTTATAAATTATGTATTGATATTAGGTATTGTTAGGTATCACTTATCATCTTCGTACGATCAGAGATATTTCCAGTTATTCCAGCTGACGATCCAGTGTAGAGCAACGACTCATATGAGGTACCAGTTTTCAAGGAATTCTATTTTTTTTTTATATACTCTGTGAGATGATAAAGTGTTCCTTTCTATATATGATTATGATTTTAACATATTTGTGTTGATTGTTGTGTATTCATGATTGAAGTTCTCAGATAGGACCGCCAGTGTAAATCAGTGATGATTTCATTTCAGCGGTATTGTGTGATATATTCACATTGTTTACTGTCTACGCCAGATAGTGAAGAGTCAGTTCAGTTGATTAAGTTGCAGTAATATAATGCTGATATTTGATTTCAGTTTTGAAGATAGGTCGGTGTCAAGGTTATCTCTGTGTATGAGAATGTTATAGATGATAATTTTCCATTATCAGTTGCAGAGTTTGAAGGTCATGTCAATTAGCGACATTTCCTTTCAGTATTTGTTTAAATGACTAGGGAGTCATTTTGTCAACAGAGGGGAGAGTGTGACAATGCTATTTTATATACCAAAACAGTATATTCCTTTATTAAATGCTACACGTGTATACTAACTAAGTTATTATACCTAACTCACTAATATACATTTTATAGCTGCATTATCATTTCATTCCGCGTACTTGGTTCATTTCGTTCCATTCCGCGCTATTCCGCTCTTTACATTTTCCCTTCCCAGTTTGATTCCTGATCTCTATTTTGCTATTTCGTATTTCTATCTACGCCCAAATTCTCATCCACTAGTCTCTTTCTCTACCTTTATTTATCGCCCAATCTGAGATCTAACTGTCGGACACTAAGGTGTCTCAGCCAATCACAGGTAACTTTATTCGCCGCGCTTTTCAGTTGATAATTAGCGTTCGAGTAGTGCACATCGTCAGTCTTGTTGACACTCAGTGTTTATCGTAAATTCTTCAAATGCCTTGAAGAATTCAGTTATAAAGTATAAGATGAATACTACGTTATGACATCTTGACCTATGTTCCTACGATATGGTATGTGATATTCTGTTATATGTTTTTACCCGTTATAATATCTTGTATTTTAATACTATTGTCTTCGTTTTGGAAGTTTAGAATTACATCACATTTGCAATATATATTTGCCCAATAGTTTAGGGATGTTGGAAATCGCACACTGCGTTCATAATCACCCTTTTATACTAGCATGTAGGTTTTATTTCTAACTGTTCGTTACAGTTAGGATTGTGTCAAATAGTTGTTTATATCGACAATAGGGAAGTTGGTTTTTGACACAATCACATTTCACATATTTATTTATATCCATTCTGGATATATATTTTGGTAGCAACTACAATCTATGTATTTGTTCACCAGGGTCCTTTTTTCTCGTTGGACATCTCTGGATTGATGTCTGATGTGTGATGTCTGATGTTTGATGTTGTTGGATGTCTAGCTGTCTGTATAGATGTCATCCATGTGTCTTGTGATGTTGGATTGTGTTCCGTTTAGTATTGCATGATGATGAGTATCAAATAAATGCATGATGAAGACTTTTAAAGGTAGGCTCAGTTTACCATAGACCCTGCCAGATTATCAAGACTCAGAGCCCCATAAATGTTTGTGATATAGCGAAATGGTTCACTAAAGACCCACCCCTGTGCTCTACCACATTTACATAGCTTTCGACAATGGGACCTTTATCACCTGAGTGTACTTTTGTGACATTTGTACTATTCTATTCTATTTTTATATTTGACTTAGCATGCATCTAGTTTCGACCTAATGTACATATGTTGAAAAGAGGGTATGCTACAAAAGCAATGTTTATAGTTAATTCACACTCTTATGTATGGGGAATCAGACCACGTCCACATCTAGGGTTTCCGCCAGGGGGAAATTAATGAGTCCGTACTGGAGAAACACATAACGCGACGGGACGACCATGGTTCGTCCCGTCGGGCGAAAATTTTGTTATTTGACACTGAAAACTAGCAATTTCCTTGAACATAAGAGTCCCACAAAGCAACGTGTATATTACGCAAGTCAATCATTTCCGTGGGTGCTTTAATTCTGCTGATGGTGTCCAGATAATCAATCAATTAGTTACGCACGTAAGACTGTCGTCTGATTGACGACTATATATTAATGAACAAGCTACGAGTTAGTGTAAATACAAATGTATACAATAAGATTCCGACAGGTATAATGAATCTAAACATTTACAAAGCATCCATGCATTGACCAATAATAGATAGCAAGGAGAATTGAATAAAGTATTTCCTAGAATTTCAAGCAGCTTCTGTGAAAATGAAATTGACAGCTAGGATATACCCTGTCAATGTAAAACTATTTGTGCGCTGTGACGTCATACGGCAGGGTTTGTCTGCAGGAGATATTTATAGCGGCAGAATACGAATGGTAGCGACATCTTTCACTCGGAATGCATAGCTTGTTCAATAGTCTCTATTAGTCCATAAACTGACGACCGCAATTGCTTATTATGCGTATATTGCCATGCATAGTCAACAAAACCCCAAATGATTTATTTCACAATAATACGGAACCTGTCCCGAAATCAGTCTTTATAGTGGGAATTCATAGTGACAAGTTAACAACACCATTACATACATGGAGGATAAAGACAAACACATACCCCCTCCCCAATATGGAGATAAAGTCAAAGTACGGTAAATAATAGTTGCATTGTCCCGCCTGGGTCCCCAAGCACAATCAACGACGCACATGTTCACATTTCCCGCCAAAATTATAATTTATAACACGCTGGCTAAAACTCTGTTCTGTACCTCATGGACTCTGCAGAGGGACCCATTAATTATGTACCATACGATAGCACGGGATCTCGGAGAAGGAGTAGTTTCATTCATGAAAATCCCGAGCATAAAAATGTCCCGACTAAGCAATTCGGCATTCTTTGATCAAATTATGTAATCGTAGGATATCACAGCTGGATATCACGGGATTTTCGAGCATGAGTAGTTTCATCCTGTGCACAAAAATATGCATACTCAGCAGACTGCCGGCATTCTTTGATGTTACCGCGACATGTATTACGCTGTATCTAACGTTGCTATTTGACCCGCATTTCACCAGTATTCTGTTTAACCCCCGAACTCTCGTTGCAACCGAATTTTTTTTACGACATATTGCGACTGACATTTGGTATATGTATGAACCAAACAGATAATCTGCAAGGGGAATGAGGCCGTCCTACGGACGCTGAGCCGTACTAACGGAAACCCTGACATCAGAAGACGTAAATTATGTTCGCCTCGACTATGTAGCCGGAACTATAAAACAAAAGCATCATGACAAATGTTGAAAAGGGGGTATGCTACAAAAGCCCCAACTTTTTTCAACTAATGGAATATAGGACGGGTGGCATGCAATACATGGTAGCTGCGAGGGTGCAGCATTAAAGATCCTGTGCCAGTGCATTGTCTTATAAGTGAATTTACTGAATTACATGATCGAGGTAAATATTGTTAAGCTAATGTATACTCTTATACTTGTGAGACAAGGGTTAATGACCGAACTATTTGTTAGCTTCTTCATTGCTGGGTTGCTTATGATGGCATAATGCTCTATGCGCCCTACTGACTGAGGCATCGGGGGTCTCCATCAGAATACTCACATGGTCTAATATCTCCTTCTCTAGAGCATGGATGTGCCGAACTCTCGCTTTCTCCATTCTAGACTGTTCTGTCTGCCTCTTTTCCTCGTCGAGCTCATCAATCCGTGCCTGCTCCTCTTCAGCCGCCAGCTTAGCATCCTCCTGATACAAAGTAACAAGAGAGTTATGTTTGAACTAGGTGATTCCCCGTCAAAAATGACGGGTGACAAACATGACATGCAGGAAAATCGTGTGAAGAATTAGTTTAAGCTGATAATAAACGCTCTTGATTGCTAATTATAAGTGCCTTTGAGTCATTTGAGGCCAATAGCACCTATCCCGTGACATTTCCTGTGTCTTGTTACCTCTGTGCACCAATTTTCCCCACATATTTTCTGAGCTGATAATAAACGCTCTTTATTAATCATGCAATTTATCAGTCCCCCTTTAAGTCATCTGAAGTCGGAGGTGCCTATCCCATGAAATTCCCCTGGCCATGTGATCAATGTGTACTAATTTTCCTACATATATTCTAAGCTGATAAATTTTACTCATATTTGCCCCTTTAAGTTGTCGGAGGTAAAAAATGACGGGTGACATGCAGGAAAATATCATCACCACTGATAATGGTATAAAGAAAGTTGGCAAACAGTGCTTGGAGTTTGTCTGGAATTTATGAAAATGTAAGCATTATATCAGTTAAAATATCGCCTTGAAAACCTTTGGGAAATGTGTTATATTGTCTTGTACCAATTGGCCTGAAATTTTGCATGTTGTATTCTAAGATGTGCCTCAGGATATGGTCAAAATTTGGGTGCAAAAGGGCATGGGGATGATATATCGTCAAAATCGTGACAGATAAACACACATACATATACAGACAAAGACTTGGCTTTTATATGGATAGATTAGGGCGGCAATGATTCATCATTTCGATGCATCACCAATTATTATTCAACAAATTACATTGTGAGGGTCTGTTGTGATGTATCATGATTTATGAAATCCATTCTTTTTCACTCAAAGTTCTGCATTGTTGCAGCTGGCTTATATTCCCTGATTTAAATATTCACTTCTGCTTTTTCCATAGCATTACATGCTCCATCCACTGAATCAATTTACTCATGAACCTATGACCAATTAGGGTGCAGTATTTGACAGCCATATTTCAATAACGAATAAGGTTTCAGAGATCACCGAACATTAATGACGCTCAGACTAATAGTCAATCAATCTGTCATATGGCTAACTTGTATTATGATCAGCTAATTTAACAGATGGGTATTTTTCTGTAGATTTGGTTTTGAAGTTTTATATTTTCATCAAGAGCCATAGAAAAATGAACTAATATTGGTTTTATGATATTACGATCCATTATCTATGTTCTACCCACAGAAAAAACGGCAGTATAAATAGACTATAGTTTACTGTTCTCAGTAACATACTATTTTTCTCCTCGAGTGAGATGCGGAGGATTATTTTCATGACGCTCTATAATCATTGCATATCACGAGAGGAGTAACATTATACGCTTCTCAGAACAGTTAACCCTTTCATGATGGGAGCTGCACTGGTGCAGCATTAAAGAGCCTGTGCCAGCGCATACTCTAATATATCTCCCATAGGGGGCCTCACATATATAAGAGAATGCAATGGCTTACATAGTCAAGGTAAATATTGTTAGGCCAATGCATTCTCTTATATATGCGAGTCTCTCTATGGGAGAATCGCATATATAAGAGAATACATTGATACAAGATTTTCTGGAAGCTCCAGTCATGGAATGGTTAATACAACGAAGTGGGAGCCGAGACTTGCCCTTTAACATTAACCCTTTCATGATGGGAGCTGGGTTGGTACAACATTAAAGACCCTGTGCCAGTGCATTCTCTTATATATGTGAGTCTCCCATAGGGAGCCTCGCATATATAAGAGAATGCACTGGCTTACAAGGTCAATGTAAATATTGTTAGGCCAATGTGTTCTCATATATATGCGAGGCTCCCTACAGGTGGGAGAATCGCATATATAAGAGAATACATTGGCACAAGATTTTCACAAATTTCAGGAAGCTCCAGTCATGGAAGGGTTAATACAACCGAAGTACATATATGTCATCTTGATGCAGTTCTAAAAGTGGAATAACATCCTGACAGTGTAATAATATGTTCGGGCTTCTGGGTGTGGGGAAATGATTGATATTTTGACGTAAAACATTGAAAATAATTACATTTTAACTGAAATTTTAAAATGCCATAATCTTGTTTGATGTTGAAGAATTTCATAACTAGCGCAAACTGTAAAAATATATCTATTCTTGCAGAAACTCACAATCTCCTCAGGGCCAGCTTTGGCTACTCCCCAATCTTGAGCCATATGGTACCGTGTTGTGGCAAAGGCCTCAATGTCTGTTAGTGGTATTGGCTTAGCTGCAAGGTTATAGAAATGATGCATTAGAGGATCATATAACATAATGTTAATACCACACACAATATTATTTAGAAAAACAATAGTTAACACCATGTAAAGCCAAACTGAGACCAGTCTTTCTGAATCCCCCCTTTTACATCAAATATTAATAACCTCTTGATATTTTATTGAAACACAGAGAGAATAGTCTCGCATTCACGATGGGATTCAAGTCATGCTGTAACTATATTGACTACAATACAACTGTCATGTTCATTTCAGCATTAACTCTTTAACACCTAGTGACGTGATTTGACATGTCTATTGAATACCTGTGATGTTGCTCCAGCGAACACCTACGGTTAATGTTAAAAACGCATGTTAATGAACATTTATAAAAGGTTCTATATAAACTATGACTGAAATGTTCATCTGATCAAGAAATAAACTGATTTACTATAGAAATATGACTTAAAATATGATGTGGCATCGGAGTTATTTACAAGGTACTAAAACTTGAGCAATCATGTTTGTTTATAAAATAGCCGATTTATTGCAACAAGTATAAAAACAAGTGAATATCCCATTATAAAAATAACAAAGACGCACATATTCAAAGCTATAAAAATTTCCAAAATTGTCCCACTGCGCACTTCTACACAACTTCCTCCAAAATGATATTTTTAAAAATATAATATATATTTCCTTAAAGAAAGCCTGAACACTGAACTATATGGATAGATGTCCTGCGTTTGTAAACCATAGCAGAAAAGGGTTAACTTTTTGGTCGGTCGCCTACGGTAACTAATGGTCAGTGGCTTGCCTCGGTATCAGTCACGCATGCGCAGTCCCAATATAATTCACTGTACAGGTTGAATTAGCCAGTTTATTTTCAACTCAATCAGAAGATTGGCGAGTCGCGGGGTTGGGAATGGCACCGCCATGGGAGGGCCCTATGATAGTTCAGTGTTCAGGCTTTCTTTAAGGAAATATATATTATATTTTTAAAAATATCATATTTCCGCCAAAGGAAGCCCTCACACTGAACTATATGGATTAGAATGCAAGCCCAGGAGGAGGCACGAGCAATAAAGTTAATAGCCAAATTTTGAGTAAAGGTACTCTTCTAAAACAGATTGTACCATATATGAACACTTTAATGAATCTGTTAGGATTATTTACGTGAAATAACTCATATAGTTAGAGTGCTATATTGCTCAAATGTGTACCGCCCCCCTTGTTTTGAAACAAACATCCCATGAGGTGCCATCCAATGCATAGTTGCGAGCGAACCGAGCAAGTATAACGTTAGAAGAAACTCTTCGTTCCTCTCTGTGTCGTCTTCTTCAGCTGTCTGTTCTAAGGTCCCACCCGTCAAGGTCCCATGATGCAGGATCATGAAGGAAGGAGACTAACTCACTCTCCGCCTTAGCGACAGAACGACCTGCAGACAGAGGCCCACTCCATCGATGGCGAGACAACCTAAGTTAACTAACTGCTATTCGCCAAAGAAAAAGCCAGAGAACCTGATGCCAAATTTGTGGCACAGGGATTGAGTTGAGAACCCATTAGGCCAAACAGGTTGTACAACGATAATGGAGTCAAGCCATCTGAACAGAGGGAGCCCTCTCTGAGGTACCTATGCAACACAGGATATCCGACAGAAATCCTGTGATACAAATCTTACGAGTATATAAACAGTCCTTCCCATGAGGAAAACACACCGAGAGCATTTATTTGCTCCCGTAATGCAGAAGACGGGTGTAATATGGCACCCATACGATACCATAATTGTACATGTAAGTTTGGTTTTTGCTCAAACCAAAGTCATTGTGGAATAGCCCTATGTCTAGTTACACTTTAATATGCCATAGTTGCACTGAGATGGTAAAGCATCTAAATAAACCTTAAAATAGTTCAATATTGAACCAACAATTACAGTCTCCATTAGTATTTTGTGAAGAAGGACGGGTGCGAATTTTAGCACACGTGAATTGAAAATTACGAGTGCATACGGGTTCGAGAGCAATCACTCCCGTCTCCTGGGAAGGACTGATATAAATATATAAAAATGATATAAAAATTATATATCAAGGTGATCTATAAGTCACAATGAGATCATTGCAGAAGGCCCTTTGGCTCTTTGACAACTGAAATCAGTTCAAATGATGTACAATGTAATCAGATGATAACCACGGGTAAATTGTCACCATGCGGAATATTCAGTTCGGAGCCTCTGCCCAGAACATCATGTCACTTTCCCCCCCAAACATGCAGCAGAACGACCTAGGTGTGTGATATGTTAGTGTGAGGCATGCAGCAAACTAGGGGAAGACCCCCTCCAAAAAGGCTCGCTGATTAAGGAAACAAATGAAAAATTTTTATCCTCCTAGTAAAGGACACACATCCCTTTATAATGTTGTTACTTATTGAATTTTAAGAGCCATGATGGAGAGGAGCTCCCCCGACCTAAGTGGTCCTGTTGAAGGCATGTTTAAGGAAAATAGGACAAATCCAGCATAGACCGAAGCGAGCAGAGTTGTCAGCATGATCTCAGGCCCTTATGATTGGGCGGCTGGTGCCATGTGGTTGGGATCCCCTCATATGGGTTGGTCCCTGCCTGCAAGGAAAGGTTTGATGGCTAGTCAAAGAGCTTCCTCGAAAGCTGAGCTGGACAGCGCAAACGTCTTTGCCTGTTTTTTATTGTCGAATGTTGATAGGACAATTCCGGCATATACCGAAGCGCGCAGAGTTGGCAGCATGGTTTCAGGCCCGTATGATCGGGTGCCATGGGGTTGGGATCCACTCGGACTGGGTGGTCCCCTGCCTGCAAAGAAAGGTCTATAACGCTAGTCAATGAGCTTCCTAGAAAGCTGAGATGGACAGTGCAAACGTCTTTGCCCGCGTTATTGTCTATTGTCTATAGGCGTGCAGTGCCCTGTTAATTTTATTACCATGTGCCAGATAATCAAATTGATATTGGTAATAGTAGTATGAAGAGCCATGAGATGTACTCTGTCGGCCAGGCCATTGGCAGGGTCGTTGTGGCACGTGACAAGAGAAATGCTTTCCATGTAAATGTGCTTCATTCATGTGTGAAGTCTATTGACCAGTGTGTCAGTTGCGGGTCGTGTCACTTACCTATGAAATGTATATCACAGGTAAGATAGATCGTGTTCTCGATGCATTTTGAAGACGGTGGTACGAGTGCGCAGGGCGAGCCAGGCGAGCTTGAGAGTACATAGTTCAGTAGGAAGAAGCATATAGATGAGATAATCCGTGGATAGGAAATCACGATCCGCAGCTTCTGCCTTACCGATGCCAGACTGTGACGACCGAAAAGACCCACAGTCTGACGTATTGTGCGCAGACGGGTCGTCATCGAAAGCCTCAAACGCCTTGGGGTGTAAGGATAGCATGTCGCTCTCTGCCCTAGCGTCGGAACGACCTGCAATAATGGACGACAAAACACTAGAGGGAGGCCCATTCCGGTGATGGCTCAATTGAGGAGTAAATACCTCCCATGGAATTTTAAGGCTGATAAACTGAGTTCCAATTTTGGAGTCCAGTGTCGAAATGAAGAATCCCATAGCCATTAGCCAAAACTGGTTTCTTCTGATAACCGGAAGGAGGTGGAGCCATCGGACCGGGGTGAGCCCCCCCCCCCCCCAAATGCAGGTGGTCCCGACCAAGCTGAATGTCCTGTCCAAGCAGAACGATGGGTAGAGGCCATTGCAGCAGAAACCCCAAGACGGCTGAGAGGCAGGCAAGGCCGTGTCTTTATATAGATCGTGACCAAGGGGACCGGGCTTGCTACCTCATGGATAGGGCCACTGCCCTTAATGTTATCAACTTTAAGTTCGAATGTGACCAACACATCTGGATCAGTGGTATAGAACCATAAAACAACAAAGTATTATGAGAAAGAATGTTGTTCATAACATTATGATAGATAGCGTCAGTAGCGATGGTAATTATTGCTAAATAAATGTCCACGCGTAAATAAATTCCCATGAAATTAGGAGACTTCCGTTAGAGAATCACGTGGCATTTTTTATATCTGACAAATTATATCATACCTTATAGGTTCTATAATAATTACATAGATGAATTGTTCACAGTAGTCTATGCGCCTCGTAAGGCCTTGAAATGGCGGCTGATTATGGCGAAATGTGCGCCTCGTATCGATTTTCATATTCGAAAATTTTGAAGTCAGCCGCCTATTCGAAAAACACGAACAATTATATGTTTGAAACGAAACGGTCCGTGAATTCGAAACGAGAATTATAAAAACGAACGCGTAGGCGACCAGTAATTATTGTATCGATAAATTGAATTTGTCGCTATTGTTAAACGACAAATTCGGAAAAATACTCCCTTATGATCCGTTCGGTTGTAGCAGAAAAATAAACTGGCTAATTCAACCTGTACAGTGAATTATATTGGGACTGCGCATGCGTGACTGATACCGAGGCAAGCCACTGACCATTAGTTACCGTAGGCGACCGACCAAAAAGTTAACCCTTTTCTGCTATGGTTTACAAACGCAGGACATCTATCCATATAGTTCAGTGTGAGGGCTTCCTTTGGCGGAAATATGAGTTTTGTGCAAAATATGTGGATGCAGATGCTGATTTAAAAATTGACATGATTTTTTAATTAAAACATTTTGGATGGCATAAGGTTAAGCATTAGAGAGTTAAACTGAACACTCATTGACCATAAAGGTTATATTTCCATTTTGATGAACATCATAAAGGCCAATCATGATTCCAGCTAGAGATTGCATGATTAGAAGAATTATGTGAGCCAATTTTGCTTTGCATCGCTTACAATCATGGAATTTGTGACATCGGCTAACAAAAGTCGCTTAAATAATGTAATCTTGAGATGATACCACCCTACTGTGAAACAGATTATTAGGGAGAAGGTATAAACAAAGAAATATTTTTCCATGATGTCTGTTCAAAGTTATAATAAAGTTCCCCCATCAGGACAGGTAAGAACATCAAAAAGTTCCCAGATTTTGAACTGGTGGAGTATGATTTCTGTAGCCAGAGTAGAGATTCATGCCATGATCTATCCCAGACTGTATTTGCTGAGAAGAATAGTACTCACCAATTTGCCGCATATCTATCTCTATCATAGGATCGGGTACAGGGGGTGGCAGTGCCGCTATTTCTGCAGCTCTCGCTTTCTCCACTTCCAGTGCTTCTTTCCTGTAACAAAGGATCAGTTTGTTTAACCCTTTCTTTACTAAATGGATTCTCCCATTAAGTTCTAATAGTATACATTTGAATGGTTTATTATTGATCTCGAGGGATGTTTAGGAAATATAACAAAAGGCAGACAGATAAAAAGATAATACAAATGCAAAAGGATCCCAGTTCATTCATGGAAAATGGAAAAACTGCACACAGAAACCATTGACCCCCAGAAAATAACTGATAAACTTGACAAGAAGCATGATTCAGGTTTCTTTCCCTTTGCGTGAATGACAAATCTCATTTAGTGGCATTCAAACCGGGTTACTATCACTGGGTGGCTCATGTTAGTCTAAAGTACCATGGACCTTACCAACTGAGCCACCAGGACCAAATACCAAAAGTGAGCCAACAGATTAGCTCAAAAGTGAGCCAACAGATTAGCTCAAAAGCAAGAATACAACAATCATAGTTTCTCAAAATCAGGTTAATTTGAATGGAAAAACAATCCACCAAAGCACCAAAACTTTACCAATATCTTCCCAATTTACAAATACCAATATCTCGGTGACATAAATAAAGATGCATTCAGGGTTCCAGACCATCAGTTACAACAACAACATAAACAATCTAATCTAACAATAATGTCTGCTCTGTTCTGTTGAAAATATGTTGAAATCAAAATATGACATGTAAACTGGACCAATAAATACTAAAGAATAACAGTTGGTTATTGAAAAATTTACAAAATAGTTTTTGATGTGTCCCTCTAAATCATTAAAACTGTATGAAATAAATGCATAGAAAATTCAATATCGAATGAAATAGCATCCTTCTGGTGACACTTCTTCTTCCAAACATGTCATTTTATAAAATAGAATCTAAATATAAAGTAAAAAAGTTTTAGTAAAAATTGGTGTGGAACCCTGAATAAATCTTTAAATAAGGAGTCCTGAACCATCCCACATCCCACATACACAGCAGGCTAGCATCAGAAAATTCACCCTCTAGGGACCTCTTTCTGCTTGGGCCTCATCTTCTGGGAAGTATATATAGTCTCAAATTAACAATGTTTTAGTTACTTTTTCCCTGGTCAGTTTCGATATATCCTAATTTTCAGAAGATACATTGCATGATCAAGGCGACTATTAATGGGTAAACATCAACAACTTCAACTGGGGAACTTCAATCTGATCCTAGGTCTCCAATAGCAGTTGAGTCCTTAGCCAAATGAGGTTCCCATAAGGTGGATTTGGTGATGCTAGCCCACTATGTGGGATAGTGTCACTAAATTCACCCTCAGGGGACCTCATTCTGCAAATGACAGACACACGATTTCAAGGCTTGACGCTTAATATGATATTTCTGGTATTACCTTGGTATAATGTGTCTTATCACCCTGAATATGATATTTCTGGTATTACCTTGCTATAATGTGTCACATCACCCTGAATATGATATTTCTGGTATTTCCTTGCTATAATGTGTCATATCACCCTGAATATGATATTTCCGGTATTACCTTGCTATAATGTGTCTTATCACCCTGAATATGATATTTCTGGTATTACCTTGCTATAATGTGACACATCACCCTGAATATGATATTTCTGGTATTACCTTACTATAATGTGTCTTGTCACCCTGAATATGATATTTCTGGTATTACCTTGCTGTAATGTGTCATATCACCCTGAATATGATATTCCTGGTATTACCTTGCTATAATGTGTCACATCACCCTGAATATGATATTCTTGGTATTACATGCAGTTTACTATTATGTGTCATATCACCCTCAATGATATTTCTGGTATTACCTTGCTATAATGTGTGACATCACCCTGAATAGGAAATTTCTGGTGTAACATTGCCTAATGTGCCAAATCACCCTGAATATGATATTTCTGGTATTACCTTACTATATTGTCTCATATCACCCTGAATATGACATTTTTGGTATAACTCGCTATAATGAGTCATATCACTCTGAATATGATATCTCTGGTATTACCTTGCCATAATGTGTCTTATCACCCTGAATATGATATTTCTGGTATTTCCTTGCTACAATGTGTCATATCACCCTGAATATGATATTTCTGGTATCACCTTGCTATGTGTCATATCACCCTGAATATTATTTACCGGTATTACCTTGCTACAATGTGTCATATCACCCTGAATATGATATTTCTGGTATTTCCTTGCTACAATGTGTCATATCACCCTGAATATGATATTTCCGGTATTACCTTGCTATAATGTGTCACATCACCCTGAATATATGATATTTCCAGTATTACCTTGCTATAATGTGTCTTATCACCCTGAATATGATATTTATGGTATTACCTTACTATAATGTGTCACATCACCCTGAATATGATATTTCCAGTATTACCTTGCTATAATGTGTCACATCACCCTGAATATGATATTTCTGGTATTACCTTATTATAATGTGTCTTATCACCCTGTATATATGATATTTCTGGTATTACCTTACTATAATGTGTCTTATCACCCTGAATATGATATTCCTGGTATTACCTTACTATAATGTGTCACATCACCCTGAGTATTATATTCCTAGTATTACCTTGCTATAATGTGTCACATCACCCTGAATCCTGGTATTACCTTGCTATAATGTGTTTATTTGCCTGGTGTTCTTTCCATTCAGTCTCCAGTTTCTGATTCTTGATCGCTTCATTGAATCTCTGCTGAGTAATCGCCTCATTTTCGATCTCCTTGTTTCTCTCCTGGTCTTCTCTAACACTATCTCTTACTTCCTATAATAAATAATTTAACCCTTTCTATACTAAATGTATTCTCCCATTCAGTTAGTTAAGGTATATACTGGAATGGTCTATTATTCATTTGAAGGGAGCAGAACAAGTGCAGAAGGATTCCTATTAATTGGGGGTAAATTATCTGATATTCAGTTCAACAAACAACCTATGGTTGTTTGCTGAACTTATTATCTGATATTTCCAAAGGGAAATACTTGTCAATGAGTATTTAGTAAAGAAAGGGTTAAAGGCACACTTGACCCTGGAATATACATGTGTACAGTAATGCCCTAAATAATCGACTCCTTAACCACAGCAGAATTATGGGTATTTTTTCAGGATTTAGACAGATTTAGATGGAAATATGGCTTGTTAACAAGCCATATTTTCGAATAAATCCTGAAAAATTACCCATAATTCTGCTGTGGTTAAGGAGTTGATTATTTAGGACATTACTGTATATGTCAAATGCCCCATTCCTTGGGTTGTAGGACAAAATTGGGATGTTTCAAATGATATTAAGAACCACTTTTCAATAGAATCAAACACATATAATTCATCGCATATATCAATTAGGATGCAGTGAATTAGAAAACATTAAGATTTATCGTATAGATGAGTCTATATCCTTGAGCTTGCTATGTCATGCCCACCAACAGTTATCACCAGGTTTCCCTATGCAAAGGAACAGTATATTTAATGACGTCATGTGTTTGTGGCAATTACAGCAGATGACATCAGCTGGTCGGTTTTCCAGTTTTAATTTAAAATAGGACTGTGTATTGTATACATATTAACAAGAATATATTCAGTACTAGTAGTCATCCTTGCTATGACATGTCCAACAACAGTTACCACCAGTACAAAATAGCAATATATTTATTGACGTCATTTGTGGCAATTACGTCAGAAGTTTCAGTTTTTTTAATCTTAATAAAAACAAGGGCCACATATTGTATACAAACAACTCCAAGATATACATGTATTCAGTAGATGACCTTGCTATGCCATGCTCACCAACAGTTATCACCAGGTTTCCCTATGCAACACTGAAATCTATATTTAACATGCCACAATCCCTTTTAACACGAAGAAAATAGACTAGCTGGTTTTCCGGCCAACCAGTTTCAAAGGGTTAATGTTTGGAAAACACTATCATTCAATTAATAAAGATGAAAAAAGCCCAAATAAGCTAAATTTGAACAAATCCTTTTGGCATTTTCATTTTGCTGAGGTTGACAAAATGGTGATCAAAATGTTTTTTTTAAAATAGAGCTTGATCAAACTTTTTACTGACTACTTCCACACTCTCCATGACTTTATTAAAAGGTGCAATAAAAATTAATAAATGTCATGAGATTTCATGACTTATTGACTATTGCAAGTTTAATTTTCTTGACGAGAATTAGCTTCATTTTTGTGCTCTTTCCATTGATATATAATATCCACACCAACAAAATTTCAAGTTGTAAACATTTATAATTTACGTGACATATATTGTAATTTAAGTGACATAATATACACGTAAAGCCGCGCGATGTCATAAGCAACAGAAAAACAACAGTACACGACGAATTGTACGCGAAATGTCTATTAAATATAAACACACAATGGATAATGCAATAACATTGCACAGAGAAAATATCACGTGTGAAATTTCGAAACTTAAAAAAGAAAACTCGAGGAAATTTTGGTCCTTACTTAATAAACGAGATAAAAATACGCATAACGTAATAAAAATAGACTTACTGGAAGAACATTTTCGAGTACTAAATTCTGAGACAATTACTGGAGACTTACATATGAACAATGAGGTAATCACTACGAACGACCATTTAAATAGACCGATAACTAGAGAAGAAGTAACGACCGCTATTAAGAGTTTAAAATATAAGAAATCCCCAGACGAGGATGGAATTCTCAATGAATATATCAAGGCATCCTCTGACACCCTCATAGACATTTACTGTAATACATTTAATTTAGTTTTTGAATCAGGTTGTGTTCCAGAGATATGGGGTATCGGAACTATCATCCCTCTTTATAAGAATAAAGGTGATAAGGGAAATCCCAAGAATTATAGACCCATTACCCTTTTGAGCTGCTTAGGGAAACTATTTACAAAGATTTTATCAAATAGATTATATACTTATATTGAAGAAAATGAAGTTATGCGCGAGAACCAGGCAGGTTTCAGAAAAGGCTACTCCACAACTGATAACATATTTGTTTTACACTTATTATCGGAAATCACAAAGGCATTCAATAGGAATTTGTATTGCGCTTTTATAGACTTCGAGAAAGCATTCGACAAGGTATGGAGACAAGCACTTTGGTACAAACTTTCGAATATTAAAATAAATGGTAAATTGCTCACAATTATAAAAAATATGTACACTAACATTAAGTCGAAAGTTAGATTGGGTGATCAAATATCCGATTGTTTCCCATGCTTATCTGGGGTTAGACAAGGTGCAAACCTATCACCCCTGTTATTCTCGCTTTATCTGAACGATCTGGAAGATTTTATTAAGTCAGAAGGTGGTGGAGGACTAATTAAAATGTCAAGAGATATTGATACTCACTTGAAGATGTACGTCAAATTATTCATTATCTTATACGCAGATGACACCGTTCTCATGGCTGAAACGCCATTAAAATTGCAGAAGGCACTGAACAGTTTCCACAAGTATTGTAAGAAATGGAAATTGCATGTCAATATTGAGAAAACGAAAATACTTTTGATATCCAAAAAAAGCTTGCCAAAGAATAGAACATTTTTATATAACGGTAAAGAAGTTGAAGTAGTAAAGAATTTTAACTATCTTGGTATTATACATACTAAATCAGGTTCATACAGTACTGCAAAGAAGACTCTGGCAAGTAAAGCAACTAAATCAATGTATTCTATCATTTCTAAGTCGAGAATCCACTGTTTATCAGTTAAAAACATGTTCGAGTTGTTTGATGCACAAGTTTTACCGATTATGCTGTACTGTTGTGAAGTATGGGGGTCAGGAAATAATGAGATTTTTGAAAATATCCATAGAAAATTTCTGAAACATGTTCTCCACCTTAAATCATCTACCCCAAATTATATGTTATATGGTGAGAGCGGCAGATTGCCAATAGAGTACACAGTCAACCTGCGTATTGTGAAATACTGGATGAAAGTTATGAATATGAAACAAGGTCGATTTTGTAAGATTTTGTATCAATTGGCCCTCAAGGTTTGTGAAGCTATGCCCGTAAAGTTCAAATGGATAGAGAAAGTGAAAGATATTCAAACAAAATCTGGGCAGATTCATTTGTTAAGTGTGGGATACATTACATGCCCAGAACAAATGGCACTTTATTTTAAATGTAGTCTGAATAGTCAATTCCGTGGCATCTGGTTATCTAACATTGAAAACTCTAGTCGAGGCAGTACTTATAAAATATTCAAACATTATATACATCTCGAAAAATACTTTGACCATTTGGATACTAGGAACGTAATAACTCTTTGTCAATTCCGTACTTATAATCATCGCT
The DNA here is from genome assembly GCA_032622095.1 of Siphonodentalium dalli. Lineage (NCBI taxonomy): Eukaryota > Metazoa > Mollusca > Scaphopoda > Gadilida > Siphonodentaliidae > Siphonodentalium > Siphonodentalium dalli. Next base: position 153,941,388 of record CP136066.1, on the reverse strand, counting down.
TGCCAATAGAGAAAGGTCGATGGAATGACACCAACATATTCCATAGACTATGTCCGCTGTGCACTAAAAGACATATTGGAGACGAACTGCACTACTTATTAGAATGTGAATGTTTATGTGAGGCCAGACATCGCCTCTTGCCTAGCAAATATACCAGCATAGAACATGCAACTATTGATATTTTAGATGACATTCTGAATATGGAAGATGTGGCTTGTCTGCGCAGACTATGTTCATTCATCCGACTGATAAAACTTAAGTTAAATGATATTGACTAATATGCAGTTTGTTGTTGTTGTGGTTGTTGTTGTTGTTGAATATAACGATGAAAATGGTACTGGCGATTGTGACGACGAGTAGACGAAGACGTTAACGTGATGACAACGAAGACGGTGATACTGATGACGACTGCCATGATGTTGATAATGATGACGATGAGGGAAGTTCGTGTATATATTGTACATATGCTGCAACATTCTCAATCTTTTGTATATATCTTCTAATTGTATCTCAATATCTATTTGATAAGAGAATAAACGTATTATTATTATTATTAACTGACTCTTCACAAGTGAGGCCAAAATAAAAAAAAGTTTTGTTTGCCCACACGCCTCAAGAAAAAGCCTCCTACCAGCTGCTTCTACTGGAAAAATGTTATCAGCCAATTAGACATACATTATTAACCCTTTCATGACTGGAGCTTCCTGAAATTCTGTGAAAACCCTGTGCCAATGCATTCTCTTATATATGCGAGTCTCCATAAGAGAATACATTGGCCTAACAGTATTTACCTTGACCTTGTAAGCCAGTGCATTCTCTTATATATGGAGGCTCCTATATAAGGGAATACACTGGTACAGGATCTTTAATGCTGCACCAGCACAGTCCCATTCATGAAAGGGTTAATTTAATGTTCAGACATATATTATAACTTTCACAAAACTGAGGTGATTTTGTTATGAAAGTTATCCGTTTTTATGAAAAACTGAAAAAATATATTATAAATTGGGTTGTTAGATAATATATTTTTATGGATATGTTGTGATATCTTCTGGATGAAATTCAGGTTGAAAACAAAGAAAGTAAACAAATAATATCAAACGACCTACCTACCCAAACTTTTTATATTGGCCAAATTTTTTTTCAATAATAGCGGCTGGCGCATAACCACTGCAGCAGCACTGCTTGTTTGCTGGCAATTTATTATTTGAAATAACTTAATTGACGAAAACTTTGTACTTCACCTGTTCCTTTGCCTCTTTGTGACCATGACCAATTGTTTTTAAAGTATTCTCGTAAACTTCTTCCAGCTTTCGAATTTTCTCCTGTTTTTCTTCCTCCAGGTTATTCTGAAAAATATTTCAAGGAAAAATTTAAAATCTATCAGAATTTAGTCTAAACTCTAAAGCTATCAGTACATAATTCTATTAGATTGTTATTAAATGTCTCAAAAAAATTAAGATGATTGAATAAACGTACAGCGATTTAGACACAACTATTTTGCATTGTAAAATTTCACTCTATTTTCATATATTTCATGCCAAGTAATTTTAATTTGGCAGTAAACTAGAAACATATTCAATAAACACAATGAAATAATGCTCTGTTAATGAAGCCATTGATATCACTCAGTTATTGATCTGTCAAATTTTTAATTGATGCATGTGCAAAAAGGAAATAAGGTTGTATCTCTGAATTCTGAATGTTAGATATATAACATTAAACACTGACAAGGTACTGCAAACTTATCCAATGAACAGGTGATAGCCATGTTCTTTGGTGAATATCTGATATAAGATTTTGTTGAGCTTAAAGCAATTTAGCAGTTTGAAACTTGAAATTATGCTTGCATTTGTTACCTGCTGGTCTCAGTGGTCTGGTTCTGGCAGTCCTTCGATTTTGAAAAATGTAGGTGCACAGTTTAATTTGCACCTGATTTTGGGTCCAGGAGTACAATTTTGCTTCGGTGCACCTAACAGGAATATAACCGATCCATGTACATGTAAACAGGTAAATATAAGTCAAAACTCAAATAACATTGTTTTTGGCAAATTTAACTAGAGGTGTGACTGTCCCAATGGGACTAAGGATATCCCCCCCCCCCCCCCACCGTGTTTTTAAAATACTAAGATGTTTCACATATCAGTAAACATTTAGCTAAAATAATAAAATAACAGTTCCCATTGCAGGTGCACAACCCTAACCCTAATCTTAAACCTTTTTTTTTTTTTTTTAATATTTTTTTATTCAGATCATTTTTTAAATTTCATCATGTGACATTAGTCTTATTCAGTATTGTATAACATTTTCAAATATTTTTAGGTATATATGAACATACATGTATATATGATTAAATGTAATTTGTAGATATAAAGTAACAAAATATAAAACAAGTAATTTTTTTTTTTTTGTGGATAATCAGTGTATTTGTGAAACGTGGATACTTATGATCACTTATTTCTGAACTGTCGTGGGGGGGAGTTATTAAATCCATATTATGAGCATGTTTGAGTAATAGCTTCACTGAGAAGTAGATATTGCCTTGTTTTCAATTGCTAAGAATTGCTTCCAGAGCTTCCCATCTTTCCCCATATTTTTTACTTCTATCATTCAAGGAATATGTGTTTAGAGTTTCAATTCTTTTATAATATTTAAAAAATTCAAGAAGTCCATTTATAGTTGGGTTGGTAGCCCTCATCTTACATGAGTATATAAATTTTCTATACAGCATTGTACAGATATCAAGGGTATCATTGGGATGTATATCTCCATGCATACCTAGGACAGTATACTCTGGTTTTAATTCGAATGTAATATCACACTTTTCTTTTAACTTATGTTGGAGTTGAAGTAGAACTGATTTTGAAATGGGGCAATCCCAAAAGAGATGTATAATTGTTTCTTTCGTGTTCCCACAAAAAGAGCATAATTCTGTTTCTGACAGTTTACACTTGAATAATTTTGAATTTGTATAAAGTATGTCTTGATTAATTTTGTATTGAAAACTTATCAGGCCAGTATCATCTGTGATATGATATGGGTTCCTATATATTTGTTTCCAATCCAAATCACATAAAGCTATTCCAAGTCTATTAGACCATTTTTTTTGTATGTGGGAAGGTGTTTCAGCATATTGTCTAAGAATAATTGGGTAAAAAATCTTACATGGTGTTAAGGCATTCCCGAGAATTTCTATTTTTTCTTGATTCAAGTTTCTCACTATTTCTCAAACATGCTCTCCATTGGGATGGTATCGCATTCAACAGTCCTTGATAGTGTGTGAAAGGAATTTGTAAATTATAAGTGCTACAGAATGATGGATAGTCTAAGAGTCCACCATCATCTTTCATCAAGTCATTTATAAAAAATACACCCTGCTTTATCCATTTAGTGTTTAAGAGCATATGATTGTCTATTTTTATTCCAATAAATCTTAAACCTATTGACCAAAAGATGTAGGGATAAAAGCTCGGACAAAATTATGCATGTTGCGAAAATGTTCTAAGTCGAAAAAGGAGAATAACTCCACACAAAAAAAGTCGGACAGATGTCATAATCGCAGGTGCACAGGTTCCCATGGTACTGAATATCAGTACCAAGATTAAAAAACATTGACGTAAAAATGTAGGAATAAAAGCTCGAACAAAATTATGCATGTTGCAAAAAAATTCTTAGTCGAAAAAGGGGGATAACTCCACCAAAAAATGTTGTACAGACGTCATAATCGCAGGTACACAGGTTCCCATGGTACTAAATGTCTGTGCCAATTTTTATTTAAATTGACCTATAAATGTAGGAATAAAAGCTCGGACAAAATTATACATGTTGCGAAAATTTTCTAAGTCGAAAAAGGGGGGATAACTCCACCAATAAAAGTCCGACAGACTTCATAATCGCAGGTTCCCATGGTGGTTGATGTCTGTGCCAAGTTTCACGGAAAATGATCATATAACGACTGAGAAAAACTCCGGACAAATTTGTGTCTACGGACGGACGACGGACGGATGGACAGACGAGCTGATTCCAGTATACCCCCCCACATTCGTTGCGGGGGGTATAATAAAATAAAACTTCAAACAAAATAAAAGTGTTCATTTTTGGTAACTTCACAAAACAGTTCCTGCCTGGGATTGTTTTGTACAGCAGTGCCGACTCCCTAGGGAGTGTGATCTCACTGTCACTGATAAGTCATTATGGTGAATTGGTAACCTGTACCATTTGCTCTTTCCCGCTTCATAAGGACTGGTGTCTGTTTTATTGTGAATCGGAGTCAGAATCTATCTCTCACATGCTACCAGTAGTGAGTGGTGATGTCGCAATATCAATGATTACTTTGACAACATTGTCTCTTTGATCCCCTGTGATATACAGTATTGAACAGTACGTACTAATAGTGACGGTTTAAAAAAAGTTTGTTGTATAACATTTGATAGTATGACTTCTCTGATGAGAGTTGTTAACCCAGCCGTTATTGCGATGCATTTTATTAGTTAATTATTGAGTCAACTGAACCAAGATCTTTGGACGGCCACTGTTTAATTCCAGGTGCGCAATGGCACGTAAGAGCAATTGTGCACCTCAAAATCAAAGGACTGTTCTGGAGATCAAAATAAATATGTAAATTACATTTATACAGAATTTATATGTCGCAGAAAAACTTAGTCAAGTCATTGATTTGAGAATTGTCAGGCCTCGTTGCTTCGACTTTTCTCCAGCACGGAACAATAAACAGCGTTCATCTTGAATCTATTCCTGATATTGTAAAAATTATTTTATTTCAAAGAGCGTTTTCCTCACTTGAGTGCGAAAAAATTTAATCAGCAAGGTGTCTGAAAAAATGTTCAGGCACGTATGATCATTTTTGGCTTTTGACCATTTTTTTAACCCACCTACCCCTTGACCCAAACTTGTTTTCCATTTTTTGCTAATTTTTTCCAGCCATTTATTGACACCCCCTAGTAGCACGAAAACAAGCATTTATGAGAATAAAAAACAATATTTAAAAACTAATGTATCCCATATGCTACTTCACGATATTTATGTATGAAGTTAGTCAACTACTAAAATGTAAATGAAAACAGTCATATGGTACCGTTTCATACAACTATTTTATTACATTTTTGTATTTCTAATTTAGTCCACTGACCCAAACGTGTAAGGTTTATTTGAGCACTGGAATCTAAATCTAAGTGCCACATATTTTAATGGAAAAATATGTTACTGATAGTGCTGTTCATATTCAGAGTATTTAATTCTACATAGCGTTATGGTGAAGCTGAAATTTCATTAGTTTACAAGTTGGAATTTTAGTAGTTTTCTGTGATGATCTTTCCGCTTATTTTCTTAGTTTCACAGCTGAGATTTATGCCAAAGGATGTCATATTTATTTGTAAAAGTTTAGTTTTTATTTGTTTTACAAGCGAATTATGCTAAAAACAAGTTATTTTTTATGACAATTGTTCTTGTTATGTTATAATTACCTTCTCTTTTCATTGAGTTGAACTTATAACTCCTGTAATAGTCAGATACATAACAGTTCCTATCTGTTACAGGTTGCATATGTGATCTGTTCAATTTGATACTAGTATGATAGTGATTGATTATACAATTTTGGCCACAAGTTTTAAGTGTGAATGGACTTATAGTGACAGTAATTTACAACAAGGTACTAAGTGGTGACTATTTGCAAGTAATATGGATGTTAACTAACATTATTCCTAAGTTTTAAGATTAAAAAGATTAAAAAGAAATAGAGGAAAAAAAAATTTGAATTGTGGAAAAATTGCTTTTGGGACACCATGATATCCCACCCACCCCAGCATACGTGCCCGGAAAAAACCTTTTTGACTCCTCCCCCCTTAATCAGCTGGAACATTGACGAGACTTTGATGAGTTTTTCCAGAGTATAAGAATTCATGTTTAATCGACACATCTTATCCCTCAATCCAAATTATGTAGACATTATTAGCAGGTTCAAATTAGCCATCCTAGTTTCTATACTAAATTAATTCTTCAACGCAGTTATTATAATAGTTTTCATTGGAATATTCTATTATTCATCTGGAGCGGTTTTCAGGAGAAAATAAGCAGACGACAGACAAGTACAGAAGAAGTCCTATATATTGGAGGGAAATTTTCAGATAATAAGTTTTTTTGTTGAACTAAGGGAACTACTCGTCAATGAGCATTTAGTATAGAAAGGGTTAAATGTGTACCTTCAGCTGACTTGATAGTTTCAGAATTAGTCTTTTCTTCTCATTTTTCACAGCACCCCTTATCCTGGCAGCTTGTGCATTGGATTGCTCTCTGACTTGTAACAAACGGAGCTTGCGACGTTTCTCAGTTTCCTCTTTGATGATTCGTGCCTCCTCATTGGGACTAAGCTTGTACCCAATACCATTTGGTTTCATTCTGGCACCGATCAGACTAGTTGAAGAGAAAATCACACGCAATATAGTTATCATACTAGTAGCTAATGCACATTCTTTTTAGTATAATATTTTTAGGTTCCTACAATTCACGAATATTATTCAATACTGTATATATATATAGTACTTCATCCATATTCACGGTAATCACATTTAGAGAAAGGCAAACTGATAAATTTGACAGTTGATATCTCCCACCACCCCCTCTTGAAGTTTTCACATGATAACATATACAATTTACAAGTCTCGTGAAATGTCACATGACAGTTATGTGGTTTGTCAGTCATTGTTGTAACTTGTTATATTTAATTTGTGCCTATTTTAAAAGGAAGAAAATAATTTTAAATTGAAGCAGATGGCAATTATTTCTGCCAACATTTCAGTCTGGTCAACAAGACCGGTGTACATTTACGACTACTTTCACTTAAAGGCCCACTTAATTTTCGAACCCCCAGAACACATTATATAAAATATATGCCATATTATATACCGTTTGATATATTTAATATCATTTACACAATACAATCCATTTACAGAAACTGTTTGAGTTTCCTTCTTTAAATATCATTCTATTGACTGCGATGACTGCTCAGCATAAAAATTATTAACACCTCCCCAAGTTGAGCTACAGTATTACTGACACATTCATATTAATGCTACATTATACATGTCAAAGTTATTGAGTAGCATTCCATACCGGGTATATCATATGGGATTCATGAATATTCCTAGCCATTTAGCGGCATCAGCCTCTAGCTAAGGAACTGCTAATCACTAATGGAGGTCCGATAATGGAGCCTAACGCCCACCAAAATCATGTTATTGTATAATTATGTGTGTGTATGACAAGGTTCCTCCATGGCTGGGGGGGGTGATACTATTTACCGAGAACAAGTCTAATGACTTAATTATTTTTAGACTTGTTCTCGGTAAATAGTATCAGACTATCTACGGACTGGGGAATGTCAAATCACTATCAGGTACAGATTTTCTGTTACCGATGTATTTTATCACCCATTACATTGCTCATGACAACTTTAGTGTTTATGTTTTTATTGTTAATGTTATTACTATTTTAGCATTTGGCAATCGATTTTGTTGTGAGTGAGAGATCATCACGACATCAGTCGAAAAAGGGAAACTAGTTTCAATAATTATGTTCCCCTTGAAAAAAATCACTGAGAAAACAATGTAATTGGTGTTATACCTTGTGAATACACTTAAATAAAGGGATCAGTTATTCCCAACATGATAGCAAACTTGATCCCCACAAATAATGGTTGAAAACTCCGTGTTTCTTTGGGAGAAATTTAGCGAACATGTTCAGACAAATATTTTTTGAAAAATAAACTACAAATAACCAAGGCTCTGCGCATGTGTTGGGGAATTCCAGGATTCTATGGAACGCCAGAACGTTCAAAAAACAAGAAAGCAGGTGCCCGTTTACTTTATTGGAATAATCATCAACGTATATGTCGATAAAATAATATTAGTATATGTTTAATTAATTTGCATAAAAGGAGTTATTGTTTGTTTTAATTGGCAATTAATTTATATCGGCAATTATATCAAGTTCAATTGGGGTCAATTAGTAAAGCTGTCGGGTTACCGTAGATTATTGTACTTTGTAGACGAAACGTGTTGGAGTTGTTTACAAATATATCATGATAAAAACCAGATAAAATGACCTAATTGTCCAACAAATCAACTGATTTTGGTGAAATCGAGAGATATCCTACAATTGAAAGTAATTACCTTATCATTTAGAATCAAAATACATTTTAGAAAATCGCATCTTAACGTGTATTTTCAGAAAACCTTGTTAAATTGTACAACTTCGACGTTGCCATTTTTCGGGTTATAAATATAATGGAAACCGGATGATTCGCCCAAAGTTGTTGTAAATTTGTGTCAAAAACCCCGAAAAAACAGATATCCCACCGCTACTTATTAATATTATGTCAATTTAAATAGTATAATAAGTAGGGGTGGGGATATCGGCAATCTCACATGACTTCCCCATCGAGTAAATTTTGGGCTGAAGTTAGTTAGAAAATAGAATGTTCCGCAATCGTCGACCAACCCACCCACCCTACCAGGTTTTTTTCCTATAGTGTTCTTGAAATGTGTCTCTCTGTGGTGTGATTCTTTTGGTGTGGACGTTATTTAGTAAAGGTGATATTTTACTAAATAACGGAAATGTTATATTTCTTTGAAAAACTCAAAACATTGGGCGACGACGGGGAAGTCGTATGTTATTGTGGCGATATCTGTTTTTTTCGGGGTTTTTGACACAAATTTCCAACAACTGTGGATTTGCCAGCGGGAAGATTCGGCTGGGTAATATTCGGTGGCCCAATCGGCGCCACTGTTGCCACCAGTTGAACAACCCAATTAGACTCGATCCTGTATTTAAGTACGTACAATTAATTGCACTTAAATAATTGTGCTTACATAAGGCAATAATTTGTACACAAATGTAATTCAATTGTGCTTAGCTGCAAGTGAAATTCAATTGCTCTTAAGTGCAATTCATTTCACATTATGTGTGTAGCAAATGCGCTTAAGCACAATTAAAAAGTGTATGATATCAATTGCGCTTAAGTGCAATTATTGAAAACCATAAAATAACCCCCTTAATTCTTATAGAACAGTCTGCAGGATGACTATATATCTGGCATCTGCATGGCCGAACTTGATTATGAACCTCATTTGATCTTCGTGGGGTGAAAACTTGTTATGGCTATTGCGCTTAGCGCAATTGAATTGTGTTTAAGCGCAATTGGGTAGAGATGTAAGTAATTGCGCTCTAAGTAATTGCACTTAAGTCCAATTATCAATAAATGTGAAAAATATGGGAGGCCAAATTCACATTTAATAATGAATGCACTTAAGCTTAAGCGCAATTCATGGTTATATGTAACTAAACACCCCTGGTGCATAAATAAGTTTATCCATAACTCAACCTAATATAGGGGTGTAACGATATGGGGTATAGGGTGTATCGATGTTTATCGTGATACAGAGGTCACGATACGATACGTATCGCGATTTTACTTACCGGTACCTAAAATTATAGCGATATAGCCGAGTCTTCATACGGGGATTCTCTGTGTTGTGCAATTTTTCAAATCTTTTCTTGTAGAATGTCAGCACCAGACTCCGAGGACGATCCTGCTGCAGTGATGATGACAGCTGATGCCAACAAGGATGAAAATACTGATGTCGAGAAGGTCAATGCGGTGGACTCAACAGAGCCACAAGAAAAAGGTTTAATCGACATGATAAATTTAGATTATCACTTCAATGGATATTTTGGCCAACAGTTTCTGGCATATGAAGTTACTTCTAGTGATTTGTTCATGTCTCACGTTTTTTTTGTTGGTTTCTGGTCTTTTAATTCATGTTAAGTTCGATTTGGTTTTGTTCTGACCATTTCATGATTTCTGATGGAGTTATGCCCTGTTTGTCCCCAGAAAATTTTGGAGGACTATTATAATCAGCATGTTCATTCGATCGTGCGTGTGTGCATGCATCTGTCCATCCAGGTTGTCTGGATGATTACTTGAGCAATATTCAACAGGATGGTACGTGGTTTCTTGTTTGAGAAGACATAGGCCAAGTTCGAATTTGGTCACTGTTCAATGATTTTTGACAGGGTTATGCCCATTTTTCGACTTAGAAATTCTGTTTAAGGTTGTCCGTTTGGTAACTTGAGCAATATTCAACAGAATTTCTTGATATTGGGTACATGGTTCACATTTGAGAAGACGCAGGCCAAGTTCGAATTTGGTCACGTTTGATGATTTTTGACGGGTTATACCCTTTTTATACGCCCTTTTGAAAAAAAGGCCGTATTATAGTATTGGTCTGTCCGTCCGTCCGTCCGTCCGTTCGGGCGGGCGTCCGTCCGTTAACCTGTTGTCCGGATGATAACTTTAGTTAGAGTGAACCAAATTTAATAAAATTTGGTATGTGGGTTTATTAGCCGAAAAGTAAGTTCAAGTTCGAATTTGGGTTCCGCCCGCCAATTTTCACCGGAGTTATGCCCCTTATTTGACGTTTTTTGACTTAGAAAATCCTTGAAATTTGTTGTCCGGATGATAACTTTAGTATAGTTTATCGGAATGAATCCAAATTTGGTATATTACTTTCTCCCACCAAAACACAGGTCAAGTTCGAACTTGGGTTCTGTTCGACCATTTTTGGCAGAGTTATGCCCCTTTTTCGACTCAGAAAATTAAGTTTTTCTTATGTTTTTTGGTTTCCGGATGATAACTCGATTTTGGAATGTTTATACGCAAAACCCGTTTTTTTGTGGATTACATATATCGAAATACAGCTCAAGTCCGAATTTCGTTTTAATCCGATAATTTTTGCGAGAGTTATGGCCCCTTTTTTTACGTAATTTGACTTAGAAAATCCCTGAAATTTGTTGTCCGGATGATAACTTTAGTTAGAGTGAACCGATTTCAATCAAATTTGGTATGTGGGTTTATTAGGAAAAAAGACAGCTCAAGTTCGAATTTGGGTTCCGTCCGCCAATTTTCACCGGAGTTATGCCCCTTATTTGACGTAATTTTACTTAGAAAATCCCTGAAATTTGTTGTCCGGATGATAACTTTACTAGAGCTTATCGGATTCAATGATAATTTGGTATATTACTTTCTCCCACAAAAACACAGGTCAAGTTCAAATTTGAGTTCCGTCCGCCAATTTTTACCAGAGTTATGCCCATTTTTTACCAGTTTCCGCCGACCCAAGAGAGGGCGTATATTGCACGCCCAGCGTAGCTCTTGTTTGACTTGGAAATAATAATATTTGTGTTATCTAAATGATAAATTGAGCAGTTAATCTTCAAAAGAATCTCTTGATACTTGGTGTGTGAACCTTTAAGAACACTCAGGTCATCGTCAAGTTGGAGTCAAATTTTTGCCAGAATTTGACTTCTTCTTAAACGTGCTGTCTTTTTATTTTTTGGGCACATTTACCCACTGCGAGTGCCTTGGGTCCCTTTAAATAAATATGTTCTATTCATATTGTTTTTTCTACCAAAACTGTTGATGCTTCCTAGTTTCATTTCAAATATTTCATATATTTTAGATGAGACACAATCAACAATCAGTGTTGATCCGGAAGTCGTAGAGAAAATGTCTCAAGGTTTCCTATCCATGTTCTTACCAGAGTTACAACAGTCTAAAGCTTCAATAGATGAAGTTCTGTAAGTAGCAGTCTCGGGGAGAGCTTTCCGATGAATGGCAACAAGCCATATTTCCGACTAAATCCTGAAAAGTTACCCATAATTCTGCTGTGGTTAAGGGGTCGATTACTTAGGGCATTACTGTAATTAACCTCTCCACAGCTGAATGAGGGCATGATATGTTCTTGGCCATTGATGTTCTGTCCATTTTTCAATGGAAAATATATCAGGAATATCACGAAAAACCATAACCCTTTCATGACGGGAGCTGCGCTGGTGCAGCATTGAAGATTCTGTGCCACTGTATTCTCTTATATATGTGAATGTCCCATAAGGAGCTCACACATATAAGAGAATGTACTGGCTTACAAGGTCAAAGTAAACATTGTTAGGCCAATGTATTCTCTTATGTATGCGAGGCTCCCTATTGGAGACTCGCATATATAAAATAATGCATTGGAACAGGGTTTTCGCAAAATTTCAGGAAGCTCCAGCCATGGAAGGGTTAAACTGACTACATACACGTACAAAGGCTGTTACATGTACTGATATCATATGCAATCATTGAACATCATACACTGTTTCAAATTGTTTCAAACATCGAGACACACTTATTCCAAGGTACTAATTTCTGAGTTCCCATTATAAATCATGGCTGATGGTTATTACACTGAAGTACTCACTTGAGAAGGATCCCTAGGATCTGACCACACACAGCAAGCTTTATGTTTATGTTTATGATTTATGTAGAAACTTTATACCTATGAAGAATAACTACATCTATATACAAGCCTGCAAATAGTGTATCTGTCATTTGCAGAATGTTCACAGAGGGTGAATTTAGTGACGCTATCCTGCACTGTGGGCTAGCATCACCAAATTTACCCTCTGGGAACCTCATCCTTCTTAGGCCTTGACTGCTATGAGAGACCAAGGATCAGATTGATTTTCTCCAGTTGATGTTGGTGATGTTCACCCATTAGTCAACTTGTTTATGCATTTTATATCTTCTGCGAATTAGGGGATATAGAAACTTTCCAGGGTAAAAGTAACTCAAACAATGTTAATTTTAGACTATAGATACTTCCCAAAAGATGAGGCCTAAGTGTCTTGAGGTACCCAGAGGGTGAAATTGGTATGCTGGCCCGCTGTGTGGGATAGCATCATTAAATTCACCCTCTGGGGACCTCATTCTGCAAATGACAGACACACTATCTGCTGGCTTGTGTATATATTATTTTGGATGTTTTTTCCAGGCAAAATCAAACCATTCTTTCAGAGACAATTGAACAAGAGAATGCTAAGTTTAGTGAGTGCCAGACCATGAAGCATTTAACTGATTGTGTAAGTTAAATTTTAGTTCCTGATATTTGCTGAAGATAATATCAGAAACATCTTGTAGCATAATTGGTGATGACTTCTCCTCACCTGTACATCCCTGGTGTTTAGTGATGCGGACCGGACCGCTTTGGACCGGTCTACGGTCCAGGGGTGGACTGCGGTCCGGTCCAGACCGGGTGTAACTGGACCGGACCAGACCGCTTTTTGCCGCCGGTCCGGTACTGTCCGGTCCACTATTTTACTTCAGTTATAATAAACTGTCGCGAATATTATTGCGTATTTGCCGTCATATCAATTTGCAATGATGTATTGACGCATTCAAGTGGTTAATATCTATTAAACGTTTGATGCCACGAAAACAGTGTATAGATGTACTTTGTACATGTCACTTTCCTTATAATGAAAGTGCCAGTGTGGGTGGCCGCCTGCTTTGATGTCGCCGATTTTCGGCCGCCTGCTTTGATGTCGCAGACTTCAGACAAATTGTTTTCAACAGTGTAGCAATCATGTGCTGCCGATTGCCGAAAGTCAAAGGGTGACTGCAGGTGAATGATGATTGACAGCTACAAAAAAAGAATGGATTTTAGCTTGTCCAATCACAAGCATGCACCCACATATACACTCATGGTTCCATGAAACAGTTATATAATTATAACGCATTCAAGTTTATTCTGTCAACATTCTCACATCGTCGTCGTAACGATTACACATTCAATAATTAACATAAACGTTTCTATTGTTCATTATGGCCGAGGCTCCCCCAGAAGTACTCGAAGAAAGCGAATCGAATATAGTTATGGAACCATCGACAGTTAATACCCCTGAACAAGGAGCGACTTCATGGACCACAACGTTCCGCAGAAAGAGGACACTAAAGGAATTATACCTTTTGAAGTATGCTGCGCCCATGTATGGTTATTTGTATTCACTTGGAGAATCTGATTAAACAAATTTGTACCAAAAAGGAAAAAAAAGGAGATCGCCAACTGAGTGATCAACAAATTGGAGTGACAATGACCAGTGCAGAGAAGGGCCTCGGCAGATTGCTGCCATCAGTACTCGGGCCTAGCAGCACTGTCCAAACAGGACTCAATCACGCGCACATTGCTGTTACAGAAATTGTAAGATACAACGCTCTCCCATGTGCTGGAATAAACACAAATCCTCTAGATTGGTGGAAAATCCATCAAGACTCTCTTCCGAATCTATCCATTCTGGCTAGAAAGATGATGTGCGTTTTAGCCATAATTGTTCCAAGTGAATGTCTATTCAGTACCACTGGGGACATTATTTCTGCTATTGCAATAGACTTTTGCCAGACACTGTGACAAAACTATCGTTCCTTCATGACAACATTGGACCCCATCACCTTCCGCAATACAAGCGAATGCGAGCATCGTGCTTATGTACAAGATGCAAAGACCTGATTCAAAATGAAGGTTTTGAAAGAGTTTGAAGTGTTAATGTGTATGTCAACTTCTGAAACTAAATCAGTCTTGGTATTAAAAAAGTTGAACATTCTGAAAACATTTTAAATTTGTTAGTATAAACCAAATGTTAATTTGTTGAATATTCTGAGATTTTTTTTTTTTATTTGTTGGCAACAAAACAAATGTTAAATTGTTGAACATTCTGAAAAAAGTTCAAATTTGTTAGAATAAACCATATGTTAATATGTCAATCATTCTGAAAACATTTTCAAATTTGTTACTGTAAACCAAATGTTAAAATGTTAAGCATTCTGAAAACATTTTCAAAATATAAATATTGCTTGTTTCGTTCTAAATTGTTTTTAATAACTACTATCCTACACTGGCCAACACTATGTAGCACCCTATCAATGCGACAAACATGCAACTGAATGAGTATGGAACTATTTGTCATAAACAGTGTAACATGGCATCAACTAATCAATTTGGATGGATATCGAATCGAGTTTCTACTGTTTTTCACAGTTATAATTATCGAAGAAACATGCAAACCACATTACATAGTACATACACAAGACAGTCACATTTATCCAATAGTAGTTGTACTTAGGTATATAACTGTAATTGTCAGGACTATACAATCAGCCATCACAATCTCCAAGACTCCAATATTAATGTAGTAGTCATATTAGTACACATTTGTATAATTGTCATCAGTATAGTTATTTCGTTTAAATTTAATGAAAATATGTATGATACGAATCATGCATACGATCAGTTGAGTGCCATGTTAGATTGTTTATA
Source organism: Siphonodentalium dalli (assembly GCA_032622095.1). Lineage (NCBI taxonomy): Eukaryota > Metazoa > Mollusca > Scaphopoda > Gadilida > Siphonodentaliidae > Siphonodentalium > Siphonodentalium dalli. The sequence goes on along the minus strand of CP136066.1, from coordinate 153,926,185 downwards.
ACACATTCTGGCCATAGCTATATATCTGTCCAATACATTTAATTAGTGCATGTTTGCATTACTAGAAATACTATTATCGTGCATCGTTCCCAGTATATCCCACCAGAGACAGGCAATGATGCATACAATGTAAGTTTTAACATATATGGACTCATTGCAATGCACTGAACTCGGTAACCTTATAGTTTGTACTATACAGAGTAAAAACTTTCAGAAAACAGAGAAATCATTAACATATAGCCTATTATAGGTGGACCGGACCGGTCCGGTCCGCATCACTACTGGTGTTGAATTTTAAATATGTAAAACAGCATAACAATAAGACAGTACTTTCTCAGTAGATCTTACAGATAGTTTATCTCTTCCTAGTCAATATTGTCTATAAATGCATAACAAAATGGATTTTTTCAGATGTGCCAATGCATTCTCTTATATATGTGACGTGACTTGACTTGCATATATAAGAGAATGCATTGACACAGGGTCTTTAATGTTGTGCCAGCACAGCTCCCATCATGAAAGGGTTAAGGCCAATTAGTTGTTCATAATGTACATGTATGTTCTTATTATTGTGCTACATGTAACATAAGAGAAGTTTTCTTTTTGCATGTGTTCGGTATAGTATTGTTCTAAATATAGCATGGAACTACCCGGTATATACAAGCATAATAGTGTGCTAAATTTAGCACAACACTATACAATATAGGACACATCTCTTGACCATTTCAAAGGTGCCATTTCTGGGTGAGGTGTATTATTCCAGAATATATTGTTAATTACTGTAGTTAACTGAAATTTATTTCCAGATGTCGCAAGCTAGACAATATCACGTGAAGCTAGTCAACATTAAAAAAGAGATGAAACTCCTCAAGGAAAAGAGTTATAATCTAAAGGTAAATATAGTTACCTCTTCATGTAAAAATGGATAAGATCTCTTTATTATATATATTAACCATTTCATGAATGTGCCAGTGCATTCTCTTTTATATGCGAGTCTCCCATTGGTGCCTCACATATATAAGAGAAAGCACTGGCTTACTATGTTAAGGCAAATATTGTTAGGCCAATCCATTCTCTTATATATGAAAGGCTCCCTATGGAAGACTCGCATATATAAGAAAATGCATTAGCACAGGGTTTTCACAAAATTTCAGGAAGCTCCAGTCATGGAAGGATTATAAATTGTCTCCAGCAGCATCATAGGGTATATGGAGATATGTTACCTTGCTATCAATTTTGAACCCCGAGATGATTATGAGGTGTTCAAAAGAGACATCTAGCCTCTTGGTATCAAATCACAATGCACTTCACAATGTTGCCGGCAATAACGATTTTGTCCCCACACAAATGGCTCTACAATCTCAAGTTTGGTGTGGTTTTTATCAGGTCACCACTAGTGCGCTTCGACGATTCGATTCAGTGTCGACATCGGCGATCAGATTCGGGATCAATACCGAATTGGCTCTCTGATTCTTATATATTTGAATCGGCCTGTTCTTTCCCATTAATGGGGACAAACAACTAAATTGTTTATTTATAGAGCTCAATTGATGGGGCAATTGCCACATTGTACCGTGTTTTCACATCTGGAGGTCTCACCAGCGCCGCGTATGATGTAATTTAGAGTTTAAGCTAAACTAGTTACGCGATTACGTCCAATGACAGTCCGTCGACATTTCACGGATGTCAGTACCTGCAGCCCTTGAAATTAGAAAAAATGTCCCACTGCAAATTCAATGCTGTGGTATGTTAGATTCCAAATATTGCCACGGCATTGCTTATTGCCATGGCCAATTTCGAGGGCTGGTACACGTAACACTGGTGGTTCTAGGAAAATGTTGGGGTAAAATCGTAAAATATAGTGTTTAACTTATAAGTGACTACAGTCACTATGTACTGATCAAGAGTCAAGATCTCAATGTTCTATAATGTATACAATTTTAGTATAGTTCGTGTTAGCTTTAGTTTCTTCTAATTGATAACGTGCATTCATACTTGCCATATAGTTTTGATTTTCATTCAAACATAAAGTTGAGAATGATGTCAGCCGCCAAACGTTTGTCTGTGAACCCTGTCTTGGTTCTTTGTTTCATATTCGAAAACGTCACAGCTTTTATGACAAATAAGTGAACAATAATTAGAATGATATCCGATGGTCAGCTGTGATTTTTCTCCATCCTGTACTTGTCCCAAATTGATTCGTATTCTACGTCGATGTCGACATCGGACACCCAATTTGATTCGAGATTCAATTCAGTTTCCGAATTTCCGATTCGCAGGGCCCTAGTCGCCACTTTAATTCACATTAATAAAAAAATTCAGTAGCAGACCAATGGAATGGATGTCATTACAGCTGGATATGGGGACAACTAGAAATACAGGTGAATGCTTGAATCAAACTCTCCTATTTACTTATCAAGCCTTGAAATAGTGTGTCTGTCATTTGCAGAATGAGGTCCCCAGAGGGTGAATTTTGTGATGCTACCCCACCAGGGTCCTGCGAGTTGGAGATTTTGATCGAATCGAATATCGAATCGAGTCGACGAAATCGAATCGAATCATACCTGTGTGTTGCATTCTCAATTAGGCATTTAATGTCAATTATCAGACGATTTGTGAAACGTTCTATGAACTTCCATGAAGTTCCATCATAACTTATGTGGCGATCAACCGATTGTTCCTGATACTATTAACTTCAATTGAGAATTGTCGAGAGAATAAAAAAACATTAAAACGTCCATGCGTCGTGACGGCGATTAAATATATAACCACGAAACAGATTATCGGAATTAAAATCACACGCAATTTTTAGAGTTTGCATGTACATGCACAGTTGCAAATCGGCACTGGGAAACACCCGTTGTTATAAACTTGAAGATGCAACAACAGTCGCAGGGTAGCCTGTTTATGTAGTTAAGTGCTGGGTGCTTAGATGGGTCGTTATCCTAGACGCTTGCGATTTATATACCATGTTGCATTCATCACATGTGTAAGTTCCAGTACTGCATGCAGCTTGTATCATCTTTAAAATAAACATGAAAAACGGACGACAAATTATCAAGTTTAAAGGAACGCTCCGACACTGAAAGTCAACTTCAAACGAAAACACCACCCACGTGCACTTTTCGACGCCGGGAACACATGTTGTTTGCATTCTCAGCGATATTACATAACGCGGAATCTAAGACGTATAGTCGGTGGATAACGTTAGCGGTTTTTTGTATTGTTTTTGCACAATATTTACAAACATAATGCTGACAGTGAAATATTCAGAAATAAACATGATTATATTGTACAGGAGCGGCATGGCCAAATAGGCCGTCTTCCTGCCGCCCCTGTTTGGAAATGAAACTGAAATAGTAAAATGACAACGTTGCTCAGTTTCATCGCTATTATAATTTACGTGCTTCATCGGTCCATCTGCGATCTCCAAGCTTTTAGCTACCGTGTTCAACGCTAGAATTCAGATGCATTTAGTCGTCCTATAGTGTCTAATTACTGGCTATACTTATAATTAATATCATGCGAACTTTCGCGATGTACATTAAGAATTATAAGCTGCATATATTCATAAGTTTTGGGAATAATATGCCACAGAAACAGCTAAGATCGACGTGTTTACCTGTCCGTAAACATCCTACTTTTTTGTCAGTGTATATTCGAAAGTTGGAAATTTCGAATCGAATTCGAATTAATCTCGAGTCGAATTCGAATCTCGAATCGAATATCGAATATTCGCAGGACCCTATACCCCGCATAGCGGGCTAGCATCACCAAATTCACCCTCTGGGAACCTCATTCTGCTGAGGTGTAAGCAGAATGAGGTCCCCAGAGGGTAATTTGGTGATGGTAGCCTGCTATGCCCGGTAGCATCACTAAATTCACCCTCTGGGGACCTCATTCTGCAAATGACAGACACACTATTTCAAGGGTTGTTACTTATATGACACGTGTACATTAGAATATGAGTTGAATCATATTACAAGCCCATCATTGAAATTCAGTGTTTAGACTTGGTTGGATTTCTTTACTAAATCGATTCTCCCACCCAATTTTAACTCTATACATTGGAATGGTCTATTATTCATTTGGAGGGGTGTTCAGGTAATAAAAGCAGCCGACAGATAATACAAATTTGGAAAGATTCCCATTCATGGTTGGGAAATGTTCAGATAATAAGTTCAACAAATGACCTATGGTTGTTTGTTGAACTTATTATCTGCACATTTCCTAAAGGAACTACTCGTCAATGAGTATTTAGTATACCGTACAAAGGGGTAACTTATTAAATTTATGTCACATAATTCTGCTTTAAAATTTGTTTAAATGAATTACATATACATGTATTGTTTACTTGAGAGTGTTTAGAATATGTAAACTCGACTGAAATGCCGCTATGAACTATTATATATACAATATGTAGCTAGTGCTATCACTTAACCCTTTCAGTGCCAAGTCCGATTTTTGTACCAACCCATATTTCCTTGATCATTTTTCAAATTTATTGATTATAATAATGTGATACATTGATGGAAAGAGCTCTAAGAGGACATTCCATCAATGTATCACATTGATCATTTTTCAAATTTATTGATTATAATAATGTGATACATTGATGGAAAGAGCTCTAAGAGCTCTTTCCATCAATGTATCACATTATTATAATCAATAAGTTTGAAAAATGATCGATGAAATATGGGTTGATACAAAAATCGGACTTGGCGCTGAAAGGGTTAAACTGTTTTTGTCTGTGAATGTGAGGGAGATTTGAGATGTCAAATCACCCAAGTGGACATGAGTAGTTAAGCGATAGCATTAGAAACATGAATTAATTATTATTATTTATATTCTTTGCACCATTCAGTGACCAAGAAAAGTCCCTCCCTATATACCGGTACATAAATGCATACATTGTGCTAATAATAACAAGTGCTAGTAACATTGTATTCCTTGTGTTCTTTTTCGAAAAAAAAAAAACCAAATATGTTAAAATGGCGAAATTTAAGGTAGCCCAAATGCACTATGGGGAGTATCCTTTGTGCCATTTGTACAGTCCTACCTCTAGTTTTTAAGGCCTAAAAATCACTTATTCAATTATTCTTAATTATTTTTAGAAACGTGCAATAAAGCTGCAGCAACAGAAGCAGAAGGAGGAGTTATTACGAGCGCAGCAATTCGAGAAGGAGATGGATCGAGAACGGATGCTGTCTGCGAAAGTCGCAAAGAAAACGTCATAAATAAATGGGAGTATTGTCAGGTTACTAAAACAAGTTCAGTCAATTCTTGGAGTACAAATTAAACTGCCTTTACTGAATATTTTAACCTTTTCAAGACGGGAGCTTCGCTGGTGTAGCACTAAAGATCTTGTGCCAGTGCTTATATATGTGAGTCTCCCATTGGGAACCTCGCATATATAAGAGAATGCACTGGCTTACGATGTGAAGGTAAATATTGTTAGGCCAATGTATTCTCTTGTATATGAGAGACTCGCATATATAAGAAAATGCATTGGCACTGGGTTTTTGCAAAATTTTAGGGATGCTCCAGTCTTGGAAGGGTTAACCCTTTCTTTATTATATACTTTCTCATTGACGAGTAGTTCCCTTAGGAAATGTTCAGACAGATCATTTGTTGAACTCATTATCTGAACCTTTCCCACCAATGAATATGAATCCTTCTGCACATGTATCATCTTTTTATCTCTCTTTCATCTGCTTTTATTAACTGAATGTCCCTCCAAATTAATAATAGACCATTCCAATGTATACATTTATAACTGAATGGGAGACTACATTCAGTATAGCAAAGGTAACACTTTCCTTTTACAGCCCTTTTAAAGTCCCGGGAATGTGATACAAAATTCAATGTTAATTGATAGAAGCTTATTCAGACAGGTGTCCTTGATTCATATCTATTATTTTATCCACCGAATCTATATAAAACTTGTTTGGAAGAGATACACTATCTTTAGCCTTTCTTTTCTAAATAGATTCTTCCATCCAGTTATAATGTTTAAGAATGTTTTATTTATCATTTGAAGGGGTGTTCAGAAACAATAAGCAGACAACAGGAAAATGAAGAAATAATATAAGTGGAAAAGAATTCCTTGGTGGGAAATGTTGACTTATTATCTGAACATTTCCTATGTCAACTACTAGTCAGTGAGTTTTAGTGAATAAAGGGTGAATTCTGCACTCGCAAAAGTGTAGAGCAATCAAGTCTTAATTTAGTGTGTCTGACGTTTGCAGAACAAGGTCCCCAGAGGGTGAATTTAGTGTCGTCACCAAATTTACCCTCTTGGGACTTCATTCTGCTTAGGCCTCATCCTCTGGGAAGTATCTATAGTCTTAAATTAACATTGTTTTTATTAACTTTTTCTCTTCTGGGAAGTTTCTTACTTTTTCCCTTCTAGGAAGTTTCTATATCCCCTAATTTGCAGAAGATAAAATGCATAATCGAGGTGATTAATGGATCAACATCACCAACTTCAACTGGGGAACTTCAATCTGATCCTATGTCTCCCATAACAGTTGAGGCCTAAGCATAATGAGGTTCCCAGAGAGTGAATTTGGTGATGCTATCCTGCTGTGCAAGATAGCTTCACTAAATTTACCCTCTGGGAACCTCATTCTGCAAATGACAGACACACTATTTGCAGGCTTGGGTATGTAGATGATTGTTCTGTGTCTCCATATTAATTAGCTTTTAAATACGCTTTGATGTTTATTTTGTAGCCAAAAAAAGCTTGATATTTTTATATTCTCACCAACCTCTAAATTATTTGTGTATTGTATACACACGCCAGTAGTCCCATCACTGAGGATTTGCCCAGTATAAGTTTTTGCACCCAAAACAATCATGGAGTGGTCCTCGAATATAAGACCATCCCCATTCAATTACACCTCCAATCAGGTGTGATATATATTTAGCTGCAGCTCACAGGTGTGTTTTTACTATGCAATCAACGTCGTTTTCGATGCATCTGTCGGCGTATAGAAGTGTCGGATGCCGAATTACATACTGTATAATTTTGCTAAAGTATGTAGTTCGGCATCCAACACTTCTATACACTGACAGATGCATCGAAAATGACGTTGATTGCTTATAATTATGACAATCCGCATATTAGTTGGTGATTAAACAAGTTTTTTTTAAAGAAACTATATTGAAAATACTAAAATAGTAAAACTACCCAAGTGATATTTGTGTCTGGACTCAGCTGCTCTTTTAACCAAAATGGGAAATTGGGTCGAGAATAAATTGGGCGACCGACCGGAAGTTCGAGATGAACACACACACTTCGAGATCTGTTTCCGACATTCCAACTAGACAAAAGCAAGACACCACACCCGTAAACTATTAAACTGTACTTGCTGGTGTAAATTTCACTTATTTAAAACAATTCTAGAACATCTATTGTCATAAAGACAATACGATTCGATAGCAATTCCGAAGCGGTGTCAGTGAAGTATCCAGGGATTTTTTGGGGACACCTGTTTTTGGGCAATGATATGCCGAAGGCATACCGGTATCCCAGACATGAGCGAGGGAGGTTCGGGAGGGAGTATCTGTGATGGTGGTGGGGGGGATTTTTTAAAAATCCAATGCATTGAGAGCTAACCTAGAGCTCTTGGAGTCAGTATTTTGAATTTTGCTGAGAGTTCACTTTGTTCAAGTTTCTGAAGCATAACTTTGGAATTTTTTAATATACCTTGGCTTATGGCTTGGAAATGCTTATAAGTTATTGTCAGATATCTTTTTGTTCAATGGATTATGCTTATACTGCTTGAAATGAGACCATTATCACTGTAATTCATATAGTAGGCTATTTTCTAAAATTCAAGTGAGAGACACATTCATAATACACTAGTAGTACAGAAATGTTACATGTAGTAATTACTAGTAGTACTAATCTCTATGTTAATTATTCATTTGGTATTATGAGATCCCACATGATAGCCAGGTTTATAAATACTTGATCAAATTGTCACTGTTCCTGTACTGTATTGTGTAATTTCACTTGAATTTGTTTGAAATACTGAAGTCTGAAGGGTTAACTCAAACTATTTGAAGTTTTCACAGATGAAAGCTAGATAAAGCCAAAACATACTTTACAGTATTATTCCAACTGTTAAACTTAAGTTAAATCTTTTTGTAAACTTACATGTCTTATATCAATATATATATAAATATATATCTTGTTATGATATTAATTGGGACCTGAATTGAATAAAAAAAATTATAAAAACAAAATATATATTTATTTTGTTTGGTAATTTATTTTTTTTGGGCGCCTGGAGTTTGGGCGCCCAAACCGGTAAACGGTATGAAAAACGGCCTGGATATGTCCCTGGGTGTTCCCAAACTTCCCCACCGAATTTGCGGTCTCCGGTGACAAACTCGAAAAGTAAACAATCGCTACAAAGGCGCATTCTATGCTCTCAAGACCACTGCCATGTCATATTAGTATTGGCACGAAGCTGGATAAATGCTAATACTAATGGTGGAATATTCCTTTATCCCCAACTAAATTATTGTACTATTTTGCTGTTTGATCGGCGATAATTTTTCGCTGAGATTTGGCGTCTTGCGTTACCACTAGAAACGGAAGTTATTTCTTGCCATTTGATTGGTGGACTAAATAAAATTCCAGGTAAATTCGGCCCATGGATATTCGATTTGGTTTGCGAACTTTTTAAAGTATCACTACACCCAGTGATGCGGGAAACGACACTTCCCTCACTGATAGATATTGTCACTACCAAGTGTATCTAAGGGCCTTGACCAATCAAATGCACGCATTTTAGTCAAAGCGAAAGTAGTTGTAATTATAAGAGCTGTAATAGTTAAGAGTTGAATTAAATATAGTATATTACTTCAGCTAATTCCCAAACTCATTTATACTACCTGTCCCATAATATATAAGTTGATCTTGATAGTGATATGATTTGTCAACAAATTAATCACTAATTGTGCAGTAATTTCAAATATTTGAGTCTGAATTTGATTTTCAGAATATTTTTCAATGCTTTGTCCTGTTCCAATGTTTACTGTGAAGTTTTGATTAAATTTTGATGTCTTATTGGCTTAATTGGACTTGTATCTGTAATTCCACTGTTACAGTAATGTTTACTTGACAACAGTTCTGACATGCAAAATCTTTTATTGGAGAGTTATTAATAATGACAATAAGCACAAAGTTAAACTATTTTTAGCTCAACTTGTTTGAACTATTGCCATGGATTGGCATCTGTCTGAAATTGTTCATCAACAATTTCTATAGCACATCCTACCGGCCACATCTATCATCTGATCGTCACAAAAATTTTAAATAATTTTTGGGTGACCTCCAGATGGGAGCCATCAATTATTTCCAAAAAAAATTTAAAACATGGCTGACAACAGCCATCTTGGATTTTAAATTTTAATCCATCGGCATTCCCTGCCCTGCAATCCACATTTATTGGAAAATTGTTTTGAAAATTTCAGGCATGTTTATGATCATCTCTAGATGGGAGCTATCAAATTTGAACTGAATTTCAATGAAAAACATGGCCACCGGCAGCCATCTTGGATTTTATTCTTTGCAAGACTATATCATTTGGCACGCCGTACAGACCGCTACCCTCATCTGATCATCACCAAACTTCATATGGATCTTCTGGGTGACCATCAAATTTTTCCAAAATAGAGTTGAAAAATATGGATTTTACTCTTTGCATAACTAAATCCTTGGGAATACCCTACAGGCCACACCCCTCATCACCAAACATCATATGGATCAGGTGTGACCTCTAGATGGGAGCCATCAACTTTTTCCCATATTCATTTAAAAACATGGCTCACAGTGGCTATCTTGAATTTAACATTTGAATTCATCAGATCATTCTGCAGTCCACATTTATTGGACGAATGTTTTGAAAAATTACAGGCATGTTAAAGATCAGTTCTAGATGGGGGGCTATCAAATTTGAACGATTTTCAATGAAAAACATGGCTGCCGGCAGCCATCTTGGATTTTACTCTTTGGATAACTAAATACTACAGCCAACAATTTTCATCCAATTTATCTCAAACTTCATATGGCTTTTCGATTTGGCCTCTGGTATTGTTTAAACATTAAACATTAAACATTCTTTATCGCTCCATCCATTGACTGTAATGTATGACCTTATCCCCTCTCCAAGTTGATCTATAATTCAATGTCATTGACACATTTATTTCATGTACTTGGCGATGTTAGTTGTGTTACTGACTTTTACATTATATCGCCTGAACCCACTTCAAAGACGTTTAATCCCTTTAAAAACCTGAGTGCTATATATCATTGGAAGGAAAGTTTAAAATAGTCAGATTTTAGTTGCAAAAATGAGGTTAATTCTTATCAGAAGTATTAAGTTATATTTAAGAAATTTCAGTAGTAAAGCACCACTGTTTTGGTAACTATTTCAAAAAAAATTAAGCATATTTTGTGGTTACCCACTTCAGAATGCTTTGATGAAGATTTTCTGAGTCTTCGTTGTTTTATCATTTCATAAAATCACAACCGATACTCTGTGTGTCTTATTTCATTTATATTGGTTAGGACATTCCTATTATTTGTTAATTGTTATATTTGATTAATTATCATATGTTCATTGAATTTAATACACATATTTAGCTATTGCCATATTTGTTCCTATTAACTTTCAACACTGGGAAGTGGTATTTTGCAGTAGTGTTTATAAGGCTGGGTTTTATCCCAGACATAGAAATGGGTTCTGCCTGTCCGCCTTTTTGGCTAGCCATCCTTCCATAACAACTTAAGAGCTCTCTATGTCAGCCAGCATAGGTCAGATTTGAATGATCTTATGAAGCAGCATGGGGACGTGATATCCACTTGGAATGGGTTTTGTCCATTAATTTGTTGGATATTTATTGAGTGGAAATTCATCTTTGGCAACTTTGGATCTCTGTCTGGGTAGATCATCTTCGAATGATCTTTAGTATGCTCATGATGTACGATGAAAGGATCAATTCCACATGTTCATGTACCAGGAATTTTCTATAAATATCTTCTGAAGTTATGGCGTGTATAATGTAAAATATGTCATCCCTGTTTCCCCGTCATTTTAGATTGGATGCGAGTACTCTTTGGTATATTCTTAACCCACAATGGGATGAAGTATATCCATAGGGAACAGGTCATCGCAGGCCAGATTAAGACAGGTTCAGAATTAAGCCACCTGAGAAAATTGATAAATCTCAGCAACAAGCCACTCCTACTGGGGATACTCTGTCCTCCAAAATCTTAATTGCAAATATGGACGAAACCTGAACTATTTGGCAATCCTTGGAAGAAGGATGGACGGATATCTCTGCCATATACTTACTCCTAAAACTTCAACTCCAAAAAAGGTCAGGGGCATAGAAATATAGTTGAAAGTACCTTGGTGCAAATAATCGGATTGTGTACTAAATCTATATGTCTCCACGACGATTAGAGCCCTGAGAATATTCAAGAATCGATTCGATGTCGATATCGCTGGTCTGATTTTGTGTCAACACTGAAGCGGACCTCTGATTTGAATATTTTGAATATCCAATTTGTTTCTATCATTGACACATGTTTGCGAATTTTTGCGCAGAGTTATGATGAAATATGCATCTGCGATATTTGTATCAACATGCATATTGTCTTAAACTATCAGAGATTGGTTCACTTAGGTGTCATCAAATGAACAGGAGACAAACTATCCAAACAGATTAATTGTATATGAGGGATATAGGCCTATATTTGGCCTATTAATCTGCACAATTATGGGCATATATGTAAATATATCGCTAATTAATGTCAAACGATCACACCACGAATCTCTCTGTCTGATTTTAACTCTCATCAGGATCAATGATTAACTACATTCTGCAAACTGCATAATTATTTTACGGGTATACATTTCCTGAAATATTTTAGTTTATATGCTAAAACTTCATTGAAATAGATATAAATTATAAAATCAGAATCGCGCATGTGATATTATTTTTTTCCAAATGCACACTGAAATTTCCCAAATACTTTATATAATAACAAACTCGTGACCGACTTGAGAACCTATGATATGCACTGGTGGCTAGCCATTTCGATATCGACCTTGGCCTCTCAATTCAATATCGTATTTCGAATATGTGAAGAAGTGATGATTCGCAGGACACTAATCAAGCCTGGAAATACTGTGTCTGACATTTGCAGAATGAGGTCCCCAGAGGGTGAATTTAGTGATGCTATCCTGCACAGCAGGCTTGCATCACCAAATTCGCCCTCTGAGATACTCATTCTGCTGTGGGAGACCTAGGATCAGATTGAAATTCCCCAGTTGAAGTTGGTAATGTTCGCCCATTAGTCACCTCGATTTATATTCTATCTTCTGCAAATTATGGGCTAGAGAAACTTACAGAAGGGGAAAAGTAACTAAAACAATTGGAATTTGATACTGTAGATACTTTCCAGAAGATGAGGTAGGCAGGATGAGGTCCACAGAGGGTGAATTTGGATATGCTAGCCCGCTGTGTTGGGTAGTTTCACCAAATTCACCATCTGTGGACCTCATTCTGCAAATGTTAGACACTATTTCCAGGCTTAAGTTCCCCTTAACCCTAATCACCATATATTGTCATGATACTACAAGGAAAGCGGGGACAAGCCAACACTAATAAAATTAATGAGTTTTATTTCTCCATTCTCCCGTTATCTCCTCAGTACTGGGATCTGACTCTTTCGATCCAGTCGATGAACGATGAGACTCTGGTGTATACCCCAGGCTTGTATTTGTCAGCACAACCATATCCCCAAGATGTAATACCGACTAATGTCTGTCGGCCGCCCTTCAAACATACATATGGTCCTCCAGAATCACCCTGAAAAACAACATACCAAGTTAGAGAATCATTTTTACATTTTGAATTCTTAACCCTTTCATGACTGGAGCTGTGCTGGTGCAGCATTAACGATCCTGTGCCAGTGCATTCTCTGATATATGTGAATCTCCCAATGGGAGCCTCGCATATATAAAAGCATACACTGGCCTAACACTATTTACCTTGACCTTGTAAGCCTGTGTATTCTCTTATATATGCAAGGCTCCATGTGGGAGACTCGCATATATAAGAGAATGCACTGGCACATGATCTTTAATGCTGCACCAGCACAGCTCCCGTCATGAAAGTGTTCAATGTCATGGCTCATTTGAACTGTAAAGTTTGTACTCACATCAGCAAAACAGCCTTAGATCTGGGGCATCCATTTTGGTACAGGGAACTACCAGTTGGTATGGGAGGCCAAATTACATTTATTAGCTATTATGCTTAAAGATGGTCTATTTCTTCTATAACAAGTTTTATATAGTTTCCTGGGAATGAAATAATAAATATGAATTGAAGACCCCTGTTCGGAAACGCTTCTAATAATTAATATTAATTTCATATCGGTATTTTCTTAAATAATGCGATAATCAATTGGGACATTTTTTTCGTTGCTTGCTATGCTCCGCAAACCATAAAATGTCCCAATTTGACATAGGGAGTACAAAATAAAAGCAATAATGATTAATTGATAGAAGCATTTCTGGACAGAGGTCTTCGATTCATATTTAATATTTTATACCCAGAAACTAGATAAAGCTTGATACAGGAAGAGATATACTATCTTTAATTCAGATTTCCATTATACTTCAACGTAATTCAAATACACTTAAACATACAGTAATGCCATAAATAATCGACTCCTTAACCACAGCAGAATTATGGGTAATTTTTCACGATTTTGTCGAAAATATGGCTTGTTGCCGATGAATGGCAACAAGCCATATTTCCGACTAAATCCTGAAAAATTACCCATAATTCTGCTGTGGTATAGGAGTCGATTATTTAGGCGGGCATTACTGTAACTCCATTATGATTAATTGTATTATGTTTAAGCGTAATTAGCATCCTTGTTAGCCTCAATACATCATGCTATTGATGGTTATATTTAGTTATACATAAAATGAACCTCCAGATCATTTTGGACAAGGACAATCCCAACCCAATTTGTTGAATTAGTGCTTAAAGGTACTCAATCCAATCAGAGGATCCCCATATCATCAAGATACAACAACAATATTTCTTCAAAATACGCTTTAGTTATCAGAATCGATTAATTGCAAGAAAATAATGCTAACCACTTGTCAACTATGGTATCAAATTTCCCAAAACGTGTTATTTATCAACATTTTGTTCAATAAAATATGGCCGTATTATCACTTGAATATTCACGAAATTTGGCCGTATTACCACTTGTTTTTAGAGTTATCCATCTTCATCCGCAACTTTGACTGAGACCATTTGTTTGATCACTTGTTGATTCAGAAATGACTGGAGGAAAAAGGGCCTATTATGTCTCTGAAGTTTTAATTGCTTTGACTTTACTTTTCAAGTCTTCTATAAGGGTTCAAGCAGTATATTCCAATGGCAATAATAATTCACACTGGCAAAAAATAAGAGTTAAACAAGAGCTGTAATCTATGAAAGGATGAAAATATCTTGCTATGTCAAGGCCTATACATTGATAGTCCTCCTCCCAAAGAACGTATACATACTTTTGAGGTTCAAACTAGCCATATCAGTTTAACCCTTCCATGACTGAAGCTTCCTGAAATTTTGCGAAAACCCTGTGCCAATGCATTATCTTATATGTATGACTCTCCCATAGGGAGCCTCGCATATATAAGAGCCTGAGAATACATTGGCCTACAATATTTACCTTGACCTTGTAAGCCAGTGCATTCTCTCATATATGCAAGGCTCTCTGTGGGAATGCACTAACACAGGATCTTTAATGCTGCACCAATGCGGCTCCCGTCATGAAAATGTTAAAGGGACAAAAGGCACTCGTGGTCGGTAAATGTCATTGTTATTTTTCCATGCTATTATTCTTATTGACAATAGTTGTACAAACTTTTATTTTATTCACATTTGCACACTGCAAGTGCCCACTTTACGCAAAAGAAGAAGTTCATGACGGGGGGGGGGGGGGGGGGGGGGGGGGGGGGGGGGGGGGGGGCAGCACGCTGGTGCATTAAAGACCCTGTGCCATTGCATTCTCTTATATATGGGAGTCTCCCATAGTGATCCTCATATATATATATATATAAGAGAATGCACTGGCTTACAAAATAAAGGTAAATATTGTTAGGCCAATGCATTCTCTTATATATGCGAGGTGCCCTTGGCACAGGTTTTTCGCAAAATTTCAGGAAGCTTCAGTCATGAAAGTGTTAAATCATTTATGCCTGCTACACTTGATACTTGTATACACCCACCTGACATGCGTCCTTGCCTCCTTGTGGATAGCCGGCACAGACCTGGCTGTCGATGATGTGAGCTGAGTGCCCGAGGTAGTAACTACACTGACTATTTGATATCACTGGAACGTCTACCTTTCTCAGATATCTTGATCCAGAGCCACCTGCAAAAAGCATAACACAAATTTGGTACCCAACAAAATATATCAGGATTTTTATTTAATAACTTGGTTGCGAACCAGTTTTTGTAATTTAATGTTCTTCTTTATCTCATATGATAAAAAACTGACTGTAGAATTGCAGAAGACTTAGGCTTAGAGGTGACAGAAACAGGTTTTTTTTTTCGTTTTGATTTTAACACTTGCTAGGTGCATAGGCTAAAACGTGAATCTCTGCCAGATTAGAAAAATATTTATTGAATGATATATGGTAATTCGTTCCTATTACAAGGGATGTTCTGTTTCATAATTTTTGTATTGACTAATTCAATTTGATTGTGTTTCAAAAGTGTGTCCTTCTGTAAATTGCTAATGTATAGTCAATATAATTATGGAACAAAACCAACACAAAATTGATTTAAACCATATTGATGTTTCAACATGCAATTTTTATTTTTATCTTTTAGAGGGAAAAATCTGCAAACGAATTAGTGTTTATAATAATATGGCCCAAATGAAACTAGAGATGGGCTTGTCCCAGATGGGACTAAAGTAATACCCCCCGTATTCAAAATGTTATTCGAATGAAGTAGCCATTACCATATATTTGGCACTGAAATTATGTCAACAAGTAACCCTAACCCTAAACCCCCTAACTCTAACCCTAATCCTAAATTTATTGAGTGAATAAAAGCTCGGACAAAATTATGCATGTTGCGAAAAAAATTCTAAGTCGAAAAAGGGGGATAACTCCACCAAAAGATGTCGGACAGACGTCATAATTGCAGGTTCCCATGGTACTAAATATCTGTGCCAAGTTTTTTAAAAATTGACCTAAAAATGTAGGAATAAAAGCTCGGACAAAATTATGCATGTTGCGAAAAAAATTCTAAGTCGAAAAAGGGGGGATAACTCCATCAAAAAAAGTCTGACAGACGTCATATTCGCAGGTGCACAGGTTCCCATGGTGGTTGATGTCTGTGCTAAGTTTCATGGAAAATGATCATAAAACGACTGAGAAAACCTCCGGACAAAAAGTGTCCACGGACGGACAAGCTGATACCAGTATACCCCCCCCCCCCCACCACTTGTTGCGGGGGGGGGGGGGGTATAATGACTATAAACTATACAGAAAGCTAAAAAAAATAGATACACTATTTTAAACCCTTTCTATACCAAATGGATTCTTCCACCCAGCTATAAATGTAGTATTGGAATTGTCTATTATTTATTTGGAGGGGTGTTCAGGAACAATGAGCAGACGCCAGACATGCAAAATGATAATACAAGTGCAGAATGATTTCCAGCTATTCATTGGTCGGAAACGTTTGTTTGTTGTAGTACAACAGTTGTACTTAATATCTGAACATTTACTGAGGGTACTACTTGTCAGTGAGTATTTACTGTAATGCTCTGAATAATCGACTCCTTGACCACAGAAGAATCATTAGGAGGGTGTTAGGGCTTGGAAATTTTCATCATTTAGAGAGAGCTTGAGATACCCTGAGTTGGACAATTCTAACCCAAGATGTGGGGTGCAAATAGAATTACCCAGAAACTTGGCAGAAAGGGAAAAACATTTCCAATTCAATGGGGGGGGGGGCATTGTCAGTAGGAAATATACCAAATTGTTGTACCACTCCCCCTCCCCCAGTGAGCCACGTCCCTGCATATATGATGGAAATAATTTACAGAATGCAGACCCCCCCCCCCCTTACCTTCGTGTGTGGATCCCCATCCAGTAGCTGTGCAGACCACGCCATCGAATGAATCAGTTGATTCTGGCAGACATGCAGCTTTTGCATAATGGCTGCTCAAGTCCACTGGTTTGGACATTTTAATCATGGCAATATCGTTGTGGTTCGAACTGCCGCTGTATGATGCATGCCGGATGATGTGTTCAACCTGGTGAACATGACTGCCGGATTCGTGGTGAAGATCGTAAGTCCCGACTCCCACAGTCCAATGAGACCTATATCTGTGAGAGAGGAATATTTGGTCCACAATTAATAGCTAGGTTTAGATGTGATAAGATAGAATTTTTTTAATCTAGGACAATGGACGAGCCCGTGCGGCGACCGCTTCGCGCATGCGCAGACCAGATCTCGGAAACGGGTGGAGCTATCGACTTGAAATTTGCTATGTGAATGTATCTTGCCCCGGATACGAATTTTATCGGGTCGCCGAGCCCGTGCGACGCCAGCTTCGCGCATGCGCAGACGAGATCTCGGAAACGGGTGGAGCTATCGACTTGAAATTTGTTTTTTGAATAGCCCGGACAACGTCGGGCTCATCGACTTGAAATTTGGTTTTTGAATAGCCTGGACAACGTCGGGCTCATCGGCTAGTCTCATATATATTTTGAAGACCTCTGTCTGTATGTATGTTTGTTTGTTTGTTTGTCTGTCTGTCATTTATACAAATCTACGATTCTCGACCGATCGGCACGAAACTTGGTACGTGTGTGTAGTTTGACAAGGCGGGTGAACGTTGTCGTATTGGCGAGCCCGTGCGGCGCCCGCTTCGCGCATGCGCAGACGAGATCTCGGAAACGGGTGGAGCTATCGACTTGAAATTTGCTATGTGAATGTATCTTGCCCCGGATACGAATTTTATCGGGTCGCCGAGCCCGTGCGACACCAGATTCGCGCATGCGCAGACGAGATATCGGAAACGGGTGGAGCTATCGACTTGAAATTTGCTATGTGAATGTATCTTGCCCCGGATACGAATTTTATCGGGTCGCCGAGCCCGTGCGACGCCAGCTTCACGCATGCGCAGACGATATCTCGGAAACCGGTGGAGCTATCGACTTGAAATTTGGTATGTGAATGTATCTTGCCCCGGATACGAATTTTATCGGGTCGCCGAGCGCGTGCGACGCCAGCTTAAATTTGGTATGTGAATGTATCTTGCCCCGGATACGAATTTTATCGGGTCGCCGAGCGCAGACCAGATCTCGGAAACGGGTAGAGCTATCGACTTGAAATTTGGTTTTTGAATAGCCCGGACAACGTCGGGCTCATCGGCTAGTCTCATATATATTTTGAAGACCTCTGTCTGTTTGTTTGTTTGTCTGTATGTTTGTCATTTATACAAATCTAAGATTCTCGACCGATCAGGACGAAACTTGGTACGTGTGTGTAGTTTGACCAGGCGGTGGACGTTGTCGTATTGGCGAGCCTGTGCGGCGCCCGCTTCGCGCATGATGCAGACGAGATCTCGGAAACGGGTGGAGCTATCGACTTGAAATTTGCTATGTGAATGTATCTTGCCCCGGATGCGAATTTTATCGGGTCGCCGAGCCCGTGCGACGTCAGCTTCGCGCATGCGCAGACGAGATCTCGGAAACGGGCGGAGCTATCGACTTGAAATTTGCTATGTGAATGTATCTTGCCCCGGATACGAATTTTATCGGGTCGCCGAGCCCGTGCGACGCCAGCTTCGCGCATGCGCAGACGAGATCTCGGAAACGGGTGGAGCTATCGACTTGAAATTTGCTATGTGAATGTATCTTGCCCCGATACGAATTTTATCGGGTCGCCGAGCCCGTGCGACGCCAGCTTCGCGCATGCGCAGGCCAGATCTCGGAAACGGGTGGAGCTATCGACTTGAAACTTGGTTTTTGAATAGCCCGGGACGAGATCTCGGAAACGGGTGGAGCCATCGACTTCAAATTTGGTATGTGAATGTATCTTGCCCCAGATACGAATTTTATCGGGTCGCCGAGACCCGCGCATGCGCAGGCCAGATCTCGGAAACGGGTAGCACGAGGCCGTGCGACGCCCATGCAGCGCATGCGCAGACGAGATCTCGGAAACGGGTGGAGATATCGACTTGAAATTTGGTATGTGAATGTATCTTGCCCCGGATACGAATTTTATCGGGTCGCCGAGCCCGTGCGACGCCAGCTTCGCA
This sequence comes from Siphonodentalium dalli, assembly GCA_032622095.1. Classification (NCBI taxonomy): domain Eukaryota; kingdom Metazoa; phylum Mollusca; class Scaphopoda; order Gadilida; family Siphonodentaliidae; genus Siphonodentalium; species Siphonodentalium dalli. The sequence goes on along the minus strand of CP136066.1, from coordinate 153,906,792 downwards.
CATGCGCACACCAGATCTCGGAAACGGGTGGATTTGAATAGCCCGGACAACGTCGGGCTCATCGGCTAGTCTCCTATATATTTTGAAGACCTCTGTCTGTCTGTATGTATGTATGTCATTTATACAACTCTACGATTCTCGACCGATCGGGACGAAACTTGGTACGTGTGTGTAGTTTGACCACGCGGTCGTCAACGTCGTATTGGCGAGCCCGTGCGGCGCCCGCTTCGCGCATGCGCAGACGAGATCTCGCAAACGGGGGGAGCTATCGACTTGAAATTTGCTATGTGCATGTATCTTGCCCCGGATACGAATTTTATCGGGTCGCCGAGCCCGTGCGACGCCAGCTTCGCGCATGCGCAGACCAGATCTCGGAAACGGGTAGAGCTACGGACTTGAAATTTGGTTTTTGAATAGCCCGGACAACGTCGGGCTGGGTGGAGCTATCGACTTGAAATTTGGTTTTGAATAGCCCGGACAACGTCGGGCACATCAGCTAGTGTAATATATTCTGCATGAGGGGCGAGAAACAAATAGTCAAATCAATAGCAGAACTATAATCAGAGATATTTGAGTATCCTATGGGTGGGGGTATGGTTCTCTATTCCGAAGTTTCATTATTCCGAAGGTTCGCTATTCCGAATGTTCATTATTCCGAAGGTTCATTATTCCGAAGGTTCGCTATGCCGAAGGTTCGCTATTCCGAAGGTTTTCTATTCTGGGCGTATTTAACCAGATATGAATCAGAATTTGCACCCCCACCACAAAAACCACACGAGGAATGAAAAATACTATTACGCTAGTATTCACATATAGTGCATCTATACACCCACGTCTAATTCCCAAATTGTCCCAGATGTTGTTTATTAATAGCAAGATGACAGTATCAGTTTATTGTTTATTATGGAAAGTTGAAAACACGATGACTGAAATAAACTACATGTAAGAGCTATAGTTTTTTTCCGAACTGGCAATCTGTATTTGAAAGAAACATCAACATTAAAGGCCCACTTAATTTTCGAACCCCCAGATCACATATATAAAATATATGCCAGTATATATACCATTGGAAATAGGAAGCGTTCTAGCACTGTATTATAGCTTATCCGGTGTAATAAACTGTGAACATGTTGTTTTTGTTGAGTTAACGACGTATTTTTGTGCTTAACGTTCATCTGGTTTTGTTGCGCAAAGTGTATTATTTTCAATGAAGGGGGAATAACTCTATATTTTAAAGATAGTGTTATTCCCCTTCAATTGAAAATACATTAGGTTGAATTCTGTTGCATTCTGGGAGCCATAATGGGGGAATCTTTTTATGATTTAAGCTGTTTTCTATTTCTCTATGGGCATCTTCGGATACAGACGTTTCAAATGGTGATGAACTATAGTGTTTCAATCATATTTTATGGCACAGATTGTTATAACAAAATAGTCGGTGACTCGAAAATTAAGTGGGCCTTAAAATTCAATACAAATTCACAATTGCAGTTAGGTTCATCTCATACCCGTCTATTCAACGACATTCTGCTACGCAGTATTCATTAAGAGTTATAGCCCCACTGTTTTAATCCGCCTTTAGCTGGCGTATTCTTGCCTCTAAAATTATTGAGATATAACGTCATAGACGGTAATACGTATGGAAACATAGCAATTGTCTGGGCTGCCTGACGTGAATATGTTTTGTGAAATAACGGCATACGTAATGAAATTTAATCTCAAGGAAACCCGCGAAAAACAAGTCACATTTATAGTTTCAATGTTTTAAGTTATTTCCTTCATAAAAAGAGTCTTCGTGATAAAGAACACTCTCAATACTTTAGAATATACAATTAACCTTTAAAATAACAAAAATCTTCGGAATAGCGAACCTTCGGAATAGAGAACCTTCGGAATAGCGAACCTTCGGAATAGCGAACCTTCGTAATAGTGAACCTTCGGAATAGAGACATGTTCCCAGTAAATATGATTTCTACGTATAAACCCAATCTCTGCCACAGAGTTTGTTTGCAATTTTTGTCAAGTTTAGAATTTATTGAACCCATATATACTATATGGTACTCCTTTGTGTTTTGATAAATTGCGTTCATAATATACCAACATGCATTTTTGTGATACAAGCGAAATATTCGTGTTTCATTGCTTGATCGGAGGCAAATATGACCACTGTTTTCAGAAACGAACAATAGTATCTACACATTTTACCCAGTACTCTATGAATATATCTCAAACTGTACTTTAACAGTGAATTTAAAAAGGTTTGGTGTTGTAGATTTCAAAATTGGTTACACCCGTGAGACTGATCTGAATACATATATCTCTGCTTCCAAAAAAGGTCACAGAATCAATACATCCATACTAAATCCCATTTAACTATTTAATTACACATATATCACACGATTCAAGACAACATTACAGATAAAACTGGCGTTGTTGTTCCGTTTCTAGGCGCCCAAAAGTCCAGATTTAACCGTTTTATGAGACCCTGCTTTCGCTTGCTCTCTCGTGAGATAAATTAGAGAGAATTCGTACATCTCTAATAAAAATACCAACTTTGGGGAAAATTTTCAATTCAACATGGCGTCCAAAATGGATGCCAATGTTGAATTGAAAATTTTCCCCAAAGCGGATTTTAGCGGATTGTGTATATCTTGTTCAGCAAAGCAGTCCGCTCATTTTGAGACCAAAACGGCTTCTTTACCAATTTATTCCGGGTCTAACCGCCTAACCACCATACTACTAGATTGTTGCGTCAGCTATCAGGTGGGTAACAGTTCGAAGAGTCGAAAGCTATAGTCCAGGTGATAGTTCGCTCGCCGGGCAATGGCCAAAACTACTCTCTGACACATGATGGCACTTCATCCAATCAAAATACAGTATGAACCTCTATGGATTCAAGGCAATTATAATAATATAACACATTTGGAAATAGAAGTGTCAACAGATAGACACTATCTTGTTTGATATTGTTTTTTTTTTCAATTTATTTCTTCATCAATGTTCGATTTTAGAAGGACAGAAATAATTATTTTGTTAATTTTAATAACAAATTATTCTCTTTTGTACATGTATATGTATGAGGCTAGTTTATATGTCACAACTGATTATCTGGTTTACAACATTGTTTTCATTGAAACAAAGCAAAAAGTTATGCTAAATTAGAGGTCTGAACCCCTGGGTACTCCCTTATAAAAACACCATGCTAAGCAAGTATATACCAGGGTATTTACCAGGGTAAATTTCACTTTCCATGACCCATGTAAAACACTGGTAAACCAAGATATACTACGGTATAACCTGCATTTACCGGGATATACCACAGTGCATTTCACTTACTATGGTATATGACACATCGTCGCGTGAGAACCAGAAGGTTCTAACTACCATTACTCAATTTTAGAGAAAATCGACATTGAAATTTTGAGCACCGGAATTTCGTACTAAAACCCATTTGTTATATGCGCGGAAGTCATATGTTGTGCCCATGGTCGGACTTTATGTAAATGCGAGGTTTCATGCCCAAACAAAACGGATTCACGGCGTGATATGTAAAAATGTGTTTGCAGATAGAACCATTTGCACACAAAATGGTCAGATTATGTGCGGATCAGAATGCCCTAGTAGATAGGACACTGTGGCACAATAAATCACGGACCTTCTCAAACTTGTGAGTTCTATCTACGATAATCTCTGGATAACCACACTTCAAATTGTAGCCCGGGTTTTCATCTGACACAAACCTCAGTCTGCAATGAAACCATGTCAGATTGACGATTGTGTCAGGTAGAAACAGGGACTATTAAATTTTGTGAATTCTATAAAGATTGTTTGGTGCAATATAATGAAGGAATTCAAATTGAATAAGCACAACCCAATGGTCAGTTAATAGACAGGATCAGACATATGTACGTGTAACTTGTAACGTGTGGTACTATTGTATTGTATAAATGATTGTCATTGGTGCATCAAAAGTTTCAGCATTATATACCTGATTTATTAATATCAACGTCACAAGCAATGATATACAACAAGCCGAGATATTTCCAAAAACTTATCCCTCCCCATAAACTGATTTTCTATTTGAAAATACCTGTCAAGTCAGAATAGCCCGTTTTCTTTCCGTTTGGTCAACCAATTCAGAGTCTTATCATATATCATGGAATTAGCATGTATATGAGGAGGTTTGTGTTATGGTAGAGTCTATTTTGTTTAAATATTTGATTTTTTGGGGGTAAATTGGCTAAATAAAATTATTATTTTTATAGGAAATGTTTTTGAAAAATTCACATGACTTTGTCAGTTTTATGGATACAGCTGCACAACATGCACCACAATAAGCACAAATTCTTCCCCAATATCAGACATGAAATGCTATAATCATGTACCAGACCAGAATTAAGAAATAAAGTAAAACTTAACCCTACCCCAAGATAGTGTTCTCAATGCTTTCAATTTTATACTAAACTCGAAAGGTCATTCGTACTAGTTGACAGAAGATTCATATAATAAATTGCAATTGTTCTGCCCACGGATTAAGTAATCTCATCTTCACTGTCACTGTCAAATGTGATGGTATCAGTCAATAGAAATTCTGTGCAGCATCTTACAGGAAGAATGGTTCAAAGAACGCAGGCTATCTATAATTGGCCGTCCATCCATAAAGTGCTACACTGGGAGTGGTTGATTTGGCAACGGTTGCAAGTCTCCACTGTTTTGCTATCATATTGGCTTTTTTTGAGTGCAGAATTAAAAATTCCTAAGACGGTGGAAGTGCAGAAAGATCAACTACCTTTTGCTGATTCTCGAACTTTTGCTGAAAGTTTACCCACCTAGCTTAATTCACTTTTCTCGAATGTGGACCATACATGTATAAGGCTTCCAAAATGGCAACAACTTTTTACATATATCTCGAACATTATTCTCTGCATTTCCGAAAATGTAGCAAATTTTACATGTTAGCTAATCAACTGATAACTAAATGTTCTATTTTGGTTGTCTCATTTCCTTATGGGGCATAACAAATAAATTTTAAAGTTGCCGTATCTGGGTTTTTTCCGAGAACCTCTTTGGATACTGGCTATATTTGTTTAATAAATGGGCAGAACTTTGAAATGGAACTGAAATTAATCATAATCTGTGGCCATTCAGACCTACTACGATACACAATGATCAACACGATATAGGGTGTAGGTCAAGATGGCAACATGGGAGTTACCGTGTGGTCATAGGTGAGGTGAATATGTATAAAGGGAGTTACTGTATGGTCATGAATGATGTAAATAGGTGTACATGATTAGCAATATGGTCATGAAAGGGGTGGGCATGGTGATATGTATATGTATGCAAGGAGTGAGTGTATGGTCATGTGTGAGGTGAATATGTATACAGGGAGTGACTGTATGGTTTTTATGGTTATGACTACCCAGTACATGTGTACATAATGTGGCTTAGTGGGCATTGGTGTGGTTTATGTAATTAACGAGAGTACATACATGGTAATATGTCTGTTTATGTATATATGGAGTGACTGCATGGTCATGGGTGGGATCCACATGTGTACCTTGTGTGGTTGTATTACCATGGGTAGGTGTATATGTATATGATGTACATGTGTTGGCTGTATGATCATGGGTGGGGTGAATGGATAAATCGATGTGCAGCTATGTTTCCAGGGACTCACTGTATGGCCAATGGTGAGGTGAACAGGTATACAAGGAGTGACTGTATGATCATGAATGTGGTGAATAGGTATACAGGGAGTGACTACAATGTCATGTATATGGTTATGGGTCAGGTGTAGGAGTATACCTAACCTAGTGGGCCTGCATGGCTGTATGGTCATGTGTAGGGTGTACGGGTATACACTAGTGTGGCTATGGTTATGGAGAGGTATGTGTATAAAGTGAGTGGCTATATAGCCATTAGTGAGGTGCATATATATGTTTAACTGTAGTGATTCTATGGTCATGGTTGGGAATATATGTATAACTTGCGTGGCTATTTTGCCATGGGTTTGGTGAACATGTATACAGCGAGTGACCGATGACCAATGATGAGGTGTATAGGTATACAATGATTGACTGTATGATCAGGAATGCGTTGAATATGTACACATGGCTGACTATATGGTCATGGGTCAGGTGTATGAGTATACCTAGTGTGCCTACATGTGTGCATGGCTTTATTGACATGCATGTGTGGGGGTGTACATGTATACACGAGTGTGGATATATATGGTCATGGTGAGTGGCTATATGGCCAATGGTGATATGCATATGTATACATGTACATGGAGTGACTATATGGTCATGGATGGGGTGTATATATTTATCTCGAATGGCTATTTTGGCCATGGCGAATAGGTATACGGGGATTGACTGTATGGACAATGGTGAGATAAATAGGCATACAAGCATTGACTCATGATCATGAAAGTGGTGAATAGGTATACAGGGTTTGACTATATGTTCATGGTTCAGGTGTATGTGTATAGAGTGAGTGACCATATTGCCATTCGTGTGGTGTTTTTGTGTATATATATGGAGTGACTGTATGTTACTGGGTTGGTTGTACATGTGTACCTTGGATCGCTATTGTTTTCCACAATAACTCAACGATATAGTAATATATAGTTCTCCATGTTGATGGCGTTTATCCACGATGGAGGAAACGTTAAATGATTCCCCCCTGATAATAGTTAATCAATATTTATGCTAATGGGCAGGTGATTCACGTCAGTGATATCGAGATGTCAAATATACATAAAAATACACTTATTGGGTTCCATCCCATCACGGGTAATGATTACCTTCCAAAAAGGAAAAAAAACACTTGTCTGAAAGTTGCGGAAAGACGATCAAAATATATTGAAGTCATGGCATATTTAGGAACGAATTGGGTTTTGGACAGTGACACGCTTACACACTTAACTTAAAAATAATCAAAACTTTTAGCTAATTCACCCACAAAAATCAAATATTTAAACAAAAATAGACTCTACCATAACATAAACCTCCTCAGATACATCCTAATTCCATGATATATGACAAGACTCTGGGACATGTAATGACAACGGCTCAGCATGGCTTTGTATTTTTGAGCTAAATCGGGATTCGTTAGGTCTAAGGTCAAATCGGGCAGTGCAAGTTGATACACGAGACAGAACTCACACGCATAACATGACGAGTCCTTAAATCACTATATCAAACGTAGATGGAACACTATGAAGAAACACATCAATCACTCGCCCGTAGCGCAAGAACGTTCTATCTACACGCACAAGGTCTAAGTGGAAATCCTAGGATTGAACATCACAATGTCAGAACGTTCTATCTACAATATAGCTCACAAAAGTGTCTTATTGACTTGATCTTGATAGTTTTGTAGGTTGAAGAGGTAAATAGTATTCAAGGGAACATTTATATTGGGCTATACCGTAATAATGTTGAAACGTTATAATATTTATCTCATATTATTGTCGAGACAACACAATTCACATTTCGTCGACAGCCATTCGCCAAACTTACATCACGTGACGCGGATCTGCCAATCCTATTGGCTCTGTAGATAGAACCATCTTGCTCTACCAAAAGAATGCAGATTGGAGATAGAACGTATTTGCACAGCATTTTGTGTGAAAACTGGGACTCGAGGTCATGTGATCATGCGTTTAACGGACAGATTATGAGCTGCCGGTTCTATCGGTACCAATAACTCATTTTCCCGCCAAAATACAGTTAGAACCTTCTGGTTCTCACGCGACGACATGTATACCCTGGTAAACCAATATGTACTAGGGTAGTGCCTTCATTTACTGGGATATTCCACAGTACATTTCACTTACCTGGGTTCATCACCCATGTAATACCAATGTATACCCTGGTAAATAGATATTTACTTTGGTAAAGTGCTAGCGATACACCAGATGGACTAAAGAAGCAGGTATATGCCTTAGAAAAACACAGGGGCACAGTGAGGGGGGCCTGAATGGGGCGGGATGGGTGGAAATTGTTATGGCCCGATACGCAAAAGAGAGGACGCCCCTAGCTATAACTCTTAAATTTCCAGTTATCGCACCAGACCGATGTCTTGTGCTGTATGTAACCATTATTTTTTTAAACTCTGAAATATAACCCAGGGTATAATAAGTTAAAAGCACCAAGGTAAAATAATACTGGTAACTAGTTTACATGGGTGTCCAATTCACTATGTTAATGTAAACCCTGGTAAAAGGATAGCCCCTGTTAACCATGCAGGTTACATGGGTGTCCAATTCTCTCTAGATGTAAATACCCTGGTAAAAATAACCGTGGTAACCAGGTTACAAGGGTGTCCAATTCACTCTAGTTATGTAAACCTTGGTACAATAACCCTGGTAACCAGATTACATGACTGTCCAATTATATATGGTAATGTAAACCCTGGTAAAATAACTCCGATAACCAGGTCGCATAAATAGGTGTCCAATTCACTCTGGTAATATAAACCATGGTAATATAACTCCGGTAACCAGGTCGAATGGGTGTCCAATTCACTTTGGTGTTGTAAACCCTTGTAAAAATAACCCTGGTAACCAGATTACATGGATGTCCAATTCACTCTGTGATGTAAGTACCCTGGTAACCAGATTACATGGATGTCCAATTCACTTTGGTGATATAAGTACCCTGGTAAAATAACCCTGGTAACCAGATTACATGGATGTCCAATTCACTCTGGTGATTTAATGTACCCTGATAAAATAACCCTGGTAACCAGATTACATGGATGTCCAATTCACTCTGGTGATATAAGTACCCTGGTAAAATAACCATGGTAACCAGATTACATGGATGTCCAATTCATTCTGGTGATATAAGTACCCTGGTAAAATAACCCTGGTAACCAGATTACATGGGTGTCTGGAACGATGGCCAATTCACTCTGGTAAAAACACCATAGTAAATACTAGGGTGTCTATCACTAGGGTACTATTGTATTTAGCAGGGTTTTACCAGAGTGTTTTTATAAGGGCATTTGTAAGGAAATCCATATGGATGTTTTTTTTAAACTTACTGTTCGAAGCAGTGTGCAGCTGTCACAACCCAATGTTCATCAATTAAAGTTCCTCCACAAAGTTGTTGACCATGGTACAACAACGCCACCTGAAATATGTTATGTGATTGGTTGAACCGACTTGCAAGTGTGTGTTAATGTTAATTAAGTTAAATTAAAATTTTCTTTTCTTGACAAGTAGTTCCTTGACAAATGTTCAGATACAGTAATGCCCTAAATAATCGACTCCTTAAACACAGCAGAATTATGGGTAATTTTTCAGGATTTAGTCGGAAATATTGCTTGTTGCCATTCATCGGAAAGCTCTCAACAAGCCATATTTCCGACTAAAATCAGAAAAATTACCCATAATTCTGCTGTGGTTAAGGAGTCGATTATTTAGGGCATTACCGTAAATGTTTAGTAATGGTTGCTCTAGTATTTGTAAAACGACAGCAATAGCCATCTCGATTATGTTGGGGTTGCAACAACCAACACAGCCAATAAATTATAGGTGGATTATCTCTTTAAATAACAAATATGAAATAGTTGCGTGGGTATAAAATAATAAATATGAATTGAAGGCCCCTGTCCGGAAACGCTTCTATCAATTAATACTAATTTTATTTCGAATATTTTATTATGAAATGAGATGATTAAATGGGACACTTTATTGTTCTATTTTTAGAACAGACCATCCAGGCGATACCATATAGCGATATAGATCATTAGGTTGTTCCCATAGCTACGTTCTGAACGTCAAATGTCCCAGATTGACTGTTTGTATGGTTTTATCCGATAGTTATGAGCGATAATGAGTCTAATTAACTTTTATTTGTGATAAAATTACACAATAAAATTTCTGGTCTCTGTTAATAGTAACCACTATTGTTCGTTGGCTAAACAACCGCACATTTTTAAACCAGAAAATATTCGAAATATAATCAATATTAATTGATAGAAGCATTTCCGGACAAGAGTCGTCGATTCATAACTAATATAAATATGTTATACCCCGGTAACTATATAGCACATGTTTACACAGAGATAGACCATCTTTAAGGATATTTTACAATGTACAAGTTTTCAAATGTTTTTACACATAATGGTTTTCCTGGATTCGTTCAGCTCAGTCAAACACAACAAAAACGAGAACTTTTTATGTAAAATAAAGGTATTTTTCTTTAAAATGCATAATCTGAATGAACGCTCCAAAATTACTATTTCTTTGGTTTCGGGCTAAAATATATTTGATTCGAGTCGAGGAACCCACCCGTCAAAGCTCACAGTGATCAGATATCAATTTTTGAAATTTGTTATTTCTCGAAATATGTACTTATTTGTGGTCTAGAAAAAAATCGTCAAACCGACGGTCTCGGACAAAATTGTGGATGAAGATGGATAACTCTAAAATCAAGTTGTAATACGGCCAAATTTTGTGATACTCAAGTGATAATACGGCCATATTTCGTTGAACAACATGCTGATAAATAACACGTTTTGGGAAATTTTATACCATAGTTGACAGCGGTTAGCATTATTTTGTTGTAATTAATCGATTCTAATAACTAAATATATTTTGAAGAAATGTTGTTGTTGTTGTTGTTGTTGTTGTTGTAACTTGATGATATGGGAACCCTCTGATCGGATTGAGTACCATTAAATGGTCCTGCTAATTTGCTACTAGTATGATGTTGGTGGGTCCTGCTTTTTTATAAATCATGATGTGTTCTGATGTTTTGTGTTGGATGTTCGCTGGAAATGCCCATGCTATTCTAAATACTGTCCATACATATATCTTGTAATACACGCTCGTCACTGTTATCTCTGTACCCATATCTATATGTACTATTTAAGTGATGAGAATAAACAATTGGAATCAAAACTTGATTTTAGAGTTATCCATCTTCGTCGGCAATTTTGTCCGAGACCGTCGGTTTGACGACTTTTTTTCTGGGCCACAAATAAGTACGAAGTTCGAGAAATAACAAATTTCAAAAATCAATATCTGATCACTCTGAGCTTTGATGGATATTTTTTATCACCCGAAGCCAAAGAAATAGTCATTTGGGAGCGTTAATTCGGATTATGCACAAGCCTTGAAATAGTGAGCCTGTCATTTGCAGAATGAGGTTCCCAGAGGGTGAATTTAGTGATGCTATCCCGCACCAAATTCACACTCTGGGAACCTCATTCTGCTAAGGCCTAATCAGAATGAGGTCCCCAGAGGGTGAATTTGGTGATGCTAGCCCGCTGTGCGGGATAGCATCACTAAATTCACCCTCTGGGGACCTCATTCTGCAAATGACAGGCTCACTATTTCAAGGCTTGATTATGCATCTTTAACCACTTAGTCCAGGAGATATTGGTCAACTTCTGCACCCCCCCCCCCCCCCAGGACTCAACTTCACCCCACTAATTGTCTCCTCTAATTTTTTTCACTTGTTAACAAGAAAAAAAAGTGGCCGCAGAGACTCCAGACAAGATGGCGTCCATCGTGGCGGCCATTTTTTTTTAATGCACCATGTCTCTTTGATCGCCGTTATAGTAAAGATGATGTCACATGCGGTCTTGTTTTCAGCTCTATTCGTTATGCTAACATACAGCCCTTACAAATTAGCCAAAAATCCGACACCAGAATCCAATATGGCGGCCAAGATGGACGCCGAAATGTGAAAATATGCTATTTTTCTGACATGTTACCACCTTTCGTTTGTCTCTGTGGTGAAAATGTTGGCATCTTTGCGTCATGTTATACATTTATCATATAGAGGAGTCATTTTCAACCACATGGGGACCATAATATACATTCATTGCGGGATATTTTTGTCCGATATCACGTTTTCCCAAATGCCGGTATAATAGGTCAAAGCCGAATCTACGTTAATAATGCGATGTAATGTTTCGAATCAATGAATGTTATTGCTATTATAACAACACCCATGCATATATATGTGCAGGAGATACTCGAGCTATGATTCCTCTTATACCTGAGTTGAGGAATATTTACCCAAATCCAAGATGGCCGCCAAAATGGCCACCAGAAATAAAAAATCGCCGAAAATCGCCGATTTTAACACCAGTGAGCATTATTGTCATGAAAACTCCACACCTGCTTACTATTGTGAGTTGGGAACACCTAGGCGAAGAACTTTCCTTGTACCATATTCAAATAAAAGTACCCCAAATCCAAAATGGCGCCCACAATGGCGGACAGATTTTGAAAAATCACCGAAATTCCCTCATATTCACATCATTGGGCATTATTGTCGAGACAACTCCATCCATGCGTACAGTTGAGTTGGAAATACTGAGGTGAAGTAATTACCTTAAATCTCAAGAATGGTTTTCCATATCGAAGATGGCGGCCAAAATGGCGACCGAAATTTGAAAATACGCCTACATTCCTTTACTTTCTTAGGATGGGCGTTATTGTTTCGCGATTTCTACCCACCATTACATTTTGATATGTATGAATTATTCATTAGGGTTTGGCAAGTGATACTCACAGTCAATATGGCGGCCAAACTGGCGGCCATAAATTGAAAAGAAGCCGATATTATCACATACTAATTTCAACTTTTTGTCATAATATCGGTTTGTATAGACGAAACGGTACATACTATAAGCCATATATTAGTTCCAATGTAAGTCGTAGCCTTTTGAAATGATGAAAACCCACAATCGCGATGTGGCATTTCAAAATCCATTCTCCACCAAGGGCTCATACTGGCCGTAACCGTATATAGATTGTATGTTCCCATTCGTTTGGAAGCCGTTCTTAAACAGCTGGACCAGGCGTGTGTCATTGGCTACTGCTGTATAAGCCCCACCAAGACTGGAGTATAGTCTTAAAGGCGATACCTTTGATAGTTTGATATGTCATACTCACGCTGGGTGGTATGGTTCAAGAAAGTACAAATGCTCTTGCATTCAGTTCAACAAACGTTGGTACACCAAGTGATTTCTTGGTAACATCACCATTGCGAACATTTTCCTGCATGAGACATTAACTGCTATATTCTAAAGTTATATATATAAAGCTATATGACCATAAAGGTCGCGTTTCCCAACGTCCACAGCCATTGCCATCGAGACTGTAAATTGTTCTTTAAATACATAGTGAAATAAATGCACCACAGTTCCTGACATTTTCTTGAATAATACCGCCAACATAATAACACTAACACTGAGAGAGGATAAAAAAAACGCATACATTCATGCTATAAAGACATTATCCTTCAGTCCATCCGACTGTTTTGAGGGAGGCTAGCATAGTATTATCCAGACAAAAATGTACGTAGTTGAATCAGAAAGGCTTCGAAACGAATGTGGAAATACAATCTTACCACACCAAATAAAACCGACACGCATGACATTCTATATCTTAAACATGCACCAGGTGTAGGGGTGGTGTATACCGTGGCCCATTTCATTCCCACTATCATGGCGCATGTCCATAAACTAGCACCGCGAGCATTGGTTCTCTCTGCTGGGAGATATTCGACGAGACAAATGCGGGGCGTCACACAGGTTGCTTCGGATCATGGTCAAGAAGTGTGGTAGTCTGTACACTATGGTCTTCCCCTTAGCAGATAGACATCTGCCCAAGGGAATGAGACAGCTAGCAACCTTCGAAACTCTGTCGAAGTTGTCCACATATGCCAATACGTTCGCTGAGTTTGTGAGTTGACGAACCATCTATTGGGAAGTGACTAGCTAACTGGTTCGCCAGGTGTACATGTCGTTATCCCCATGGGGTATGAGACACATACATAGAGATGACCTTCTGTAAGCGTGTATACTCATCGGTCATATGCCTTCATAGTTCAAGATGACGCACAAATATCACATTGAGCAAATATTTAAAATCGTAAGCTAGACACCGGAAAATGAATTGTTTGAAACGTTATGATTAGAGGGACCCTACTCCCAGGAAGTGGTGAATACTTTGTCGGTGTGAGCTACCTAGATTTATCAGACAAAGAAATGGAAGCTGGTCCATATAACTATGGACGTGACGTGGCAAATCAGAATATGTTATCAGGTAATTGTTCTGATATAACTATTCGGCGCACCTACGCGTACGGCCATTATCGGCGCAAGTGGAGAATGGATTTCGAAATGCCACATCGCGATATTAATTGTGGTTTTCATCTTTCCAGAAGGATATGAGCTATGTTATGCATTTTGATACCTTCAAGTTGAACTGGTAGATGGTGTATGTACAGTTTCGTCCATACATACCGATATTATGACAAAAAGTTGAAATTAAGATGTGAAAATATAGATTTCTTTTCAAATTGTAGCCGCCAATTTAGCAACGATATTGGCTGTGAGTATCAATTCCCAAACCCTAATGAATACTTCATGTCACTATTCCATATCAACATGTAATGGTGGATAGAAATCGCGAAACAATAACGCCCATCGTAAGAAAGTAAAGGAATGTAGACTTGTTTTCAAATTTCGGGCGCCATTTTGGCCGCCATCTACGATTTGGAAAACAATTTCTTGCATGAGATGTAAGGTAATAACTTCACCTCAGTATTTCCAACTCAACTGTAAGCATGGGTGGAGTTGTCTCGACAATAATGCCCAATGATGTGAATATGAGGGAATTTCGGTGATTTTTCAAAATCTGTCCGCCATTGTGGGCGCCATTTTGGATTTGGGGTACTTTTATTTGGATATGGTACAAGGAAAGTTCATCGCCTAAGTGTGCCCAACTCACAATAGTAAGCAGGTGTGGAGTTTTCATGATAATAATGCTCACTGATGTTAAAATCGGCGATTTTCGGCGATTTTTTATTTCTGGTGGCCATTTTGGCCGCCATCTTGGATTTGGGTAAATATTCCTCAACTCAGGTATAAGAGGAATCATAGCTCGAGTATCTCCTGCACATATATATGCATGGGTGTTGTTATAATAGCAATAACATTCATTGATTCGAAACATTACATCGCGTTATTAACGTAGATTCGGCTTTGACCTATTATACCGGCATTTGGGAAAACGTGATATCGGACAAAAATATCCCGCAATGAATGTATATTATGGTCCCCATGTGGTCGAAAATGACTCCTCTATATGATAAATGTATAACATGACGCAAAGATGCCAACATTTTCCCTCAGAGACAAACGAAAGGTGGTAACATGTCAGGAAAAATAGCATATTTTCACATTTCGGCGGCCATCTTGGCCGCCATATTGGATTCTGGTGTCGGATTTTTGGCTAATTTGTAAGGGCTGTATATTATCATAACGAATCGAGCTGAAAACAAGACCGCATTTGACATCATCTTTACTATAACGGCGATCAATGAGACATGGTGCATTAAAAAAAAATGGCCGCCATGATGGACGCCATCTTGTCTGGAGTCTCTGCGGCCACTTTTTTTTCTTGTTAACAAGTGAAAAAAAATTATAGGAGACCTTAAGGAAGAAAATTAGTGGGGTGAAGTTGATTCCGGGGGGGGGGGTGCAGAGGTTGACCAATATCTCCTGGACTAACTTGTTTAAAACTTCTTTTTAACAGATTACTAAAGCTGGAGGGGCCAGGTTATACTACTATACGTTTTCAGATTTTTTCAACTTTCGACCAGGAACCATGCAACCTATTCAACAAGAGATGTGGAGTGCGCGCAAATAAACAGACACGAGGGTCGCAAAAACAATTATAGACGACAGCTATAGATCTATATTGTACTGTTTCATTCAGTAAGCAGTTATATCAACTTTGAGACGAAAATCATTCATTAAAATGTACTTTTACTTTCATGAACTAGAAATTTAGACAGTTGTTGTCGAATTTCGCGCGATAGACTGGTCCTTGTCTTTGTTCACCGAAAAGTTGAAAACGTAGTAACCTGACCCTTTTTGCACTACGAACAGTTACAAGCAAGTAGTTCAGTCCAAACCTTTCTTTGGTTGTTACCTGCCATGGGAATTCCCCATCAGAAGCTTGTGTTCCTCCGACAATACGGTCGAAACTGACATCAGATACCCCACATCCAGCTGAAAATAATATATTAACCCTTTATTCATTAAATGGATTCTCCCATTCAGTTATAAAAGTATACTTTGGAATGGTTTATTATTAATCTGGAGGGATGTTCAGATACTAAAAGCCGACATCAAGCAGATGAAGCGAAATTACACATGCAGAAGGATTCATATTCTTTGGTCGGAAATGTCCAGACAATAAGTTCAACAAACGGCATAATTGTGGTTTATTTGTTGAACTTATTATCTGAACATTTCCTATGGGGAAATACTCGTCAATGAGTATTTAGTAAAGAAAGAGTTATATATGACAGCGCGCGCATACTAGTAGCTAACTAGGCGTATAGAGCCACACATCATTTTAGTCACTAATCTGTTTATATATATATAGATATTAATAATTTGTTTATACATATTACCAATCTTCTAACTAATACAGATTAGTAATCTATAGTTACCTACGCATATATAACTATTACCTAAACTAGTATTAATCTGTATAAACAGGTTAGTAATCTGTGTTTAATTAATACTGTGTTTAAACAGATTAGTAATTTGTATACAGAGACTATAGGTAATACTGTTTAAACAGAATATATACTAGCTAAAATGATGTGGCGGCTCTATACGCTACCGTAAAATTGAGCACGAAATTCAATCAGGGGTGGCAGTAAGACAGTCTAGCCCGACTATGCCACCCCCTCGAATATACAATACAATATTTGTAAAATGTATTAGCATTAATATGTGTATATTGAAATAAAATATCCTATCCTATCCCTACCCCACCCCAAATGAAAAATTTAATTTTTTTTATTATTTTTTTTTACATTAATTTCTTTTTTTTTATCAATATTTTTAAACGATCAACATGGGGCTGTCGTGAATAAAGGCTGTGTGGGCCCCTTTGTGCAGGGGCCGTAGGCGCCCCATCCGACTATAGTCTCTCTTCAGGAGCCTGTTTCAGCTAGTAATATAAAAGAGTAGGACAATGCACGTATGCACGCATCCGGGTATATATATGTTTATGTAAAATGCTTAAGTATTCCCAATTTAATTCATATTAATTAGATCTGTATTAGCAATATAGACATATAAATATAGTGGAACTAAGTATAATATCCAAACACTACAACCGCAGTCAAACTTTAGTTTTAGCATTATAAGTGTTCGAAAACTCAATTTTTGTTCATGTTCCTAACCGGTTTTGTGGCATGTGGCTATAGTATTCTTGAAACTTGTTATGATATGGCTATACCAAAATGGATGTGCTCGCATCATGACAAGAATTGTCAAGACATCTGATTCAGCAGGAAACACATTATTTCATGACATTTTGAAATTGCTATGCTCAGCCACGAGACTGACAGGCTATTTTTCAAAACGCCTACGTGCTGCTTCAAATCCTTTTAAGTGCAATTCCTGTCCAATGCAATGCAATTCAGTTCCAAGCACACTAGAAATCGACACCTGTGAGATATGTGTATATAGATCACACCATGAATCTCTACTATGGCTAACGCCTGTAGAGATCATATTCCACCAGTACAAAACATGGGAACTTTTGTAAGTTTTGACGGGGAACCTTATACAGTCGGAAAATAACGCGGGGAATATATTTCTTAGCTATTATCTGGTCCTTAATAATGTACTTCACTGTATAGGTGAATGTCCCAACTCAAAAATGCATGTTTTTCTCTGACTTTTGTGAGCCAATATCGCAATAAACATCGAATTAATTACCAAGAAGAAATTCCATAATTGTAAGCGACGCGATGCAAAATCGCTCACAAATTCACTTTAATCGTAAAATTTCGAGTTGTGACCTTCACCTATACAGTGAAGCACACTACTAAGGAACAGATAATAACAAGAAAACCAATGTCAGAAATGGTAACCCGCTCAAGATCATATATTATATACCCATGATTGTAATTATAGAATATAAAATATATTGTTTTCGCGAATGACCAACTCAGAATTCCGTTAAAATAACAATAACAACCAGCACCTAATTAACGAACCGGTGGCCGACTCCGTCGTCTCCGACCACAACCCCCAGTGGGCCGCAGAACGAAAAATGTCTATAAAAGTTGAAATATAAGACCTACAAATTATCTTTTTCATTTCTTTTATTTGTAATTGACACAGCTTGTCACAAACCAAAAATCAACATTATTGACATAATAATGTAAAGGACAATAAACGAAATTGAAATTCCCAACTACACCTTTTACCGGACTCGGCCTCCGGGTCACAGTTCGACTTTTAAATCCGTCCCAAAAATTCCCATTTCTATAAATAAAAACCCCAGCGCCCAGGCGAAACAAGAATCTCTACATTAGTATACACGCAGAGCGCGAAACTAAGAAATATATTCACCGCGTTATTTTTTTCGACTTTATAAGGTTCCCTGTCAAAACACCAAAAACGTTCCAAGGGTTTGTACTGGTGGAATATGAAATATATACGGGCGTTAGCCAGAGAAGATATTTCATGGCATGATCTAAGATATGTGGTCTTTCCTTTGTGAGGAACGTTCTACTCCATGGGCACATCACGGTCAAGCATGATAATGAATGACAAATTTGCTAATGCGATGTTGTCTATATATAGCTACACTTCGAGATTAGCTCGTCACACGAAGCGACAGAACATTCAAACGCGAAGTGTAAACAGTCACGTGATTTTTCGGTGCCAAGCTAGCCTACACGTGTATAGATATCGATCCGACGTCTATATCGAAACGTGTATAAATAATCGAGTGGTGAATTTTTAAGACAAGCTGTCCACACCACAACCACCGATATAAAGGATCAAAATAAAATCTGCCCCCCCCCCCCCCACAGGCAAATCATATTCTCCCACTGCCTGCATAGCGTTGGTCGCTCAATTTGGTTATTAACATAATTATTGGATGATTCCTCTTTGTTTTATATATGTATACGTTCCGTATATGCATGCTATACACGTTGACCCACAAATTCTGAACGGAATGACTGTGTATCTATATATACATGTGGGCCAAATGGTCACGTGATTTATGTTGGAAAAAAGCAATTCACGTTACAAGTTATATTTACGTGTGGTTTAACTGGGATATTTTAGACAGAGTGCATGTAAGATACGTACCGACATTATGGATGCCTGTTCCCGTTCCTGTTCCTGTTCCTGTTCCGTGGCTTGGTGCTTCAGTAACGTGGACTGTATGGTGGGGTGGTACACAACACACCTCCAGGAATCCACAGTGACTCAGTGTTGACGTATATCCAGCCGGACAATTAGACCCAAACAAACTGTGACATGACCCATGGTAAGAACTACTGCAGACTGCAACAAAATAGCCGAATGAGTTTCAACCCAATAACCGAAACATAAGCCTAAACACAACCCAATAACCGAAACATAAGCCTAACATAACACAATATATAGCTACATCGGCTCTCGTCTGGGCCGCGCTCAAATATGGCCTATCCATATATCCGTCAGTTCTATTTTATCGTATCCGGGGTTGGTGCTAAAAGTACTATCAAGACCATCAAATTTTCATTTTGAGTTTGAATTGGACTATAAATACGAATCTCTGCATACATGTGGAGAACATTGGCATGGTGTGTGAAAGGTTGTTCGCAAACGTTTACATGTACGTACCCGATGCGGACGCTACCGTTAGAAATAATCCCAAACAACCCAGTGAACACCACATCGTGACGGTTGGGAATAAGAAAGACCTTTACTGCACCGACGATCGACTTTTACTTGAGATACCAAGATAAGGTACAGGAGCGTCTACATCCAAATATGGGTCAAACACGATTTTATAAACGGTATATGACATTGCTATTTGGTATGTATGTTTGGTATAATCGGTATAGGATAGTGGGAAATGACACGCAGAGAAACAGGCGTGACATGTCAGGTCAACAATGTCATTTTGGCGACATCAGCGACGTCATTTTTTTGCGGGTTAATATCACAGGCCCCTGGGGGAAATTACCAGATAAATCAATGTATACTATAATAGTGAGAAGGGTTCACAAGTCCGATTTTTGGAAAAAAACACACCATCTATTATATTCCTCATAGATTCTCAAAATGTTTCTTCTCAGTCACAATATATTTCATTGTGTCTTATTGGCCGTGAAGTTTCCTTTCTTTTGATATATAATTCGATAGTAGTAAACGAAAGGAATTTGGGATATCGTGTCGAAAACTAGCAAAACATAATTATACCGACGAAAAGCGGTCGTGATTATACACTGATACCAATTCAATTATTGCGATCGCAATTGCCTAACTTGCGAATTTCCCGTACGATATGTCGACGTCGCTTAAAGGGATAATGTACTCAAATGTTGTTGTTGGTTTCTATAGTCTCTGAGTCGTGGTATAAGGTAACCAGATTTCGATTATTTGAAAGTCTGTGGAGTAGTAATGTTCCGGATGGCAGATTAGTCGGGATGCGAAAATACAAATGGTCGTTTTCGAGTAATTTTTGTACCGATTTCAGCAAATGTATCAAATAAATGTTATAGTATTTGCATACTAGTCCCATATACTCATTTAAGTTATTGTATAGTCACTAGTCAGTGAGTGGCTTGAGTTTACGCCCCCCCCCCGTATCAACATAATTTTTTACACGATCATGTGTTCCACGCGTTGCCCAATCCACTATCCCTTAATTAAATTGATTACGTCTTGTACACGGGAATTCGTAATTTAATTTATGGCTCCAGCCATAAATTAAATTTCATCAAATTATTAACTTTGATTTTAAGATAACAGTTTATGCCCTATAACATAAACTGGGGCATATTGTGACTGAGTTGACAATGTTTTAGAAATATTGAGGATATTATGCGGACAGGGAAACTGACGACCCATTTTACTCCCAAATTTCCAGTAGATATTGAAAGTTTCTGGTACCATGTCTCGACTTCCCTTATTTGATTCTATGGAATAATACAACAAAAGAAAGGAAATTTCATGGCCAATAAGACACGCTTAAATATATTGTGACCGAGTTGAACGATTTTGAGAATCTATATGAGAAATGTGAAAGATGGTGTGTTTTTCCCAAAAATCGGACTTGTGAACCTTGTCACTGGTATAGTTAACGCCCCTCGGGTGTATACTGTGGTACAGATTTTTAGAAATCTGTGGTTCCCAGAGTCGTTATTTGGTGGGAATCCGGATTCAGAATCCAAAGCCGATTACGGGGGCGGGGCTAATTCCCGATTCTAGGTCAGATTTTGAAATCCACGTGGTCTCCGAAATTATGTTTAATGTTCTCCCAGCGTCAAACATGGCTCATGTATTTGACACAAGTATCATTTGTATCTTATATTTATAAAGTTCACGTTTGTTGTGAAAGTCATGCCTTTCTTCTATGCGTATATACACGGCACATAATTTGCTGCCAATCCGACTTAATCGCATCTTTTTTTCAAGTTAAAGTGTGTTTATTGATGAGGGCAAGCATTTAATTATAACAGCTCTAGGCCTCCTGAATCAAATTCCGAAGATGTTGTGAAGAACACACGAAACTTGTCAGTTGCACAGGGACGTGACGACAGGGGTTGGTTGGGTGTCTCGATCCCCCCGAACTTTGGTACAATTTGCTTAGCTGTGCAGTCTTTCATACGTGAGGAAAAATCAGGATTCTTTTGACAAACTTATGACTAACTCGGAGAGGGGGTGACCGGTGATCTGTATATATGTTCAACTTGTTTTGGTAGTCATGTTGCTTTGCCATTACTAATTATTTATTTTTTCAGTGTAATAACACATGGGAGAGGGGATACCCTTCAGTGAGTCAGCACTTGTCCTCCAATCCCATTGTATGTATAAACAAATATATGTGTTATATATCATGTGTTATCTAAATTTGACAAATATTTGAAATAAATATGTTTAAACTAAACTTTGGTACATTTCCAGCAGTTGGAAATTTCATGCATGACACAACATTAGTTGGACATTAATTTGACACCATATATAGGTTGGAATTGTTCTCATTGTTTGATTTTTTTCAACCAATAAAAGTTGGTAATTTTCCAATCTTAGGGTGTGTCAGGTTGGCTATTTCCAAGGGGTGCAAATGGAATTCTGCGAACCTGTGAGATTGATGTTTGGTTCAATGGGGGAGGGGGGTGCAGTTGGCCGGAAATTTGAGGAAACCTCTAGCAACGTCCCTAGAACTTGTACGTGTGGGTACTTAATCAATAAATTGACTGACATTTCCACTAAATAGTCCTGAGATCCTAGAATAAGCTTTACATTTTTGTTTGTGCGATTGGGAGATGCAGTTCACCTGCGATCACAAGACCACAACATTAGCTTCACGAGCAAAGCTTTATTTTCCAACTATTGTACAGCACGTTGGCCAACACATGTCTGTGTTTGTTGTCTACACAGAGACCATTGTGCAAAACGACTGCATTTAACGAAACAAAACATTTTAAACATGAAATTGCTATAAGACTAGATAGTACATACGTGTATTTGATAATCCATCGATATCATATAATCCTACTATTTCTTGAATAAGAAGAAACATTATAATAACGAACACAGCAGAAGACATATCCATGCAGGTTCACATGAATTCGGTCAATGGTGACGTATCCGCCGAATTCGAAATCGACATGCGTTCGGGCGGTATTTTATGGATGGAATTATGAAATGAAAGTGACCATAAAATCGACAATGATTTTCTTCGCCATCAACAGAAGTGCTCCCCCAGCGTTACTATCAATAGCGTTATTATTTGGCTAATTTCAGTAATATTCTCCCAGTTTACATTCGATAAAACAAATTCGTCTCCGCATTTAAAATTCTTTGATATAGATCGTTTATATTCTGCAATAATTTGTACACAAGAGACGGATTCTTATGTTTTATTGTGTTTTTAAACTCCGAGGTGGCGAAATATCCGTTTGTTTACATTACGAACATTTGAGTCCGTAATCGGAATCCGAATCTGGATTACCACGAGATTGAGATTACGGTCTGTTCGTTTACTGATCCTACCAATTTCTGGTCTGTTCGTTTACCGAACCAAGTCGTACGGGGTATAATCTGTAATCTGAATCCAGATTCTGAATCTGGATTCCCACGAGATAACGACTCTGAGTCGTTATTTGGTGGGAATCCGGATTCAGAATCCGAATCCGATTACGGGGGCGGGGATAATTCCCGATTCTAGGTCAGATTTTGAAATCCACGTGGTCTTCGATACTATGTTTAATGTTCTCCCAGCGTCAGATATGGCTCATGTATTTGACACAAGTATCATTTGTATCTTATATTTATAAAGTTCATGTTTGTTGTGAAAGTCATGCTTTGCTTCTATGTGTATATACATGGCACTTAATTAGCTGCCAATCCGATTTAATCGCATCTTTTTTTTTCAAGTTAAGGTGTGTTTATTGTTGAGGGCAAGCATTTCTAACAGCTCTAGGTCTCCTGAATCAAATTCCGAAGACGGTGTGGAGAACACACGAAAGTTGTCAGTTGTACAGGGACGTGGCGACAGGGGTTGGTTGGGGTGTCTCGACCCCCCCCCCGGAACTTTGGTACAATTTTCTTAGCTGTACAGTCATTCATACGTGAGGCAAATCAGGATTATTTTGACTAACTGTTCCAAATAATGATACGTACAAACCAGCAAACCCGATTTTAAATAAATACATATACAAACTTATGACTAACTCGGGGAGGGGGTGACCGGTGATCTGTATATATGTTCAACTTGTTTTTTTAGTCATGTTGCTTTACCATTACTAATTATTTATTTTTCAGTGTAATAACATATGGAAGAGGGGGTACCATAAAGTGAGTCAGCACTTGTCCTCCAATCTCGTTGTCTGTATAAACAGATGTATGTGTTATATATCATGTGTTATCTAAATTTGACAAATATTTTAAAATAAATGTGTCTAAACTAAACTTTGGTACATTTCCGGCAGTTCGAAATGTCATGCATGACACAACATTAGCTGGACATTAATTTGACACCATACATAGGTTGGAATTGTTCTCATTGTTTGATTTTTTTCAACCAGTAAAAGTTGGTTAATTTCCAATCTTAGGGTGTGTCAAGTTGGATATTTCCAAGGGGGTGAAAATGGAATTCTGCGAACCTGTGAGATTGATGTTTGGTTCAAGGGGGGCTGCAGTTGGTCGGAAATTTGAGGAAACCTCTAGCCACGACCCTAGAACTTGTACTTGTGGGTACTTAATCAATAAATTACCTGACATTTCCACTATATAGTCCTGAAATCCTAGAATAAGCTTTACATTTGTGTTTGTGCGATTGGGAGATGAGTTCACGTGCGATCACAAGACATTAGCTTCATGGGCAAAGCTTTATTTTCCAACTTATGAACAGCACGTTGGCCAAAAAATGTCTGTGTTTCTTCCTTATACAGAGACTATTGTGTAAAATGACAAATTTAACAAAACAACACATTTTTAATATGAAATTGCTATAAGAATAGATAGTACATACGTATATCTGATAATCCATCGATATAAAATAATCCTACTATTTCTTGAATAAGAAGGAACATAATTATAATAACGAACAAAGCAGAAGACATATCCATGCAGGTTCACGTTAATTCGGTCAATGGTGACGTATCCGCCGAATTTGAAATGGACATGCGTTCGGGCGGTATTTTATGGGTGGAATTTTGAAATTTCGGCCTCTAAAGGCGAAACGCGTGCGAGAACCGACCGACGAGAAACCGAAAATCTACACTTCGCGGCATGAACATGATATGATGAAAGTGACAATGAAATTGAAAATTCAAGTTCGCGTTCAACAGAAGTGCTCCCCCAGCGTTACTATCAATAACATTATTATTTGGCTAATTTCAGTAATATTCTTCCCGTTTACACTCGATAACACAAATTTGTCTCCTCTTATGTATTATTGTGTTTTTAAACTCCGAGGTGGCGAAATCTCGGTTTGTTTACATTACGAACATTTGAGTCCGTAATCGGAATCCGAATCCGAATCCGAATCTGGATTACCACGAGATTGCGATTACGGTCTGTTCGTTTACTGATTCTGGTCTGTTCTTTTACCGAATGTTCGTAATGTAAACAAACCGAGATTTCGCCACTGGGCATTTCATAAATAGATAATGGGTGTTTCCGGTTGTGACAATTCGCAGTAGGTCGCTATTTGCGGACGTCTATTTGCGGAGTTCCACGAATTCGCAGAGATTCCTAAAATGGTCGAAATGTGTTCATTTTAATTAGGGAACGGGTGCGTATATGTCAATTGATACGTATTTTAAACAAATAACGACACGGTCATCACAATAGTGGTTTGTTCTATCAATCATACCATAATCATCATCATCATCATCATCATCATCATACGGAACAAGTCTTGCTTGTTTACAAATATATGTATCGTCATTCGATATTTACTTGAGAGTCACTTGAACATATTACTTGTCGTCGAACTCGTATTTTATATAATAGAAAAATGAGTCTACATGTATGTATATTTTGAATTGATCGAGTGTTGGAGCCTCAACAGCGAAGTGCATTGACATTTGTGATGTAAGCTCCATGCAGGGTTACAGTATTCGATGACAGGTCTGACCATCCTTATGTAGAGCGATTAAAAAGAGTCGATGTCCAAGTTAGTGAAAGTTCTGTTGACTATGCCGATGATTTGAGATATTATTAGGATATTGTAAGAAGGCTGATCTGACCGTGTCAAATTGAGCTATAGCGATGGGATTTCTCGCAGGACAACACATTTCGGGTTTTCGTGGGTGTGTATTCGCTGGATGTCTTATAGTTGCAGTATGTAACTATTATGATCAACCGCGTTAATTGCTTTCGATGTTTAGGTATGAACAATGGCTGGGCCATGCACTCTTGGAGAGAATACAATGCCTCCGATTTTTTATCCGCATTTAGAAGCTTTCTGGTGTGGTGAATGAGAGACATGCAGTAATAAGCCGTAGTTTTTTTTTTTATAATTTGAAGGATTAGTTGTTTTATGGGAATTCGTAGGCGGTGCATTCATGTAACCAATATATTTTATATTATAATTTATATTTATGGCTAATAATATGATCTTGAGGGCGTTACCATTTCTGATATATATTGGTTTTCTTGTATATATTGGTTTCGCTGTTATTTTTCCCCAGGGGCCTGTGCATGGTTAATATATACGAAACCATTGACATTTTCATTTTTTCAATTATCAATTTTACAAGGGGTATATGAGATTTACTGTCCTAGTAAATCATGTCTTCTGTGTATAGCGAAGACATTTTTGCGGGTTAATACGAATTATTTTTCCTGTTCGGTTATCATATCGAACAAGAACACCTGCATGGATACGGCGTTAGATTTATTGGTGAATTGTAATGATCTTACAAATGTCCGATCATAGCTATAGAAGAATGTATTTAATAGTTTGCCATTTAGTTGTCAAGCGACCAGTCCTAATTTTGTAATGCCAGCGGACGTTATTATAACTTTCTTTCCGTTTTCTAAAAGTTCGCCAAAATGTCTTTGCTAATGACGTATTCGTAGAAATAAATGCATGAATCATGAAGAGATGCTGTTAGATGTAACTATTAAATGACAATAGTTATGCTCCCCTGCATGCCATCGTCAAAAGAATGCCGTTAATTGTAAAATCTGAGACCGATTTCCAAAATATATATAGTAGACTGAGGATTTATGGTGCAACTCGAGTTCGCCCAGTACAGCAGTACTCACCCCTGGTCAAGTGGTCCTGCAGAAGTGCTATGATGTTGGTGGGTCCTGCTGTTTTGCTATGATGCGGTTAGTACAAAGCGATGCTGGTGACCGCGTGATATTTCAAAACTCACATCGAAGCGTTTCGACGTAATTTGAGTAATTTCAAATGGCGTGTTGTTGATTCAAGTGGTGTAATCGTCTGCTGCAATACTTCTGCAATCACACTAAAGTTTTTGTTGGCTTAAATTGGAATTAGAAGATACATGCGGTCATTTTAATCAAATTTGTGACATTCCTGTTATTTCGCCATT
The DNA here is from genome assembly GCA_032622095.1 of Siphonodentalium dalli. Lineage (NCBI taxonomy): Eukaryota > Metazoa > Mollusca > Scaphopoda > Gadilida > Siphonodentaliidae > Siphonodentalium > Siphonodentalium dalli. Next base: position 153,879,700 of record CP136066.1, on the reverse strand, counting down.
TATATCAATCTAATATGAATAATTTATAAACAGGACATGTAGAGAGGTACAAGCAAGTATATTGAAGGCTTTAGGCAGTGACAATCGTTTGGACATGGCATATCATATATCCGGCACAAGCAGGTGACAAATAAATTGATGGGTCCAAAGCGATGTTGTTGAGGATCCGCGCTGAAGCTGTTAAATATACAAACCGATATTGGTGGGGGTACAAAATGATGCTGTTTGTGAATCACCATGACATAGTTTCGGTCGCGATTTAGGTTAGTTATGCCCATCTCAAGGTCGTGTGACAAACATTCAACAACGTATTACACATCTCTACTCATCGAATGTCCTTCTTCACGCTCAATTAGACTAAGTGTCTTGGTCGCAAAAACAGACGAATTATCGTTTTCGTGCATTTTCTGGAAATGCTATCCCTAAAGGTATTTGTATATATGTGTAGGCATACTGGTGGTCAATTTAACATGTAACACATACCTATAGACATGTCCTCTGGATTCGAAACATAATGGGGTAGCGCATATACGTTCAACCACTGAAAACGTTTCCCATCATGCATTGAGTGACTTGAGTATACTATTTACAGGCGACTCGTTGCACGGGGCTATTGTGTTCTGGAATATTAACAACAAACTATACGTAACACTGTACAATGCGGAGCATGCATGTCCAAAATCACTATACGGTGTACATGTATATTCGCCGTAATTATTTGCCGCGCCAGCTTACTAAAACAATAACAGACTAAATTTTCTGTCTTGTAACACCTATATATCTAGAAATACGACACATGCAGTGGACACTACCAACTCCAACTGTATGCATGTATTTCTGATATCAATGCATTGGGGTTAGAAATGTTGTGTTGGTATGTGGCAATCATCTGGGTCGAATATGAGAACCACGATAGGCTATATAGGCCATATGCGTATATAAGCGTATTAGCGGCGAATATACGTCATATATATGCGCCGTACTTGGGCGTAATTCCGCCATATTAAGGCGAATATACATGTACACAGTATTATGGCGTAAGTTAGGCGGTTATATGCCGTACTATTGGGCGTAATTACGTCGTACTATATTGTGTTAGTACGCCGTACAAGATGGCGTAATTATGCCGTATTACGGCGAAAATACGTCGTATACTGAGACGTAATTACGCCGTATTACAGAGAATATACACCACATTATAGGGCGTAAGTGGACTTAATTTCGGCGTATAATATACGACATGTATACGCCGCATATAATACGGCACATATATTATATACCGTATTATATGCGGCGTATATATGCCGTATTACATGAGTGTAGAGCGTAAGAACGCCGTACTATGGTGTAATTGGACCAATTTTGACCAAATAAACGGCGCAGTAGGGTGGCCCACCACAAATTATACTATAAAAACCGAAAACCGCACCCCTCTAGTCCGTATGGTTGCCACATGAGGTGGCAAAAAAGGCACCCATTGCCGTTCCGACATTTATGGACCGATTGTCATCCAAATAAACGGTGGGTAGGGTAGCCCACCTCAAGTTATGCTAGAAAAAACGAAAATCGCACCCCTCTAGCCCGTGCGGTTGAGACGGGAGCTGGCAAAAAGGACACCAGTCCTATTGACCTTTCGGTATTTATGGACGATTTTGACAAATAAACGGTGCGGTAGGGTGGCACAACCCAAGTTATACTATGAAAACCGAAAACCGCACCCCTCTACCACGTGTGGTTGCCACAGGAGGTGGCGAAAATGGCACACATTGTCATTTCGGTATTTATGGACCGATTTCGATAACATAAATGTCACGGTAGTGTGGCCCACCACAAGATATACTATACAAACTGAAAACCGCACCCCTCTAGCCAGTGTGGTTGCCACAGGAGGTGGCAAAAAGGACACACATTGCCGTTTCGGTATTTATGGACCGATTTTGACCAAATAAACCATGCGATATGGTGGCCCACCCCAAGTTATACTATAAAAAACGAAAACCGCGCCCTTCTAGCACGTGTGGTTCCCACACGAGGTGGCAAAAAGAACACCCATGACCCATGACCCATTGCCGTTTCGGAATTTAGGGCAACAGCACGGGCTAGACGGGTGCGGTTTTCGGTTTTTCTAACATAACATAGGGTGGACCACCCTACCACACCGATAATTTTAATTTGGGCTCAATCGGTCCATAAATACCGAAACGGCGATGGATCCAATTTTTGCCACCTCCGGTGGTAACCACACGGACTAGAGATGTGCCGTTTTCAGTGTTCGTAGTGTAGTATGGGGTGGGCCACCCCACTGCACCGTTTATTTGGTCAAAATCGGTCAATTTATACCGAAACGGCAATAGGTGCCCTTTTTGCCACCTCTGTGGCAACCGCGCGGGCTATATACTGGTTCGGTTTTCGGTTTTTCTAACATAACTTGGGGTGATCCACCCTACCGCACCGTTTATTCGGTCAAGTTTGCATGTTTCCGAATAAGGAATAAGTAACTGGGAACGAGTAGCCAATGTCACGATATAGTCCAATTTGTGATATTTGGGTCATTATTCTCGATTCTAAAGACCTTTCTGACTTCCCGGTGGACTGTATTTTCGCTCCTCATAGTGTTTGAAATCGATGTGTTCATGATTTGAGATCAGTAATATGGAAGAAAAACATCAGAGTGGATCCTCACCAACATCAGTGTGGATTCTCACCAACATCACCTTGGTCCCGCACCAACATCAGTGTGGACCCTAGAATACCAAATTGGGCTTTTCAAGCGTACGCTGTATATCTTTTGAATGAATGTGTGTCTTTGTTATTAAAATCAGCATTCCCTTCATCTGGGACGATTTCAATCATGTAACGCGACAAAACTTGTTTTTTTTTGTATAACAATAACTAGGTTAATACTCACCAAAGAACGTCATTCTCAAGTCGTCCGCGCTCGCGGAGTTGTAGACTGTATGTATATACCGGAGGTTTTAGTGCATTCATGTGTGATCATCAGAATGTTTACATTGTGTTGTGATTGCGTAGTTTCGATGCAAACACGAGGCGGAACGCAAACGCGGTCACCGGCATCGCTTTATACTAACCGCACCATAGCATAACAGCAGGATCCACGAACATTATATAGCACTTCTGCAGGACCACTTGACCAGGGGTGGTACTGTTATCGACTGGCATATTGCATATTGTTATATGTTTGGTTCACATTAGCAAATCCGTTTGTGGTGTACTTTATGTGACAGTCTCGAAGACATCACGATTAGAGAGCATTCCGGTAACATTCGAGTAGACTCTAGCAACGTGAGAAACGTGATTTTTACTGTATTAAAGTTAGTGGTATTTCTTCCTAGAACTTTCTGTATCGATTTAGGGCTACATATACACATTTTTTTAGTCAGAAAACCCAGTAAACAGTAACATCTGTCACTATACTCACTTGTAAAACAAAATTCACTATTTTTTCTGTGATCTGGGACAGAAATTTTTCTATTTTTAGAACATTATAAATTTTTTTAATTCTATCTTTTAAAGATAGTGTATCTCTTCTCTAACACGTTTTATATAGTTTTCGGGGTATAACACAATACATATGAATCGATGACACGTCCGGAAACGCTTCTATCAATTAATATTGATTTTATTTACTGTTTTCTTTCGATTTTTCTGGTGTACTACATAAAACTTTTCGGGACAGTTTTACTTTTACGGGCTAATTTTAGAACAGAAACTTCAAGTGTCCTCGCGGAAACTTAATTTTTTGACCGTATCGGTACATGGAGCGTACGAATAGGTAGAACTCTCTCTTGCTTGCAGTCAGCTCAATCAAGGTAAATTTTATTAATAAAAAAAAAAGACAGTCAATGACTGTGGTGTCGCCCATCAGACTGTACAGACGGAGACGACTGGGACACGGAAAGACTACTATTATAGTCAGTACTTGTCAAATCACTTTAAAATAAATAGTTTTAAACAGGACACAAGTAGAGGGTCTTCGTTGCATGAACGATGGGAGGGGATATAGATATGGGGGTGTCCACCTTGAAATGTCTAACTGCACACCCCTCCCCGTTACCAAATATACAATTGCCCATTACCTCCCATCTGGACCAAACTAAATTACCACTGGTACTTCAAGATCTCCAACTGTTGGGAAATTTATCAAAACCTTACTGATAATACCGGCATATATAAAAATTATTGCATGTAATAAGATGAATCTATATACAAGTACCAAACATGAATTCATAGCATATATACATGGTGGGTGCGGGAGTGTTAAATCTCCTATCTCTGCCCTTATTGTTAACCAAATATAATTCCCAATTTATGAGATTCGTTGATCTAGTATTTTCAAGGGGTATATCAAAGAAGTTGAAGTGGGTTTTTTTCCTTAAAATAAGTTACAGAATTTAGGGAAGGGTTATCAACATGGCCCTCTGATAATTGTTCCTTGAAATCATTAGCATAATAAATAAGACACATCATTATCACAGATGAAAAGTAGTTAATAGCCTATATAAACATAATATCGTAACGCCTGCCTGTACAACTGCATAGGACACAGCACATATGAATTAATCTAATTTAAATTGATTGACACAAACAAATAAACATTATCCAGCCATTTCTGTTATTTGTTTATCAAACACTGTCAGGTAAAATAAGATCTCAGTGCATACACAAGAGACATTGGAGATAATGGCAGAGTGACAAGCTTTATATTGTTGTCAGTGACGAAGATGACTTCTCAAATAACAATTTGGCGAAATGTGAAAGAATAGTTGTAACATGCAGGGGTACATGTACTTACTTGACCCTTCAATTGGCAAGGGTAATGATCTGTCTATTCGAGATTTTTCTCCAAGACTCCTGGACCGATTTCAATTAAATTTGGTGCGGTGAGTCGGTGTACCCTGGCGGATGTTATGGTTAGTTTTCAAAATTAAAATTAAAATAAAAAAATTTCATAAAAAAAAAACATTTACTTTTAAATTGCTTCTTTTTTTTAATGTTTGTTTGTTTGTTTTTTTTTGTTTTGTTAAATTGAGCAAGGAGTTCAATCTGAATTTTATTGTTCTTGGAGTTATGTCCCTGGCTCTGCCCACATTTGACCCAGTGACCTCATTTGAACAAATCTGAACCCCAGTCATCCAAGGACTATTCACACCAAATATGAACACATAATATGATATGGTGCTTGAGAAGAAGTTGTTTTAAGAATTACTATGAAGGGAATAAGTTATGGCCCTGGCTTCGCAACTATTTGACTCAGTGACCTCATTTGAACAAATCTGAATGTGAGTCACCTAGGAAACATCCATACCAAATATGAACCCATTCGGTCTTATGATTCCGGAGAAGATGTTTAAAGAATTGTCGACGGACGGACGAGGAGTGATGACTATAGCTATGCTATGCTATGCTTTAATTGTCAAAGCTGCAAATTAATGCAGAACATGGATATATACATATATACAATGGGGTCACTGACATCATCGTCATCATCATCAGCGATGTCACCATCGTCATCATCGTCCTCGACATTGTCATCATCATCAGTTTCATCATCATCATCATCCTCATCATCCTCATCATCATTGTCCTTCATCATCACCATCGTCATCATTATCATCATCATTATCGTCATCATCATCGTCATCACCGTCGTCATCATCATCGTCATCGTCATCATTATCATCGTCGCTGATCATCTTCATATTGGCATCTTAGTTATTGTCGTCCTGGCAACGTTTATAACGTCATCATCAATATCGTCGTGATTTGTTTTCTCATTTTGTAGATTAGGTACATAAGACACTACACATGCATAATGACAGCATATGTACATATGATTAATCGAATCATGTTTTGTCATCTCTTGTTTTTTCGTGAATCTTCATACACGCCTTGACAAATATCGCTAAACTTTTCTGAATTGCTGGGTTTTGGCTACCAAGTAGAATATAAAATCGTGCTCTAGATGGCTCTTGCCGAAAGGTAGCCGGAATATATTTTATTCTTAAATCCAGGTATTTTGGACAAATCATCACAACGTGGTACTCATCTTCTATGTGGGTCATGCATTTTTGACAGGCTCGGGATTTTTCTTTATTTTTACACCACCTTCCAGACTCAGAACGCAGTTTGTGATTACATGTTCTTAGTCGTAATAGTTCTTGGGCTAAGTCACGCGGTAGGTTTTGCAAATATGATTCATATTTCATGGTCCGTTTAAAGTTCATGTATAATTTACCACGAGAGGAGTTGTACATGTCCCACCACCAGGTCTGAATAAAATGATCTTTGAGTGTGCTTTCGATGGCCATTATTTCTTCGGATGAAATTTTCTGACATGTCCATATGTAACTCATGCCGACGGAATCCAGTATGCCTTTAACTGATTGAATCCACGTTTTCACCTTGTTCGTCCTACCCAGCTCCCCCCAAGTTGACGAAAAGTAAATAAAGTTCCCGCGCTAGAGGAGAACACTTGCCATTTAATATGCGGTTCCAATATTGAATAATTCTCATCTTACATCTGATACTGATTGGATATCTGCCAATTTCTCCATACACCATGAATGTGGGCGTGCTGATTTTCAGTTTAAGAATATGTTTATAAAATCTCAAAATTACTTTGTCTATTTCTGATGTGTTTTCTGTACCCCATATTTCACTTCCATATAGAAGAATTGGTTCTATAGTTTTGTCGAAAAGCGTTATTAGTAGGTCGTTGGTCAAATTTAAGTTGTTGATATTCCCTAAAAACCCATGCATCGCCTTATTCCCAATCACCGATATGGCTTTGACTGCTTTGCAAAATCTGCCTGTGTAAAAGAACTCGACTCCGAGATAATTCATAGTGTCAACGTATTCTATTTTATTGCCAGTTAGATACAAATCGTCAAAATCTCCCGGTTTTCGGTTGCAGAAGAGAATTGCTTTCGTTTTTGAAGTATTTACGTTTAGTTTCCACGACGATGTATAGTCCCCAAACGCGTCCAGGGCCCTTTGCATACTGGCCTGGTTGTCGGCAAACAAAACGGTATCATCCGCATACAACAAACACATGATTCTAATATATACTCCTAGTTTTTCTGTGGATTGATCGCCTAGGAATTTCAAACCGTCGATAGCACAATCTTTTAGAAATGGTTCGAGGTCGTTTATGAACAACGAGAACAATAAAGGAGATAGTATTTCCCCTTGTCTAACACCCGTGCTGCAAGTAAAAAATTCTGACCGCTTGATATTCTGAACTACACAAGATTTTATGTTTCCGTACATGCTACGAATAATTCTTAAAATTTTTCCATTTATACTGGATGTCATAAGTTTGACCCAAAGTCCCTCCCTCCATACTGTGTCGAATGCCTTCTTAAAATCGACAAAACAGCAGTATATTTGTTTTCCTCTTGCAAGATAAAAGTCAATAAGACTTTTCATAATGAATATATTGTCGGTAGTTGAATGACCTTTACGGAATCCCGCCTGAAACTGGGTTAATATGCATTCACCCTCGCAAAATTTTGTGAGTCGATTATTCAGGACGGATGTGAATAGTTTGCCAAGTACACTGAGAAGTGTTATCCCTCTGTATGAATCGGGGTTATTCCTGTCGCCCTTTCGTTTATAAATTGGCTGAATCATACCTTCGGTCCATCTAATTGGGAAGCAACCTGTGTCTAAAATGGCGTTAAAAAGCTTACAGTAAATTTCGGACATTAAATGTATAGTGTGTTTTAAGTATTCTGGGCATATATTATCTAGACCCGACGATTTACCAAGTTTAAGTTTATCAACAGCTGATAATATTTCGTCGCTAGTAATAGGACAGTTTAAAGGACCTTGTGCATCAATATCAAACATGTTTTCAAGTAATGAACTTACATCGCCGTCTTCATGTGACTCGGCAAGGCCTTTGAAGTGTTCATAGAATGAGTCGATTGGTATCGTAGGTTCTTTCTTGGGCCCGGTATGTTTCCCTTTCATATCTTTTAACGTTTTCCAGAACTCACTCGGATTTCTACATGCATTGCGTAGTTGATTGCATCTCTTTTGGTTATATTCCGCGATTTTCTTTTTAATTACGCACCTGTAGTTTCGCGCTGACGCGTTCATAAGAGTGCGATTGTGCAATGTTTTCTGTCGCCGATATTTTTTTCTCGATTTATGAAAAACATTTCGCATTCGATTGCATTCTCAGGTGAGCTAAAAAGCTATTTGTATAGTTTTGAAATCGGGTTTTTATAAAAATTATATTGTTGTAATTGTGCACCGGGAGAGATACACGATCTTTAAACACGTTCAAGTGAAATAGGCATATGTGCACGCAAAACCAGACGCTTTTCTGATGTGCATTGTTAACGAGGAGGCCACGTGACCAATTTTGAATGGGCATTTCAATGCAAATCTCCGCAGCAAAAGTTACAGTTGCAAATATTTCTGAGTGTGATTTTGTGCGACATTGAAAACAATACACATTTATCTGGCTTGGAATTTGTTCCATTAGAATGTTGATGTATTTATTTTTGATTTTTTTATTGGTTTTTCAAAACTAGGTCAAGTGTTGTAATTCCAGAAAAAAACTCTCAAAAATAAATTTATAGCAAAAATTGCCTATTTACCAAGCTCAGCCGCCAGTTAAATGTTATGTCTGTTTAATGATATGGCTGCATTAGTTCCCAGACAACTGCTTCATATAACTTTTGCTGGGGAGATTTGCACGGAAACCCGCCATTCAAAATTGGTCACTTGACCTCCTCCTTAGTCAAAATTGAAACATGCCATGAAAAGGAGTTTCATTACCCTTGGAACAAACGTCGCACTACCGACGAATCTAATTCAATTAGAATTAGACTCGAGTTTAATTCATAATTCGTCTGTTGAAACAAACGTCGCATTTAATTCAAGACGAATCTAAATGATTTCTTAAAATGGCATAAAGCGTTCATAAGGGTTTTCGTCAAAACGGCTAAAATAGGAAGTTTTATATCAATTCTAAAACGTAAAATTTAGTGAGAAATTGTGGCTTTTGACTTCCAAGCGACGAAATTAATGTTACTATTCTGAGGTGTGGAAATTATTGTTTTTTTTTATCGCTATTTCGTAGGTATTTGATACATATTTTAGGTCGGACATGATTCTTTAGGCGGTATTTTGCTTTCAACTTGTCTGAATGAAATCAGGTCCAGTTTATTTTTATACGAAAACGTTGTACCGTTTTAACAATTTAATAGCAAGGTCAACGCGCTATATCACTATATATTGCGTCAGTATGCCTATCTAAAACCACGTGGTAAAATAACCATGGCGGGCAGGGACGTACGGCTATAGGGTCTCGGTTGGGGGGGGGGCTAATAAATTTGCGTAATTCAATTTGCACCCCCTTGGCTTGTCCTTCACATGCCTGGATAATAGCCTATTCTGAATGGATCAGTAGACTTGTGATCATGCACTGGGCGAACCATGGTTCTGCCAGTAGAAGAAAAATCAGAGATCTGAACCTGAAAATCCGATCATAGTTTGGCACAGCGGGAGAAAACTTTGAACATGAAAACCGCAAAAACCTATATAGCATTAGTAGGCCTCAATCTTTCCAAGTGCTGACAATTTCCAACCTGACACCCCCACGAAGGTTGAAAAATTTCAAACTGATGACCATTTAAGTTCATAATTTTGTACAGAAGCATAGGAAAATAATTAGCAGTTTTTTTGGCTGGCCACGGGGGTCATGAGGGACCAGGACACAGGCCATTTCAGTCAAAATGTTGGACCAAAAGTAGGAAAATATGCAAATGTTGGTCTAAAAACAACAAATTCCCCAATAATTAATTGCTGGAAAATCAAATTACAAGAACAATTTCAACCCATCGTTGATGTTAAATTTGCACACGTCCATGCACAGTATAGCGTGTATATCCAAACGGAATAAATATTTATTTAGTGCGTCTACTCGCATTTAATTTGAAACAAACGTCGCACTTTCGTCGACTCGAATTCAAATACCACCAAATTACGTCATGCTCGTTGGTGTTTTCCAGTTTCAATTGGAATTCCCTCATTAGCATATCATTATGCAGCTCGTTTGCATGTCTCCGAATTAAATTCGAGTCGACGGTGATGCGACGTTTGTTTCAAACACGGATCTCAGACGCATCAGCAATTAAATTCGTGTTGACCACACGCATTCTTCGTCGGTAGTGCGTCTACTCGCATTTATTTGCAACAAACGTCGCACTACCGACGAATCTAATTCAAATAATTGAATTCGATTCGTCGGTAGTGCGACGTTTGTTCCAAGGGTTACTATTAATGTTGTTGGCGTTTATTGATCTCTGAATATAGTGTATACGCATGCGCGGATATCTGCCGAGGATAACATCCATTAAACTCAAACGATGCAATAAGCGAGATAACTGAGTAGCAACCATATTGGATCCATCCAGACCCGTTCCGCGCAGTGCTACAGGCCAAAGTTCTGGAGTAGCATTCCATATATGGCGCTTTTTAATATTTATTGAATCCCATATATGGAATTCATGAATATTCAAAACTCCATATCGTCGGTGAGATTCCAAAACCTCGTATCGGCGTTTTGACAATTTTACAGGAGAGACACAAACACTGAATAACGTTGAAATAGTCACTCCACCATCGAATGTTTTTATTCACCCAACTTATGAATAACTTGTCTGCCGATGTAAATATTGAACGTTTCTTTGATTATAATTGACAGGGCATTTAAGCAAAATCCATCTTTTAATTTTGTAATTAGTACACGCAGAATTAATACATGTACCTCGTACCTGTTCTTTGTCTCTATAGTTTAAAATCTATAAATAGATTCAAAACCTCGTAAAATTCTAAGCGGACAAAACCTCGTATCGGAGGGGTTAAGAGGCAAAAAACGGATGTCTCATTGGCTGAGCGGCATAAGGATAATTACCCAGGTGTAATCAGACCCGTAGACTCACTGAGAGCTTTCCGATGAATGGCAACAAGCCATTTTTCCGACTAAATCCTGAAAACTTATACCACAATTCTACTGTGGTTAATGAGTCGATTATTTAGGGCATTACTGTATAGAATAATATAGTAATGAGTCTGAGAAACCAGCCATCCCGGAGCTTCTGCATGTCTCTATGGGAAATTATTTTTTCCTACCCCCCCCCCCCCCCCCCCGACAGTCAAGGTTACTTTCATGACTATTTGAACCAGAATAAATGATGGGATGATTAGAGTGCATACTGTATTCAGTAACTGATTCTGGTAGAGGTTGAATCGGACGATGTATGTCCTATTATAGCATCCCCGTGTCCATTCAATGCATGGCCTCTATACATATTAAATTCTAGTTGCCATTCGGACATGAGAATGTGACTTCGATGTAATTTCGACACCACAGTTCCAATGTACTAATGTAGTGTTGTTTTACTCTCCCGAGGCTGGAAACAAAATTTCTTCGAAATTCCCAAACTACCAGCCATAGAATCAAGTTCACGTTAGAGATGTTTCATCATTCTGTTACACTCTGTAGTTTTGTGATACAGAATGCACTATTTATGAAAAAACACGTTAAGTTTGTTAAACGTTTATTCATACTTCAATACTGATAAGAGTTAACGTAATTAAAATTAGATTGAACATACAACATAATATTATCACAGCAGAATAAATGATTGCAGTCAGGCCTAGATGCACGTTCTGCATAACTCAAGACTAGGGGTCACCCCGATGATCCATGTGAAGTTTGGTGACATCTAATGAGGAATGTGGCCTGTAAAGTGTGCCAAAGGATTTAGTGGTGCAAAGATTAAATCCCAGGTGGCTGCATATTTTTCATCGAATTTTTTTTTTTTAAATGGTAAGCTCCCATCTAGAGGTGACCCCGATGACACTAAGAAGATTGGTGGCGATCGGGTCAGGCATGTGGCCTGTAGGGTGTGCTAATGGATTCAAAACTGAAATCCAAGATGGCCGCTGGTGGCTATATTTCTCAACGAAATTCGGAGGGGTGTGGTAAGCTCGCATCTGGAGGTCACCCCGAATATCCCTATGAAGTTTGGTGACGATCAGATGAGGGATATGGCCTGTATGGTGTGCCAAGGGAAATTGTTGACGAACGCACGACCAACCCACGGCAATAGCTCAAGTACAGTTGAGCTAAACAACTACACGCAACAACATAAACATCACAAATGTAAGCTCTTGGTGTACAATTAAACTGCTTATTATTTACACATTATCATAATCATTGCAAATAAAATCTGAACAGTTTACTTTGGGGATTATAATAAGAAGTGATTTTGATATAGTTCAGAAGACAAACTGTTTGAGTCCGTTTAAAATGAATGAAATAATAGAGTTTAATCATAACGTGAATCTAGGCCTTATGGGTGAATGATTTACACATATCACAGGGGTATAAGTGTGCCAATAATCACAAACATTATGCAGTCATATGTCCTATCTGTTATAAAGCTAGCTTTAGGTAAGCACCATGTGTTTTCCTAAAAGAAAAAATGTTCACCATAATTAAAGCTTTGATGGCCAACAAAACGTTAGAATATATAAACAATATGATTGAGGTAACGCTGGAATGAGTATAGAAAGCAGATAGAAAGTCAATATTTGTTAAAGTGATGTGAAACACTCCAGTTGGGTGATTAAATAGAAATGGTGAATAATCTTCCTCATAGTAGTTATATTTTACAAATATTATATCCATATTGACAAAACACATCGTCATTCTTATATATTAATGAAATGCAGTGACTCGATGGCGAAAACATTTTCGTAAGTTTATCGACGATAGTTGCGTCCAGAATCGAGAAGTAAATATTTACAGTTGAGCGTAGTTCGGACGATGTTTTCTGTGGAGAGGTACTGTCGATTTGATTCAGATTTTCGGCTATATTAGTAGAATATGTTACATTCCCCCAGTTGGCATGGCGCCTGCATACTAACTTATCAGTTTCACGTACCCCGAACAAGTCCATAATATGTCTTTAATTATCTGATGTGATAAGCTACCATGCACTTTCTTAACACCTCAAAAAAGACACCACCGACCCCTGATATTTGCGAGGATTTGTTTAAGATGTGGTAGTCAGAATGCGCGATGAAACTTTGGGAAGATATTCTCTCACATGTTAGGGTGGATACACACATGCATGTAATTTCTGTATGTAAAATACATGTATTTTACATGGCCACACCAATAATTGACAACATTAATCACCTGCGCGCGAGCGGTTCATTGTTAACAGGCCAGACAAGTGAGTAGTGCTAAGCGAAGTCAAATTGTCTTCTATCAGTACATTTAAGGCCAGTCCAAAACATGTCTTCTCTTACGGATGCGGAAATCAATGACAATAGCGACAATGATAGTGATAATAACTAAAGTTACTGCCATGTTTTATATTTTGAAATAATATATCAATGATCTATTTAGGCTCGTCTAAAGTTTATTTTAATTATAATCAGAATATTTCGACAGATATGGAAAAAGAGATGGTCAGACTCGGTCAAAGATAACGGCTTATCTACATTCCGACTTAATTGGAACTAGAACTCAGTGCGTTCAACACGTAGGCAATGATTGGGTTGTCAGTGGACACATATTACATCTTCTGTATGATCCATGTAAAACGCCAAATACACGATAATTACAGAGATTACATGCATGTGTGTATCCACCCTTACCAACATATCTTATTACTAACGATTTGGTGAGTGGATGTATGCTTCTCTGAACATCAATTTAATACGGAGAGTCAACTTTTCAAAAATCACAAAATCATGTCCATGCATGCTGATCATTTTTGCAATGGGAATGTTCAAATGTCAGACTTTAATACTCGGTTAACGACATGTGGACATCTAAGGTGACTTGGGACCAAATTTAGCCATAAATCGACAAATGGGTGTCTCAAAGGGCACTATAAACATCATGAAATTCCTCGGCTAATGTAAAAGGAATTGGCAGCCATTAGTCAGCTTTCGATCAGATCCGGTCTCTGCCCATTATAATGAGTCAACTTTATGATGAAGGCATTGTGTCTCCAAGTCTTGGCACGGCTGTTTTTCGCGCGAGTCATTAAATCAGTTTATCCTCATAATTTTTTCCGACTTTTGAACTGAGTACTATCCTAATTCAAACGGTGCTCATCCAAGCATGCGTGCAAGCGCTCAGTGTGGCTAACATGGTCACTGTCACCACCTTTCGTTCAGTTGGGTACCCAGCTTTTTTAAATTTCCAGTTGGGTGCCCATCAGCTTTTGTAAAATTTACATTTGGGTACCCAGCTTTATGAAATTTCACAGAGCGTGATTTTATTAGTGATTGCCGTCAGTTGATTGCGAAATGAACCTGTTAAATTTGTGAATACTTGTTTATCTCATATATATTTTTGAAGACCTCTGTTTGTCTGTCTGTATGTATGTCTGTCTGTCTGTATGTCATTGATACAAATCTACGATTCTCGACCGATCGGGACGAAACTTGGTACGTGTGTGTAGTTTGACCAGGCGGTGGACGTTGCGTATTGGCGAGCCCGTGCGGCGCCCGCTTCGCGCATGCGCAGACGAGATCTTGGAAACTATCGACTTGAAATTTGGTATGTGAATGTATCTTGCTCCGGAAATTTGGTTTTTGAATAGCCCGGACAAAATAGCCCGGACAACGTCGGGCTCATCGGCTAGTCTCATATATATTTTTGAAGACCTCTGTATGTTTGTATGTTTGTATGTCTGTCATTTATACAAATCTACTATTCTCGACCGATCGGGACGAAACTTGGTACGTGTGTGTAGTTTGACCAGGCGGTCGTCCTTGTCGTATTGGCGAGCCTGTGCGACGCCCGTGCAGCGCATGCGCAGACGAGATCTCGGAAACGGGTGGAGCTATCGACTTAAAATTTGCTATGTGAATGTATCTTGCCCCGGATACGAATTTTATCGGGTCGCCGAGCCCGTGCGACGCCAGCTTCGCGCATGCGCAGACCAGATCTCGGAAACGGGTGGAGCTATCGACTTGAAATTTGCTATGTGAATGTATCTTGCCCCGGATACGAATTTTATCGGGTCGCCGACCCCGTGCGACGCCAGCTTCGCGCATGCGCAGACCAGATCTCGGAAACGGGTGGAGCCATCGACTTGAAATTTGGTTTTTGAATAGCCCGGACAACGTCGGGCTCATCGGCTAGTCTATTATATATTTTGGAACTAACTTCTGTATGTCTGTATGTATGTATGGTATAGACTCGAAAACTGCTCAACCGATCCGACTCAAATTTGGTATGTAGGGCTACTTTGATCCCGGAAACAATATGGGCGGGTCCAATTTCACGTGTGACCGTGTACTTGACCTCGCTCATATAGGCATGTTTCTGGACCGATCGAACAATAGTTTTTTTCTTTCTCCTAATACTTTTCACGAAGTCCAGACGCTGTATATTTTCTCCAAACGGAGGCGATCACAAAGAAATCCCTAAATAGCCCGGACGAAGTCGGGCACATCATCTAGTATGATATATATTCGTTACGATGCTTGAAAAGTAATAGCTGAGAAGAGTTGTAGGCATAGGCCATATATATAGCACTGCAGACTGCTTTCACCGTGACAAAGCTGGGTACCCAAATGTATAAATTTTATTAAAGCTGGATACCCAACTGAAAGTTTTAAAAAGCTGAGTACCCAACTGAACGAAAGGGGTAACAATGACCCAGTGGGTTACCAGTCCCAACGATCGGTTCGTGAATCTTGAGATACAGAGCAATAATTATGTCAGGGGGACTTACTTATTTTGATGTGTTTACGTATATATGTGCCATACAAAATATCTTTGACTTAAATCAATATCACGAATAGACATCCTATAACATTATTCATAACACCTCACGCGATGACATGAAGTTGTATAATCATGTGTGTATATCTAGACTATAATTTTCTTTCTCGCCACACAATGCTGTAGTCATAAGGTGCGTCCAGTTCTGGCTGGTGTTAGAGCTCGCGGGATCTTGTTGCGATCTGTAATTAAAAGCACCCGAAATGAAATTCACATGTAGATACATAATAAATATGCAATATATGCATATCTATAGTAATGTTGTCCCCGAAAAAAATGGGGGATTATAGAAATCACCGTGCGAGTGGACGTCCGTACACGTGCGTCTAACACAGATGGTTTCTGGGTGATAACTTTTGTTATAGTTATCCGATTGTTATCAATTATTTTAGATTTCGGATGACACGGTATAATTCATTTGTTTTAGTAATTATATTATTGTTTTCAAATCTGGTATATGGATAACTTGCATATTATGCAATCAACCTCGTTTTTCGTTGGATATAAGCATGGAAGTATAGAAGTGTCAGTGGACGAATTTTACAATATGCTGTATAATCCACTCATTTTCTTGAAGTATTACTTCTGGCGGTGACTCAAAAGTCAATACACTGCAACTGTTATACAGTGATCATGCCATTCTTATAGGATTACGTACATAGAGAAACTACGAGTCCCCTCTGTTTATAGCGAAATTTACAAAACGAGTCCAGTAAATTATAGGTCTGGACCGGTCTTTTGCCGGTGTCCAGACCTAATTTACTGGAAGAGTTTTGTAAATTTGGCTATAAATGGGGACGAATTTATTACTTGAACCAAAACATAAATCAATAAATGGGACGTGAAACTAACAGCGGATTATATGAGACCTGCGTTGACGTTTTACGTAATTGTGCGTTGCTTAAATTGCCCGCGTAAAGAAATAGTCCCAAATATATAAGACTCTTTGGCTTATCTAATGGCTTGAATTTAATGAAATTGTAGAAACTAAATAAGCAATAGTCACAAACATCGATTACGTAGCGCACGCGGATTGTAAACATACGATAAGCCGGAAGTCAAAGGTCATGCACTTTGCGCAATAATCTTCTACTATATATTTTGAGACTTCGTATGTGACTATATATATGTGTACTTTATAGAATCGAAAACGGCTGCACCCATCGAGACCAAACTTCCCATCTAAGGGTAAAAACCCACGGGAATGGTCGTCGCGGCGTTTTGGAGAAGCTCAGAGCACCCGTTCTCCACTCTCAGTCACAAAAAACGGCACTGCGGGGTTAATCGCGTTGATAGTTAAAGAGCGTTCGTATCCGCAGTGTCGTTGATAAAGAGCGTATGTGTGTAATGAGCACCCGTTCTCCACTCTGTCACAAAAACGGCACTGCGGGGTTAATCGCGTTGATAGTTAAAGAGCGTTCGTATTCGCAGTGTCGTTGATAAAGAGCGTATGTGTGTAATGTGATTCTTACGTCTAGGTCTGGGCGTGTGCATGTAAGACTGTATCCAGACATGAGCGTGTTG
Organism: Siphonodentalium dalli; assembly: GCA_032622095.1. Classification (NCBI taxonomy): domain Eukaryota; kingdom Metazoa; phylum Mollusca; class Scaphopoda; order Gadilida; family Siphonodentaliidae; genus Siphonodentalium; species Siphonodentalium dalli. The sequence goes on along the minus strand of CP136066.1, from coordinate 153,862,320 downwards.
TGTGACGTACTTAGGGCTTCCTAGGAACGGGGGAGATTTTCATCGGGTCAGTTTTTCCGCCCCAGGTGATCTTCACCTTGAAACGGGTACCCACAAATGATATATATGTGTGTGTCATTTATAGACTCGAACCGATTGAGCTCAAACTTGCTACCTACGGGAAGTGTCACGGACGGGTTAAATTGTGACCCCGACCTGACCTTGACCTTGAAAATGATCAATTCAAGGTCAAATCGGGTAAAATTGAAAAACAAAAAATCAAATTAAAAAATTAAAAAGGCACAATTAACTCATTGAAAAACACAAAATTAAATTACAAAATTAATTAAAATAATTAATTCAAAAAGCCAGTAAATTAAAAAGGCACAATTAACTCATTGAAAAACAAAAAATTAAATTAAAAAATTAATTAAAAAAGTTCAAAATTGTCATGTTTCTGACGATTGCCGCCAGTGGCGGGCTAACATGCTAGTCTATCTATTATATATTTTGAAAGATCTGTGTACATGTGTTTGTTTGTGTGTTTGAAATCGATGGACTCCAAAACGACTAAGCCAATTTCGATGAAATTTGGTATTTGGATGTGTTTTCGGCCGGAGACGAACATAGGCATATTTATTTGTCCGTGCGAGGTCAACTTTTCACGTGCGGAGGTCAAATCTATTTTTACGCCGTTTTTGCGCTAATATATTTCAGTTCGGTGCTCACAAATCGATTCGATATAGCGCGAATAATAAATTGCCAGTCATATAATTTGCACGGTTAGAATCTGTGTGGCTTCATCTTTCCAACGATATATAATATGTATGTATCCGTTTTAGTTATCTGCCTCAATTATTAGGTACAAGTGGTACGGGGATCTTTTATCAGGATAAAATCACTGCGTAACTTCTATGACGTCGTCAGAGGTCATAAAGTTAGATTACGTTAACTCTCACCCTGCCGATGCATTTGACTGTGTCGCGTTAACTCATCACCGGCCGAGGTATCCGCAAATGACATTGGGCTATATATCTCGGAAACGGGTGTAGCTATCGACTTGAAATTTGGTATGTGAATGTATCTTGCCCCGGATACGAATTTTATCGGGTCGCCGAGCACGTGCGACACCAGCTTCGCGCATGCGCAGACCAGATCTAGGAAACGGGTGGAGCAATCGACTTTAAATTTGGTATGTGAATGTATCTTGCCCCGGATACGAATTTTATCGGGTCGCCGAGCACGTGCGACACCAGCTTCGCGCATGCGCAGACCAGATCTAGGAAACGGGTGGAGCAATCGACTTGAAATTTGGTTTTTTAATAGCCCGGACGAAGTCGGGTCACCTTCTAGTCTATTATATATTTTGGAAGATCTGTGTGTCTGTGTGTCTGTCTGTGTGTCTGTGTGTTCGCGATGAACTCGAAAAAGGCCTACCCGATTTCGATGAAACTTGGTATGTGGCGGTATTTTCGGCCGGGGACGAACATAGGCATATTAATTTGTCCGTGCAACATGACCTTGACCTTGAAATCGGGTCATGTCAAGGTCAAACGCCCGAATATCACGGGATTTCGACGAAACTTGGTATGTGGGGGTACTTTCTTACGGCGAGTCTCATAAGCATATTTATTTGCCCGTGCGACGTGACCTTGACCTTGAAATCGGGTAACTTCAAGGTCAAATCGCCAATTTTGATGGGATTTCGACGAAATTTGATACGTGGGGTTACTTTTGTCCACTGATTGTTTTGGACGGGTCCAATCGTAACCCCGACCAGACCTTGACCTTCAAAATGATCAATTCAAGGTCAAATCGGGTAAAACCGGATGGATTTCGACGGGCACGTTTGTCGGGTACTTTTGTCCGGGCAGTGTTTTTGGACTGGTCAAATCGTGACCCCACTTGACCTTGACCTTCAAAATGGACAATTCAAGGTCAAAGCCCGGACGAAGTCGGGTCACCTTCTAGTACTATATATTTTGAGACTTCCGTATATATATATATATATATATATACTAGAAGGTGACCCGACTTCGTCCGGGCTTTGACCATGAATTGACCATTTTGAAGGTCAATGTCAGGTGGGGTAACGATTTGACCCGTCCAAAACATTGCCCGGACAAAAGTACCCGAACCCGTCGAAATCCATCCGGTTTTACCCGATTTGACATGGAATTGATCATTTTGAAGGTCAAGGTCAGGTCGGGATCACGATTTGACCCGTCCAAAACACTCAGTGGACAAAAGTAACCATATGTATAAAATTTCGTCGAAATCCCATCAAAATTGGCGATTTGACCTTGAATTGACCCGATTTCAAGGTCAAGGTCACGTCGCACGGGCAAATGAATATGCTTATGAGACTCCCCATACGAAAGTACCCCCACATACCAAGTTTCATCGAAATCCCGTGATATTCGGGCGTTTGACCTTGTAATGACCCGATTTCAAGGTCAAGGTCACGTTGCACGGACAAATTAATAGGCCCATGCCACCCCCCGGCCGAAAATACCCCCACATACCAAGTTTCATCGAAATCGGGTAGGCCGTTTTCGAGTTCATCGCGAACACACAGACACACAGACAAACAGATCTTCCAAATATATATAATATACTAGCCGATGAGCCCGACGTTGTCAGGGCTATTCAAAAACCAAATTTCAAGTCGATAGCTCCACCCGTTTCCGAGATCTGGTCTGTAAACCAATTTTCAAGTCGATAGCTCCACCCGTTTCCGAGATCTGGTCTGCGCATGTGCGAAGCTGGCGTCGCACGGGCTCGGCGACCCGATAAAATTCGTATCCGGGGCAAGATACATTCACATACCAAATTTCAAGTCGATAGCTCCACCCGTTTCCGAGATCTCGTCTGCGCATGCGCGAAGCTGGCGTCGCACGGGCTCGGCGACCCGATAAAATTCGTATCCGGGGCAAGATACATTCACATAGCAAATTTCAAGTCGATAGCTCCACCCGTTTCCGAGATCTCGTCTGCGCATGCGCGAAGCTGGCGTCGCACGGGCTCGGCGACCCGATAAAATTCGTATCCGGGGCAAGATACATTCACATACCAAATTTCAAGTCGATAGTTTCCAAGATCTCGTCTGCGCATGCGCGAAGCGGGCGCCGCACGGGCTCGCCAATACGCAACGTCCACCGCCTGGTCAAACTACACACACGTACCAAGTTTCGTCCCGATCGGTCGAGAATCGTAGATTTGTATCAATGACATACAGACAGACAGACATACATACAGACAGACAAACAGAGGTCTTCAAAAATATATATGAGATAAACAAGTATTCACAAATTTAACAGGTTCATTTCGCAATCAACTGACGGCAATCACTAATAAAATCACGCTCTGTGAAATTTCATAAAGCTGGGTACCCAAATGTAAATTTTACAAAAGCTGATGGGCACCCAACTGGAAATTTAAACGAGAGGCCGATCACGATCGGCAGATGTTAACCCATCCCTTGGCGATAAAAATTTAATATGATCGGATAAATGAGAGTTTTGGTGTTGAATTATAGAGTATACTGTTATGTACTATTATAGACAAATGTACATAACACAAATTATTGGAATTTATGGGTCACTGGCATTTATATAAGAGAATGCACTGGTACAGGATCTGTAATGCTAAACCACCACAGCCAGCAAGTCCGTGGGTTAAATGTGTAGGTGTGACCTGGACATGGAATACTTGGGTTAAGAGAGTCCAATTTAAGTTTACAATAATAATGTGTCCTAGTATACAGATAAGCAACCTCACCACTGACCCATTAATATCAATTATATAGCACAGCTGTCAAAAAATCACAGGAATTGTTTATGTTGAACCCTGACCTCTATTAAACCAATAACAATTATAATGATATCAGACCATCTGAAGATATAACTCTGCAGCACAGATGTCCAAGTCTACTGTTAATATCATGTGATGTTTATTGTTGAATCTTATTTTAAATTAGATACCATAGCCTTCTTTATCAGATTATTTGCACATTGGCATAAGAAACATCAGAAAATAATATAGCTTTATCAATAGCTAAGTAGTCCAAATGCAATTGGTGAATTAATTAAAAAATTAAAGGGACACATTGGAAATCTTTTTATCAACTTGTATCATAATCATCAATATCTAAATGAAAACAAATGACAATGTCAATGACATTTTTTTTATTGTTATTATAAAAGTTAAAAATATTTATTTTTTTAAATCGAATTTTTTTTTCAATTTTGTTTTTTTTTGAAAAATGGTCATAACTCCTTTAAAATAAATCGGATCAAACCCATATTCGAACTAGATCTGTATTTTGGGCTGTGAATCACTCACATACCAAATTTGGTTCCAATCAGATAAAAAATGTTTGAGTTATGGCAGAATGTGTGAATTCTAAGTCGAAAAAGGGCCATAACTATGTAACAAAAACTCGGATCAAACCCAAATTCGAACTCGATCTGTATTTTGGGCTGATATACCCATATACAAAATTTGCTTCTGATTGGATAGAAAATGTTTGAGTTATCGCATTACACGTGAAGTGTCTACGGACGGACAGACGGACGGACGGACGGACGGACGGACGGACGAACGACGAGTGGTCAATCCGGACAACGACACTATGTTTACCATACATGGTATGGGTAAACATAAAAAGCTGGGTACCCAACTGAACGAAAGGTGGTGACAGTGACCATGTTAGCCACACTGAGCGCTTGCACGCATGCTTGGATGAGCACCGTTTGAATTAGGATAGTACTCAGTTCAAAAGTCGGAAAAAATTATGAGGATAAACTGATTTAATGACTCGCGCGAAAAACAGCCGTGCCAAGACTTGGAGACACAATGCCTTCATCATAAAGTTGACTCATTATAATGGGCAGAGACCGGATCTGATCGAAAGCTGACTAATGGCTGCCAATTCCTTTTACATTAGCCGAGGAATTTCATGATGTTTATAGTGCCCTTTGAGACACCCATTTGTCGATTTATGGCTAAATTTGGTCCCAAGTCACCTTAGATGTCCACATGTCGTTAACCGAGTATTAAAGTCTGACATTTGAACATTCCCATTGCAAAAATGATCAGCATGCATGGACATGATTTTGTGATTTTTGAAAAGTTGACTCTCCGTATTAAATTGATGTTCAGAGAAGCATACATCCACTCACCAAATCGTTAGTAATAAGATATGTTGGTAAGGGTGGATACACACATGCATGTAATCTCTGTAATTATCGTGTATTTGGCGTTTTACATGGATCATACAGAAGATGAAATATGTGTCCACTGACAACCCAATCATTGCCTACGTGTTGAACGCACTGAGTTCTAGTTCCAATTAAGTCGGAATGTAGATAAGCCGTTATCTTTGACCGAGTCGCCAGACCACTTAAAATAATTGTTCGTGTGGTAGACTTTCTATTTAAATAATTACCAGTCCTCTCTTATTTATAGCAGTGGTGGATCAGGATTTCCCCGAAGCATGCAGGGGCTATATATGACCCCGGAAGCTACCAGGCGGGGGTGGCTAACTCTGAGCTATTTAAGTAAAACATATCATATTGTACCTTCTTGCCCAGATTATTCCGACCGATACATTCAACTAAGTCCCTTAGCGATTTGAAGCTTTCGAGACCGCACCCAAACAAGCATCATGGTTGAAAATGTTCTACATCAAGCCTGTATATGCCAGACGTATGGCTTCTGGTGTTCGTGCATAAATAAAATGCCAGATATCACACAGACTTGACTAATTTCCAATCAATCAATGAAGTTTATTGTCTATTAAATCAATTAATGACATTTAGACAACATTAATTAACATATATGTACATATAATTTACAGATTACACGCGTGCGTTGCAATATTTTTACCCACAGCAGCAGGCAGCCGCGAGCAAACTACAGCTGCACACATTACTTGGAAATACAAACAATGCATGCAGCTCCAATCTACCCACGACTATCAACCACTGTGGTAACAACCTCATTCCCACCCTCCCTGCCATACCACATCACCAGGCGCCTTGGCGGAGCACACCCCGCTCCACACGAGACAAATGCACTGTGTAGAGCGGGGCAAGATCAGCCCAGGCAACCCTTCGCGGCACCGCAGAACTGATGCGCTTTTTCTGACCATCTCTTTTCCATATCTGTCGAAATATTCTGATTATAATTATAATAAACTTTAGATGAGCCTAAATAGATCATTGATGTATTATTTCAAAATATAAAACATGGCAGTAACTTTAGTTATTATCACTATCATTGTCGCTATTGTCATTGATTTCCGCATCCGTAAGAGAAGACATGTTTTGGACTGGCCTTAAATGTACTGATAGAAGACAATTTGACTTCGCTTAGCACTACTCACTTGTCTGGCCTGTTAACAATGAACCGCTCGCGCGCAGGTGATTAATGTTGTCAATTATTGGTGTGGCCATGTAAAATACATGTATTTTACATACAGAAATTACATGCATGTGTGTATCCACCCTAACATGTGAGAGAATATCTTCCCAAAGTTTCATCGCGCATTCTGACTACCACATCTTAAACAAATCCTCGCAAATATCAGGGGTCGGTGGTGTCTTTTTTGAGGTGTTAAGAAAGTGCATGGTAGCTTATCACATCAGATAATTAAAGACATATTATGGACTTGTTCGGGGTACGTGAAACTGACAAGTTAGTATGCAGGCGCCATGCCAACTGGGGGAATGTAACATATTCTACTAATATAGCCGAAAATCTGAATCAAATCGACAGTACCTCTCCACAGAAAACATCGTCCGAACTACGCTCAACTGTAAATATTTACTTCTCGATTCTGGACGCAACTATCGTCGATAAACTTACGAAAATGTTTTCGCCATCGAGTCACTGCATTTCATTAATATATAAGAATGACGATGTGTTTTGTCAATATGGATATAATATTTGTAAAATATAACTACTATGAGGAAGATTATTCACCATTTCTATTTAATCACCCAACTGGAGTGTTTCACAACACTTTAACAAATCTTGACTTTCTATCTGCTTTCTATACTCATTCCAGCGTTACCTCAATCATATTGTTTATATATTCTAACGTTTTGTTGGCCATCAAAGCTTTAATTATGGTGAACATTTTTGCTTTTAGGAAAACACATGGTGCTTACCTAAAGCTAGCTTTATAACATATAGGACATATGTCTGCATAATGTTTGTGATTATTGGCACACTTATACCCCTGTGATATGTGTAAATCATTCACCCATAAGGCCTAGATTCACGTTACGATTAAACTCTATTATTTCATTCATTTTAAACGGACTCAAACAGTTTGTCTTCTGAACTATATCAAAATCACTTCTTATTATAATCCCCATAGTGGAGCTATCGACTTGAAATTTGCTATGTGAATGTATCTTGCCCCGGATACGAATTTTATCGGGTCGCCGAGCCCGTGCGACGCAAGCTTCGCGCATGCGCAGACCAGATCTCGGAAACGGGTGGAGCTATCGACTTGAAATTTGGTATGTGAATGTATCTTGCCCCGGATACGAATTTTATCGGGTCGCCGAGCCCGTGCGACGCCAGCTTCGGGCATGCGCAGACGAGATCTCGGAAACGGGTGGAGCTATCGACTTGAAATTTGCTATGTGAATGTATCTTGCCCCGGATACGAATTTTATCGGATCGCCGAGCCCGTGCGACGCCAGCCTCGCGCATGCGCAGACAAGATCTCGGAAACGGGTGGAGCTATCGACTTGAAATTTGGTTTTTGAATAGCCCGGACAACGTCGGCCTCATCGGCTAGTACTATATATTTGGGTACACCTGACACAATTTCCTGTTATGCAATGACCGTCGGCGTTGTATATCATTGTTAAAGAATGGGTTTATATAATGAATGGAATAAAGGTCGTATATAAAAATAAACACAGTGTTTATAAATGACAAAACATACAAACATATACCATAACAAAATACATGTATCATTAAAATCAATACATATGTTAGATTGGTAGCTGGTTCCAGTTCTTGTATTGTATTGAGTGTGTGTGTGGGTTTTTGGATCATAATTGTTTTGATTGTCTTATCGAGCTTATGGGTTTAATGCATTTGTCAAAGTTCTCCATTCCTCCTGAAATTTCAACACCCTATATATATATATCGTCTCTCAAAGCAATGATCTTTTCTAAATGAGTCCGGCTTACTAATTTGTTCAAAAAAACGATTTCAAAAATAATTCAATGGGGTCAAATTTGGTTTTATAAATATAGTACTTTAATATAACTAAGATAAAAACAAATTTGGCGCTCTTTTCTGTTATTTTTTGTAAGTTGGATATCTAGTCGATGTTGCTGTTCATTCAGCATTGTATTGTTCTTAAGAAGCTTGATATACTACAGGACAGTTAAAGAAAATATGGGATAATGATTCTATCATTTTACATCTATTACAGTTACTATATATTGTTAGTAATTTCCATCTTATGCGGGGGGGGTCGTGCAAAAAAATTCCGACACAAGGCCGGGGGGGGGGGGGGGGTGTGGGGGGGGGGTGGGGGGGGGGGGTCGCAGCTCCTGAAAACACGTTTTTTCCGGTGTTTTCTGGTGCTTGCAATTTTTTTTCCTTTTGCCCTTTTTTGACCTAATTACAAGCTGTTTAGCCTATATAATGATTGTTTTGATGTGTTATGATCTAAATAACACCTGTAGTGTACACACAATATACTAGGTACAGTTATCTGTGGTCAAGTTGGCCTCAGAATGTTTTGATTATTTGGTCCCTTCTAATACTAAGTAAACCTTCGTGAAATTTTTAACTGCGCTGGCCCACCTGGGTTGGATAACCACTTGGTATGTAAATATATTATAATGAACTCTAAAGACAAATAAACCACATATACTTCAGTAAGTAAAATAAAATATCACATTACCACTATCTGTGGTATCAAACTGAAATTCAACTCTCCAATTAAGTCTGATATGAAACTGAAATAATGTGTAAAATAAATGTAGAACATCCCTGTTCTCTAATCTATAAACATGTTTCTGGCACAAGTTACTAATACTATAAAAGACAAAAGTGCTACAGTGTTACATACCCAATTATTAATGAACAGACATTCACATGGATCTCTATCAGTCTCAATAGCATTTTCTTAGTAAAACATGACTGTCTTTCACTTGTGAAATAATGAGATATTATTTATTTATATGCGCTATTCTACAACCATTTAGCTATTGTTAATATTAAAATGATCCATCTAACCACGTACACTTCATATTGTAAAACAGGCAAGAAACAGTTGGATAAGTGTCTAGTCTGAAATACTTGGGTAATTTTGTACCAGAAAATGTAACCAAAGTTTCTTGTTAAACTCATTCATTTATTAATCCAGATTAGATAAAGATTTTGTAAGTCACTTTGCACAACGATAATTGAAACTTCACCTGAGTTTAAATTAACTTAAATAATTCTTCAATCAGCTTCAACGTTTTTCAAAATTCAATTTAGAAATGTCAGTTGAACGACATCGATGATAAAATGAAAATGAATATATCTGATACATTTTGCATAGAAAGTCACTGCTACATCTGCCTCCATTAAATCTAATAAGATCGGAGTGGATCGTTCATAGGAAACTATATTAATACCACCAGTCAAAACACTTATAAGGACACACTAGGACATACACTTTATGAAATACTGCATAACAAAAAGAGCTGAACTGTCTCAGCACAAGCAATACACTCATATGAGATTTAAAACATTTATCTAGAAAACCCCATCTCAACCTGGGCAGCATATAATTTTCCGGTGTGTTGTGTGTTTACAACTTCAATTTAACTAGCAACTTATATATATAAATATATTTATGCTTAGACACCCCACAGTAAGGTACCGCATCAAAGTGTTTTCTGTATATTATCTGCGTACTACCCGTATTGCCCTTTTATTCTTAAGGGTTGAACTTATTGCGGTACCTCCTTTTTGGTTCCGCTTGGTTTGTTAAACAGATAACCCGTAACACAGTGTATCGTTTCAAATGGACTCTCAGGCATGAGCACTGAGAGCCGTATATTTAATTTATATTAAGGTATATAACATTAATAATTAAACCAAAATGGTATAAAAATATAAATGAAATACTTATATTATACGGGTAATATTGAGAAACAAAGGTGAGGGCTATAACAGGCCCCACACAGAGAAATGAAGTTGAAGATGGTGGGTAACCAGTAGCTGAAACTACGAAATGTTAGACCTGGAGAAGAGGGCTGAGCAAATAGCTGCGAAAGACCCTGACGCCAGCAATCAAGGGGGGGGGGGGGGGGTTGGGTGGGAAAAGAAAATTATGTGTTTTCGAAAATAAGGGAAGTCTAACGTGTTGAATAAATGTTAAGTTAAATAATTTTTGTTCCCGTAATATAAACACGACTTCCCTCTTTAGATTCTCTACGCAAAAGATCGAATTAGGAATATTTCATTTAGTCATCCAGTGAAGACTATTTTTGTAACTCCCTTTCTGATTGGCTGAACCCCACTGACCTTTATCTTCGCCTCAGCGATTGGCCCTCAGCGTACCGGCCTTAATTACGACAGCCTTGACCTTACCCCTACTGTTGTTTACCTCAGAATACGACAAAATATGGTTTGGGAGTCTTTGCATAAAGCTAGCTATGGTACCTTGCCCAAAGCTGTGTATTTATGCTTAGACACCCCACAGTAAGGTACCGCATCAAAGTGTTTTCTGTATATTATCTGCGTACTACCCGTATTGCCCTTTTATTCTTAAGGGTTGAACTTATTGCGGTACCTCCTTTTTGGTTCCGCTTGGTTTGTTAAACAGATAACCCGTAACACAGTGTATCGTTTCAAATGGACTCTCAGGCATGAGCACTGAGAGCCGTATATTTAATTTATATTAAGGTATATAACATTAATAATTAAACCAAAATGGTATAAAAATATAAATGAAATACTTATATTATACGGGTAATATTGAGAAACAAAGGTGAGGGCTATAACAGGCCACAACTGCGACTACTTGAACAATACGCAGTGCCCCACCCGGAGGCCAAAAAAGAAAATGGGGGTTGTAAGTGAGACAGGTAAGGTGCCACAGGCCGAAAAACCGGGCAGTGGAATTCGCCAACCTGATAATGGGGAAGCGAGGTCGGGCCCCTTGGCCCCCGCCTGAGTTTCACAACGATGAAAAAAGGCCCATGTAATCAATCAGATGAGGCGCCTGAAGAATGAAGATGATCACAATGACAAAGTGATGATATGACAAAATAGCCCTATAGCTATACAACCTAATCACGGTAATAACCAGAGCGACCTGCTAAGACGACCGTAAACATCATACGTATCATATCGTACGAGCAATCAACAAAGTGGGCTACTTGCCCGCCAACAAACCAATTTGGTGGGTACATAGCGCACCCCCGAGGAACTACTTGTTCGCTCGGGAAACCGTATTGCAGCAAAGAGAGGAGCTACTTGCTCGCTCCCAATTGGACCCAAGAGGTCACCGGACCCACAGTGTTGAAAATAAAACCGGGGGTCGTGAAATGAAAAACCACCGTGAAACCCGCTGTTGGGTGAAAACGGCAGAAAGAACGACTACTTGCCGTTCCTGCCGTGGTCAGAAAATTTAAAATAGCTAGGTAGTGACTGCCGCGAAGGAGGAAACCCAGACCAAGTCGACAGGAGGCCTAACCCGTCAGGAGACATGAGACCTCAGGTACTTCCTGAAAGCCTCTGATTTCCACCGGCCCATTGAACGGATTTGAGAGTCGGTGCATCCGCGGTCAGATGCATCAGAAGCAGCCCCGATACGTAGGCTGTGAGCCGTGTATAAGTGGACTGCGAGCCCGGTGAAACGGAGTGTTTGCTTGAGCATTACGTCAAACTCCTTGCGATGGATAACCGTACCAGACGCGTTTAAAAATAGAGGGCCGGCAGCGGAACCCCGGACCGAAAGGTAGTCATTAAGGCGAGCCACTGGACAGATCGTAGTCTCGGCGTGCTGGAAGAACCGGATAAAGTGCGGCTGATTGCCCAGGTTGTGCTTGAAAAACCGAAAGGAGACTGTGACAGCCCGGGGTTCGATATTGAGATCGGACAGTTGTAGGGTACGGCCAGCCGCAACTGTTGACGTGGCGCATAATTCCGAAATTCTGGCAAAAGTGAAAAAGGCGAACGTAAGCATGCATTTAAACAGTGCCTGTCTATAATAGCCAATAGTGCAGTGATCCAGAGCCCCGACTAGTTGTGCCAGTATCACTCGGGTGATGGGACGCCGGGTATCAGCTAAAGGAGCCAATCGGGAAAACCCGGCGAGTGCTTTTTTCGCAAGAAAGTGTGTTGCAGGATCCTGTAAACTGCGAGCCTTATGGTAGAAGGCCAATGCGGATGCCCGTGCCGACTTGGCCCCATATTGGAGTTGAAAGAGGTAAGCTATAAATTGTAGAAGCAGCGGTAACGGGATCGGTAGCAGTGGAATGACCCTAATCGAGGAGCAAAATGTATGAAAAAGGCCCCAAGCCCGTGTGTATGCAGCGGTCGAACTTGGGGCCAGAGAGTTCTGTAGGAGTGTCGCTACTGTGGCATCAAGTATTGCGGGGTTAAATGAAGAGGCACTACTGTGGGCCGCCGGTCGCTCCATGGGGCCAGGCGTTTGAATTTGTCCACCTGAAAACGAGAGAGAGCATCAGCCAGGATGTTATGTGCGGAGGGTATATAGAAAGCCCGTAGTAGTATATTATAATGCAGCGACGTCAAAACGAGCTGACGTAATAGCGCCAGCATCGATCGATCCTTAGTGGACTGTTTGTTGATCACAGCGACCACAGCCTGGTTGTCTACGTATAGGAGTAGGCGTTTATTTTGCATCTCTGCCCCCCACAGAGACAAAGCGAGGACAATTGGATAAAACTCGAGGGCTGCGATGTTGTGAGATTTAGTCGTGTCAAAAGGCCCGTACACCCATTTATTACCAAAAATGGCACCGAAACCCTTGGACCCTGAAGCATCCGTTACGAGCTGGAGGGTATTGCTAGATATCCATTTTTCCTCTAAGAAAAAAGTGCACCCATTGTAATCGTCTAAAAAGTTGAGCCACAGTGTAAGGTCGGCCTTGGCTTCTTTGGTTATCCGGATCCTATGGTGGGGTTTTGAAATGTTGATGGTCAGATTAATTAGACGGCGTAAGAACGGTCTGCCCGGTAATATTACGGAGCAGCCGAAATTTAAAACGCCAATGATGCTCTGAAGTTCGACTAGCCGGGCCTTTTTGCGTTTGAGCATCTGGTGGATGCGGGTGCGGCAATCGTCCAGTTTTGCTTGTGGGAGGCGCGCCTGCATTATAAATGTGTCTAGCTCGATGCCGAGAAAAACTACAATTCTATTTGGTAAGACCGTTTTTTCGTGAGCCATTGGTAAACCGATCGATTGGCAAAGCTGGAGGAACCGCTCGAGGGACTCTCGACAGGCGAGCTCGGTAGATTCGACAATACAAAAATCGTCAAGCATATGGACCATGTGTATACCCAGCTTATTGCGAGCTACCCACTCCAGTGCGGAGCTAAATTTCTCGAATAATTGAGCGCTACTGGCCGCTCCAAAAGGGAGAACCTTATCGTAATAATAAAAGCCATCCCATTGGAAACCGAGGAGATATTGGTCCTCGGGTCGAATAGGTAAATTCCTGTAGGCCTGAGCTATGTCACAGAGAGCCAAATAAGGGTGAGCCCCTGCCTTTTGAATTAATTTAATTGCATCTTGCACGGTGGCATATCGGACCGAAGAGAGCTGTGCCGGGATGCCGTCGTTGACGGAGAAACCTTCAGGGTGTGATAAATGGTGAATGATCCGATATTCCCCAGCCGTCTTTTTAGGAACCGCCCCAAGAGGAGAAATTTTGAAATGGGGAACAGGTGGGCAGGAGAAAGGCCCTGCTATGCGGCCTAAGAGTAGTTCCTGCCGTATTTTAGCGGTGACTGCTTCGGGGTGTTGATATGCGGACTGCAAGTTTTTCGTAGATGGGAGCAACGGACAGCCATGAAAACCGATTGAAAAACCGTGTGAAAAACCCTCGACCAGAGCCTCCGCCTTGCCTCGATCATAACCGACCAAAATGGTCTTTAAATGGCCAACATCGATCGGTGTACAGGTGGAGGTATCCCATACAAAATCAGAAATGCCAAGAAATGGTGGAGAGAGAGTACCGTCACGAGCCGGCACTCTACTTGAGGGCGGCCGTGACTTAACGTTTAGATGTTCCGTACCCGAATTTACCACGTTTGCCACTCCGAAAATGCTGACGACAGAAATTTGCCGGGTGAGAGCCCATATTGCATTTGTAGCAAACGTGTTTATAAACACACCCAGTACACACCAAGCCGGTGTGGAACCTTACGCAGAAACCACGAGGAACTGTGGTAGCTTTCTGCTTGGATGGAATGTTATGTTTTGTAGCCTCTGGCTGTTTTTCAGTGGCGTGTTTGTCGAAACGGGCGTCCATCCACAGCATCTGGTGGATGTCGCTCCAATTTATGGGATGGCGCTCTTTAAGTTTACGGAACTCTCTATCGTATTGGGCCCAATTACCCCTACCGCGCGCTATCGTGCGTATGTTAGATTGATATTTTAACATCTGCCGGGCCACAAGGTTGGCCGGGTCCCCGTTCTTTTCCAGATATACCGCCATGAAAGTTTCAAAAGCTATTGCCCAATCATCAAAATTGTGTATATCTTTGGTAGGCTTTGGGTGGCAAGCCAACACAGGAGTGTTAGTCTGCAAACCTTCCATGGCTAAGGTGTACCCCGGTGAAGAATTGTTGGATGGCAACAACACCTGGAAGTCAATAAATTCCCCCGCCCAGATTTTTTCTTTAATTTTTTGGGGAACCTGATCTTCGAGTGGAATCGACGGAGATGTGAGGACCTCGGCGCATGGTTCCAGGGGTGGTGTGTACTGGGAGTTGGGATCACTATGTGCGGCTTTGACATACGTAGCGACCAATTGTTCAGCTAGTGATGACAATAACGGTAGATTTAAATGGCCCGCACCTGGTAACTGAGAGCTGCTATGGCTGTGGGAAGGCTGTCCAAATCCTGCCGAAGAAAAAAGTGGCATTCTGGCTGCCGGGCTGTGTGAGAGGCTAGTAATCGGCCGACTGCCCAATAACTGGTTGGACGACACGCTATAAATGGGCATGCTCTGTCTCGACTGAGGCACAGTGGATAGCGGAAGAGCCTGCCATTGCTGTCCCCTAGCTGTGGATGGTGAAATTGGAGACCCAGGGTCGAGATGGTAAGCCGATAAAAAGTCATGGTCGCCCGTGGCACTGGTAATGGCAGCTACTGTCAAAGGTGGGTCGTAACATACAGTAGTTGGAGGGGCCAACGAAGAGCGTGGTCTCCTGACTGCCCTCGGTCCGGACTCCGGCGAGTACCATGTCTGCCACGGAAAAGTGGGAGGTGGAAGTAAAGCACCACCAGTAGAGGCCTCTGTGCGAGGTCCCGATGACACCGTAGTCACTGTAGCCGCACCGGTAATGCCAGTGGGAGACTGAGTTGAGATCGGACGCTGTCTGGTGCGGGTTGTAACCCGGTCTGTCGCTGATGGATCGAAAAATGTTGACAGATCATCATGCAAATCCTCTACTCGAGTTCGCCGTTTCTTGCCTGTGGTGAGTGCATGTCGGCCAGACCGTTTGGGACCCATCTCTGCAATAAGAATTGGCCCATAAACCATAAAGTGTCAAACTGAGCTGCCGATTGTCTCTAGTGACATCTCACCTGTTAGTCACCTCCCCCGGGACTATATGCGCCGGGCTCGCTACTTGTTTGCCTGCTGGACGGAATGTTGTCAGGGGAAGAGAATTTCGGTAAAACAGGTACTGCGCCGTATCTATATAAAAAATAGTATCTCCCAAACAACAAACCTTATACCACATGTAGCCCCCTCCCGTGTCCTATTGGACACTCCTATGTCCTATTGGACACGAATGAGTCCTATTGGACCCTAAAAGCCTCTAAATGAGCCACTCGTCTGAGTCTACATATGAAGTACACGTCAATATGAACGGTTCTAAATGCCCGTCTGCCTTCGTGGACAACTCAGGAGAATAAGGAGGGTGCATACCGGTATCAGGGAGGAAAATTTGTAAGACCAGCTATTAGGCCGGCAAAAAAACAAAAAAAAACAAAAAAACAAAAAAAACAAAGGCAGCGTACCCACAGAAACTCTCTTTTCCTGTCCGCCGGATGTCGCCGAGGGAGCTGATGACTGACCGACAAACCTGTGCCCGTTATAAGGATACATACAAATATCGAAAAATTATCCCCTGACGAGAACAGTAATACCATGGACTTGTATCATGGTGAATGAAATATAGGAATATTGTTATGATTTATCGAATGGCAGTCCGGAACATGGTTGAATGTCTTTTGATTTGGTAAGTATACAACCGAGTATTACAAGGAGCAGCCACCCGTTCCTACTGTGTGGTATATGTAATAAACGCCAGGGCCCAAATATGTGGCCCTACCGGGTAAATGATGGGTCGTTAAATCGACCCACCGCATGCAAAATAGCACCCCGTACACTACGGTAGAACAATTTCAAACCAGCCTCATTTAAATGGATGCCATCAGGTAACAACTTCATGAGGGCCTTATTGCCCAGACCAAAATGTGGCCAAAACGCCAACTGCGAATGTAGCAGAGGCGGCATTGCTCTGCAAAATTTCCGGAGCAACCGATTCACATAAGACATCTGTCCATTATATACATGGGGCGGCTTTGGAGAGGTAATCCAAGTGGGGCGACCGTTACGCCTGGACCTGACCCTGAGACTGAGCTTAGCACGTGGAAATAACTGCCCTATAAATACCAGTTTCACCCCCAATTCCCGTACCAACCTCCGTGCCAAGGTCAGAATTTTGGCTGCCACAGTCACGCTGTCTGAGCCGGGTAGCGAGAGTTCGTTGCCACCAATCTGTAAAATGACAATGTGAGGCGCGAAACTCGCCACCCCGCTCAGGACGGACTGGTGCAAATGTTGTACTGTCGCCCCACCTGTACCCAACAATTTGATCTCAAAAGCCCCCGATTTTTTATTGGTGTCCAGATTGAAAGAATTGAAGGCATTGGTGAGGGGCGGAAGTTGTAAAAAATCAGTCCCCAAACGCCGGACAAAACTATGACCCCACACCAAAACCTTCAACCCCTCAAAGGGAGCCATGAACAGAGATATAACAGGTCAGATAACGACCTGGCAATTGCTTTTGCGTAGGAAAACACTTGCGGCCGAAAAAACGTTCGAAAAGTTCCATAAAATTTAAAAAATAATAAAATACCGCAACTGAGTGCAAATTATTTTTTAAATATGGCGCTCTATAAATGGATTAGTCCAACTATCGATGTGTCAAAAGGACGCTGAACGCCGGTTAACGAACGAATGGGCCGCAAGAAGAAAAAAGAAAATTATGTGTTTTCGAAAATAAGGGAAGTCTAACGTGTTGAATAAATGTTAAGTTAAATAATTTTTGTTCCCGTAATATAAACACGACTTCCCTCTTTAGATTCTCTACGCAAAAGATCGAATTAGGAATATTTCATTTAGTCATCCAGTGAAGACTATTTTTGTAACTCCCTTTCTGATTGGCTGAACCCCACTGACCTTTATCTTCGCCTCAGCGATTGGCCCTCAGCGTACCGGCCTTAATTACGACAGCCTTGACCTTACCCCTACTGTTGTTTACCTCAGAATACGACAAAATATGGTTTGGGAGTCTTTGCATAAAGCTAGCTATGGTACCTTGCCCAAAGCTGTGTATAAAGTAAACACGAGTGCATTTCATGGATAAATGCACATTACACAAAGTCCAGTGCAAAGTCTGGAATAAATAATTAGATAAAATATTTTTTTTAAGTTGTTTCACTGGTTGTGTCAGCTGGTTGTGTTGAGTTTTTCATGATAAATGTTTCTAATCTCATGAGTGTATTGCTTGTGCTCATAGTTATAATTTATTAGTATTTGAGTTTAACTGGTGGCGAAAGTACACCAAAGTTGGATGATGCTTGAAAAAACAGAATGGTCAAATTACGAATGACTGATAATTATTATATATGTTCATTCTAATTTAACCATTCTCTGTTTCTCAACATCAGCCACCTTCACTGGACATTCCACACCCTGATGTTTTTGCCTATAATGGCTCTCCAGCTTGATAAATTTCATTCAAATGTGACTGGAAAGGGGGGGGGTCCCAAAACCATGAGTGGAAAAAAATATTTTTTTTGCACAAAGAGGGGGGCAATTTTTTTCGTGCCCCCCCCCCTGTCTTATGATGGAGTAACTGTTTTGTCGCCAAAATCGGGTATTTAAGTGGAACTGGAACCATTGCAACCTGGTGCATGTCATATAGTGATTTAAACGGCTATGCGACTGTGTGTGTCCAAGGTACTTGAATATGGGTATGTCCAAGTTATAATGGCCATTTCTACATTAAGGAAGTTTTGTCGTTTTATCCGATATGAGAATGTCATAAAAATCCTTGCAACCCCGAATACTTTTTAGAAGCAGTGACAACTGTCCGGGAATCACGGGGCTAGGTTTTTTTTATAGTGTTTGGTCAATCATATGCGATAGCTTGATCAACTGTTTTTTTATATTGTAGATTGTAATGAAGTTTGTCGATATATCATACATTTCTTTCATCCTAGCTACAGTTGGGAGTTCGTTGTTGTCTGAAATAAGGTCATTCACAAATAGCACGCCTTTTCGCTTCCATCCCTGTGTATCAATTGAATGCTGGTTTATTTTAATATTGTCATTATTCCATAGTGTATCTGAGTTTATATATTCACTGGGTAGCTTATTGAGTAAATCTGTCCAAGCCATTATGGCGTCACCCCAAAATGGGTTTATGATTGTAGCCTTGATCGATTCGATGTATTGTACACCGTGTGAGAGGAATAGTGGATCAGATAATAATTGTGGGGGGGGGGGGCAATACTTACCCACGTTGCATGTTTCGTGGTAAATCTCTTGAGCGATGCAGATTATTTTAGGGCTTCGATAAATTCTTTAATTTTGACCATCTTTAGGCCGCCTTGTTGATAATCTTTACACATTTGTGAACGTTTAATTCGGTCTCGTTTCCATTCCAGATGAACTTGAAGAACATATTTCGTCCATAATATTTTGTGCGCAGGTTTGGAAGAGATTGGAATAGATGAACTAATTTTTGGAATCATGACAGATTTGATGATAACACTGCGACCTAGTGGAGCCAAGGACCTGTGCTTCCATTGTTCAATTACGGATTTCAGTTCGATAAGTTTGTTTCCAAATTTCCAAAATAAATACTTAAAGATGGTCTATCTCTTTGTAAACATGTGTTGTATAGTTACCGGGGAATGAAATATTAGATATGAATCGAAGACCCCTGTCCGGAAATGCTTCTATTGATTAATATTCATTATATTTCGAATAAATGTCTGGTTTAAAAACGTGTGGTTGTTTAGCTAACGAACAATAGTGGTCACTGTTAACAGAGTGTGTTGTATATTATTCTGTAATTTTGTCACAAATAAACGTTAATTAGACTCATTATCGGTTATAACTATGTAATAAAACAATACAATCAATCTGGGACATCTGACGTTCGGAGCATAGCTATGGTAACACTCTAATGATCTATATCACTATATGCTATCGCCTTCATGGTCTGTTCTAAAAATAGAACAATAAATGGTCCCACTTAATCATCTAATTTTATAATAAAATATTCGGAATAAAATTAATATTAATAGATGGGTGCGTTTCGGACATGGGTTTACAAATCATATTTATTATTTTATACCCAGGAAACTATTTCACAATTGTTATATGAAGAGATAATCCGTCTTTAATCGGAGTGGTGATTAGATATTGTTTAATATCTAATCCCAACACACGTGCAGGATCACTATATTAAATCAAGACATATTAAGATTGGTCTTAGCTAGGATTAATTCAGGATAAATATTGACTATGAAGAAGTGTTTTTTAAGAGTGATCTTGGGATTAATTGAGGATTAATATTGACCATAAATAATCGAGATATTTGAAGAAGATTTTTAAATATTGAATTAAAGACTTAAGACTTAAGTGCATGATCTTCGAAGAGAAGAAAAAAACCTGCTATAAGGTCGTATATATAAGTTCAGAATTAGAATTATAATCGATAATATATTTACCTTCATTTTGAACCTCTAAGCCTGTAGTATGGCCTTAAGTTGCCCACTGTTATCCATGGCCTGGACTTCAGATCCACCGCCGACAAATTTCCCATTTATGAACACTCTTGGTACCTGAAACGAAGAAGTGAGAGACTTATAAGTATTACAAGTTACAAGTACTGGCAGCTGAAATACATTTGTAACTCTTTTGATCTGACAAGCATGTCACGCAAACTCGGATTTTTTTTACAAGCTATAATCACTCGTTTGTCGAGAATCTCAGGTAATTGAGAGTTTAATTCTGTGAAATTTCGTTTGAAAAATGCTTGCGATTTCAACATTTCTGCGATTGAACAATAGAGGGAAGCACATGTGTTTCTGACGAGCCCCAATATAGTCATTATAATGTGTGTGCGTGCAAAAAAAATTACCCCACCCCCAATAATACTTAATCCTATAGAAAGGTATAAACCTTTATAAAAACAAAACAAAAATTAAAAAATTAAAATAATGTGCTGTAGGTGAATGACCCAACTCGAAATTGTATGAATTAAGTGACTTTGTGAGCGAATTTGCTTTGCGCCGCTTACAATTATGGAATTTATCCCGGGTAATTAATTAAGTGTTTATTAATTGCGATATCGGCTCACAAATGTCGCAAAAAGCATGTAAAGTTTCGAGTTGGGACCTTTGCCTACAGTGAAGTATATTATTTAAGGGTCAGACGCACGTTTTGCCAAAATTTCCTGGTATTTCAAAATGTATTTTCTCTAAATCTATCAGGAATATCTTTGTGAAATTTTGTACAAGAGATTATTGTGGTACCATACATAAGAACCATTGGACATTTGGTTATTATAATCTCATTTACTTTAATTTTATGGCATGAAAAATCTTTAAAATTTCACTGTGTTCAGGTACCGAGAACTACTGTAAAACAGATTTTTTTCGAAAGTGCATTTCATATATACATGATATATCTGAAGGTCATGAGAGGAGACTTAATTTTTCTTGATTCATGAAATTAAATGATTATCTTCATTCAGAAAGACTACTACCATAAATAATTTTTTATTATTGAGAATTTTCATGCCATGCTTGTTGGTCATTGAAAAATTGGGCTCAGTTGAGTTCTGGGTCATGGGTTCATAACCAAGTTAAATCTGACCACCATATCTCTTAACACTGTGGCCTAATTTATGTTGATTGCTCCCTGCTTGAGTGGACAGCACCACATTTGAACATTTGTTTTCATTGGGCTGGCATATTTGTGACTGCTTTATTCTTCATTATAATACAAGGGGGTATAATGCTATAATATTCAATTAAAAAGCTTACTCAACATTATGATACAAATGAAGCCTCCTCTCATGGAGTCAAGACAATAAGCTATTTGATGGTTGACATGTTGTTTGAAATTATAATTTTTTCTGGCAGTTCTCGGTACCTAAAGGGACAGAAACGAAACAAATATTTTCAACCTCTCAAATGTATTAAAATCCATTATTGTTATTGTTTCTTTATAATTGCTGATTCTATATATAATGAAAATTATCATATGTAAAATTCAAGATTTTTCACCAGATAGATCAAGAGATATTCTTTGTTGAAAATCACTTGCCATTTCTGGCTGGATTTACTGTGATTTATGCAAAACGTGCGTCTCCCCCTTAAGTAACAGGTAATAACTTAGAAATATATTCCCCGTGTAATTTTTTTCGACTTTATGTTCCCTAACAAAACTTCAAAAAGTTCCCAGGTTTTGTAATGGTGGAGTATGATCTCTACGGGTGTTAGCCATTGTAGAGATTCATGTCATATGATCTACTTTCAAACCATGATCACTGATTCGGCTGAAATAACACACATAGATCCTAAGAACACAATTCTTTCCCAGAATAAACCATATCTTTGTGGCTATTAGTCATTAGTGACGGACATTTTGACCGTCATCTTGGTTTCACCAGAATTTCTCAAATTCCTCAAGACTAGCTGCCAGATTGTCAGCCGGCGAACCTTCATAATGGTGCCCAATCGGCCAACCTCGGTGATTTCGTGCGCAGACTATTTCTGCCAAGGACGATAATCCGAGAAGTTGCGATTGAATGGTGCCCTGGACCACCCGAATCCGCTGATAAAAAAAACTGTGCCTTACATGGCGGCCGGATTACTGGGTCCAAATCCTAATTAACTCACAAAGACGTACGACTTACCGAGGTTGCTCCTGTAAGTTTACCCAGATAGCTTTGGATCGCATCGCAGTTCGGATTGCTTTCCAGTTCTATGATATCGCACTCGTCATCGCTTATCGTCCCTGGAATATATTTCTTTATTGCTGTCTTTGCCTTGGTACAATAACCACACCACGTCTTTGAGAAAACAACCACTTTCTTCCCACTGATTTTGCTGTCTACAAAAGTCTTGACGTCTGCCATTTCTTCAAATTTTAACCTGAAATCTTCTATCTAGTTACTGCAGTCAGGACATCAACACCTGAGCAATCTCGGTGTAGTTCTCTCGTTCCGATTAGTGTGAATGTTATTGGTCGATAAATGAATGACGACATAATTTAATTAAATGTGTCGTTCTATAAATAAAAATGATATCTATTTTGGGATATGACGACTATTTACATCCCAAACTGCAGAAAAGAGTTCAGTCCCCTCGCTATGCGATGTCTGACCCCTGGTCTGAACGCTGTCGGCCTGTGTATTTTTGTCCCCCGAAATTTTAAGGGTAGTAGATGGGCGCAGAGCGCCCGAGATGTTCGAAAAGATCGAGTGATCTTCTCCTTCATTCCACGGTTTGTGTTTGAAGGTATTGTACATAGAAAAAAACGTCAAGTCTGGACACGGCAAAAGTTGAATATAATTGAATTAAATGTTATATCTTGATTTGAATTGGGTTGTTAGGGGAAGGGCCCACGAGCTTTAATACGGGTATGGGGGAGTCCCGGTGTGTCCCTTGATGTTTTCCCGGAATTTTTTTTTCTTTGGGGGACTATTAAAATAGCCGGTGTCCGTCCGTCCGTACACGCGTGTGTGCGTGCGTGCGTGCGGAAATGGTTTCCGGATGATAACTTTAGTGTCGGTTATTAGATCAAAAGCAAATTTGATAGGTGAGTTAATTATCAGACCAAAATACAGGTCAAGTTCGAATATGGGTTTGCTCCGCCCATTTTTGCGAGAGTTATGGCCCTTTTACGACTTAGAATCCTGTCAATTTCTGGTTTCCGGATGATAACTTTAGTTTGTGTGATCATATCTGAATCAAATTTGGTATATGAATTTATCAGCTCGAAATACAGATCAAGTTCGAATACGGGTACGATCCACCCATTTTTGTCTGGTTGCTTCGGATTTAGGGTCCAATGAAGCCACTTTTTCAGGGGACACTGTGACCGGACGGCCTTTTATCTTAATTATATCAAACATTATTTATTGACTGTTTTGTCAGTTAGAATCCATTCTGGCTTGATATAGACAATTTTCAAATGAATATGGACAGTTTGAACAGTTTCTCAGAATAACGCAGAATGAAAAATCTCAAATAAATAATGCGACATTTCTTCACATTACGTGTGGGCGCGAGCAGCGGTATAAGTCCGGGTGTACCTAAAACGATAAATCAGCAGCTGATCAGCAGGTTATGACCTAAAATGCTGATCAGCAGATTTCCCGATTTCAGTTTAACTCAAATATAACGACGATGGTCGGTTGTATATAGGTTGTGTACATAACACGTAATATATGTGTTATATGCCAATACAGGAAGGGGACACATTTTTACCGCCCGCCATGCCCGTTCAGCAGTTCAAAGTCCCGTTCAGCCATACGGCGGCTGCAGTTCAGCAGATTATCGCGAACGCAGTTTAACTCAATTGTAACGAAGTTAGCAGAGTTTAGTTTGTACAAATGACGTGTAGTCGATGGGCCATAACCAGATACATGGATAGAAAACCATTAGGCCGACCTCCGCCACAGTTCAGCAGTTCAAAATCCCGTTCAGCAGTTCAGCAGATTCCTCGAACGCAGTTTAAGCGATTTTTAACGAGAATAGTCGGGTATATGATGTGCAAATGACTTTTTATCGATGGTCAATAAGGAAATACAGGAAGAAATCACGATTTGACCGACCTTCACCCCAGTTCAGCAGTTCAAAATCCCGTTCAGCACTTTATCTGGAGCAGTTCAGCAGAATCTCCCGAACTCAGTTTAACCGATTTCTAACGCATATATACATGTAGACTGGAATATGTTGTGCAAATAACTTTTATCGATGGTGCATAAGGAAATACAGGAAGAAAACACGATTTGGCCGACATACACCCCAGTTCAGCAGTTCAAAATCCCGTTTAGCACTTTATCTGGAGCAGTTCAGCAGAATCTTCAAAACTCAGTTTCACATATGTTTGACGAATATGGACTGGAATATGTTGTGCAAATAACTTGTAATCGTTGGGCCATCAGTAAATACACGGAGAAAAGATCAACTGGCCGACGTCCACCCCAGTTCAGCAGTTCAAAATCCCGTTCAGCACTTTATCTGGAGCAGTCCAGCAGACTCTCCAAAACTCAGTTTAACCGATTTTTAACGAATGTAGACTGGAATATGTTGTGCAAATAACATTTTATCGATGGCCCATAAGGAAATACAGGAAGAAAACACGATTTAACCGACATACACCCCAGTTCAGCAGTTCAAAATCCCGTTCAGCAGTTCATATCGAGCAGTTCAGCAGATTCCCCGAACGCAGTTAACCCGATTTTTAACGAATATAGACTGGAATATGTTGTGCAAAAGACTTTTTATCGATGGTCAATGTGGAAATACAGGAAGAAAACACTACGGTGACATGACATCGGCTACTTATTCCCAGTTCCTTATTCCTTATTCGGAAACATTATATATTGACCAAATAAACGGTGCGGTAGGGTGGCCCACCCGAAAATAACATATATAATAACCGAAAACCACAACCCTCTAGCCCGTGCGGTTGCCAGAGTAGGTGGCCAAAGTGGCAACCATAGCCGTTTGGGCATTTATGAACCTATTTGGACCAAGTAAACGGTGCGGTAGGGTGGCTCACCCGAAAATAACATATAATAACCGAAAACCACAACCCTCTAACCCGTGCGGTTGCCACAGTAGGTGGCCAAAGTGGCAACCATGGCCGTTTGTGCATTTATGAACCGATTTGGACTAAATAAACGGTGCCGTAGGGTGGCCCACCCGAAAATAACATATACTAACAGAAAACCGCAACCCTCTAGCCCATGCGGTTACCACAGTAGGTGGCCAAAGTGGCAACCATAGCCGTTTGGGCATTTATGAACCGATTTGGACCAAATAAACGGTGCGGTAGGGTGGTCCACCCGAAAATAATATTATAATAACCGAAAACCACAACCCTCTAACCTGTGCGGTTGCCACAGTATGTGGCCAAAGTGGCAACCATAGCCGTTTGGGCATTTATGAACCTATTTGGACCAAATAAACGGTGCGGTAGGGTGGCCCACCCGAAAATAACATATAATAACCGAAAACCACAACCCTCTCGCCCGTGCGGTTGCCACAGTAGGTGGCCAAAGTGACAACCATAGCCGTTTGGGCATTTATGAACCGATTTGGACCAAATAAACGGTGCGGTAGGGTGGCCCACCCGAAAATAACATATAATAACCGAAAACCACAATCCTCTAGCCCGTGCGGTTGCCACAGTAGGTGGCCAAAGTGGCAACCATAGCCGTTTGGGCATTTATGAACCGATTTGGACCAAATAAACGGTGGTCAAGGGTGGCCCACTCGAAAATAACATATAATAACCGAAAACCACAACCCTCTAGCGCGTGCGATTGCCACAGTAGGTGGCCAAAGTGGCAACCATAGCCGTTTGGGCATTTATGAACCGATTTGGGCCAAATAAAAGGTGCGGTAGGGTGGCCCACCCGAAAATAACATATAATAACCGAAAACCGCAACCCTCTAGCCCGTGCGGTTGCCAGAGTAGGTGGCCAAAGGGGCAACCATAGCCGTTTGGGCATTTATGAACCTATTTGGACCAAGTAAACGGTGCGGTAGGGTGGCTCACCCGAAAATAACATATAATAACCGAAAACCGCAACCCTCTAGCCCGTGCGGTTGCCACAGTAGGTGGCCAAAGTGGCAACCATGGCCGTTTGTGCATTTATGAACCGATTTGGACCAAATAAACGGTGCGGTAGGGTGGCCCACCCGAAAATAACATATACTAACAGAAAACCGCAACTCTCTAGCCCGTGCGGTTACCACAGTAGGTGGCCAAAGTGACAACCATAGCCGTTTGGGCATTTATGAACCGATTTGGACCAAATAAACGGTGCGGTAGGGTGGCCCACCCGAAAATAATATTATACTAACCGAAAACCACAACCCTCTAGCCCGTGCGGTTGCCACAGTAGGTGGCCAAAGTGACAACCATAGCCGTTTGGGCATTTATGAACCTATTTGGACCAAGTAAACGGTGCGGTAGGGTGGCTCACCCGAAAATAACATATAATAACCGAAAACCACAACCCTCTAACCCGTGCGGTTGCCACAGTAGGTGGCCAAAGTGGCAACCATGGCCGTTTGTGCATTTATGAACCGATTTGGACCAAATAAACGGTGCGGTAGGGTGGCCCACCCGAAAATAACATATACTAACAGAAAACCGCAACCCTCTAGCCCGTGCGGTTACCACAGTAGGTGGCCAAAGTGGCAACCATAGCCGTTTGGGCATTTATGAACCGATTTGGACCAAATAAACGGTGCGGTAGGGTGGCCCACCCGAAAATAATATTATAATAACCGAAAACCACAACCCTCTAGCCCGTGCGGTTGCCACAGTAGGTGGCCAAAGTGACAACCATAGCCGTTTGGGCATTTATGAACCGATTTGGACCAAATAAACGGTGCGGTAGGGTGGCCCACCCGAAAATAACATATAATAACCGAAAACCACAACCCTCTCGCCCGTGCGGTTGCCACAGTAGGTGGCCAAAGTGGCAACCATAGCCGTTTGGGCATTTATGAACCGATTTGGACCAAATAAACGGTGGTCAAGGGTGGCCCACTCGAAAATAACATATAATAACCGAAAACCGCAACCATCTAGCACGTGCGGTTGCCACAGTAGGTGGCCAAAGTGGCAACCATAGCCGTTTGGGTATTTATGAACCTATTTGGACCAAATAAACGGTGCGGTAGGGTGGCCCACCCGAAAATAATATATAATAACCGAAAACCGCAACCCTCTAGCCCGTGCGGTTGCCACAGTAGATTGCCAAAGTGGCAACCATAGCTGTTTGGGCATTTATGAACCGATTTGGACCAAATAAATGGTGCGGTAGGGTGGCCCACCCGAAAATAACATAATAACCGCAACCATCTAGCACGTGCGGTTGCCACAGTAGGTGGCCAAAGTGGCAACCATAGCCGTTTGGGTATTTATGAACCTATTTGGACCAAATAAACGGTGCGGTAGGGTGGCCCACCCGAAAATAATATATAATAACCGAAAACCGCAACCCTCTAGCCCGTGCGGTTGCCACAGTAGATTGCCAAAGTGGCAACCATAGCTGTTTGGGTATTTATGAACCTATTTGGACCAAATAAACGGTGCGGTAGGGTGGCCCACCCAAAATAACATATAATAACCGAAACCGCAACCCTCTAGCCCGTGCGGTTGCCACAGTAGGTGGCCAAAGTGGCAGACATAGCCGTTTGTGCATTTATGAACCGATTTGGACCAAATAAATGGTGCGGTAGGGTGGCCCACCCGAAAATAACATATAATAACCGAAACCGCAACCCTCTAGCCCGTGCGGTTGCCACAGTAGGTGGCCAAAGTGGCAACCATAGCCGTTTGTGCATTTATGAACCGATTTGGACCAAATAAATGGTGCGGTAGGGTGGCCCACCCGAAAATAACATATAATAACCGAAACCGCAACCCTCTAGCCCGTGCGGTTGCCACAGTAGGTGGCAACAATAGCCGTTTGGGTATTTATGAACCTATTTGGACCAAATAAACGGTGCGGTAGGGTGGCCCACCCAAAATAACATATAATAACCGAAAACGCAACCCTCTAGCCCGTGCGGTTGCCACAGTAGGTGGCCAAAGTGGCAACCATAGCTGTTTGGGCATTTATGAACCGATTTGGACCAAATAGACGATGGTCAAGGGTGGCCCACTCGGAAATAACATATAATAACCGAAAACCGCAACCATGTAGCCCGTGCGGTTGCCACAGTAGATAGCCAAAGTGACAACCATTATGGGGCGCCGTTCTTCTATTTATTACCTATTTAGTGATATCACTAATTCATTTTATGATATCACTAATCCGATTATGTGATATCACTAATTCATTTTGTGATATCACAAATTATTTTGTGATATCACTAAATATTTTAAGATATCACAAATTCGAATTCTTGATATCACAAATTGATTTTATGATATCATAAAATCGAATATGTGATATCACAAAATAGTAGCATTTAGTGATATCACTAATTCTATTTTGTGATATCACATATTCATTTTGTGATATCATAAAATTGAATATGTGATATCACTAATTCATTTTGTGATATCAATAAATAGGAAATGGCATAGAATGCCGCGCCATTCTACTATTTATGTAACATTTTGTGATATCATAAAATCGAATTATTGATATCACTAATTGCTTACTATTTTGTGATATCACATATTCGAATTTGTGATATCACAAAATCATTTTGTGATATCACAAATTCGAATATGTGATATCACATATTCATTTTGTGATATCACAAAATTACTATGGGGCGCCGTTCTTCTATTTATTACCTATTTAGTGATATCATAAAATCATTTTGTGATATCACTAATTCGAATTTTATGAAATCACAAAATCGAATATGTGATATATCACAAAATAGTAGCATTTAGTGATATCACAAAATCAAATTTGTGATATCATAAATTCATTTACACGATTTAGTGATATCACAAAATATTTCATGATATCACAAAATAATATTAGTGATGTAACTAAATAGTCATGTTGTCAGAATTAGTGATATCACAAAATGAATATGTGATATCACAAAATCGAATTTGTGATATCACTAATTCATTTTATGATATCACAAAATCGATTTTGTGATATCACAAACTAATAAGCATTTAGTGATATCACAAAATCGATTTTGTGATATCATAAAATGAATTAGTGATATCACTAAATAGGTAATAAATAGATGAACGGCGCCCCATAAACCATAGCCGGTTTGGTATTTATAGACACCAGATACCAACAGTCGAATATGCTGGTCATACAGTATATAATACAACGATAAAACAAAGATGAACAATTACGTAAACCAACGCTTTATTAATTATAAATTCTCCGAATCCAACCAAGCCACCGCTCGAGTCACGACTTTCAAACTAATTATATGGTTTGTTGCATCGTAACCCTCTATAGGACGACTCACTGTTTTTGGTACCAAGGAAACTATTTAACTTTTAAAAATGTGTTTTATAAAGAGATAATCCATCCTTATAGCTTTAATTAATACATATTGCAAGGGATATCCTGTTAAAGGCAGGGTACATTAAAGAAGGTCTATCTCTTTGTAAACATGTGTTATATCGTTACCGTGGTATAAGATATTAGATATGAATCGATATGGGTATATGTCCCAGGCGAGATGCACCCGATCGAAATCGACTGACAGGTCGTGCGCTGTCACGAGACGTTAATGTCGCAAGCAGATGGTTTCTGTTTCTAGTTGGCATATACGGGGCTTCAGACTTCAACTCCTACATTGTCATATTGTCATATTATTTGTGAAAACATAGAGAAAGAACAAAGTAAACACAGAGAAGCCGAGAAGAGTGCGGCGTAAATTCCGCTGGTGTATTTCACAATCGTAAGGCCACCAAACGAAGGCGGAAAATGGGTTTGTGTTCAGAAAAACTTGAGCAATCAGCTCGCAATGAAATTACTTGGTTCTATGTCACATGTATGTGGTTTGAGTCTTGAACTGCTAGACACCAGGGTGTATCAAGGTAATATATATAAACACGTTTACAAGAGTAAGACCACCAAATGAAGTCGGAAAGAAGTTGGTGTCCAGACTAGCTTGAGCAATAGATTGGAGGTGTGGTGTTTAGCCCACAAAGAAATGGTTTATTTCCGTCTCACTAGTAAGAGGCGTGTGACTTAAACACACACAGTGTCAGAATCTTCATAGAGGAAAATGTAAATTTTCGCAAGCAAATTGAGCATAATAGAGACGTATATCGCGTGTGTTCCGTTTTTATATCTCACAAACGTCACCAAATGAAGTCGGAAATAAGTTTGTGCTCAGACAAGCTTGATCAATAAACAGGACGTGTGGTGTTTAGCTTACACGGAAATTACCTGTTTACGTGTCACAGGCAAGTGGCTTGCGTCTAGAACTGCTAGCCACATGGTGTATCAAGGCAATGCATATGTACACTAAGTTTGGTTAATTATTTATGTCAGGCTGGCAAAGAGATAAAAGAATTGAAACCCAGTATAATCCAACAAGTATTAACAAGCTGAGCCCGTTAATCTGATATCAATCAAGTATGTTATTGTTAATTGAATAAAATAAATGTACCAAGGATCTTCACCCGATGGAATTTCACATGAAACTGGGCGACATAATTATGGTAGTGTATGTGATTGTTATTCATGTTGGTGTCTAATACAAGAACATTGTCTTCTCTGAAACCTTTTTTTCTAAAATCAGAAAATAAATCTTAATGTTAGAAATCACGTTATCACCTTTTCTAATACAAGAACAATTTTCTTGCTCTCTAAAACTTTTGTTCTAATATCTGAAAACAAATCTTAATGCAAGAAATCACATGGTCACTTTCCATAACTCAAGAAATTTTGTTTTTGTTTTCCAACATATTTTCTTACAACTTAGTAAAATGTTCTTATATCTGAAAAACAATTCTAGATTTTAATGCTACAGGTGAAATAACGCTTTTTAGACTTGTTCTCGAATAAGAAACTAAATTCTTGAACTAAGAAAATAATTCTCAAAATAAGAAATATTATCTTACCTAGAAAATCGTTTTGGAAGTGCATATGTGGAGTCTGACAATGCATAAGAGGACGAACACCGGCGATCGTCCATACGAGAGTGACGTGTATGAGAAGGAATTCAATCATATATGAAGTCTGAAAATGCATAAGAGGACGAACACTGGCAATCGTCCATACGAGAGTGACGTGATGAGAAGGAATTCAGTCATATATGGAGTCTGGCAATGCATAAGAGGAACTGAGAAAATAATTCTCAAAATAAGAAATATTATCTTACCTAGAAAATCGTTTTGGAAGTGCATATATTGAGTCTGCCAATGCATAAGGGACCGGCGATCGCACACAAGAGTGTGACGTGTATCATAAGGAATTCAGTCATATATAGAGTGTGATAATGCATAAGAGGGCGAACATCGGCGATTGTCCATATGAGTGTGACGTGTATAGAAATGAATTCAGTGATATATGGAGTCTGACAAAGCATAAGAGGACGAACACCGGCGATCGTCCATACGAGTGTGACGTGTGTGAGAATGAATTCAGCCATATATGGAGTCTGGCAATGCATAAGAGGAACTGAGAAAATAATTCTCAAAATAAGAAATATTATCTTACCTAGAAAATCGTTTTGGAAGTGCATATATACGAGCGTGACGTGTATGAGAAGGAATTCAATCATATATGGAGTCTGAAAATGCATAAGAGGACGAACACTGGCAATCGTCCATACGAGAGTGAATTGTATGAGAAGGAATTCAGTCACATATGGAGTCTGAGAATGCACGAGAGGGCGAACACCGGCGATCGTCCAACGAGAGTGACGTGTATGAGAATGAATCCAGTCATATATGGAGTCTGACAATGCATGAGAGGAACTGAGAAAATAATTCTCAATATAAGAAATATTATCTTACCAAGAAAATCGTTTTGGAAGTGCATATATTGAGTCTGCCAATGCATAAGGGACCGGCGATCACACACAAGAGAGTGACGTGTATCATAAGGAATTCAGTCATATATAGAGTGTGATAATGCATAAGATGACGAACATCGGCGAGTGTCCATATGAGTGTGACGTGTATAAAAATTAATTCAGTCATATATGGAGTCTGACAAAGCATAAGAGGACAAACACCGGCAATCGTCCATACGAGTGTGACGTGTGTGAGTATGAATCCAGTCATATATGGAGTCTGGCAATGCATAAGAGGAACTGAGAAAATAATTCTCAAAATAAGAAATATTATCTTACCTAGAAAATCGATTTGGAAGTGAATATATTGAGTCTGCCAATGCATAAAGGACCGGCGATCGCACACAAGAGATTGACGTACATCACAAGGAATTCAGTAATATATAGGGTCTGGTAATGCATAAGAGGACGAACATCGGCGATTGTCCACACGAGTGTGACGTGTATGAGAATGAATCCAGTCATATATGGAGTCTGGCAATGCATAAGAGGAACTGAGAAAATAATTCTCAAAATAAGAAATATTAACTTACCTAGAGAATCATTTTGGAAGTGCATATATTGAGTCTGCCAATGCACAAGGGACCGGCGATCGCACATAAGAGAGTGCCGTGTATCATAAGGAATTTAGTCATATATATATAGTCTGATAATGCATAAGAGGACGAACATCGACGAGTGACGTATATCACAAGGAATTCAGTCATATATGGAGTCTGACAATGCATAAAAAGGACGAACACCGGCGATCGTCCATACGAGTGTGCTATATATGTCATTTAGTTATTCAAAAAACCTAGCAACTACTGTGTCATGAAGTGGATTCATATGATCTGACAAAGATGTATGGTCGATTGTGGGTGAGCACGACAACATCATAGCCCTGTGTCTCAATCGGGAATTTAGCAACATTGTCTGGTCTATTTAGATTCCAGGATCTGGGGTGGGCTACCCTACCGCACCGTTTATTTGGTCCAAATCGGTTCATAAATGCCCAAACGGCTATGGTTGCCACTCTGGCCATCTACTGTGGCAACCGCACGGGCTAGAGGGTTGTGGTTTTCGGTTATTATATGTTATTTTCGAGTGGGCCACCATTGAGCACCGTTTATTTGGTCCAAATCGGTTCATAAATGCCCAAACGGCTATGGTTGCCACTTTGGCCACCTACTGTGGCAACCGCACGGGCTAGATGGTTGTGGTTTTCGGTTATTATATGTTATTTTTGGGTGGGCCACCCACCCTACCGCACCGTTTATTTGGTTCAAATCGGTTCATAAATGCCCAAACGGCTATGCATGGTTGCCACTTTGGCCACCTACTGTGGCAACCGCACGGTTTAGAGGGTTGCGGTTTTCGGTTATTATATATTATTTTCGGGTGGGCCACCCTACCGCACCGTCAATATATAATGTTTCCGAATAAGGAATAAGGAACTGGGAATAAGAAGCCGATGTCACCGTAGTAAGAAAACGCAATTTGACCGACCTACACCCCAGTTCAGCAGTTCAAAATCACGTTCAGCACTTTATCTGGAGCAGTTCAGCAGAATCTCCAAAACTCAGTTTAACTGATTTTTAACGAATATAGACTGGAATATGTTGTACACATGACTTTTTATCGATGGTCAATAAGGAAATACAGGAAGAAAACACGATTTGGCCGACATACATCCCAGTTCAGCAGTTCAAAATCGCGTTCAGCACTTTATCTGGAGCAGTTCAGCAGAATCTCCAAAACTCAGTTAAACTGATTTTTAACGAATATAGACTGGAATATGTTGTACACATGACTTTTTATCGATGGTCAATAAGGAAATACAGGAAGAAAACACGATTTGGCCGACATACATCCCAATTCAGCAGTTCAAAATCCCGTTCAGCACTTTATTTGGGGCAGTTCGCAGAATCTCCAAAACTCAGTTGAGCCGATTTTTAACGAAGATATTCAGATATAGGTGATGCAAATGATTTTTTATCGATGGCCCATAACCCGATACATGGATAGAAAACCATTTGGCCGACGTCCACACCAGTTCAGCAGTTCAAAATCCCGTTCAGCACTTTATTTGGGACAGTTCAGCAGATTCCCCGAACGCAGTTTAACCGATTTTTAACGAAGATATATATAGTCGGGTATATTTTGTGCAAATGTCATTTTGTCGATGGCCCATAGCCATAATCATGGATAGAAAACCATTTGGCCGACGTTCAAAATCACGTTCAGCACTTAACCGGGAACAGTTCAGCAGATTCCCCGAACGCAGTTTCCCCCCGAAAATGACAAAAACAGTTCATTTGGCCAATGCTTTTTTAAAACCCCAAATGGAGACGAAAATCTAATTAAAAGGTGTTGATTCGATCGACAGTGTGAAGTAGTGATTTTGGGGGCTAACCCCGGGATGGTCGAATAGATCGAGAGGTCTATATATTCCTTCACCCCTTATATTTTAGCTTTTATTATGAATTTCAAACATAAAAAAAAAAAAAAACCCCAAAAATAGCATTGTTTTTACACAATTTTCTTGAATTCTTTTATTGCTGTGGTTTTGGATATCTTGAATATATAGGCAATCCTGCCATCGCTGTTGAACCAGACGTTTCCCGATGAAGGTTCTGATTGGTCAGGCCCTCTAAATTTGACGGTCTCTCAGCAGGTGGAATTCATATTTGCTGCACTGGTAGAGCTTTCCCTCTTAGTGGTGTTGAAACAGGACCTGTTTTATCCGCACACGATGTCGTTCTTCTCGTCTTTCTTTGGCGACGCCGGCCTCTCTTCATACCTCGGCGTCGCAGGGACGGTGGTGGTGGTTTCCGTCCCTGGTGGAGTCTGGCTGGGTGGAGTGGCCATCTCCACGTCGACGACAGGGACATCGGGGTGGTATCTGCGTTCCCTGTTCCCGCTGGTGGTACTGCTTTCGTCGACTGGCTGTTGGCCTTCGTCGGAGGCCAAGTGGAGGGGAGCTGGGCGTCTACCAGCTTTACCCTTTCTCCACCTGGCCCTCCTGTCAGCGTCCCTGCGGTGTCGGGCGGGAGTCTTGGTCTTTCTCCTCTTGATCCCGGTCTGTGTCTTCTGGTTGGCCCCAGACGGGTGGATTCCAGTCCGTTTCTCCAAGCCACGGCCGGCAGAGGGTCCTGTCGGGGTGACCTGGTACTCCAGTACCACATCCAGTCTGCCGGCGTTAGCATGAACATGCCAGCTAACACAATGTGAAGACTGGAAACCGTTCAGCATGCGCTGGACTTGACTGGGGATTAAATCCATAACCAGCCAAACCCGGCGACAAAAAAACTCACGGCCAATCAACGGCTTATAGTGCATCAAGCACTAAATGAGATCGTCCCGTCGATTGACCGGAACAAGAATGACTGACAGTGCCGAAATTAGGCGATGAAACAGTGTCGCTGACTCATCAATGGCATGTCAGTTACGTAATGTGTAATAAACATTCTCCAATCTAGGACTTATAATCCCAAAACAATGGCTTCATCTCCTAAAGGTTTTAGGCCAACAACTGTTATCACCCCGTTACAACAAGTAACAATGCGAGTTCTAGCGGTGACAATTAACACAGCTCAATAGACAATAAACAATAAACATTTGTTTAAAGGGGTACTGTACGCCATTTTCAATACATTTCCGGTGATAACAACGATCTATTATCGATAATGAGTAATTTGAGTCGAAGATGTATTCTGTGTACGCTCAGGTTAATAGGTTATCTTAAAATTTAATAATTTAACAGTTAATAATTTAATATAAATTGAATTTATGGCTGGAGCCATAAAATGGCGTAAATTAAAATACGAATTTCCTTGTACAGGACGTAATCAAATTATAATTGAGGGATACTGGATTAGTAAACCCATTGCACACACGATCGTTTGAAACATTATGCTGATACGGGGAGAAAACTCAAGCCACTCACTGACTAGTGACGATACAATAACATAAATGAGTACATGGGACTAGTATGCATATATAAATTTGATACATTTGGTTGAAAACTGTACAAAAATTACTCGACAACAACAATTTGTATTTTTGCATTCCGGTAAATTTTCCATCCGTAACACTACTTCGTACTCAACAGACTTTCAAATAATGGAAAAAATGTTACCTTATTCTCCGACTCAGAGACTATAGAAACCAACAACAACATTTGGGTACAGTATCCCTGTAAGCAGATATAATTATGTTACAAGTTGACAATAAATTCTCTTTAGTGCTGATTATTAGTGCCTCTTCAAATAATTTGGGCCAACATCGCCTATCCGGAACACTCCCCGCGTCATTTTACTTTTGAACTTTGCAGGGAGCTTGTTTACATCCATCCCCATTCTGGACTCCTCGACCTATGACCTCTGGGGCCGGTGGCGGAATCTGACGAGGTTTGCCGAATGATCCATCCCGACAATCGGACTCGGTACATTCCGTTGATAAGTACGGTAAGCCGATTCGGCGAGGGTGATAGATAGATAGATTCTTTATTAACATAAACACTCCCTAGGAGCAGTATTCAGGGTGAATTACATAATATATATATACATATAGATTTTGAATTTTACATGGATAATTATGTATATCGATGTGCACATAAACAATAAAGAAATGTTTATCTAGGCAAACATGTATTGAAAGGATGTCCTTTACTGTTATGTTTGTTTATAATGTATTTGGAATTGTATGTAGTCTTCAGTTTTAGAAGAAATAAACCCCTATCTATCTATATATGTATCAGTCTACACGTATCTAACTATCTCTCAGTCTCAACTTTTGTGACGAATTGAGAAGAACTCGGCAATGGTATCGCCGATCAAGTTGCACTCGATTGAATTGTCATTCCGCATTATGTATAGAAAACGACCATTTTCGTCGGCTTTCCGAAATTGTCGGTTTGTATTTTCTAATTTTTTGAATAATGGCTCCCTTACATCGGAATATTTCGTACATTTCATTACAAAATGCCATTCGTCTTCTACTTCGCCCGAAGTACAAAACTGACATGTGCGTTCGTAAGCTGGAACTGGAGGTCATTGATGCCGCCCCTGTTCAATCCTAAGTGAATGCGCACGTATCCGTAGGCGACAGAACATTTCTCTGTTCTCCCTCG
This sequence comes from Siphonodentalium dalli, assembly GCA_032622095.1. Taxonomy (NCBI): domain Eukaryota; kingdom Metazoa; phylum Mollusca; class Scaphopoda; order Gadilida; family Siphonodentaliidae; genus Siphonodentalium; species Siphonodentalium dalli. The sequence goes on along the minus strand of CP136066.1, from coordinate 153,824,909 downwards.
TATTTAAGTCTAGTAAGTTATGGAGGGTTATTATATGGAGGGTTATTAGGGTCACAATCCTAACTTCACATTTTAATTCTAACTTAACATTTTAATTCTTATATTTACATTCTATTTACATTCTATTTACATTCTATTTACATTCTATTTACATTCTATTTACATTCTATTTACATTCTATTTACATTCTAGAAATATTCTAGAAACATTCTATTAACTCTAACTTAATCTTTTTATTCTAACTTAACATTTTAATTCTTATATTTTAATTCTAACTTTACATTTTAATTCTAACTTGATATTTTATATTTTAATTCCAACATTAGACCTTTTTGTAGTAGATTTAAAATATTAAAATAAAACTATTAAGTAAGAATTGAAATATAAGAATTAAAATATGAAGTTATAATTAAAATATCAAGTTAGAATTAAAATAAAAGAATTAAAATGTTTATTTATAATTAAAATTTTAAGTATGAATTAAAAGATTAAGTTAGAGCTAATAGAATGTTTCTAGAATGATTCTAGAATGTTTCTAGAATGTAAATAGAATGTAAATAGAATGTAAATAGAATGTAAATAGAATGTAAATAGAATGTAAATAGAATTAAACTATAAGAATTAAAATGTTAAGTAAAATTAAAATTTTAAGTATGAATTAAAATTTTAAGTATGAATTAATAGAATGTTTCTAGAATGATTCTAGAATGATTCTAGAATGATTCTAGAATGTAAATAGAATGTAAATAGAATGTAAATAGAATGTAAATAGAATGTAAATAGAATGTAAATAGAATTAAAATATAAGAATTAAAATGTTAAGTTAGAATTAAAATGTTAAGTTAGAATTAAACTATAAGAATTAAAATGTTAAGATAGAATTAAAATGTGAAGTTAGGATTGTGACCCTAATAACCCTCCATAGTTATCACGTGTTGCATTTGCCATGGCGAATTTTGTATGTCGATATATACCGATGTCCATAGCCTCGATTGTGTCATTTTTGAATTAAACCTTCTTGCAGTGCACCTGTTTCGTCGGTGTTTTTTCACGCACGACCTTTGCACTGCATGGGACTGTTAATATCGTCGTTCGACGGTTCGATAGCTGACATGTTTTCATTCAAATGATATGCACGTGGTGTGGGCGAACTCTGATGCCTTCACGCCGAATCTCACGGTCCGATAGAGCGCCCTTCCATTGGTAGACATTACACCATCTTCTTTGATCAGCAAGATTATATCCTCTGCAGCTAGGATGCACTTCAATAGTAGGGAGATACATGCTGCCTTTGACAACTCGTGCTTCATCCGGCAGTAGATGTTACAAAATTGGTAATGATGAATAATGAATTAATATTACCGATATTAATTTGTGGAAAATATACATACTAAATTATGAATATTCACAAGATACATATAATGTTGAGTGTCTATATGAGTGGGAATATTGTGGGAATATTGTGGAGAAAGTTGAGTGATATATGAATGGGCCATTTTATCACTGTTATAAAATATAAATTACTCACAATCACTAAAACCATCATTTCGAAAGGATTCCATGTGAAAAGTCAATGAAATTATGTCTTGGAAGTGGAACATTTATAACCGATAAGAAACGGACCGTGCTGGATTTATGGAGCTAAGAAGTGGAACATCTGTTAACTAAGAAGTGGAACCCATGTGGTCCGGCGAAAATGTACTATTGGCCATAAATATAACTCTTGAAACAACACAGGTCGTAAATTGTTTGTAAAGGTGTATTTTATCGTTATTTCACAATCGTAGGTTTGTAGGACTATTTTATGCAAGAGTAATTTCCACTATTTTGTCGGTTACTGCAGAAAAATGTGAGATTTGTTAGTGATCGGTGTCATTTTCTGTATGACAAGAACATGCAATCAAATAATTTCCATACATAGTCGTTGAGTATTATCTACGGATCATCAATGCGAACGACGACAAATCTATTTTCGATAAATTATTGTCCAGCTCACCTTTTTCTGTGCGGTTGCCTCCATCTTGTTCAAACATCACTATGAAGGTAATCAAAAATCATCTTCGAATTGCAAATACAACGGGACATGAATGATCTTTGTGTAACAGGTGAGCAACAGTGGTGTAGGGAATTGTAGCTGTCAGCGTGCCAGGCAAAATCGTATGTGTTTCGATTTACCATTTATATGAGTAAACGTTAGCCCAAATACCTGTCAAATTACCGTTGGTTTTGCAATTGAATGAATTTCAAAATAAGTCATTTCCAATAACGATATAAGAATATTCAATCGGTGGTTTATATAAGTCAATACTGAGCATGGTTCAAAGTGGAAGGGTTAATTTAATATCTGCCTGTCGGATAGCATGTGTCAATGGAATGTGTTAATTTTAATCCCAAAATCCATGCAAGTTAAAAGTGGATCACCATCAACCTTGATATAGAATGATCGAATGAAAAATATCACAATACCATGTGTGCACAGGGTTGACCACGAATGAATAAATGAATAATTTATTGGATAAAGCATGTACGTGTAAAATACAAGGTAAACAATAGAAATACAAATACAGTGTACACACAGAATCCCGGCGGTGATGTGACCTTATGGCCGTCTTCCCATCATCGCCCAGGCAAAAAATTAAAGGCATCAATTTGTTTCCATTTCCAATGTCATCATATGATGGGACTATTACCCAGGATTGCTACTTAAATGTTACATAGTTACAATAACGTTAACTTTTTAAATGTTTTGGGAATAAATATTACATACAGGAGAGCTGGATGCTGACTGACAAACCTAATTAATTAGTATCTGCATTGGGCATTACAGCAGTTGTACTTGTAGATTATTTATCTCTAGGTAGACATATGGAGGCCATGTTATGTGTATCATATGACTTTGCAATGACCTGATATAAATATCACAAATGGAATGTAATCGATTTCAATTAAAGACCTATTTAATTTTCGAGTCACCGATTATGTTTTTTAGAATGCCTTGATATACGGTTTTAATAATAATCTATGCCATAAAATATGATTAAAATACTATAATTCATCACCATTCGTCTGTGTCTCAGTAGGTGCCAATAGAGTAATAGAAAATAGCTGAAATCTGCGGCTCACAGAATGCAACATAATTCAAACTATAGTTTATTTTCAATGGAAAGGAAGTAACTCTATATCTTTAAGATATAGAGTTATTCCTCTTCCATTGAAACTAATAGACTTTATGCAGAAACTTGAGTACATAACACACGACTGTATTTCAACAAAAGCAATATGTTTACAGATTATTTCACCGGATAAGTTGATAATACAATGTTTTGGAGCTTCCTCTTTCAAATCGTATATAATATGGTTATATAATGTGATCTGGGGTTCGAAAATTAATTGGACCTTTAATACCATGATGCCAGTATTTAACTAGAGGTGAGATTGGAAATATATTATATATATATTACATCGGATAACATACTTTATGTCTATGGAATGGGTGGGTTAATTTTCTCCTAAGCTGATCATTGGAAAGATATAATGGCTGTAATCGGAAATATAACCAAAATAGCAATCAGCTACAGCCAGCACACGAGAGTGAACAGTATGTAGAATTACTCCCCTTTGATCGCTGGGATAAGTGAATGCATGCCTCAAACTCCAGGCAGTGTTATCTCTCATCGCTCCGCTGAGATACCGCAGTGATAACGCAGAGGGCGCTGCATGGAGAGTTTGTACATGCCTACGGAATAAAGTAAAGTGTTATTATTTTCTAAACCATGCAGTCAACCGATCGATACCAAAACATATACAGATGAGTGGTGTGTCGTTATAAACACACACATAAAAATCATCGGAAATATAGCAAATTAGCAGTTCGCATATAGCTACAACCGGCCAGCACATGAGAACAAAACATTATGTAGAATTACTCCCCTTATACGTGGATGCATGCCTATGGAATGAAGAAAGGTGTTAATATTTTCTAAACCAGTCAACCGATTGATGCCAAAATATATACAGGTAAGGATGTCATCATAAACATGCACATACAATTTTAACATGATATGATAAAAATTACTTGAGTTATCGCGTTGGATAACAAGTGTCCACGGACAGACAGACGGGCGGACGGACGAACGACGGATGGTTGACCCGGACGTCCGTATCATGTGTGCCACACATGGTATATGGGTACATACCGCAATCTCTGTCAAAGTTGTATATCTATCGCCGGGAGAGCTTGCAAACATAATGAAGAGGTGAATGATTTTTGGGCTGACTTACAATATTGGTTTTTCCACGTAGTTATTTTCGCCACATTACCGTTTCTGTTGTGATACTAAAAATAGCCAGTCTTGCACAACACGCTGCAACGATGTAATTTGTAAACAACCTTTGTGTCTGACTCCGATAAAAGAATCCGAAATCACCCTGTCGCGCCTATTCGGAGCAATACTCAACTGCATATATACATCGATATAGACACCAACGTATATATTTCTGAACGTTCATTTAAACCATGGTTAAGAAAGTTCTTAAAGGGGGAGTGCGCTCTGGCAACACCTTTAAAGCTGCAAATACAAGGTATGCCTACGCACAATCTTCGTCATTGTTGACATTTCTCTCGTTCATATTCCTTAGACATCAGTCACTGAACCCAGAACAGGAACACTGGAAATAACATGCTGTAGTAATGCCCAAAGTAATTGACCACTTAACCACAGCAGAATTATGGGTAATTTTTCAGGCGAGAGCTTTCCGATGAATGGCAACAAGCAATATTTCCGACTAAATCCTGAAAAATTACCCATAATTCTGCTGTGGTTAAGTGGTCAATTACTTTGGGCATTACTGTATAGTATTATAATTTCCAGTTCAGGGTTCAGTTCCTGAAACTAATTGTTTATTTTTCCAGATAAAATCACATGTTACATATTAAAGTATAAAATTGTTATAGACCATACATGGCAGTTGTGGCTCATAAATAGGAAATATATAATCTTGTTGTCAGATTAATTGTTAGTGTCCATCAGAATCAACGAAATATAGAAAATAATTGATAGAAATTTATAAATAAAATAAACAAATCTTTTCCAGCCAGTTCAAACATATTGTTTCCTACAATCTAAACTAATCGAATTGATAAGCGATATTAGCCTGGTACCCTGCATATATATTCTTTAAATTATTAGCCATGCTCTATTGATGTCCATGAATTAAATATATACTTTGAGTGGGCACAATACATGCATGTTCAATTATGGATGAACCGCAAATATATCAATAATTTTAAATGATTAAATCGATGTATACTAAACTAACCTGCTAGGAGGATAAAAAATAGGTTGATATGTGTATCTAATCCTTTTACACATTACATATTTATACTTTACATGCCTCTGAAATACTTATTGAAATGATAGAAACATTATATAAAAAAAAAATTACATTATATATGTCGAGATTTAGTTTTGCAGCATAGTTGTGTTTAAAGGGATACTGTACACTAAATCCGGTCATTTATGAGACCATCTCCTTTTGTACTCAACAGAATATATGCAACAAATGAATGAATTTGAGCCATGGATTAGTACAAAAATAGACTCATGTTCTCTATGAATGATGCAATTAACGACATGGTAATTATAATGAAAATGAATAAATGGCTGGAGTCATAAAATCATTTTCATTATAATTACCATGTTGTTTGCATAGTTCGCAGAGCACATGAATGTATTTTTGCACTCTTCCATGGCTAAAATTCATTCATTTGTTGCATATATTCTGCTGAGTATAAAAGGAGATGGTCCAATAACTGGCCGGATTTAGTGTACAGTACCCCTTTAATTTGAGGATTGAAGACTGTAAGTCGCTCTAAAAGACACCCGTGCTATAATCTGCATGTTCCTAGATAACATGTCGTACTAAACGAAATCTTTACTTTTTATATTAGTCATTTTGTTTTCGCCAAATATGCAAGTGAACTCATTCGAAGCAGCGTGCAGACGACGGTTTCTGTTTGATGTGTATAACGTTACATTTGTGTAATATGTAACCATTATTGTGTAGCTGGCTGATTATTTATAGACACGTCGCTGGATCAACAGTTGATATGTCTAGCGGTGGAAAGTTTATTAGGATATCATAAATGCATTATTGTTAATAAATTAACTGCTTTGCCATATAGCATGTTCATCTGCATATTTTACATTAACGTATTTCATCAATACCACAGTAACCCCACTCATTGTTGCTAATATATGAGCCACTCGACTTGGATATGGTCTGGATGTGAATCTATTTCTTATTCCCGAAGTTAATATTTCAAAGTATATACCACCCCACATGTCCCCGGAACTAAAATTTACTCCACCCCCTGCCACCCAAATAGGATTAAGTATTATTGGGGTGGGGTCAATTGTTGTTCTGGTGATCTGTGCACCACCCTATGAGTGATAATTTCTACAATGCAATGCAGCTTGTTATATCCCTCGTCATTGTTTGTTCTCATCAGGTACGTCAAGGAATACCTGCGACATTCACTGATCGTCAAGTCAGTTCTCTGTAACACAGATCAAACCATCGAACCCAAACAGAAAATAGATGATCCATTCAACTGCCTCAACATATCGGCAGAGGGCGTGCCCTATTCGCTGAATAAGAAGCATCGGTGGGAATATCCCAAAGAGATCAAACGACAACTGTTATCAGGGAATCTACATACCAACATGAGAATTTCTTTGATACAATCACATAAAATTAAACAAAAGGCCAACACAGTGGAACTATGTGCAAACAAAGGTAGAGTTCGACACGTTGTTTCCAAACATGGAACATATTTCAATAAGAAGAGCATAGCCAATAGCTACAACCGACCTAACAAGACTAAGAATCGAGCGAGATGCAGCAGGAATGAATCTGCGACAGACGTATCTGATGACAACAACCATGAAAATGAAACCCACAGAGATTGTATATGATGTTCTCTACCCGAGTCCAAAATCATGCTCCATCACACATAATCCAAAATACATAAAACTGGCAGACTCAGAGGTACTCACAGGAAAGTATACACACACTAAGAAACGCCACCGGAACAACATCCAAAAAGATTATTTCATCGACTACGAGGACTATTACTATAGCGACGGTTATGGTACAGATGAAGGTGAAAACCCAATAGATGCCCAAGGTTCTTTAGGCAATGACTTTCATGATCACATTGATTTTGGAGAAATCGGAAAACTCATAGCTAAGACGATTGAGGCTCAGAAAAGTTTCCAACTGGTAGACAGAACCAACACAAAGAAATTCATGCGAATGTCTAATAAAAATAAGAATTCGGGTGGTGAGAAGTATATACCAGATGTGGGAAACTGTTTACAAAAACAAACTGATGACAACGATGACAACACCGAGACATCTCAACATACAAGTTACAACACAAATATGTTGAGAAAGTCTCAGGTTCAAATTCCCATCAGAGTTCTGATCCCGAGTGTTTGTGTTTCTTCGGAGTATCTCTCAACAAATTACCCAGGGTTATATCTACAAGCTACCTGCTATCCAAGAAAAGTTCTCATTGATATCACGGAGGAGGCGACCTCTGCTCTGACGAAATGTAAGGAGTTTAAGGATTCCTATGTTCCAGCATACGACACGTCAGCTTATATCTGTCTGACCAGGGACGGGATGTATGACACCGGTCTGGAGATATACAACGTCACACTACATATGAATTCGGACGTTGAGTCAATGAAGATTTGGACACTAATTCACCTTAATGACTACACCATTGAGGATATTATCACTAGATGTTGTGAATACATTACCACGTTACCCAATAACTCTTTCCAGAAATCTAATCAAATGTATGACAAAGGTGATTCTTCGCAACCAGCCTTCAAATTTTCTGATTTCATAGGTCAAGCCAATCACTGGCGAAGGACAATTCGTTTTCCAAATGCAAGACAAGGAATGCATACCGAATTTAACGGTTCTGTTTCATTCAATGCATCTGAGATATATGAACATGATTGTGAGTTCTGTAACATCTGTTTCAAGTCCATTGACCCATATGAGTTTGAAAGAAATGAAGCGATGGCTCTGGAGATTTGCAAACACTGGTTCTGTAACGACTGCTGGAAAGAGCACATTCTAACAAAAATGATGACTGGCTCAACTAACATCGTGTGTCCAGAATTTAACTGTGACAACTTGGTTGATGTTGCTACAATGATATCTATAATACCACTTGATGATGTCACAAAATTTATAGAAAGAAGAAATGTCATGCTGTTGGAGAAGAAAGATGATACCGTAACCAAATGGTGTCCAAGTGTAGGATGTGGTCGTATGGTACAAGTACAGAAATCATCGCTCAGTTCTGATGTCCCCGTAACTGTGTCTTGTGATTGTGGGAATGAATTTTGCTTCAACTGTTTGAAATCATCTCACTGGCCTGTGAAATGCCAGGAGGCAATAGCATATATAAATAAAATCCAGGCGAGTGGTGACATGGAAGTTCTTTCTGTTGAAGAACACAGTTCCGTGTATGTTCGAGGAAAATGTTGTCCAAAGTGTTCTAAATTCATTGAGAAGAACGGTGGTTGCCCCAGTATGAACTGTAGTTGTGGGCACATGTTCTGTTGGGTGTGCTTGTTGGATTATAAAAGAAACTACCGTGTGCACCATGGCTGCTACGAGGGTCGCGATTACACAACCAGAAAGCCACGCATTGTCACCTATAGAGACGCATTCGAAAATATAGCAAAACATGCCCCGATTTTCTATAAGAAGGCCATAGCACATAGAGGGAAAAGGCGCCCGAAACTCGTGAAAAAATTGAAAATGATGGGCAGGAAACTTGGTGCTAGACTCAGGGAGAAGTATGCTAAACATGGGCGTGCATATTGTGGCGAGCTGGAAAGCGTGGATATCGGTTCTAATGGTTCTTCGATTCCTGAGAAAATTTCGCTTTTTATGGACCAGATAGTCAATTTGATAATCGAACTACATCATATTCTCGAGCACACTGCCGCTGCCATTGACTTGAATTCAGTTCCGGAGAACACACGTAAAATGAAGCAAATATTCCAAAGATTGGAGGGTCAAGCCCTCTGCCTCAGAAGTTTCATTATGGAACAGAACTCATGTACACTGAAACAGACTATACCAGACCTAATAAGCCTGCAGACTTTCGCGTGTGGAACACTGCGGGCATTAGTTCATACAGTGACACTAAATAGTTCAATTACTACCTGAACTTGAAACACATTATTTTTGTTATAAAATTATTCTCTACTCTGTTAATGATATTAAATTTTACATAGTAATGATGGCATCAAAACGTCTTATTTCTCCATTTATAATCATGGAATGGACTCATTGAAATGATAGAGCCTTAACGTTTAACCTTAAAATAATTTTATTTGCTCTTGGAGTTTCGAGAAGAGGAACGTGTTATAATGCTAAATATACCCGAGTCGCGGCCATATTGGATCCATCCAGCCCCGTTCCGTTTTTAGTGCTACAGGTCAAACATCTGGAGTAGCATTCCATTTATGGAATTCATGAATATTCAAAAGCTCCATATATTGATTGCTACTCCGGAACTTTGACCTGTAGCACTAAAAAACGGAATAGCGATGGATGGATCCAACACAGTGACAAGGTGTATAGACATATCATAATGTTACCATATATATCAGCTTCTACTTGGGGTCAATATCAACATCCTTAAGAAGTGACGCGCCCCATTCGTGAATTTTCAAAAGATTTCAATTTCAAACTATCAATTTGAAGGACAAAATCATTATCTTTTATAACCAATAAGTATACTATGGCAACACATGATTACGTTCACACTATCAGAGATATGTGTTTTATAGAGATATATGTTTTATAGCTTTATGCCTTTTTAACAAAACAAAATCCTTCAAAGAGCTTAGAAATACATACATTTACATCGTTGGCTGAGACGCTTTACAACCGTATACGACAGTATTGCGCACTTAGGCTCGCGACTGAAAATATAGTCCGCAATTACCTCTTTGTGTTTGTGTCTATTTTGGTCAGTGCAACGAAGTTGAACAAGAATTTAACTTTAATAAACAAATCAATCATTTTGCATTGTCTGGTGATGGTCTCATGCACGGCTTTTCGAAATTATATTAATCCGCCTTAATCAATGTAAAGTCAGTTTGTTGGCGCGATGCCAAGTTAGCGGGGAAGCACGCGCCTATTCATATAAGGAAATATGTAATGGTTTTTTAATGAAATAATAGGGGTTTCGTGTGATATATAGAGTTATCACCCTTCCGATTAACTCAGGATTCTAATTTCGAAATGATATCCTAACCTCGCGTGTCACATGTCACTACGTTTGAACATTACTCGCTTAGGTCACAATATAAAGTGTAAGAGAATATGACTTCCATTCCTTAATCCTTATTCGATTTTTTGTATTTAGCCTTTTAGGTCAAACAAAGGGTGTTGTATGATGGCCCCAATGCACACACACCACCCTGATCCAAAATGGCCGTCGTCCAGATGGGTTGAAATAGGGCACCCGTGCCATTTCTCGGCCCTTAACCGATTTAGGTCAAACAAAGGGCGTTGTATATGTGGCACCAAGCCAATCTAAATGTGTACCCCACTCACCCCACCCGATTTAGGGTGTTGTAGGGTGGCTAGCTCCAAGCCTCCACAACATTGATACAAAATGGCCGCCGTCCAGAGAGGATTTAGGTCAAATAAAGGATGTTGTGGGGTGGCCCCCAAACCATTCTAAATATTCACCCCATTGACGCTAGCCCGATCCAAAATGGCCGCCACCCAGAGTGGTTCAAATGGGAAACCCTTGCCATTTATCAGACATTTGACCTATTTAGGTGAAATAAAGGGTGTTGTATGGTGGCCCTAAGCAAATCTAAATATTCACCCCACACACCCCACCCTGGTCAAAGGGCCGAGAAATGGCATGGGTGCCCTATTTGAACCCCTCTGGATGGCGGCCGTTTTGGATTGGGTGGGCTAAATGGACGAACATTTAGATTGGCTTGGGGTCACCGAAAGATTAACCGACTTAAAGAACTTCATGAATTTCTAACTAAACAAAACTATCAGCAAAAACTGATAATCAGCGGTATTGAGAGAGCGAGGGTCATTACACTGGAGGAATTTCGGGCGCCAAGAATGAAAAAACAACAACGGGTGACTCAATACCTTTTGTAACAACACATAATCCGCGCCACCAAAATATGCCACATATCGCGAAAGAACTATTACAAATTCCAGACAAAAGTTAAAAAATGATATCACTGGTTAAGCATGGCGATATACTGGCAAGCAGAAGACAACCTAACAACCAAGCTGAAAAAAACAGAGTCAGTCCCCTCGCCACGCTATGTCTGATCGCTGCCGACGTGTATTTTCTTAAATAAATCTAACATTTTTTATTGAAGTGTTTTGTCAGTTACAATTCATTCTGGCTTGATCCAGACAATTTTCAAATGAATATGGACAGTTCAGTTTCTCAAACTAATGTAGAATGAATGGTAACCTACAAGTCTCAAATAAATAAATGTGCGATTTATTCACATTATGTGTAGGTGCCGGTAGCGGTAATTCCTGCGTAGGGGGACCGAACTCTGCATGGAGCTTGCCTAACAACTTTAAAAGATTTCTGACTCCAGCTTGATTTTCTGAAAATAAAGAGACAAAATTTTAATGACAAATATTTGTGTTATCAAATCAGATTTATAAAATTCATAACTGAACCTGGTTCAAAGTGGAAGGGTTAATTTAATATTTGCCTATCGGATAGCATGTGTCTATGGAATGGGTTAATTTTAATCCCAAAATCCATGGAAGTTAAAAGTGGATCACCATCAACCTGGAGATAGAATGATGAAATGAAAAATATCACAAGACCATGTGATTTGTGCACAGGTTTAATCATTTTCAATGAAAATTTATTTGTCATTACATTGGATCACAGGAGCTTGGAATTTGGTCAAAACCCCTCTTGTATTGGCGGAACCACCACCCGGGACCAAAGGTCGCGGAAGGAACGAAACAGAAAATTGTTGCCACCTATTTTGAACTCAACTGTATTCCTACAAAAAATATATTTTCTCTAAAAACTTTTGGTACCTCTTACACCTTAGATGCCAATCTACAACATTCCATAGGTATATTTTTCCAGTTCTTCGAAAACCTCACTTTATTTCGGTAATGTATTGTAAATTCACCAACGAACACAAATCTGCGACACCTACATCACCCGTTCTAGAATCTGAATGACAAATGGCAAAAAAACATTTTTCCGGAATAACAAAGTCGGAACGAAATAAAATCGAAACCTAAATTTAAAGCCCGCGAAATTCAAAAATATTTGAAAGTGCGTGCGGTTTTCGAACTTAGGCGCCAGAAAACTTAAATCTGTTTATGTTTGCGTCATACTATGCTCGTTTTTGAAGATCTAATCCTGATGTTTTGTGCATTTTCCTGAAAAATTTCTGTATTTTTCTGTGTCTGCTGTTATCATCTCATGAAAATGACGACTACCCAAGAAGATATTCTTCATTTGACTGAATGGTAATTTGTACATATATTTCATATTTAATTTATTTCTATTTATGGCACGACCACCTGGTATTGTTTTTTTCTTCTTGTTTTATGTTCGTTATGTACAGGTAGGCCTATATGTACTACTTGACTTTGTAATGTTACTGGTTGCAATGATTGGTCATAAGGGGACCAAAACTCTCTAGCTCCCTCTCTCTCTCATAGGAGCTTGTGTCGCGCTCCGTTGTATAGGCCTAAAATATCCATCAATAGTAATAGTAATCAACCAACTGATTACTGGTCGAATATCACGAAGTAGAAGAAAAAGATATATAGACTCTCGGGGAGGCCTGGTATATATGCCTATGCATGAAGCGATTCCTTTGTGCGTTTTGGTGCAGATTCGTTGCCAGAATATCTTAATTATTTCCACATCAATTGCTGTTTTTTACTAGTTCTCACGAACAAATATATGTCTTAGTTGATGAGAGAAGACATTTTTCTTGAGTTAGGTAACGATATTGGCCATGCATATATAGAACGAGTGTTTAGTTTCGCGTAATTCAAATTTGTCAATGTAGGGTACAAAAACTCGCCATTAATATGCCAAATACAGTAACAAAATGTAATAAGATTCTTTAATGTAAGAGCACAAAATTAACCTGCGTATTCTTCACAGTATACGTTTTATTTGTGCGTTTGCAAGTTGTATATAATACAAACTGGTTTACCGAATAACTAGTTTATAAATTTGAGTTAGTGATAAACTCGCTAACATAAATTTTATTTAATAAGCAACTATAAGTATTGTCAACTGTACCGGTACCAGGATCTATAAATAGTATACGTCACTCGTGACTCGTGTGTCGTAACGAATCAGCACCAAAACTCTCAAAGAATGGCTTTATGCATATGATTATATAGCCTGTGTTCATGAATTGGAAATTCAATTTTTAAATTCAAGACAGCTAGCCACCATCGGCATTGTTTTTCTCAAAATCAAAAATACCAAAAAAATATTTAAAACATTACTTAATGTAACTTTCGCTGATGGGGTCATTGTCACAAGGCTCCGCGATCCGATCACATTCGTAGCCAGGTTTTTTAATCGATCACAAATGTAGCCAGCTTTTCTATGGCGATCACATTTGTAGCCAGCTTTTCATATTCAGGCGAGCCTCAATGAACACGATCGGGTTAATCTAATTTTTCTGAGTTGATGGATGAAAACAACTTGAATTTAGTTTTGATATAAGTTCATTTATAACCTGATGTTTCGGATCAATGTCGTTGGAATGCTCGAATTATATTCCAATATAAGTTGATAAACGAAGTCAGTTTTGGAGCATGACGTCGACATTTTAGTCACGAACGTGATGACGTCATATTGCGGGCAATATAAACCACGAATTAGAAAAGCTGACTACGAATGTGATCGCCGGTGAAATAAGCTGGCTACACTGGCTACGAATGTGACCGTCACTGACCGGAGTCTTGTGACAATGACCCCATCGGCGTAACTTTCGTGGTCGATGAAACGAGTGGCTGAAATCCGACGGCGGCCATGTTTCTATGACTAATTACACGACGATCGCACCAATGTTACAGTCTCTAGCAATGATTCGTTCTCTTTTTGATACCAATGTCATGACCCATGAACAATTTAACGATGATCGGTTCATCGACATATAGGCCTAGCCTCTCTAGGCAGTGTTATTGATTTAATTATATATGCGGTGTTGTCGCTGAAATCCGACGGCGGCCATGTTTCTTTGAGAATTCACAGCAAAATGACTCAATGTCAACCTCCGTGACAAATTTAATTATGATCGGACCAACACTGCGACCTCTTGCCCACGGTGCTAAATGATGCAATTTTGAAATCCAAGATGGCTGTTGGCGGCCATTATTTTCATGCAAATAAGCCCAAAATGACTCGGTGTCGTCTATATATCAATGTCATGATCGATGGACAATTTCGTGATGATATATAGGAGCATCGACACAGGCTCTAGGCTGTGTTATTGATTAAGATTTATCTAGTATTATCACTTAAATCCACGATGGCTGCCAGTGGCCATGTTTTTATGCAAATGAGCCCAAAATAATTCGTTCCCATCTAGACGCCAATGTTATCATCCATAAAAAGTTCATGATGATCAGTGCATCGGTACGGTCATGTAATAAACATGTAATCAGCAGCTATGTTCGAAATTATAAACGGTACTTTCATGCTATCCGTCTCCGGATCATAGTTTTAAAGATTCCGCATATTTCTGTACCAGTTCCGCTAATCAGATTCTAGAACGGGTGATGTAGGTGTCGCAGATTTGTATTCGTTGGTGAATTTACAATACATTACCGAAATAAAGTGAGGTTTTCGAAGAACTGGAAAAATATACCTATGGAATGTTGTAGATTGGCATCTAAGGTGTAAGAGGTACCAAAAGTTTTTAGTGAAAATATATTTTTTGTAGGAATACAGTTGAGTTCAAAATAGGTGGCAACAATTTTCTGTTTCGTTCCTTCCGTGACCTTTGGTCCCGGGTGGTGGTTCCGCCAATAAAAGAGGGGTTTTGATCAAATTCCAAGCTCCTGTGATTGGATAGCATACTGTATGTCTCTGAAATGGATGGGTTAACTTTCTACTAAGCTGATCATTGGAAATATATAATGTCTGTAATCATTGGAAATATAAGACAAATAGCAATTCTCATATCGCTGCAGCCAGCACATGAGAGCAAACATTATGTAGAATTACTCCCCGTTGGTTGTTTGGATGAGTGAATGCATGCCTATGGAATGGAAAAAAGTGTTAATATTTTGTAAAACAGTCAACCGATCGATGCAAAAAAATATAGAGGTGAGGATGTGTCATCATAAACATGCACAAACAATCTGAACTCGATATGATAAAAATTACTTCAGTTATCGCGTCGGATAACAAGTGTCTACGGACAGACAGACGAACATCGGATGGTTGACCCGGACGTCCGTAGCATGTGTGCCATACAGGGTATGGTACACATACTAATTGATACAGCAATCTCTGTGAAAGTTATATACTTATCGTCCGGAGAGCTTGCAGATATAAAGAGGTGCACGATTTTTTTGGGCCGACTTACAATATGGGGTTTTCCATGTAGTTATTTTCGCCACATTACCGTTTATGTTGTGATACTAAAAATAGCCAATATTGCACAACACGCAGCAACGATGTAAACAAGCTTTGTGTGGAACGCCGATAGAAGAATCCGAAATCACTCTGTCGCGCCTATTCTGAGCAATACTCTTCTTCATATACATCGATATAGGCACCAACATATACATTTCTGAACGTTCATTTCAACCATGGTTAAGAAAGTTATTAAAGGGGGAGTGCGCTCTGGCAACACTCTTAAAGCTGCAAATACAAGGTATGCCTACGCACGATCTACACCATTGTCGATACGTCTCTGTATTTTATGCTTGCCCATAAAATAGCGGGAATTTACCGAAACGTAGATCATTGTATATGTCTCTTAGAAGCCACAGTGAAATATGATGTCGTTATTTCACTCCAGATAGCGTTATTATACCCCCTTTAAAAAAAAGAAAAGGGGGTATACTGTTTTGCACCTGTCCGTCCGTGCGTCTGTCCGTCCATCCGATGTCTATTCGTGTCATAACTTGAACAATAGTGCTCGGATCTCAATGAAATTAGGTATGGATGTTCACTACTTTGAGGACATTAAATAGAGGGTTCCATCGTTTTGTTCGG
This sequence comes from Siphonodentalium dalli, assembly GCA_032622095.1. Taxonomy (NCBI): domain Eukaryota; kingdom Metazoa; phylum Mollusca; class Scaphopoda; order Gadilida; family Siphonodentaliidae; genus Siphonodentalium; species Siphonodentalium dalli. The sequence goes on along the minus strand of CP136066.1, from coordinate 153,808,582 downwards.
ATTTTCCATTCTAGAGTTATTCATCTTTGTTTATCTGGAAATGTTGAATTTTTGGTCCATCTGGTGTCTGTTCATGTCGTAACTTCAACAGTTGTGCTGGGATCTCAATGAAATTTGGTATGGATGTTCACTACTATGAGGACATTAAAAAGAGGGTTCCATCGTTTTGTTTCGGATTTTCCATTCTAGAGTTATACATCTTTGTTTATCTGGAAATGTTGGCTTTTTGGTCCGTCTGGTGTCTGTTCAGGTCATAACTTGAACAGTAATGCTCGGATCTCAATGAAATTTGGTATGGATGTTCACCACTATGAGGACATTTAATGGCACATTCAACTGTTTTGTTTTGTTTTTTGTGCTATAGTTATTCATCTTCGTTTATATGAAAATGCTGATTTTTGGGTCCATCTGTCTGAGTATAGCAGTCATAAGTTATAGATATGCCCACATTAGGCGGTATGCCACTAGGGGGTCTGTACCGGACGACAGTCCATCTCTTGTTTCACTATAGCTTATCGACATACAATTATCGATTGATCTAGATCATGCCATGAATCTCTACTCTGGCTAACCGCCGTAGAGATCATATTCCACCAGCACACAACCTTGGAACAGTTTGATGTTTTGACATGGAACCTTATACAGTCGACTAAATAACGCGGGGAATATCTTTCTTAGTTATTATCTGTTCCTTGATAATGTACTTCACTGCCGGTGAAGGTCCCAATTCGAAATTTCACGATTTAAGTGAATTTGTGAGCTATTTTGCTTTTCGTTGCTTACAATATGGCATTTCTCCTGGATAATTAATTTAATGTTAATTGCGATATCGGCTCACAAAAGTCACAGAAAAGCATGCAATTTTGAGTTGGAACATTCGCCTACAGTGAAGTACATTATTAAAGAACAGATAATAACTAAGATATATATGCCCGCGTTATTGTTTCGACTTTATAAGGTTCCCTGTCAAAACTTAAAAAAGTTCCAAAGTTTTGTACCGGTGGAATATGATCTCTACGGGCGTTGGCCAGTGTAGAGATTCGTGGCATGATCTACGATTGATCAATCAAATGTGCTCAGCAGGTCTGCGTTTTTATTGGCTAGCCGCAACTTATCATCCATGCACCATGCAGCTGTGACCCGGCCGTGACGTGGGATTTTTTTTATATTTCGACTGTGATTGACACGGAGACTTGTCAGTTTCGATTCCGTATTTCATTGCACAAGTCTTGTTGATTTAACTGGGTAATTGTGCACTTATGATTTGTAGGAAGTATTCTTCCTATAGTATTGTTAGCTCAACTTACTTTTGTAATTTTGAGCTATTGCCATGGTTTGGCGTCCGTCGTCCGTGTATCCGTGTGTGCGTGTGTCCGTCAACAATTTCCTTTGGCGCGGGCTACAGGTTGTACCTTTGGTCTGATCTTCATGAAATTTGTCATGAATGTTGACATTGACATGTGGATGGGAACGAGTCATTTTGGGGTCATTCGGCCAAAAAACATGGCCGCTGGCAGCCATCTTGGATTTCAAGATTCAATCCATTGGCGCGGCCTACAGGTCGTACTGTTCATCTGATCATCGTGAAATTTGTCATTGATGTTAATAATGACATGTAGATGGGAACGAGTGATTTTGGGGTCGTTCGGCCAAAAAACATGGCTGCCAGCAGCCATCTTGGAGTTTACTCTTTGCATGACTAAATCCTTTGGCGCGGGCTACAGGTCGTTGTTTTGGTCGGAAGTTTATGAAATTTGTCATGGATGTTAACACTGTCATGTAGATGGGAACGAGGGATTTTGGAGTTGTTCGGCCAAAGAACATGGCCGCCAGCAGCCATCTTGGATTTTACTCTTTGCATGACTAAATCCTTTGGCGCGGGCTACAGGTTGTACCTTTGGTCTGATCTTCATGAAATTTGTCATGAATGTTGACATTGACATGTAGATGGGAACGAATCATTGTGGGGTGATTCGGCCAAAAAACATGGCCGCTGGTGGCCATCTTAGATTTCAAAATTCAATCCATTGGCGCGGGCTACAGGTCGTACTGTTCGTCTGATCATCATGAAATTTGTCATGGATGTTAATATTGACATGTAGATGGGAACGAGTCATTTTGGGGTTGTTCGGCCAATAAACATGGCCGCCAGCAGCCATCTTGGATTTTACTCTTTGCATGACTAAATCCTTTGGCGCGGGCTACAGGTCGTAGCTTCGATCGGAACATCATGAAATTTGTCATGGATGTTAACAATGACATGTAGATGGGAACGAGTGATGTTGGGGTCGTTCGGCTGAAAAACATGGCCGCCAGCAGCCATCTTGGATTTTACTCTTTGCATGACTAAATCCTTTGGCCCGGGCTACAGGTCGTACCTTTGGTCTGATCTTTATGAAATTTGTCACGAATGTTGACATTGACATGTAGATGGGAACGAGTCATTTTGGGGTCATTCGGCCAAAAAACATGGCCGCTGGCAGCCATCTTGGATTTCAAGATTCAATCCATTGGCGCGGGCTACAGATCGTACTGTTCGCCTGATCATCATGAAATTTGTCATTGATGTTAATAATGACATTTAGATGGGAACGAGTGATTTTGGTGTCGTTCGGCCAAAAAACAGGGCCGCCAGCAGCCATCTTGGATTTTACTCTTTGCATGACTAAATCATTTGGCGCGGGCTACAGGTTGTACCTTTGGTCTAATCTTTATAAAATTTGTCATGAATGTTGACATTGACATGTAGATGGGAACGAATCATTGTGGGGTCATTCGGCCAAAACACATGGCCGCTGGCGGCCATCTTAGATTTCAAAATGCAATCCATTGGCGCGGGCTACAGGTCGTACTGTTCGTCTGATCATCATGAAATTTGTCATGGATGTTAATATTGACATGCAGATGGGAACGAGTCATTTTGGGGTCGTTCGGCCAATAAACATGGCCGCCAGCAGCCATCTTGGATTTTACTCTTTGCATGACTAAATCCTTTGGCGCGGCTACAGGTCGTAGCTTTGATCGGAACATCATGAAATTTGGCATGGATGTTAACAATGACATGTAGATGGGAACGAGTGATTTTGGGGTCGTTCGGCCGAAAAACATGGCCGCCAGCAGCCATCTTGGATTTTACTCTTTGCATGACTAAATCCTTTGGCCCGGGCTACAGGTCGTACCTTTGGTCTGATCTTTATGAAATTTGTCACGAATGTTGACATTGACATGTAGATGGGAACGAGTCATTTTGGGGTCATTCGGCCAAAAAACATGGCCGCTGGCAGCCATCTTGGATTTCAAGATTCAATCCATTGGCGCGGGCTACAGATCGTACTGTTCGCCTGATCATCATGAAATTTGTCATTGATGTTAATAATGACATGTAGATGGGAACGAGTGATTTTGGTGTCGTTCGGCCAAAAAACATGGCCGCCAGCAGCCATCTTGGATTTTACTCTTTGCATGACTAAATCCTTTGGCGCGGGCTACAGGTTGTACCTTTGGTCTAATCTTTATGAAATTTGTCATGAATGTTGACATTGACATGTAGATGGGAACGAATTATTGTGGGGTCATTCGGCCAAAAAACATGGCCGCTGGCGGCCATCTTAGATTTCAAAATTCAATCCATTGGCGCGGGCTACAGGTCGTACTGTTCGTCTGATCATCATGAAATTTGTCATGGATGTTAATATTTTCATGTAGATGGGAACGAGTCATTTTGGGGTCGTTCGGCCAATAAACATGGCCGCCAGCAGCCATCTTGGATTTTACTCTTTGCATGACTAAATCCTTTGGCGCGGGCTACAGGTCGTACCTTTGGTCTGATCTTTATGAAATTTGTCACGAATGTTGACATTGACATGTAGATGGGAACGAGTCATTTTGGGGTCATTCGGCCAAAAAACATGGCCGCTGGCAGCCATCTTGGATTTCAAGATTCAATCCATTGGCGCGGGCTACAGGTCGTACTGTTCGTCTGATCATCATGAAATTTGTCATTGATGTTATTAATGACATGTAGATGGGAACGAGTGATTTTGGGGTCGTTCGGTCAAAAAACATGGCTGCCAGCAGCCATCTTGGATTTTACTCTTTGCATGACTAAATCCTTTGGCGCGGGCTACAGGTCGTTGTGTTGGTCGGAAGTTTATGAAATTTGTCATGGATGTTAACACTGACATGTAGATGGGAACGAATTATTGTGGGGTCATTCGGCCAAAAAACATGGCCGCTGGCGGCCATCTTGGATTTCAAAATTAAATCCATTGGCGCGGGCTACAGGTCGTACTGTTCGTCTGATCATCATGAAATTTGTCATGAATGATAACAATGACATGTAGATGGGATCGAGTCGTTTTGGGGTCATTCGGTCAAAAAACATGGCCGCCAGCAGCCATCTTGGATTTTACTCTTTGCATGACTAAATCCTTTGGTGCGGGCTACAGGTCGTAGCTTTGGTCAGATGGTCATGAAATTTGTCATGAATTATAACAATGACATGTAGATGGGAACGAGTCGTTTTGGGGTCATTCGGACAAAAAACATGGCCACCAGCATTTTACTCTTTGCATGACTAAATCCTTTGGGTGGGCTACATGTCGTACTGTTCGTCTGATCATCATGAAATTTGTCATGGAAGTTAACACTGACTTGTAGATAGGAACGAGTGATTTTGGAGTCGTTCGGCCAAAAAACATGGCCGCCAGCAGCCATCTTGGATTTTACTCTTTGCATGACTAAATCCTTTGGCACGGGCTACAGGTTGTACCTTTGGTCTAATCTTTATGAAATTTGTCATGAATGTTGACATTGACATGTAGATGGGAACGAATCATTGTGGGGTCATTCGGCCAAAAAACTTGGCTGCCAGCGGCCATCTTGGATTTCAAAATTCAATCCATTGGCGCGGCCTGCAGGTCGATCGTACTGTTCGTCTGATCATCATGAAATTTGTAGGTCGTAGCTTTGGTCAGATCTTCATAAAATTTGTCATGGATGTTAACAATTATACGTAGATGGGAACGAGTCCTTTTGGGGTCAATTGGCCAAAAAAATGGCCACCAGCAGCCATCTTGTATTTTACTCTTTGCATCACTAAATCCTTTGGCGCAGGTTAGACATTTCAATTAGCACCTTTCCTATTCCTCCATTTACTGTCAACCATTAAATTATTCCCCTACCTAAGTTGAGCTACAGTGTCATTGACACTTTCATTCAAATTGCTGTACTACTAAAATTAAAAATGCCGCATAACTTAGCAACGTTGAGCTTTAATAGTGTGCATATAATAAAAGAATACCTACAGTTCTTTGTTTGAATACCTGAAATATCTCATTCGTGTCTTGACAGAAACATAAAATGTTCACTCGCGGTTTGCAGCCGCTCATGAAAATTCGATATTTCTCTCCAGTCACTCATGAGATATTTCGGTATTCAAACAAAACCTGTAGGTATTCTCTATCGTTCACATTTCTTAGACATCAGTCACTAAACCTTGAAAATAACTAGCATATGCTAAATTATTATAATTTCCAGTTCAGGGTCAAGCCTTGAAATAATGTGCCTGTCATTTGCAGAATGAGGTCCCCAGAGGGTGAATTTAGTGATGCTACCCCCGCATAGTGGGCTAGCATCATCAAATTCACCCTCTAGGAACCTCATTCTGCTAAGGTGTAAGTAGAATGAGGTCCCCAGATGGTGAATTTGGTGATGCTAGCCCGCTATGCGGGGTAGCATCACTAAATTCACCCTCTGGGGACCTCATTCTGCAAATGACATACACCCTATTTCAAGGCTTGTTCAGGGTTCAGTTCCATTAAACTCATTTCCCCCCCCCCCCCAGATAAAATCCCACTTTATATTATAATTTAATTTGCACATAAGTTATAAGGGTAAAATTGTTAAAGAAACACATGTCATTTGTGGCCTATAACTAGGAAATAAATAATAACCTTGTTGTCAGATTAATTGTTAGTGCCCATCTATATCTATAAAAAAAATAATGATAGAAATTTCTATTTAAATATAAGGTATTCTTAAATTTTCCAGCCGGTTGAAATGCATTATTTCATACAATAACAACTACCGATAATTGATAAGTCATATTAGCATAGCTGGTACCCTGAATATATATTCTTTAAATCATTAGCCATTCTCTATTGATGTCCAGGCGGTGGAACGAAAATGTATTAGGATATCATAAACATAATTGTGAATAATGAACTCCTTTGCCAGATGTCATGTTCATCTTTATATTTTTCATTAAACAATTGGCGATTTCATCAAAACCCCAGTACACTTCCAAAAAAGATGTTCTTATTTTGAGAATAAAAAAACTTAAAACAAGAAATATTATTTTGGGAGTATACCAAGAGTATACGTAGAAAAAATTCTTACATCAAATTTTCTAATATTTAGAAATTAATTTCTTATATAAATTATAATTATAAATTTGAGAATATTTTTCTTACAATGTTCTAAGAAAGGATCCATCAGTTTTCTCATGATTTCTTAATGGTAATAAATAATTTCTTAAATCATAGAAAGTAATTTTCTCATTATCTAGATAAAGGTAAGAAATCATTTCTTATTAGTAAGAAATTATTTCTTAAATCCTAGAAAAATGTTTTTCTTGCTATTTCACACATTTAGAAAAGTTCATTTCTTATAGCTGGAAATGATTTCTAATACCTTAACAAAGACACTTTCTTAATTTCTAGACATAAGTAAAAATAATATTATTGAAATATAAGAACATATTTTTCTTGCATTTAGAAAAGTTTATAACTAATTTTAATTTAGCAGTAGCTAAGACATGAGTCACTGATCTAGGATATTGTCTGGATATGAATCCATTTCTTATTCCCAAAGTTAACATTTCAGTGGTATAGCACCCTAAGAATGATCATTTCTACAATGTAATGCAGCTTATTATATTTCTCGTCATTCTTTGTTCTCATCAGGTACGTCAAGGAATACCTGCGACATTCACTGATCGTCAAGTCAGTTCTCTGTAACACAGATCAAACCATCGAACCCAAACAGAAAATAGATGATCCATTCAACTGCCTCAACATATCGGCAGAGGGCGTGCCCTATTCGCTGAATAAGACGCATCGGTGGGAATATCCCAAAGAGATCAAAAGACAACTGTTATCGGGGAATCTACATACCAACATGAGAATTTCTTTGATACAATCACATAAAATTAAACAAAAGGCCAACACAGTGGAACTATGTGCAAACAAAGGTAGTGTTCGACATGTTGTTTCCAAACATGGAACATATTTCAATAAGAAGAGCATAGCCAATAGCTACAACCTACCTAAAAAGACTAAGAATCGAGCGAGATGCAGCAGGAATGAATCTGCGACAGACGTATCTGGTGACAACAACCGTGAAAATGTACCCACAGAGATTGTATATGATGTTCTCTACCCGAGTCCAAAATCATGCTCCATCACACATAATCCAAAATACATAAAACTGGCAGACTCAGAGGTACTCACAGGAAAGTATACACACACTAAGAAACGCCACCGGAACAACATCCAAAAAGATTATTTCATCGACTACGAGGACTATTACTATAGCGACGGTTATGGTACAGATGAAGGTGAAAACCTAATAGATGCCCAAGGGTCTTTATGCAATGACTTTCATGATCACATTGATTTTGGAGAAATAGGAATACTCATAGCTAAGACGATTGAGGCTCAGAAAAGTTTCCAACTGGTAGACAGAACCAACACAAAGAAATTCATAAGAATGTCTAAAAAAAATAAGAATTCGGGTGGTGAGAAGTATATACCAGAAGTGGGAAACTCTTTACAAAAACAAACTGATGACAATGATGACAACACCGAGACATCTCAACATACAAGTTACAACAAAAATATGTTGAGAAAGTCTCAGGTTCAAATTCCCATCAGAGTTCTGATCCCGAGTGTTTGTGTTTCTTCGGAGTATCTCTCAACAAATTACCCAGGGTTATATCTACAAGCTGCCTGCTATCCAAGAAAAGTTCTCATTGATATCACGGAGGAGGCGACCTCTGCTCTGACGAAATGTAAGCAGTTTAAGAATTCCTATGTTCCAGCATACGACACGTCAGCTTATATCTGTCTGACCAGGGACGGGATGTATGACACCGGTCTGGAGATATACAACGTCACACTACATATGAATTCGGACGTTGAGTCAATGAAGATTTGGACACTAATTCACCTTAATGACTACACCATTGAGGATATTATCACTAGATGTTGTGAATACATTAGCACGTTACCCAAGAACTCTTTCCAGAAATCTAATCAAATGTATGACAAAGGTGATTCTTCGCAACCAGCCTTCAAATTTTCTGATTTCCTAGGTCAAGCCAATCACTGGCGAAGGACAATTCGTTTTCCAAATGCAAGACAAGGAATGCATACCGAATTTAACGGTTCTGTTTCATTCAATGCATCTGAGATATATGATCATGATTGTGAGTTCTGTAACATCTGTTTCAAGTCCATTGACCCATATGAGTTTGAAAGAAATGAAGCGATGGCTCTGGAGATTTGCAAACACTGGTTCTGTAACGACTGCTGGAAAGAGCATATTATAACAAAAATTATGACTGGCTCAACTAACATCGTGTGTCCAGAATTTAACTGCGACAACTTGGTTGATATTGCTACAATGATATCTATAATACCACTTGATGAAGTCACAAAATTTATAGAAAGAAGAAATGTCATGCTGTTGGAGAAGAAAGATGATACCGTAACCAGATGGTGTCCAAGTGTAGGATGTGGTCGTATGGTACAAGTACAGAAATCAACGCTCAGTTCTGAAGTCCCCGTAACTGTGTCTTGTGATTGTGGGAATGAATTTTGCTTCAACTGTTTGAAATCATCTCACTGGCCTGTGAAATGCCAGGAGGCAACAGCATATATAAATAAAATCCAGGCGAGTGGTGACATGGGTGTTCTTTCTGTTGAAGAACACAGTTCCGTGTTTGTTCGAGGAAAATATTGTCCAAAATGTTCTAAATTCATTGAGAAGAACGGTGGTTGTCCCAGTATGATGTGTAGTTGTGGGCACTTTTTCTGCTGGACGTGCTTGTTGGATTATAGAGTAGACAACAACGACCATCCTCACTGCTACGATGGTCGCCGCGATTACGCACACAGAAAGACACGTGTTGTCACCTATAGAGACGCATTCGAAAATATAGCAAAACATGCCCCGATTTTCTATAAGAAGGCCATTGAACATAGAGGGAAAAGGCACCCTAAACTGGTGAAAAAATTGAAAATGATGGGCAGGAAACTTGGCGCTAGACTCAGGGAGAAGTATGCTAAACATGGGCGTGAATACTGTGACGAGCTGGAAAGCGTGGATATCGGTTCTAATGGTTCTTCGATTCCTGAGAAAATTTCGCTTTTTATGGACCAGATAGTCAATTTGATAATCGAACTACATCATATTCTCGAGCACACTGCTGCTGCCATTGACTTGAATTCAGTTCCGGAGAACACACGTAAAATGAAGCAAATATTCCAAAGATTGGAGGGTCAAGCCCTCTGCCTCAGAAGTTTCATTATGGAACATAACTCATGTACACTGAAACAGACTATACCAGACATAATAAGCCTGCAAACTTTCGCGTGTGGAACACTGCGGGTATTAGTTCATACAGTGACACAAACTACCAGAACTGAAACACATTATTTTTCGTAAAATTGTTCTATACTCTGTTAAAGGTACTCAATCCGATAAAACTCCTCTCAATTACTATTTCAATGGCTTCGGGGGTCAAAAATATTTGATTCGAGTCGAGGAAGTCACCCATTAAAGCTCAGATTTGTTAGATATCGATTTTAGAAATCTATTATTTTTCATTATCGGGAATTCTTTCTGGCCCAGAAGACAGTCAAAATTTCGTTATTATTACCACTTGATTATAGAGTTATCCATCCTTGTCTGTTTGAATAGAGTTTTTGCGTAAAATCTCGAGCAGGTTACCAAATTGACGGCAGTTATTAGTACTCATCTCGAGCAATTAATAAATTTCAAAAATCAATATCTAATAACTCTGAGCTTTGTTTGATGGGTTCCTTGACTCGAATCAAATATTTTTTACCCCCAAAGCCAAAGAAATAGTAATATAGGACCCTCTGATCGGATTGTTGTTGTTGGAATCTGTTGAGATGGGGACCCTCTTTACGGATTGAGTACCTTTAATGATATTAAAATATACATAGTGACGATGGCATCAAAATGTCTTATTTCTCCATTTATAATCATGGAAAACTTGCCATGAGTTTTCACAGGAATGAATGGACTCATTGAAAAGCTGAAGACTCAACGTTTAACCATAAAATAATTTTTATTTGCGCTTGGAGTTTCGAGAAGAGGAACGTGTTAATGCTGAATATACGCCTTGTCACTGTCGTGGCCATCCATCCAGCCCCGTTCCGTTTTTAGTGCTACAGGTCAAACTTCTGGAGTAGCATTCCATATGTTTAATTCATGAATATTCAAAAGCTCCATATATGGATTGCAATCCAGAACTTTGACCTGTATCACTAAAAAACAGTTGGATGGATATAAAATGGCCATGACTCAGTGACGAGGCATATAGACACATATCATAATGTTACCATATATATCAGCTTCTACTTGGGTCAATATCAATATCCTTAAGAAGTGAATTTTCAAAAAATATCGAATTCAAACTATCAATTTGAAGGGGCAAAAAATCATTATAATTTATAACCAATGTATGCTATAAGTATACTATGACAGCACCTGATTACCCTCACACTATCAGATATATATCTTCCAATTATGTCAACAACAAAAATTGGTTTTAAAAGAATAAAAAAAAAATTGAGGTAGGTCGACAGAGAGTTGGATAGGTAATATTCCAAAAATAACATGCTGCATTATCGAGCTTACGAACGCAACTAGTGTATGCGCAGTCTACCATCTGAAATCATTACTGTCTGTGAGAAAATAGATCAGGCAATTTTAATTGTTTATATATATATATATTTTTTTGCTAGCCATTGGCAGAACAGAACTATTTATTTGGAGGAAAAATCACCATAAAACAATATAATGCCGTTAAAAGATGAATCAGTATTGAGTGTTTATGTCTGCCAAATTATTGCAAACATGTTTGAATAATATTTATGTTGTTTTGGTCATTCACAAATAACAAATAATGAGAACCTATCTAGCATAGTGTGAGGGTTTTAACAGGTGTTGTTATATGTGCATTAACCCACCATAAACAACTTAATAAGAATCAATAAGAATACAAATGAAAGTGCCATTGACACTGTAGCTCAATTTGGAGAGGGGGTTATTTCATTTTTTACAATCAATGGAGCAATTAGGAATGCGGAAAGTTGAAATGTTTAAGTAATACCAGAGGTCAACCCAAAGAGCCATACGAAGTTTGGGAATCAATTGGATGGAAAATATTGGCTGCAGGGCGTGCCAAAATATTTAGTCATGCAAAGAGTAAAATCGAAGATGGCTGCCAGCATTTAATGGCTGCCATCTGGAGGTGATCGTAAACATGCCTGTAGTTTCAAAACAATTCTCCAATAAAAGTGCCATTGAATTCAAATGTGAAATCCAAGATGGCAGCTGGCAGCCATATTTTTGAACAAATTTCGGAAAAAAATCAATGATTCACATCTAGATCCATATGAAGTTTGGTGACGATCTGCTGAGAGATGTGGCCTGTAGGATGTACTGAAGGAAATTGTTGATGGACGCTAAACATTGTTGAGCTAACAACACGTACATGAAATATTCCACATTTACAGTATTGGATTTGTATGCATAAATCATCTCACCATAAGCATGATAATCGTAACCTACAAACTGCAAGCAAAGATGCATGTGAATTTAGTCCCCATATACTACTTGTATATGTACCATATAAATAAGCAGTATATATGGTAATGGTATTTAAATAAATATATAGTGATACCAGAAAATAATTGCAAGTGCATGAGGAATAAATAAATATTCATATAAAGGTGTGCTTGTGGGACTAACTTTTTTATTTTCTCATGACCTGTTTAAAATTAAAATGTTTGAATTTTCAACTACGGCTTCCCTTGAATAAAGAAAAACTTCTGGGAGATCAGACCATCATCTTGCCAACTGTTGGAAATTTCCAACTGGACACCCTTCATCTCCTCCACTCATGGTTGGAAATTTTACAACTGGTGACCATTGTAGTCCAAACAGGAGCATCGCTAGCTAGGGCTTGGGGAAAATATGCCCTTTAGCCATTTCAAATTGTACTACGGCAAAATAAAATAATAATTTGAGCTTACAAAGAATATCTGATATACCCATAATTTCAATGCCAAAATGCAGTCAAATTAAGTCGAAAAATAGCCGTAAAATAAAATAATCCAAACTGGAGTTATCGGTTGGAAACCGAAATGTTATGAAATCGGTCAAATTCTGTCGAAAAAGGGCCGTAACTCATGTAAAAATAATTGGATAGAACATATATTCGAACTTGGTCTGTAATTTTAGCTGGGGAAACACACATACCAGCTTTTGTTCAGATAATCATTCAAACTGAATTTATCGATCGGAAACCATAATGTTAACAGACTATCCAATTCTAAGTCGAACAAGGGCCGTAACTCATGTAAAAAATAATTGGACGGAACCCATATTCGAACTTGACCTGTATCTTTAGCTGGGAAATACACATACCAACTTTGGTTCAGATCAAATAATCAAAACTGGAGTAATCGGTCAAAAACTAAAAATGTTAACAGACGGTCAAATTCTGAGCCGAAAAAGGGCCGTAACTCTTGTAAATATAATTGGACGGAACCCATATTCGAACTTGGCCTGTATTATTAGCCGGGAAATATACTAACTTTGGATCAGATCAAATAATCTAAATTGGAGTTATCGATTGGAAACCAATAATGTTAGCTGACAGACGGACCGACGGACAGACTGATTACATAATGCAACCTTTTTTCAAAAGTTTGTATAAAAATATACCCAATGTAGGAAAATACTCAACTTTTTGGTCTAAAACAATAAATTTCACACTAAATGCCAGTTGAAAAATCAAACTATCAGTACAATTTAGGTACCTATTTTTTGGTCTGATATTGAAGTGGCATGCATTACTGATCAAAGTCCAATAAGATACCAAATCTCAATTGTAAACATTGGAAAATGTCAAAGCAATGAAAATATTCTTTAAATCATATTTAGACTACATATTTTAACTTACTACACGCTTAGCGATATTTGATGACAAATCACTGTAACAGTTTTCTTTACATAACAATGGTTTTAGCACGCCAAAATTCGTTTTTTGAAAGCTATCAACAGTTAATATATGAAATGAAAGTGTCAATGACACTGTAGCTCAACTTGGAAAGGGAATAATTTCATGTGTTACAGTCAATGGAGCGAGTAGGAATGCGAAAAGTTGAAAGGTCTAAGTAATACTAGATTATCAACATGAAGAGATATATAAAGTAAAATCCAAGATGGTTTCTGATGGCTATGTTTTCCAATGAAATTAAAAAAACATTTGATAGCTTCCATCTAGTAGATCAATATCAAGATTAATATGGTTTGGTGATGAATGGATGAGGGAAGTGGACTTTTGGGTGTGTCAAAGGATTTAGTCATGCAAAGAGTAAAATCCAAGATGTCTGGTGGCGGCCATGTTTTATGGCCGAATGACCCAGAAATGACACGTTCCCATCTACATGTCAATATTAACATTCATGACAAATTTCAGGATGATCTGACCAAAGATACGACCTGTAGCCCATGCCAAAGGATTTGGTCATGCAAAGAGTAAAATCCAAGATGGCTGCTGGCGGTCATGCTTTTTGGCCGAATGACCCCAAAATGACTCATTCCCATCTACTTGTCAATGTTAACTTCCACGACAAATTTCATGATGATCAGACGGAACACTCCGGCATGTAGTCTGTGCTAATGGATTGAATTTTGAAATCCAAGATAGCCACTGGCAGCCATAATTTTTGGCCGAATGAGCCCACAGCCCAAAATGACTCGTTCCCATTTACATGTAAATGTTAACATCCATGATAAATTTCATGATGATCCGACCAAAGATACGACCTGTCGCCTGTGTCAAAGGATTTAGTCATATAAAGAGTAAAATCCAAGATGGCTACCGGCGGCCATGTTTTATGGCCGAACGACCCCAAAATGACTCTTTCCCATCTACATGTCAATATTAACTTCCATGACAAATTTCATGATGATCAGACGAACAATCTGGCCTGTAGTCTGTGCTAATGGATTGAATTTTGAAATCCAAGGTGGCCGCTGGCGGCCATGTTTTTGTGACGAATGACCCCAAAATGATTCGTTCCCATCCATGACAAATTTCATGATGATCCGATTAAAGGTACGACCTGTAGTCCGTGCCAAAGGATTTAGACATGCAAAGAGTAAAATCCAAGATGGCTGCTGGCGGCCATATTTTCGACCGAATGACCCCAAAATGGCCTGTAGCCCGTGCTAATGGATTGAATTTTGAATCCAAGATGGCCACTGGCAGCCATGTTTTTTTGGCCAAATGACCCTAAAATTATTCGTTCCCATCCACATGTCAACATAAATTTTATGATGATCAGACAAACACTCTGGCCTGTAGCCCGTGCTAATGGATTGAATTTTGAAATCCAAGATGGCCACACTGGCGGCCATGTATTTTTGCCGAATGACCCCAAAATGATTTGTTCTAAATGTCAATGTGAACAGCCATGACAAATTTCATGATGATCCGACCAAAGGTACGACCTGTAGCCTGTGCTAAAGAATTTAGTCATGCAAATAGTAAAATCCAAGATGGCTGCCCGCAGCCATGTTTTTTTTCCGAATGACCCCAAAATGACTCGTTCCCATCTACATGTCAATGTCAATGCCCATGACAAATTTCATAATGATCCGACCAAAGGTACGACCTGTAGCCCGTGCTAAATCAAATTGTTGACGAATCACGCACACACGGACGCACAACACACACAGACGACGGATACCAAGCCATGGCAATAGCTCAAACTTTACATAGTAAAGTTGAGCTAATAAAGTTTAAGGAAAAAGTGTTTCTGAATTTTGTTTGTAGTCGCCCTAAACATTATACATTGGTTTTAAAGCCAGTGGTGAGCTGCAAGATGCCCACATCCAAGGAACTTCTAGAAATGTCAATAATATATCTTCTATATAATTGTGAAGGTCCAACATATGTTACCTGAGCAATAATCTGTTAAAAACATCAGTAGGCCTTTGATTGAGTGATGTCTTCATGGCCTGAGTCAATTTGAGTTTAGGGGGAATAAATGCATATTAATTTTTATATGTACTTAAGCATTAATGATTTGTCCTTCAGCATAAATATGATGTATTGCGCTCCAGCATAAATATTTGCACTTTATCTCCGTTTATATTGGTAATAAAAGGCCGTTTGGCCACAGTGTCCCCCGAAAAAGTGGCTTCATTGGGGGAATCAGCTTTTCTGAAAAAAATAACAAGGACCTTAAATCCAAATAGTAGAGGCTCTTATGTCCATTTTTTGGCCCCCGTGTGCATTTTGTGAAGAAATATAGCCACTATGCTAATGATGTTGGTTGATATCTCAGGCACCAGAAAACAAATGTTAGACACCTGGGGGTCGCGACTGGGTGGATTTATGACGTCATCAAGTTGGCCGCCATCCAACATTTCAGAGTAGGCACCGAGTCAGTTTGATTAATAGCTAGTAGTGAATTTATGGTAGGAAATATAATATTTCTCTACTGTTGTGATACTATGACAACAGGCTTCACTTTGACAGAAAAATTTACCACATTTAAACAAGATGGCCGCCAAAATGGCGACCGAAGTTCGGGAAAATGATGAATTTTCCACATGTCTCTTAAAACATTCACGGTTGTTTGAAATCGGTGGCTAATAGCAACTTAATTTAAATACATTTGAATACCTAACCATTTTAACATTATAATATGTCATACTTTGGGTCTTATTCCTACAAAATGTCGTCAAAATGTGAATTCATAAATATGCTATGGAATTTTACCAAATATCGATTTTGTAATTCGAGCCAAGTGTTAGCCAGAAAATAGCTGAATTTGATGACAAACATTTGCAACAGGTTTAAATATATAGATTGCCATATAATTACAACCAAAAAAAGTGCATCTCTATTCAAGATGGCGACCAAAATGGTTGCCAATATTGATAAATCACTAAAATTTGTCAAATTGTCTTTGATATCACTCCTAATGTGCGATTTAGTGAATATAGATGAATATATTTGCTCCAATTGGCGAAATAACATGGATATATGAAGCAGTATGAATAGTTTGTGAACAATGGCTGTTTATACTAAAGAATTCAAGAGAATGAAACTACGAAAATGAGATGAAATCATCAAAATAGCAACCATGAACAATTTCAGAGTTGGCATTGAGTCTGGGAGGAAAAATTAGATAGTGAAATGATAATGTTTCGCCATCAATAATACCATTGGATCACACTTCCTCTTGACGGTGTAATTTGGACCTCAAAATCAAAGATGGCTCCCAAAACGGTGACCGAAATTCTAATAATTGATGATTTTTCACACTCGCCTCTTAAATTATTCACAGCGGTTTGAAATCGGTGGCTAATAGCAACCTTATTTTGAATAAATTATACCATCTAATCATTCGGCAACCATGAAATGTTAGATTAACATATTATTATGCATATGAATCTAAATTCAAGTTGGTGACTGAGATGGTTCCCCAAATGGAGAAATCATCCAAATTTGCTAGTTTTCATTGATAACGCTCCTAAGGTGGGTTTCAGTGACTAGTGGTAAACACATTTGGTTCCCTGTTGACAAAAGTGCCAGGAATGCTGATACAATCTGATACAACATGAATACATAATAGCTCAATGTCCATAGCTTTCGGACCACGCCTTTCTTCAGTGGAATTATAGTATATGAAAATTACATTTTGCAGCAGCAGTCTAAATTTGATATCCCACTGCAATGAAATGTCGATCATTGTCAGTGACTGCTGCTGCAAAATGTAATTTTCATATACTATGATTCCACTGAAGGGCGTGGTCCGAAAGCTATGGACAATGAGCTATTATGTATTAATTGTTATAATATTCGGTCCCTCAATACATGGACCATTCACTACTGGTGTACAATATGAATATTTTGCGAACAGTAGCTGCTTATATCCGAGATTTCATGAGAATGGAAACAGAAACCACGAAAAGTAGATAAATTCATCTGATGTTGACCTATTTAAAAATATCAAAATCTGAATATATGCTGATTACATCCATTATTACATGTACATCGGAAATGTCCTGATTGGGTGACTCGACTGGAGAAAAATCCCTACCTCAACAATAAGGCTGTCGGTATTGAGCAATACTTTAATTACTTCCCCTTGATATCGCCCCTTATGTGGTTTGGATAATAATTGTTCACTTGACTCCTGTATTGCTCATGTAATGCCTTCATACTAAGTCAATTCTACCGAAATCCAGCTGGTCACTGAAATTAATTGAATGGAGATCACACAATGCAGTACCCAAAACAGTAGCGGCATACACAGCGTTGACATTAGACATCTTCCATATTAATATGCTTAATAATTAGTGTATACTAAGTCCAAATATAAAAATAGGAGCTCATATTAGTGATTCGTCGTTCTTATTAATATACATGTACGAAAACACAGGGTATACTTTTATGAAACTGAGAAACTTTACAATTGCTCGTCCTTGAATAACATATTGTTCGAATTGCGTGTGTGCGTCAGGGGATTATACGACAGTAATTGCTTTGTCGCAGACTACTAAACGAGAGCCTTCAGGTGTGCGCTCTATGCGTCTTCTGCGAAGAAGAATCGGGTTGGCGGATTTCTACCAGACCTCTGCTTATTACATGCGATCTATAGCGACTAGAGGTAAATTATGTTCAGGTTCGTACCAAAACAGAAACTGCCATGGAGCACTGGACAGCTCATAGGTCAACTCACTGACTCCACACCCAAGATTTGCGAAAGTGTGGCTGATTTTGATCGAGCTAGGATATAATGAGTTCAATTGGTATATTTGAGTTCCACAGAGATAGTTTTCTGGACATCGCATATACTGCATATACTCCTGTGCAGAACATATGCATGCATCAAATTTCTATTAGATACACCATGTCATATTTGTTACATGTGTTATCGACGTTCTTCCATACTTGCGTTATGCCGTCTCATCAAAATGTTATACAAGAAACATATTCAAACCGAATTGTGTTTAAATGCCTGCATTTCTGTAATTTTATCGGATATCGGCAATGTTCCAGATAAAACTAATAATAATTTCCCGCACCAATGCACAGTTCGACTTGGCTGTAGAGGCAATTGAACTCACCGACATGTTGAGGCACATATATGATTATTGGGTGGAAAGTTTGTAGTATTCCTTCCAGATGTTTTATACAGGATCATTTGATATCCCACTGCAACGAAATCAGGTCTGCAGAAACACAGGTCGTTACACGTTGAACTCTTATAACTTCCTGAGCAATAGTTGAAGTCAATTTCAGTTATGGAGTCTTCAAATAGCTAACAATCCACAATCTTCTCTCAATTGAAACATAGCATTGTAACTATTACTTCCAACTTTTGCGCAGTATCTATATTCCCAGCTTGTAATTGGCCTACTTGTGGATCCGACTAATATGGTTGTACGGTTTAAATTGTATAAACTACATGTGTTCGATGGACAATTAAAGGATTTCGTTCGAGATTTCTGTGATTCGAAGATCTTTACTTTCTGTGAACTAACAGTTGCTGTATAATGCCAATGAATGTCCCCATGTGGACGTTTTGCAAGAAATATTAATAAACGTTCCATCAAATGATCTTGATGACCCGTCACTGTATTCACTTGCTTCGATGCACCATCATATGGCATGGGCCATAGATGAGCTGCTGGTGTTTCGATGATGTATTTCATCGCTACATATCCAGGCACTATGCATAGGCATTTTGATTTCACGATATTTTTTGGTTGACAACAAGGAAGAAGCTGAGGAGCCGTTATTGTCACTTGCTGCACTCGACATGAATGACAAACCTTAGGCTATTTTTACCCGTTACTGATGTTTTGACATATTCTAAAATAAAATGACCAGCATTAACTCGGTTATGTGCACAGTTCTGTTAGACTACATCGAAGTGAATATGCAATGTGTCTGCTATGAGGTCAGCGGTCGTATCTCCATGACACAACCGAAGCAAAAATTATATATGGTGTCTCTGATATGCAGTCGGATATTTTTATGGTGAGCTCTGATGTTAGCCTGCGAGAGGAGTTTGTAATTCAACTGTAGTTGCTGGGGTGAGTTGGTTGTAGATAGACCACCATCACTGTGACCAACTATTGGACGAAATAACAAGAGTGGTACATGTGCTGACTCACTTCTTGAAGTGTGACAATGTCTCAACTATTCAAACGAATATCGGGTGATTGAACAGATATGCCAAAACAAGAAACTGAAAAATGCAATCTCCCCTTATTGTATCTTATTAGACCCAACTGTTTCATAATTAGATACGAAATAAGGTTTGCACGAACATGTAATGCCGGTGTATTTCTAAGTTGAGCAATTATATTTCCCGGTGGCAGTATGATAGCAATGCAACATCGACTTCGATGAAGTCAATGTGTGGTAATGTTCCTGAGTCTTTAAATGTTTGAGGCCGGGCGAAACCAACGTGGCCAACAATTCATCAAGAATAGACAACGAATAAAGCAGACCTGCCCCAAACGAAATAATATAGCCATAAAGTTGGAGTTCTGTCTGTATTATGACTGCATGGATTCTTTTGCGTTCGAGTACTCGTTATGCTCTCATAATGATACAGTCAGCAAATATCCGGTTTTACTATACTTCCCAGGAAACGAGCAGGATCGTTCAAATTATATTGGGCAATTTCATGTTAGGTTTCTAAGAGTCCATTCAGATATATTCTCGGTTATAAACAAACTATGTTTGGTCAAACATAGTCACAATATCCTTAACATGATAGTATCTAATTTAGTTTTGGCGAATATATCCACCTCCTTTGCTAAATGCCGTTTGAAAATATAAACATTTGTCAAATGTTATAACTGTGAGTTTTGGCGGCCATTCTGGCGACCATCTTGGGTCAAATAGATCAATGTCGAGTGTAATTGAATGACACATAACGATATTTAAAACTGTGTACACTTTTGTTTATTTTATTATGCCTATTTTTGTCCAAGGTTAATCTAGAACCTTTTGTTGGCGAAATTACAAAGCGCATTATTTAATTAGCATTTTTCGGAATATGGACAACCATTAGACACAAAATTACAGCATAATATGTTTTCCAAAGTACTTGGTGTCATAACTGATAAAAACAAAGACAAGTCCTACTCACCACAGTTTACAAATAACCGAAAATGATGTAAGGGGCATGTGTGACAATTCAACACATTTCTATATTTCAGTCGCCATTTTGACAGCCATCTTGGTTTTTTATCAATCTTGTTCTTTCAAAAGGAAGCTTGGTGCAATTTCATCATTGCCGTAGAAATATTTTTCGTTTTCTGTGTTAAATTTTCTTCCTCACTCAGTGCCCATTCTGCAATTTTGTGTGGCTGCCATGATGATGATTTTATTTAATTTTCGTGGTATAATTCTGTTGAATTCTCGGATATCAGCAGCTATATGGTTCACTAAATTTACAAATTATTCCATATGTCCATGTCCATTCACATATATTTACTTTTCCCCAACACATGAGTGATATCAATGAAAATTGGACAGATTTGGGTGATTTCTCCATTTTTGCAGCCATCTTGGCCGCCATCTTAAACAAAAATGCACTGTTTTCAGTGTAACTATATGGCAATTCACATATTTAAAACATGTTTACATTATCTTCATCAAATTCTGCTATTTTCTGTTCAACTCTTGGGTAGAATCACAGAATTGAATTTTGGTTAACTTTCATAGCACATTTTTTATTCACATTTTAAAGATAGCTGGCAGGAATGAGATCCGAAATATGACATATTATGTTGTAGAAATGGTTGGATACTATAATTTATTGAAATTTAGGTCTTTATTAGTTACAAATTTCAAACATCGGTTAATGATTCAAGAGGAAAGTGTGAAAAATCATAAATTTTCCGAATTTCGGCGGCCATCTTGGTTTATGGTGGCCACTTTTTCTGCCAAGTGGAAGTATGGTGTATTAGTTTCACGTCAGTGGTGAGATAATCAAATTCTATAATAAATTCACAAGTAGATATTAATCAAACTGACTCAGTGCATACTGTGAAATTTTGGATGGCGGCCATCTTGATGACGTCATAAATCTACCCAGTCGCGACCCCAAGGTGTCTAACATTTGTTTTCTGGTGCCTGAGATATCAAGCAACGTCATTGGCATAGTCACTATATTTCTTCACAAAGTGCACACGGGAGTACATAAGAGCCTCTACTAGAAGCAACCAGACAAAAATGGGTGTATCGTACCAATATTCGAACTTGATCTGTATTTCGAGCTGATAAACTCATATACCAAATTTGATTCAGATATGATCACACAAACTAAAGTTATCATCCGGAAACCTGAAATTGACAGGATTCTAAGTCGTAAAAGGGCCATAACTCTCACAAAAATGGGCAGAGCAAACCCATATTCCAACCTAACCTGTATTTTGGGCTGATAAACTATCATACTAAATTTGATTCAGAAATGATCACACAAACTAAAGTTATCATCCGGAAACCAGAAATTGATAGGATTCTAAGTCGAAAAAGGGCCACAACTCTAGCAAAAATGGGCGGTGTACCCATATTGGAACTTGACCTGTATTTCGAGCTGATAAACGCACATTTAAAATTTGGTTCAGATATATGATCACACAAACTGAAGTTATCATCCGGAAACAAGAAATTGACAGGATTCTAAGTCGAATAAAAGGTCGGTAGACCTCATGTCCGCCTCTAAGTGTCGGCTTGATACGACCGTTGTTTGCGCATAAAAACCTGTCTTTATAGTGGTAGTAAACCTACATACCAAATTTAATTTCATTCAGTACACATTTATTAAAGTTATCATCCGGAAACCTCAAATTGGCAAAAATTCTAAGAAAAAAAGGGACATAACTCTGGTGAAAATTGGCGGGCGGAACCCGAATTCGAACTTGACCTGGGTTTTGCTGGGAGAAAGACACATACCAACTTTGGTTCAGATCAAATAATCCAAACTGGAGTTATCGGTCGGAAACCAAAAATGTTAACAGACAGTCAAATTCTAAGTCGAAAAAGGGCCGTAACTCATGTAAAAATAATTGGACGGAACCCATATTCGAACTTTGCCTGTATCTTTAGCTGGGAAATACACATACCAACTTTGGTTCAGATCAAATAATCCAAACTGGAGTTATCGGTCGGAAACCAAAAATGTTAACAGACGCGGTCAAATTCTAAGTCGAAAAGGGGGCATAACTCTGGTGAAAATTGGCGGACGGAACCATAATTCGAGCTTGACCTGTCTATTCTGCTAGTAAACCCTCATACCAAATTTAATTTAATTTGGTTCACTCTAACTAAAGTTATCAACCGGAAACCTCGGACGCACGCACGGACGCACGCACAGGCTGATTATAATAGTCCTCCGAACCCGTTGGGTCGGCGGACAAAAAGGGCCGTAACTCATGTAAAAATAATTGGACGGAACCCATATTCGAACTTGGCCTGTATCTTTAGCTGAAAAATACACATACCAACTTTGGTTCAGATCAAATAATCCAAACTGGAGTTATCGGTCGGAAACCAAAAATGTTAACAGACGGTCAAATTCTAAGTCGAAAAGGGGGCATAACTCTGGTGAAAATTGGCGGACGGAACCAGAATTCGAACTTGACCTGTCTATTCTGCTAGTAAACCCACATACAAAATTTAATTTAATTTGGTTCACTCTAACTAAAGTTATCATCCGAAAACCTCGGACGCACGGACGCACAGGCTGATTATATAGTCCTCCGAACCCGTTGGGTCGGCGGACAAAAAGAGCCACAACTCTTGCAAAAATGGGCGGAGCAAACCCATATTCGAACCTGACTTGTCTATTGGGCTGATAAACTGACATACCAAATTTGGTTCAGATATGATCACACAAACTGAAGTTATCATCTGGAAACCAGAGAATTACAAAATTCTAAGTAAAAAAAGGGCCATAACTCTCGCAAAAATGGGCGGAGCAAACCCATATTCGAACTTGACCTGTAATTTGGTCTGATAAACTCACCTATGAAATTTGCTTTTGATCTAATAGCTGAAACTAAAGTTGTCATCCGGAAATCATTTCCGGACGGACGGACGGACACCGGCTATTTTAATAGTCCCCCGAAAAAAAAAATTCGGGGGACAAAAATTGCTGCAAGCAATGTGATAAATTGTATTTTTTCTTATTAACAAATTCCCGTTTGATTTGACAAATCATGTGAAGTCCAGAACAAATATATCTTTTATGTAATAAATCGGTTACTGGGGGTTAAAGGTACTCAATCCGTAAAGAGGGTACCCATCTCAACAGATTCCAACAACAACAATCCGATCAGAGGGTCCTATATTACTATTTCTTTGGCTTTGGGGGTAAACAATATTTTATTCGAGTCGAGGAACCCATCAAACAAAGCTCAGAGTTATTAGATATTGATTTTTGAAATTTGTTAATTGCTCGAGATGAGTACTAATAACTGCCGTCAATTTGGTAACCTGCTCGAGATTTTACGCCAAAACTCTATTCAAACAGACAAGGATGGATAACTCTATAATCAAGTGGTAATAATAACGAAATTTTGACTGTCTTCTGGGCCAGAAAGAATTCCCGATAATGAAAAATAATAGATTTCTAAAATCGATATCTAACAAATCTGAGCTTTGATGGGTGACTTCCTCGACTCGAATCAAATATTTTTGACCCCCGAAGCCATTGAAATAGTAATTGATAGGAGTTTTATCGGATTGAGTACCTTTAATGGTGACAATGTCCACTTGTGATTTTAAATGAGCGGTTCACTTGGTTTAATCTCTGCTATAGTAAGTTCAACAAACTTATTACCTGAACATTTCCCTCCAATAAATAGGATGGTGACTGTCCATGATTCATCTGGAGAGGGTGTCCATGAAAAATAAGCAGACAACCTCATTCTGCAAATGTTAGA
Organism: Siphonodentalium dalli; assembly: GCA_032622095.1. Taxonomy (NCBI): domain Eukaryota; kingdom Metazoa; phylum Mollusca; class Scaphopoda; order Gadilida; family Siphonodentaliidae; genus Siphonodentalium; species Siphonodentalium dalli. The sequence goes on along the minus strand of CP136066.1, from coordinate 153,784,270 downwards.
CACACTAAATTCAGGCTTGATCTAGATTAACCGATATCACAAGATTATTTAAATCAAAGGAATATTGGACTTACCTTCATCTGAACTGATAACAATCACTGGGCTATGGAATACATGGCCAGACATTTTTTATATTCAATATATTCTATAATCAATCCCTCATAAAAAACAAACAAATATTCCTCAAACAATGTGGATAATATATAATGCAACCGAGGCACAAATTATGTTCTAATAAAAACAGTTTAATATCATATTCACATTCCGTCCATGTTGTTAATCAAGGATAATGCTAGTGGATACAATATGCAAACACATTAACAGATTTTAGTTGTCAAACTTTTCTGTTATTTACGATAGTTCTGTCTCATGTGCTATTCTGACTATATAATCCAATTTGTGCATGTGGAAATCAAGCTATATCAGTTTATCATCAAATTTTAATAGTATAAATATTTCTGTTCTCATTTGTTTAATTTGAATACAACGATATAATCTATAATATATTTTGAAATTCTGTCTGTATGTATAAAAGTATGTGTGTTATAGACTCAAATTTGGTATGTAGGCCTACTTTGATCCCGGGAAAAATATGGGTGGGTCCAATTTCATGTGCGACTGTGTCCTTGACCTTTACCTCGCTCATATACGCTCATATAGACATGTTTCTGGACCGATCGAACAATAATTTGTCCAGACGCTGTACTCACTATTTTTCAGCAGTAAGGCTAGTACTCACTGTTTTTCAGCAGAAGGCCACAACAATAAAATAGCCTGGTTTACGAACATTTAGGTTGAAAAAAAGTAGACGCAGGAGGGAAAATATAAAAATAAAATTATGCATCATCACCACAACAATCGACAAATATCAGAATTATCCATTAATTTCACAAGATGTTTGAATATGATGAGTTTTACTCACCTCCATTTATTTTTATTATTTATTTCTTCCAATAAAACTGAATAAATAATGGAAAAGAAAGTGAAAGCAAAAAGACTCTGCCATCAAATATTTTCTTCATCACCATCTTTTATTGAGTGTGAACATAAACCAATCATATTCATTTTTTTTTTACAATCCATAGGAAACATGTTATTAAATTTCTGTTTGCCTGACTATTCTTTTTAACAGAAAATGGACTTTCCAAGTGTGGCATCATACACCCCCCCCCCATGCTCAGTTTAGAGAGTGGGCAATACTAAATATTTATACGGACAGATACAGATGGAAAAAAATTATCTTCTGAATCCAAGCCACTTGGAGGAAATCGATGGATAAAACCCATTGTGTCCTTTCCCTCAAATTTCCCTATCATTATTTCAAAGATATCCAAATCCAACTGTTGGCACTTGAGTAACAATGCTAAATGTGAAGCAAAGATGGAGAATCTTATCGTTCTATTTCCCAAAAAGGGCAATAACTCCGACAAATGAACAAAACCTGTCAGTATCCTTCTGCCATTCCTGGTCTATTAGCATTCCAAATAACATTCACGTCTGACCATTGCTACTGGATTTACAATGCAAAATGTCTGCACAGAGTGAAAATGCAATATATTTCTAAATTCAAAAAGGGCTGTAACTCTGATAATGAAAGTGTCAATGACACTGTAGCTCAACTTTTAAAGGGAATAATTTCATGTTTTACAGTCAATGGAGTGATTAGGAATGTGGAAAGATGAAAGGCCTAGTTATGTAAAGAGTAAAATCCAAGATGGCCACTGGCAGCCATGTTTTTTTGCCGAATGACCCCAAAAAGACTCGTTCCCATTTACATGTCATTGTTAACATCCATCACAAATTTCATGATAATCCGACAAAAGATACAACCTGTAGCCTGTGTCAAAATATTGTACCAAGCATGTTGGAGCAAGTAATTGGTTAATCGCTATATAAAACTAGTCATTATTTATTATTATCAAAGGATTTAGTCATGTAAAGAGTAAAATCCAAGATGGCTGCTGGCGGCCATGCTTTTTGGCCGAATGACCCCAAAATGACTCGTTCCCATGATCCCATCTACATGTCAATATTAACTTCCACAAACTTCATGATGATCAGACGAACACTCCGGCATGTAGTCTGTGCTAATGGATTGAATTTTGAAATCCAAGATGGCCACTGGCAGCCATAATTTTTTGCCAAATGAGCCCAAAATGACTTGTTCCCATTTACATGTCAATGTTAACATCCGTGACAAATTTCATGATGATCCGACCAAAGTTCTTCATATATTATTTAGAAGGGTCATTTGGTAATGCCCAATTTGTCTGGCAACAATGTCATGGTGAACAACCTATAAACTGCCCTGTAGGCAAATATTGCATAAACAGTGTTACGGGCACGAGTGGTGAATATGGTGCTGGACATTTGCAGAATGACGTCCCCAGAGGATAAATTTAGTGACACTACCCAGCAGTGGGCTAGCATCACAAAATTTGTTCCAAGTCTTCTCGTACTAAAACCAGCTAAGATATTGGGATGGAGATGCTGGTATGCTGGTAAAATCCAGCATCTCGCCATACCAATATCTTAGCTGGTTTTAGTACGAGAAGACTTGGACTACACAAAATTCAGCTTATGGAGACCTCATTCTGCTTAGGCATCATCTTCTCTGGAAAGTAACTTTTTTTATCTTTTTCTTTTTTAGTTTAGTTTCTCTTTATCGCCAAATTGGTAGACGAAACACTCCAGGGACCTCATTCTGCATGCACCATATTTGCAGCCTTGTTTGGTGTTAATTTATTTTGGCCCTTCTGAATTCATGCAAAAACACAATATAATGAGATTTTGTCCCCACATAAAATGCATAATCGAGGTGCCCAATGAGTGCACATCACCATCTTCACCATCTGGGAACTTAAATCTCAGTAGGTCTCCCATAGCAGATGAGGCAGTGCAGAATGTGGTCCCCCAGAGGATGAATTTGGTGATGCTACCCCACTGTAGCAAAACTAAATTCACCCTCTGGGGACCTCACTCTGCAAATATCCGGACTTTGACAATAAGGTAATAATAAAAAAATTGCAGCAATATGAAAACTAAAACACATTCCAATATATCTTAAAATATGGAAGAAAAATATCTTTTTCAGTTTACAGATGATGCTTGGTTGAAGAGCTTTTTAAATTTCATAACATGTTGAGAAAAATAATTTATTGCATGATCCTACCCTTATTCCATTCAATAAACACATTCTAAAAATTGTGATATGCAACGTTCGTTACGTAACAGGAAATAGTGCCAGGTGACCTTTGACTTCCGGTTTGTCGTCTGTTTACATTCTGTACGCTACGTCTCAAAATACTATGGCTTCCAATATTTTTCCAACAAACTCTAATGAATGAAGAGTTTGAAAAGTTATTTCATTAAATATATGCCATTAAATACATCAAATAATTTATTTATCTGGGACTATTTCTTTTTGTGACAAACAACACAGTTACATGAAACGTCATCGCAGGTGTTATAGAAGCTGATGTTAGTTTCACGTCCCATTTGTTGATTTAAGTATGTTTTATCAAGGTTTGTGATCCTGTAATAAATAGAATATACAACTTGTCCCCAGTTCATAACGTAATTTACAAAACTCGTCCAGTTATTAGGTCTGGCCCTAGCCAAAGGCTTGGTCCAGACCCAATCTACTGGACTCGTTTTGTAAATTCTGCTATAAAGTGGGGACTCATCCTCTATTATATATTAGAGGAAAGGTAAACAATTAATACGACCTCAATAAAGCTATATCTTTAAGAATTATTTAATAATTTTTTCTATTTAAACCACTTTCAACAATAGCATAAAAAATTTATGAGACTACCCAATTTTTCAACTAAATTCAGAAATATTTGATGGCTCCCATCTAGTGGTCACCCAAAAATCCATATGAAGTTTGGTGACATTTGAATGAGGGATGGGGTCTGTATGGTGAGCCATAGATTTAGTCATGCAAAGAGTAAAATCCAAATTGGCTGCCGATGCCCATGTTTTTGATAGAAAATAATTAAAATTTGAAGCTCCCATGTAGAGGTGACCCTAAACATGTCTATTAATTTGTAAAACAATTCTCTAATAAACGCAGCCTGCAGGGTGTGCTGATGGATTCAAATTGAAATCCAAGATGACGATTTTCAGAACAGTCGATGGCTCCCATCTAGAGATCACCCCGAAGATCCATATGAAATTTGTTGACGATCGAATGAGTGATGTGACCTATAAGGTTATTGTTGATGGATGGACCGACGGACGCCAACCCATTCCAATAAGGTTTCATCACAGGAGCTTGGAATTTGGTCAAAACCCCTCTTTTATTGGCGGAACCACCACCCGGGACCGTAGGTCACGGAAGGAACGAAACAAAAAATTGTTGCCACCCATTTTGAACTCAACTGTATTCCTACAAAAAATATAATTACACTAAAAACTGTTGGTACCTCTTACACCCTAGATGCCAATCTACAACATTCCATAGGTATATTTGTCCAGTTCTTCGAAAACCTCACTTTATTTCGGTAATGTATTGTAAATTCACCAACGAACACAAATTTGCATATTCACCATCACCTGTTTTAGAATCGAAGTAGCGGAACTAGTACCGAAATATGCGGAAACTTTAAAACTATGATCCGGAGACGGATAGCATAAAAGTACCGTTTATAATTTCGAACATAGCTGCTGATTACATGTTTATTACATGACCGTACCGATGCACTGATCATCATGAACTTTTTGATGGATGATGACATTGGTGTCTAGATGGGAAAGAATCATTTTGGGCTCATTTGCATAAAAACATGGCCACTGGCAGCCATCTTCGATTTCAAAATTGCATCCTTTAGCATGGGCTAGAAGAAGCAGTGTTATCTGATCATCATTAAATTTGTCATGGAGACATTGACATGTAGATGGGAACGAGTCATTTTGGTGTGAATTCTCAAAGAAACATGGTCGGATTTCAGCGACAACACTGCATATATAATTAAATCAATAACACTGCCTAGAGTCTAGGCCTATGTCGATGCACCGATCATCGTGAAATTGTTCATGGGTCATGACATTGGTATCAAAATGAGAACGAATCATTGCTAGAGACTGTAACATTGGTGCGATCATCATTAAATTAGTCATAGAAACATGACCGCCGTCGGATTTCAGCCACTCGTTTCATCGACCATGAAAGTTACGCCGATGGGGTCATTGTCACAAGGCTCCGGTCACATTCGTAGCCAGCTTATTTCACCGGCGATCACATTCGTAGTCAGCTTTTCTAATTCGTGGTTTATATTGCCCGAAATATGACATCATCACGTTCGTGACTAAAATGTCGACGTCATGCTCCAAAACTGACTTCGTTTATCAACTTATATTGGAATATAATTCGAGCATTCCAACGAGATTGATCCGAAACATCAGGTTATTAGATGAACTAATATCAAAACTAAATTCAAGTTGTTGTTCATCCATCAACTCAGAAAAATTAGATTAACCTGATCTTGTTCATTGAGGCTCGCCTGAATATGAAAAGCTGGCTACAAATGTGATCGCCATAGAAAAGCTGGCTACATTTGTGATTGATTAAAAAACCTGGCTACGAATGTGATCGGATCGCGGAGCCTTGTGGCGATCTTGTTACTGTATTTGGCATATTAATGGCGAGTTTTTGTACCCGACATTGACAATTTTGAATTTCGCGAAACTAAACACTCGTTCTATATATGCATGGCCAATATCGTTACCTAACTCAAGAAAAATGTCTTCTATCATCAACTAAGACATATATTTGTTTGTCAGAACTAGTAAAAAACAGCATTTTATGTGGAAATAATTAAGATATTCTGGCAACGAATCTGCACCAAAACGCACAAAGGAATCGCTTCATGCATAGGCATATATACCAGGCCTCCCCGTGAGTCTATATATCTTCTTTTTCTTCTACTTCGTGATATTCGACCAGTAATCAGTGGGTTGATTACTATTACTATTATATAGTGATGTGGACCGCTTTGGACCGGACCGGACCGGACCGCTTTTTGCCACCGGTCCGGTACTCTCCGGTCCGGTCCACTATTTTACTTCAGTTATAATAAACTATCGCGAATATTATTGCGTATTTGCCGTCATATCAATTAGCAACGATGTATTGACGCATTCAAGTGGTTAATATCTAATAAACGTTTGATGCCATGCAAACAATGTATAGATGTACTTTGTACATGTCACTTTCCTTATGAAAGTACCAGTGTGGGCGGCCGCCTGCTTTGATGTCGCCGATTACCAGCCGCCTGCTTTGATGTCGCAAAATGTTAAGCATTCTGAAAACATTTTCAAAATATAAAAATTGCTTGTTTCGTTCTAAATTGTTTTTAATAACTACTATCCTACACTGGCCAACACTTTGTAGCACCCTATCAATGCGACAAACATGCAACCGAGTGAGTATGGAACTATTTGTCATAAACATAGTACATATACAAGACAGTTACATTAATCCAATAGTAGTTGTACTTAGGTATATATATCTTTATTTCCTCCATCTAGGAGAGTATGTTTTACAAACAAACAAAATTATAACAATAATACAGAGAAGACAATAGATAATAATAGTATAGTTATTTTGTTTAAATTTCAATTTAATGAAATTAAGTATGATACAAATCATGCATACGAATAGTTGAGTGCCACGTTAGATTGGTTATAACACATCTGACCCTAGCTATATATCTGTCCAATACATTTAATTAGTTTTGCATGTTCGCATTACTAGAAATACTATTATCGTGCATCATTCCCAGTATATCCCACCAGAGACAGACAATGATGCATACAATATGGACTCATTGCAATGCACTGAACTCAGTAACCTTATAGGTTGTACTATACAGAGTAAAACTTTGAGAAAACAGAGAATTCATTAACATATAGCCTATTATTTCCACCTATAAGGGCGTTCTCTAGAATATTAATGACGTTTTATCCTGCGATAAAATCCCATAACACTAACTAAATTACGTGAATATGTAAGTTCATTATGGCCCTAGGGCGCTAATGGAATTTGCTCGTCGTTAGCACGAGATGGCCCGACACGTCATGTGACCAAACTGCCATTGAATTTTTCGGAATTTCTTTATTCTAATAAAGATTTTTAACGAAGAAATACCCGATTGTCATGTGTTACATAGAACACATACCCAACTAAATGGTATCCTAAGGTAAACACAGGTATATATTATTTCAATTTAAGCATTATTACGCGAGTTATTTGGTCTCAGATGCCGGTGATATTTTGCCTAATTCCGATGTATTTTGGTCACATGATTTTTGTTTTGATCACGTGATAATTGTTTGCACACAAACCAGACGATCCATGCGTATTTGATATTAAAATTAAAAAAATGTCTCAATCCAGTGAATTAGACGAAAATCAACTAAATTTTCTTGAAAATAGTGCTAGACCGGATAGCACATCTCGATCAACAATTTATGGAGTGAGACGCTTCGAAGACTGGCTTAAAAAAAGAAGCAAAAGTTGTGATTTCTCTTCAATATCAACAGATAATCTAAATGACCTGTTGAGAAAATTTTATGCAGAAGTTAAACCGAAGAAATCCGGCAGTTCTCTCACACCGAGCACTTTGACATGTTTATGGGCAGCAATTCACAGGCATATTATATCCGCACCCATAAGCCGACCAATAAACATCATTAAGGATAGAGAATTCTCTAGCAGCAACAAAATGTTTGAGGCGAGATGCAAATTGTATTTCAAATGCAATAATCCGAAACATAAGCCCAGCATTGGAGATGCCGACATGCAGAAATTGTCCAAGTACTTTTCAACCTACGATTCATCACCAGATGTTCTTCTAGAATCGCTATGGTTCTACTTGTGTTACTGTTTCGGTAGACGTGGAAGGGAGGGATGGACCCATATGACGACAGAAACGTTCGCCTTAAGCCAGGACTCTGACGGAGTGGAATATATTGAGATGGCGCAAACGGAGGTCACTAAAAATCACCAAGGTGGCAACAAACAACGTAATATCGACTACAATACCCAAAGAATGTATGGCAATGGGGTTGCAATTTTCAAATTGTATTATAGTAGAAAGAACCCGACATGTACCAGACTTTTTCAACTACCGAGGAACACATATGGACCGAATGAGCACTGGTTTCGCAACGAGCCCCTTGGGAAGAACACCTTATCAAATATGATGCAAAAGATTTCAACAAAAGCCGGTCTTTCACAAGTCTACACATGCCACAGCGTCAGGGCATCAACAATAACGACGTTGTATCAGGCTGGGGTAAATCCAGAGAGTATAATTTCGGTGACGAACCACAAGAATACTGCCAGTCTGAAACATTATATCACGGATATATCGACGGCGCAGAGACGCGAATGTTCAAACATTCTAAATGCATCCATGAGCATCAACCCTCAAAATGATGCATCTATGAGCATCAATCCCGGTATTTATGAACTGTCGGACAATGATGATTTCGCGGTGGGCGCCTTTAGTATTGACACCAGTACTATTTCGTCAAACACAACTACGGATCCTAATATAATTGGGGTTACCGACCAGACCGAGATAATTCCCTTAGGACCCTTACCGCAACCTACATGTATGAACTTGACATCGTCCGATGACGGCATCATCACCATTCCTGCAGCAGCACCAACTGGAACTATTTTTAATATTGATGTGCCAACTTCAGCATCATCAACTCACAATTCATTCCAGCGTCAAATGCACACAACGCACAATTTCATGGCTGGCGCTACAGTTCATCAGTGCACAATAAATTACAATTATGGAGTAGAGAAGTGAATTGACTGAAACTCCATAGAACAATTAAAGTATTGTGATCAAATGTTGATGATATTGAATACTATTCTATATTTTGATTAAATTGTGTTAATTTAGAGATGTTGTGTAATATTTGAACTTGCCGGGGTACGACACTTACATAATGATAGTGTGTGAAAATAATAGTAATAACATGATATTTTTCGGGCATTATGGTTTCTTAACGGCCCTCCCGGAATGATTAACAGCCCTCGTGCCTATTAGCAGCCCTCGACTTCGTCTCGGGCCGCTTATAGGCCCTCTGGCTGTTAATCATTCCTATCGGGCCGTTAAGAAACCATAATGCCCTCAAAAATCATGTTATTGTTATATTATAGGTATTCCAGGCATGTGTACCGGACTGCATCACTACTATTATATGATGGATATTTTAGGCCTATACAACGGAGCGCGACACAAGCTCCTATGAGAGAGAGAGAGAGAGAGCTAGAGAGTTTTGGTCCCCTTATGACCAATCATTGCAACCAGTAGCAATACAAAGTCAAGTAGTACATAGGCCTACATATAGCCTATTATAGGTGGACCGGACCGTTTTGGACCGGTCCAGGCATGTGGTCCGGTCCGCATCACTACTATTATATGATGGATATTTTAGGCCTATACAACGGAGCGCGACACAAGCTCCTATGAGAGAGAGAGAGAGCTAGAGAGTTTTGGTCCCCTTATGACCAATCATTGCAACCAGTAGCATTACAAAGTCAAGTAGTACATAGGCCTACCGGTACATAACGAACATAAAACAAGAAGAAAAAAACAATACAACGTGGTCGTGCCATAAATAGAAATAAATTATATGTAAAATATTTGTACTAATTACCATTCAGTCAAATGAAGAATATCTTCTTGGGTAGTCGTCATTTTTATGAGATGATAACAGCAGACACAGAAAAACACAGAAATTTTCAGGAAAATGCACAAAACATCAGGATTAGATCTTCAAGAACGCGCCTAGTATGACGCAAACATAAACTGATTTAAGTTTTCTGGCGCCTAAGTTCGAAAACCGCACGCACTTTCAAATATTTTTGAATTTCGCGGGCTTTAAATTTAGGTTTCGATTTTATTTCGTTCCGACTTTGTTATTCCGGAAAAATGGTTTTGTGCCGTTTGTCATTCCGATTATAAAACAGGTGATGGAGAATATGCAAATTTGTGTTCGTTGGTGAATTTACAATACATTACCGAAATAAAGTGAAGTTTTCGAAGAACTGGACAAATATACCTATGGAATGTTGTAGATTGGCATCTAAGGTGTAAGAGGTACCAACATTTTTTAGTCAAAATATATTTTTTGTAGGAATACAGTTGAGTTCAAAATGGGTGGCAACATGGTCCATGGACCTATGGTCCCGGGTGGTGGTTCCGCCAATAAAAGAGGGGTTTTGACCAAATTCCAAGCTCCTGTGGTTTCATGAAGTGAACGCATGCGACCTTTTCACATCCACTGACTCAGATAAATGTCTCAAAACACATTGTTACCCTCTTCCCTATTTTCGACCCTTCTGATTGGCCCATATCCTGTCACGTGCCGGGCGACAAATCACACTGTCGCCCGCTGAGCCGGGAGACATTGTTTTTGTCGCCCGCCTGATGTTATATTGCAAGAATATCTCCAAACACACACTGCAGTAACTCATTTTTTTCACATAACTACGATCTACTAAAATCATAGATCTTATATACCTCACGGATTCGCAAAACACACCAGTTGTGGTGTTTGCTAATTTGCATATATTTAGTGAAAACTAATATTCAAACTTTTAAGATGATACCTTTATCGGACAAGCGTTATTATGTCCTTTTTACATCGAAACATCTCGGTGATTCAATATGTTCATGTCGACATTATGGTGCAAGATTGAAAGAGTGGATCCCTTGAGGTTGGTTGGTTATAAATGTTTGCTGGTGGACAACGTAATGCATACATTTGTCTCGAATATTGAATATGCCACATTGCAGAAGGCGATAACATACCTTATGGCTTATTGGTTTACATTGCATATACCGACATTGACGATTTTACCACCACAATGATCGTAAATAAACGCTGATTATCAAACGCTTAACGGCTTGACTATTGTTTATGGAACAGAACTCCTATAGGACGATAAGTAGTTACTGAAAATATCCATAATCGGGAAAAATAGCACCCGTGACTCAGTGCAACATCATGCGTGTGGATGGCAAGGATTTTTTCCTGTGGTATAATCGGATAACAAAACAGTTGTTGCCCTTTTTCTCGGGAGACATCGAGATTTGTCACCCGCTCGAGAACGGAATGTCTCCCTCGGAGCTGCGCTCCTCGGGAGACATTCCGTTCTCGAGCGGGTGAAAATCTCAATGTCTCCCTCGACAGCGGGCGACAACTGTATAATGTCATAGAGGCGCGCATAGGTTCGAATGGTAGGTGCAACTACAAAATTACAGCAATTAATACATAAATAAATGTCTTCATATCACAACTAATCAAGTTCATTTAAAATAAAACATTGTCACCGGGCTTCAATATATATGATCTTTTTATAAATATGAATATTTTCAAAAATATAACAAAATATAAAATAATTATTGGCTTAAAATGTTTAAGTTTGCACAGAGATGGTTCCTTGAAACCAAGTCTGAATTTCGTGTGTCTGACATTTGCAGAATGAGGTCCTCAGAGGTTGAAATTAGTGATGCTACCCCACACAGCAGGCTAGCATCACCAAATTCACCCTCTGGGGACTTCATTATATTTACAGCTCATCTTTGGGAAGTATCTATAGTCTCAAATTAACATTGTTTTTAGTTAATTTTTCACTTCTGTTCAGTTACCATACCCCCTAATTTGCAGAAGATAAGTTGAATAATCAAGGTGAATAATGGGTGACATCACCAACTTAAACTGGGTAACTTCAATATGAACCTAGGTCTCCCATAGCAGTCGAGTCCTAAGTAGAATGAGGTCCGCAGTGGTATGCTATGCAGGCTAAATTCAGACTTGGTTGAAACATTGATAGTCATGGGAAATTGAACACAAACTGAATCTTAATAAAAACAGATCTACATCTTCAACCTATTGAATTTATTACTAAATTATCATTAATATAACCCTTTGGTGAGTAGAACGACATATATGTCGCCGTATGGTTCGCGAGTGGAACGACGGGAAGTGTCACTTTATGTAGACATAACTTCAATATATCATCTGATTTACAAATGATTTCTATTGTAGTTATTTTGATTAATATAATGTCCCAAATGTATAAGTGCAATCGATTATGATAACGCACTTTAACAGAAAATGCACATGTATAAATTAAGACGAATTATTGGACCCTTTTGACCCAAACTTGTTAATAATTATTGCTATGACGTTGATGTCGTCAAATTTACTCATGACATCATGTATATGATGTTACATATACTCTCCAAAGGGTTAAAGGTCATCAAGGCATTTGCTAGGTGAATATAAGCTGATTGAAATTCCACCAATCTATAAATAATAAATATCAACCTGTGATAACTGTATTAGTGTATATCACTTATAACCATATTTGCTTCTCAAGGTGTCAAGACTCAAAAGGCTATTCATTACAGTATTTGTTAGAACATTTATGCAAAGTGAAAGTGATGTTTTCTTTCATTTTTAATACCAGGAAAATAGCACCACTTCTAGTGACAAATATTTCTTTGGCTCTTGACTTCGTGGGTTTGGTCAATCAGCAAATAATAGAACCCCTCAAATTAAAATGATTTCACTTTAAGGCCAGATAAACAAAGTAGTTTGTTTCTCATGGAATATTTATTAAGAGATGAGGGAGGCAGATATTTTTATTTATTATTTAATTTTAAATTATTTTTCTGAGGCAGGTAATTATTTTTTAAATATTTGAGACCCATTTTCAGCAAAGACACTAAATATGGGAAATAAATCAGATTAGGATTAGGTCCATCACCCTTACCCTAATTTTAAACACGCAGATTTGGTTAGATACAATATTACTCATGAAGGCATGGAAACTTCATCTGTAAAATTTTATTTAACATCTGTCTCTTAATGAGCACTTTTTAGCTTTATACAAAGAATATCTGATATACCCCTAATTCTCTAAATGAGCACTTTTTTATACTAGAAGAAACAAAGAGCATCGCTAGGGCAAAGGAAGAATACGCCCTTTAGCCATATCGAATTGTACTACTGTAAAATAAAATAACAATTTTAGCTTACAAAGAATATCTGATATACCCCTAATTTGAATGCCAAAATGTGGTCAAATTCTAAGCCGAAAAATGGCCGTAACTGATGAGAAAATATTTGAACAGAACCCATATTCGAACTCGGCCTGTTCGGAATGACTTGCGGAACAAATATGAGCATTTATAGGTTATGTTATCCCATTAAGTACATGTTCGCGACAAATTATTGGTAACAAATATTGATTTTATAACTAGGTAAAATGCCTCTGAGCCGACAGGGAGATTGATGACACAATTTCTTTGGTAGAATTTGGTAGTTTCTGATACGATATCTCGACTTCGCTTCATTAAATTTCGCCGAGTTATATGCCAAATGAAAGGAAATTTTATTGACAATAAGACACATATGAGAATATTTTGGCTGCAATTATTGATTTCCAGAATTTATTAGGGCTTTGATAGTTTTGGTGGTTTTAGCCAAAATTGATCATTTGAACCTTGTCTCTGGTATAAGTCTATATTGCTATTTTAGTAATTTTCCCCAGGGGCCTGTGGAAAAAGGGCTGTAACTCATATAAAAATAATTGGACAGAAACCCATATTCGAACTTGGCCTGTATTTTTAGCTGGGAAATACGCATACCAACTTTGGTTCAGAGCAGTATTCATATATTTACTTATTTATGGCAGGTCATAAATATGCTAGAGGAGCTGTGAGGAGCATGTTTATTCTGGGACGAGGTTTTCGTAAGAAACAAACCAATTTTTTTATCTGGCCTGACAAAGGTTAAATCACCATGTGTAGCTTTAATATTGTGAATGGCAACATAAATAATACCTAAAATATAACTTCCAACATTTATAATAATATCAATTAAAACTAGTCCTCAACCATCATCAACTTCCACAGCTTCCATGTTTGGACCTCTCCTTTTCAACCTCTGAAATAAAGAACGAACAACAATCATTATTCAAGCTGTTCTCAAATTCAACACACAGACGTCATCAGCTGAATTCCCCACCCAGATGGACAATATTTTGGGGTGAGAATTTTAAGAGATTGATATTATAAGTTACAGGATGATATAAGTAAATGAAAGTTCCTATCTGACTGTCATCATTGTTTTTGCGACTCTCATGTCTGTTTATTTTCTCGCACTTAATGTCTCTTGTTGAATAGACCAATTCCTGAAATCTGAAAATGTATCCTTACCCGTCAAGTAATAATGTCCAAACCCCCTACACTGTGGTGATTACATCATTTCCAGTACATTAGGCCAAAACAAAAAAGGTTTTTGGTTCTCGGGCAATTTTTTTTTCAAATTATAAAGAGGGAGGGAGGGTTTTTTGTTTTTATTTTTATTTTTTTTCTGCGCATAGTAAGCATGGACAAAGATACCTTCTTCTGTCTAGTAATAACCAGAAAAGTAGAGGGAACTGTTATGCATATAAACTCATTTAGTCTTATATAAAAATGACATTGTACTACCAGTGTATAACTGGGATTACCTAACAATATATAATGCCCCTGACATTAACTACTGTTATTGTTGTCTAAAAACTGATACCTCCCCATTCTAATATGTGATCCTGAATTTAGTCCTGTGCCTTTCAATTGTATAAAGTTACAATTTAATAGTGTAAGTTGTTCACAATGACTAAATGTAAGAAGAGCATGAGGATCAGCTAATCATTTTCTTAATTGTAGTCATCTACTTCATGTTGTAAGCCTGCAAGTCACTTTTTAACACATTACATGTTAGAGCTCAATGCACACTAATATTCAACACATATCTGCTATGGACATGTTGATAAAATAAAAAAATAAAATGTTTTTATTTTTTCAAATTTATTTTTTCGTAAGTTTTTTTTGTCATAACATCAGGAATTGCAATAAAAAGGCCTAATGCGGCCCTTTTTATTCAATGCGGCGGGGCCTGACAACCAAAACCTTTTTTTTTTTGGCCTTATACTTGTTGCATATTGCTTTATTAGCTCTATTTTATATAATGGAAACAGGATAGCTATCACAGTTATCACCTCAAATAATTATTTATAATGCATCAATTTCCATATATTTTATATCGTTAAATTCAGTACCTTGTAGTCTAATTAGAGTGGTTGACGCCAGACTTTGAAGTCTAACGTGGAGCGCTGGTATGTTGGCTGTATTCTGTAATGCCCTGATGGGGTTCTTATATTTTCTTGGAGTGCCATTCTCAAGGTTTTATAATGGATTACTTGAAGTTTGTTGAGTGTAGATTTGGGTAAATCGGCGGTTATGATGGTCACATATTCCATGATTGGTCATATAAATTGCTTATAGAGAGTTACTGGATTGAGTCCTCATGATGTGCCCCTGAACATCCTTAATAACCCAATTCTTTTGTTGGCCCTGGTTGAGATGTTGCGATTCACAGTGAAGTTGTGCTTGACATATAAGCCTATGCACACGACTCAGCTATTTGACAATTCCTGCGGCGGAGCCTTTTTCGTGTGGCTGGCATGCGATGGCGGCTTCGGGCTCTAATAGGGAGCCTCGCATATATAAGAGAATGCATTGGCCTAACAATATCTATCTTGACCTTGTAAGCCAGTGCATTCTTTTATATATGCGAGACACCCTATTGGAGACTCACATATCTAAGAGAATATTTCATGGATATTTAATGCTGCACCAGCACAGCTCCTGTCATGAATGGGTTAACCCTTTCAGTGCCAGGGGCCGATCTCATCGGCCCTAATTTACGGTCTGTAAAATCGGCCCTAAAAAAAAAGTCTGGTTTACGAATATGTGGGGAGAAAAAAAGTAGATGCAGGAGGGAAAAAAATAAAAATAAAAATATTGTCCCCCCAATTTATATCAAGTAAATCGTGGAATTTTACATAAATTTTACAAAAATTGTGAAAAAAAGGTTTTTGAATGAAATTCTGAACCAAACAAGACATTTCTTGTCATGAAATACATGAAATTATGGATCTGTAAATGATCATATTATAAAGCAGAACCGGATGCGACAGCACATGAAAATCAGTACGCGTGTAAAATAATTTGGGAGAATTTTTTTTAATTTTTTTTCATGAAATGGAAAAAAAGTTGTAGTAGGTGTTCGTAAACCCGACTTAAAAATTGGTGTCGCCTTACATTTAAAAAAATTTATTAAAGATGGATTATCTCTTTAAATAACAAATTTTAAATAGTCGCGTGGGTATAAAATAATAGATATGAACTGAATACCCCTGTCCAGAAAAGCTCCTATCAATTAATATTGATTTTATTTCGAATATTAAATCGGGACCGTTTATGTTACTATTTTAGGATAGACCATTCGGATGATACCATATTGCGATATAGAACACTGGGTAGTTCTTATGGCTACGCACCGCAAGTCAAATGTCCCAGATTGATTGTTTGTATTGTCTTGTTCCACATACTTAAGCGATAATGAGTCTAATTAATGTTTATTTGTGACAAAATTGTACAATAAAATTTCTGGTCTCCGTTAACAGTAACCACTATTGTTCGTTAACTGAACAAACACACCTTTTTAGACCAGAAAATATTCGAAATAAAATTAAAATTAATCGATAGAAGCATTTCCGGACAGGAGTCATCGATTCAAATCTAATATTTTATACCCCGGTAACTATATAATACATGTATACAAAGAGATAATCCACCTTTAAAATTGTAAAAAATTGTAAAAAATAATAACAAATGATGAAAAATTGTTAGGCCAATGCATTCTCTTATATATGCGAGGCGACCTATGGTCGACTCGCATATATAAGAGAATGCATTGGCACAGGGTATATGGGTTGATACAAAAATCGGACTTGGCACTCAAACGGTTAAGTAAGTTACCTTTTCCTAGTTTTTCATAAATGTCAGAATTGCACAGCTTGCAGTAATCTTCTCTAGTGATGCACAGTTTGGTCATGGATTCTTTGAATGTATTATACGGGCAAATGGTCCCTGTACAACCTTTAACAATTCTCTCCTGAAATATAGCATTTTATTACACCCCTATTGCTATATTTCGGTTGATTATGTTATTTCAGTCTCACTGGGGTTCAACAATTCCTGCAGTTTTGGATTCGGTTCCGACTTTGAATACAATTTTAATGGTGATTATTTAAGAAAACAACTGGAACATCATGAAAAATGCTAATTATTAGCGCGATCTTCTTAATTGGCTCTTAAAATTCAAACAAACATAAGTATGTTGAATATAGATGATATGTTTTCTCCTTATAGGACAATAAATACATCAAATTTGACAATATATTTCAAAATTGTCACTCCTTTACATTTCTACACATTCAGGCTCATATAATCATAGCCATTTGAAGTGAGAGCAAAAAACAGAGTGAATAAAATGTATTGATCAAGTTAGAGTCAGAACATAATTAGCTGGTTAGATCCTGATCTGAACCATGACATCAGAAAACAGTCCGAGTAATTTCTTAACTATGGGGTTTATGGCCCAGTAACCAAAATATGGCGATTATTGTGGTCTGTGAGAAACAGTGAACTCATCACGCATCCATTACACCCATATTTCTGTCAATAAAGCTTTTATTCTTCGCTAATAAGCTATGCAAACTTTTTAAAGTTGGAGCCTGATCAAAAAAGAGCAAGAGTCAAAATCGGTTATATCCAAAAATGCAGGAATCGCTGAACGCCTATGAAGTAATTTCAACCAAGTGTGATAGAGCGATCCCAATAGCTTGCATAAATTATGCCTTGAATGAAAACCCAACTGGTACTACAACAACATCAACTCAACCTCATATGGTGTTGATTAGATGACTAACTGATATGGAAATCAAACAAAAACAACAAGAGGTGTGCACTCGAGTGCTAGCATACCCCCACCGTGGCAAATTCAACCCGAATTTAATATCCGTAAACCCAACAAAAAAGATTTTTAACTTTAAAGAAAAATTTGGATTAATAATTTTGATATTGGTTCATATTTGTTCGAATGATTGCAGAAACCCAAATGAAAGTGTCAATGACACTGTAGCTCAACTTAGGTAGGGGAATAATTTAATGGTTTACAGTAAATGGAGAAATAGGAAAAATGCTGATTGAAATGTCTTACCCGTGCCAAAGGATTTAGTCATGCAAATAGTAAAATCCAAGATGGCTGCTGGTGGCCATGTTTTTTGGCCGAATGACCCCAAAAGAACTCGTTCCCATCTACATGTCATTATTAACATCCATGACAAATTTTATGAAGATCCGACCAAAGCTACAACCTGTAGCCTACTCCAAATGATTTAGTCGTGCAAAGAGTAAAATCCAAGATGGTTGCTGGCGGCCATGTTTTTTTGCCGAACGACCCCAAAATGACTCGTTCCGATCTACATGTCAATATTAACATCCATGACAAATTTCATGATTATCAGACGAATAGTATGACATGTAGCCCGCCCACGTCAATGGATTTAATTTTGAAATCCAAGATGGGCCACCAGTGGCCATATTTTTTGGTCGAATGACCCCAAAATGACTCGTTCCCATCTACATGTCAATGTCAACAGCCATGCCAAATTTCATGAAGATCCTACCAAAGGTACGACCTGCAGCCCACGGGAAAGGATTTAGTCATGCAAACAGTAAACTCCAAGATGGCTGCTGGCAGCCATGTTTTTTGGCCGAACGACCCCAAAATCACTCGTTCCCGTCTACATGCTAATATTAACATCCATGATAAATTTCATGATGATCAGACTAACAGTACAACCTGTAGCCCTCGCCAATGGATTTAATTTTGAAATCCAAGATGGCCACCAGCGGCCATGTTTTTTGGCCGAATGACCCCAAAATCACTCGTTCCCATCTACATGTCAATGTCAACATTCATGATAAATTGCATAAAGATCAGACAAAAGGTACGACCTGTAGCCCGCGCCAAAGGATTTAGTCATGCCAAGAGTAAAATCCAAGATGGCTGCTGGTGGCCATGTTTTTTGGCTGAACGACCCCAAAATAACTCGTTCCCATCTACATGTCATTGTTAACATCCATGACAAATTTTATGAAGTTCCGATCAAAGCTACGACCTGTAGCCCACGGGGAAGGATTTAGTCATGCAAAGAGTAAAATCCAAGATGGCTGCTGGCGGCCATTTGTTTTGGCCGAACGACCCCAAAATCACTCGTTCTCATCTACATGTCAATATTAACATCCATGACAAAT
This sequence comes from Siphonodentalium dalli, assembly GCA_032622095.1. NCBI lineage: Eukaryota > Metazoa > Mollusca > Scaphopoda > Gadilida > Siphonodentaliidae > Siphonodentalium > Siphonodentalium dalli. The sequence goes on along the minus strand of CP136066.1, from coordinate 153,765,014 downwards.
TTCATGATGATCAGACTAACAGTACGACCTGTAGCCTGTGCTAATGGATTGAATTTTGAAATCAAAGATGGCCGCTGGCGACAATGTTTTTCGGCCGAATGACCCCAAAATGATTCGTTCCCATCCACATGCCATTGTTAACATCCATGACACATTTTATGATAATCAGACTAAAGGTACGAACTTTAGCCTGTGCTAAAGTATTTAGTCATACAAAGAGTAAAATCCAAGATCGCTGCTGGCGGCCTTTTTTTTTGGCCGAATGACCCCAAAATGATCCGTTCCCATCTACATGTCATTATTAACTTTCATGACAAATTTTATGATGATCAGACTAAAGGTACGACCTGAAGCCTGTGCTAAAGGATTTAGTCATACAAAGAGTAAAATCCAAGATGGCTGCTGGCGGCCATGTTTTTCGGCTGAATAACCCCAAAATTACTCGTTCCCATCTACATGTCATTGTTAACATTTGATGACAAATTTTATGATGATAAGACTAAAGGTACGACCTGAAGCCCGTGCTAAAGGATTTAGTCATACAAAGAGTAAAATCCAAGATGGCTGCTGGCGGCCATGTTTTTTGCCCGAATGACCCCAAAATCACTCGTTCCCATCTACATGTCAATATTAATATCCATGACAAATTTCATGATGATAAGACGAACAGTACGACCTGTGGCCCGTGCTAATGAATTAAATTTTGAAATCAAAGATGGCTGCTGGCGGCCATGTTTTTTGTCGGAATGACCCCAAAATGACTCGTTCCCATCTACATGTCATTGTTAACATTTGATGACAAATTTTATGATGATAAGACTAAAGGTACGACCTGAAGCCCGTGCTAAAGGATTTAGTCATACAAAGAGTAAAATCCAAGATGGCTGCTGGCGGCCATGTTTTTTGCCCGAATGACCCCAAAATCACTCGTTCCCATCTACATGTCAATATTAATATCCATGACAAATTTCATGATGATAAGACGAACAGTACGACCTGTGGCCCGTGCTAATGAATTAAATTTTGAAATCAAAGATGGCTGCTGGCGGCCATGTTTTTTGTCGGAATGACCCCAAAATGACTCGTTCCCATCTACATGCCATTGTTAACATCCATGACAAATTTTATGATTATCAGACTAAGGGTACGAACTGTAGCCCGTGCTAAAGGATTTAGTCATACAAAGAGTAAAATCCAAGATGGCTGCTGGCGGCCATGTTTTTCGGCTGAATAACCCCAAAATTACTCGTTCCCATCTACATGTCATTGTTAACATTTGATGACAAATTTTATGATGATAAGACTAAAGGTACGACCTGAAGCCCGTGCTAAAGGATTTAGTCATACAAAGAGTAAAATCCAAGATGGCTGCTGGCGGCCATGTTTTTTGGCCGAATGACCCCAAAATTACTTGTTCCCATCTACATGTCAATATTAACATCCGTGACAAATTTCATGATGATCAGACAAACAGTACGACCTGTGGCCCATGCTAATGACTTAAATTTTGAAATCAAAGATGGCTGCTGGCGGCCATGTTTTTCGGCCGATTGACCCCAAAATGACTCGTTCCCATCTACATTGCCATTGTTAACATCCATGACAAATTTTATGATGATAATACTAAAGGTACGAACTGTAGCCCGTGCTCAACGATTTAGTCATACAAAGAGTAAAATCCAAGATGCTGCTGGCAGCCATGTTTTTTGGCCGAATGACCCCCAAAATGACTCGTTCCCATCTACATGTCATTATTAACATTCATGACAGATTTTATGATGATCAGACTAGAGGTACGACCTGTAGCCCGTGCTAAAGAATTTAGTCATACAAAGAGTAAAATCCAAGATGGCTGCTGGCGGCCATGTTTTTCGGCCGAATGACCCCAAAATGACTCGTTCCCATATACATGTCATTGTTAACATTCATGACAGATTTTATGATGATCAGACTAAAGGTACGACCTGTAGCCCGTGCTAAAGAATTTAGTCATACAAAGAGTAAAATCCAAGATGGCTGCTGGCGGCCATGTTTTTTGCCCGAATGACCCCAAAATCACTCGTTCCCATCTACATGTCAATATTAATATCCATGACAAATTTCATGATGATAAGACGAACAGTACGACCTGTGGCCCGTGCTAATGAATTAAATTTTGAAATCAAAGATGGCTGCTGGCGGCCATGTTTTTTGTCGGAATGACCCCAAAATGACTCGTTTCCCATCTACATGCCATTGTTAACATCCATGACAAATTTTATGATTATCAGACTAAGGGTACGAACTGTAGCCCGTGCTAAAGGATTTAGTCATACAAAGAGTAAAATCCAAGATGGCTGGCAGCCATGTTTTTTGGCCGAATGACCCCAAAATGACTCGTTCCCATCTACATGTCATTATTAACATTCATGACAAATTTTATGACGATCAGACTAAAGGTACGACCTGAAGCCCGTGCTAAAGGATTTAGTCATACAAAGAGTAAAATCCAAGATGGCTGCTGGCGGCCATGTTTTTTGGCCGAATGACCCCAAAATGACTCGTTCCCATCTACATGTCATTGTTAACATTCATGACAAATTTCATGACAATAAGACGAACAGTACGGCCTGTAGCCCGTGCTAATGGATTGAATTTTGAAATCCAAGATGGCTTTTGTCGAGTGTGATAGCATCCAAAATGAAAGTGTCAATGACACTGTAGCTCAACTTGGAAAGGGAATAATTTCATGTGTTAAAGTCAATGGAGTGATTAGGAATGTGGAAAGTTTAAAGGCCTAGTTATGCAAAGAGTAAAATCTAAGATGGCCGCTGGCAGCCATGTTTTTTTGCCAAATGACCCCAAAAAGACTCGTTCCCATTTACATGTCATTATTAACATCCAGTACAAATTTCATGATGATCTGACAAATGATACGATCTGTAGCCTGTGTCAAAGGATTTAGTCATGCAAAGAGTAAAATCCAAGATGGCTGCTGGCAGCCATGTTTTTTGTCCAAATGACTCCAAAATGAATAATTCCCATCTACATGTCATTGTTAACATCCGTGACAAATTTCATGAAGATCTGACCAAAGCTACAACCTGTAGGCCGCGCCAAAGGATTTAGTCATGCAAAGAGTTAAATCCAAGATGGCTTCTGGGGGCCATTTTTTTTGGCCGAATGACCCCAAAATGACTCGCTCCCATCTACATGTCAATATTAACATCCATGACAAATTTCATGATGATCAGACGAGCAGTATGACCTGTAGCCCGCGCCAATGGATTGAATTTTGAAATCCAAAATGGCGGCTGATGGCCATGTTTTTTGCCGAATAACCCCAAAATAACTCGTTCCCATCTACATGACAACCCAAGTTTACGGCCAAGATTTTTTCCCGAATGAACCCAAAATGACTCGTTCCCATCTACATGTCAATGTCAACAGCTATGACAAATTTCATAATGATCTGACCAAAGGTACGACCTGTAGCCCGTGCTAAAGGAAATTGTTGACGCATCACGCACACACGCACGACGGACGACAAAGCCATGGCAATAGCTCAAACATTACAAAGTGAAGTTGAGCTAAAAAAGGAAGTTTCAAATATCTACGATCAAAACTGTAAAGGAGTTGATTACACCATGAAGGTACCCTCATACAGAAAAACAGAAAATTATATAAAAAAAATATTAATATCCATGACAAATTTCATGATGATCAGACAAACAGTACGACCTCTAGCCAGTGCTAATGGATTGAATATTGAAATCCAAGATGGCCACTGGCGGCCATGTTTTTTCCCCAAAGGTACGACCTGTAGGCCGTGCCAAAGAATTTAGTCCTGCAAAGAGTAAATCTAAGATGGCTGACGGCGGCCATGTTTTTGGGCCGAATGACTCGAAAATGACTCGTTCCCATCTACATTCCAATTTCAACAGCCATGACAAATTCATGGTGATCAGACTAAAGGTACGACATGTAGCCTGTGCTAAAGGATTTAGTCATACAAAGAGTAAAATCCAAAATGGCTGCTGGCGGCCATGTTTTTTTGCCGAATGACCCCAAAATTACTCGTTCCCATTTACATGTCAATGTTAACATTCATGACAAATTTCATGATGATCAGACTAAAGGTACGACCTGTAGCCCGTGCTAATGGATTGAATTTTGACCCAAATATGACTTGTTCCCATCTACATTTCATTATTAACATTCATGACAAATTTTATGATGATCAGACTAAAGGTACGACATGTAGCCCGTGCTAAAGAATTTAGTCATACAAAGAGTAAAATCCAAGATGGCTGCTGGCGGCCATGTTTTAAGCCGAATGACCCCAAAATGAGTCGTTCCCATCTACATGTCATCGTTAACATCCATGACAAATTTTATGATGATCAGACTAAAGGTACGACCTGTAGCCCATGCTAAAGAATTTAGTCATACAAAGAGTAAAATCCAAGATGGCTGCTGGCGAACATGTTTTTTGGCCGAATGACCCCAAAATGACTCGTTCCCATCTAAATGTGATTATTAACATTTGATGACAAATTTTATGATGATCAGACTAAAAGTAGGACCTGTAGCCCGTGCTAAAGGATTTAGTCATACAAAGTGTAAAATCCAAGACGGCTGCTGGCGGCCATGTTTTTGGGCCGAATGACCCCAAAATGACTCGTTCCCATCTACATGTCAATATTAACATCCATGACAAATTCCATGATGATCAGACAAACAGTGCGACCTGTGGCCCGTGCTAATGGATTGAATTTTGAAAACAAAGATGGCCACTGGCGGCCATGTTTTTTGTCCGAATGACCCCAAAATGACTCGTTTCCCATCTACATTCCAATTTCAACAGCCATGACAAATTTCATGATTATCCGACTAAAGGTGGCCATCTTTGTAGCCCGTGCTAAAGGATTTAGTCACACAAAGAGTAAAATCCAAGATGGCTGCTGGCGACCATGTTTTTTGCCCGAATAACCCAAAAATGACTTGTTCCCATCTACATGTCATTGTTAACATCCATGACAAATTTTATGATGATCTGACTAAAGGTACGACCTGTAGCCCATGCTAAAGAATTTAGTAATACAAAGAGTAAAATCCAAGATGGCTGCTGGCGGCCATGTTTTTGGGCCAAATGACCCAAAAAGTACTCGTTCCCATCTACATGTCAATATTAACATCCATGACAAATTTCATGATGATCAGACGAACAGTACTGACTGTGGCCCGTGCTAATGGATTAAATTTTTAAATCAAAGATGGCTGCTGGCGGCCATGTTTTTGGGCCGAATGACCCCAAAATGACTCGTTCCCATCTACATGTCAATATTAACATCCATGACAAATTTCATGATGATCAGACGAACAGTGCGACCTGTGGCCCGTGCTAATGGATTGAATTTTGAAAACAAAGATGGCCACTGGCGGCCATGTTTTTTGTCTGAATGACCCCAAAATAACTTGTTCCCATCTACATTCCAATTTCAACAGCCATGACAAATTTCATGATTATCAGACTAAAGGTACGACCTGTAGCCCGTGCTAAAGGATTTAGTCATACAAAGAGTAAAATCCAAGATGGCTGCTGACGGCCATGTTTTTTGCCGGAATAACCCAAAATTGACTCGTTCCCATCTACATGTCATTGTTAACATCCATAACAAATTTTATGATGATCTGACTAAAGGTATGACCTGTAGCCCGTGCTAAAGGATTTAGTCATGCAAATAGTAAAATCGAAGATGGCTGCTGGCAGCCATGTTTTTTGGCCGAATGACCCCAAAATTACTCGTTCCTATCTACATGTCAATATTAACATGCATGACAAATTTCATGATGATCAGACGAACAGTACGGCCTGTAGCCCGTGCTAATGGATTGAATTTTGAAATCTAAGATGGTCGCTGGCGGCCATGTTTTTTTTCCGAATGACCCAAAAATGAATCATTCCGGTACAAATGTTGATGTCAACAGCTATGACAAATTTCATAATGATCCGATCAAAGGTACGACCTGTAGCCTCTATTGTTGACGCATTACGCACACACGGACGACGGACGACAAAGCCATGGCAATAGCTCAAACTTTACAAAGTAAAGTTGAGCTAAAAACTCATGTGATAACATTCACCACATTCACATGCCTATATGATTCTCTCAATTTATTATGGGGACATAAGCAAGCCTGCAAATAGTGTGTCTGTCATATGCAGAATGAGGTCCCTAGAGGGTGAATTTAGTGACACTACCCCACACAGCCGGCTATCGTCACCAAATTCACCCTCTGGGAACCTCATTCTGCTTAGGCCTCAACTGCTATTTTATCTTCTGCAAATTAGAGGATAAAGTAACTAAAAACAATGTTAATTTGAGACTATAGATACTTCCCAGAAGATGACGCCTAAGTAGAATGAGGTCGCCAGATGATGAATTTGGCGAATCCAGCTGCTGAGCGAGATAGCATCACTAAATTCACCCTCTGGGGACCTCATTCTGTAAATGAACTAGATCAATTTTGTTCTTGTATTTATTATTGCTAACTCTCCAATAACAGAATTGTGTGTGTTGAACCCTCTGTTATGTAAACATTACTGTTACAGTGCCATTTGATTTGTCAACAAACATCGCAAATAAAAATGCAACTCAAATGTATTGTTTGAAAATCTTACATGCTGAAAAATGTTCAACGCTCTGACATTTTCTGATATATATTGAACTTCGATAAACTGTGGAGGAAATGGCTTGTGCTTAACAGTAGTGTTTACATACCAACTGTTTCAACATCTCATTATCTAAAATTTATTGATATAAATGATCATAAAAACAAAGTCAATCTACTTTTAAATGTTTTTCTTGGTGATGCTGCTTTTACAAACTACTTTAATTTTTCACATGCAACAATGTGAATGTCTTACACAAGGTTTAATTGTTAAAATGCTCAGCAATGAATTACCGATGAAATTTTAGTCAAATCAGTGGAATATAGAAGTTTTCACTTTCACACTATCTCGCATGAGTGACAGATTAACTTACATGTACAAAAGCTTGGACGGAATATTTTTTGACAATTCCGGACAGTTGGCAAAGTCAATTTTCAGTGGTAATACCTTTCATGTTGCCATTAATTTTTATTTCTAGGCTCCTCAGAAACATAAATACACAAACAAAATGAACTTGGGTGCAAGTCCAAAGCATTTCAAAAAACATATTCGGGTCATTGACAGCGATGTGACTGCAAACCTGTTAGCATGTTTACAACTTCTAGCCTGTGTTTCCAGTTTACTTTCTTGTAAAATTTCATGTACAAGACAAAGTGAAAGAGCCAGTTGTGATGTTGTTAATTTCATTTATGACATCATCGTTTTTCAATGTCTTAAAAATTGGGGTGAGTCCAATGAGGATAAGACCCTTGAAAAAAATATTTTTCAAAAAGTTTTGAAACATTTCAGTAGGTGTAACATATCGAAAAACCTCATAATAATAGATTGTCAATATATATGTAATGTAAATGGATTTGATAATTCCTACAAAGATTACATGGGCTATAGTTATATATCAAACCAAGCATTGAATCATTCAGATGAAAGAATATTTTGATGTGCAGGGCCTCGAGTTCTCAACTTATAATTTTGAAGAAATGAATAGGCCGTACAATATATATATAGATCTCACCTTTCCAAGGTATTTTAATTTAACAAATTGATCTTGTTTAGGATCTTCATAGAGTTCCAATATAATATCAGCAGCAAATGGAGGCCAGTCATCGCCATCGATCTCGAGGGCACGTATCATAGCACTGAGTGTGGAGTCATGAGTGGAGAGCAGATGCATCTTCTTAGTACTGGAAGAACCAATCAAGGTTTAATTGTTAAGCAGGGGATGGTTGATTTCGGCACAACCCAATTCTGTAATAGGCACCATATTTTTATAATCAAACACACCCAAGTTATGGATATGTGACATTCGGCACAATTCTGTTCCAGCAGTTCCACCTTGGGAGGTGGTGTGAAAACAGTGACATGATATCATTAAACTAAATCAAAGATGGCTGCGTCCATTAAATTGATGTTCCAATACCAGATTGTGGAGACTTTTTCGATGAAATATAGAGGATATCTTAGAATTTCATTTTGCTTTTATGATATGACTTGATTGGAGCTTATTTTTGTGCCAAAAATACGTTGACAAGGCAGAAGTTGGTTAAGAACCAACCCCATTCGTAAATTTTCAAAAAAATCTCAATTTCAAACTATCAATTTGAAGGAACAAAAATCATTATCCCTTATAACCTATAGAACTATAACAACAACTCTTTACCCTCACAATATGAGATATATTTTCCAACTATGTAAAAAAAAGTGGTTTTAAATAATAGGTAGGTCGATAGAGAGTTTGACAGGATATATTTGCCATTTCATTTTTTAAGGAATAATCACCATGAACTACATAATGTCTGAAAAGATGAATCAGTAGTTAGCTTGATCTTATAAGCCAGTGCATTCTCTTATATATGCGAGGCTCCCCATGGGTTCAATCAAATCAATGGAAGGTGTTATTAGTTACTAACTAACAACACTTGGAATTAAGAAATACCTGAATCCCAATATACGGTGCAAGTCATATGATAAGTGTTTTTGACCTCATTTAACATCTTGCAATCAACTAGTTGATTAATTAAATTATAAGGATGGTTTTATGTATAATAAACTGAATTCATCATAAAAATAATTAATGTAATGAGTTTAATCCAAATTATGTAAAGGAATGTATCTAAAAATAGATGGATGAAATAAGTTGAGGTTGTGGAATAAACTTACCATTTACCAGCGATATGATCATCAAAATTAGAAAAGATGAAGTCAAATAGTGGACCAACTGACATTCTTAATGCTGCATTCTCAGTAATTCTGTAAATAAGATAGAAAAATAAACAAATGCACCGCAGAGAGTACCCCCGTAATTTAAAAGATTACCTGGCCTGTGATGACTGAACAAAACCTGCAGCATGTAGATACCCACTCTAGGGACCTCATCTTCGAAAATTTAAAGTGTCAAGACACTGTAGCTCAACTTGAGGAGGGTCCTGAAAGATTTAGTCATACAAAGAGTAAAATTCAAGATGGCTGCCAGTGGCCATGTTTCTCATCGGAAATCATTCAAATTTAATAGCCCCCTCTAGAGTTGATGCTAAACATGCCTGTAAATTTTGAAACATTTCACCAATAACTCTAATGGATTAAATTGATTAAAATGTGAAATCCAAAATGGCCACTGGAGGATAATTGGTTTAAATGAAAATTGGAAAAATTTGATAGCTCCCATCCAGAAGCCACATCGAAAATGCATATGAAGTTTGATGACGATCGGATGAGGGCTGTGCCCTGTGACCTGTAGGGTCTGCCGAAGGTTTAGTCATGATATGTACAACTTCATATTTTCTGTTTAAATTGGGCTTTAATGAATAGCGGATGTACATACTTGGAAATCGATCCCGAAAGCATGGTTGAATTGAAAACAAAAATCACAGGAAAAAAAAGTTAAATGTCAAATCAATGACATAAATGTTGTCATGTAATTACATTATTGCAACTTCTGTTATTGCTATCCAAGCAAGCTCTGCCAGCAACATCTAACATTGCTTCAAACTTTCAAACACACACTTTTGAACACACTCAATCTTTATTGCTTCGAGGCAATAACAAATGACTGCGATAGCACTGAAGCAGATCCATACCCAAGATATACAGTAATGCTCTAAGTATCGACTTCTTAACCACAGCAGAATAAAGTTACCCATAATTCTGCTGTGGTTAAGAAGTCGATTACTTAGAGAATTACTGTAGAAGCAAAGAGGTTAAAGCCATTTGGTTTACTAGTCAGTTATGGATCACTTTTTTTTCTAGAGGCTAGAGTACGGTAATTAATAATATTAAATGGTGCTTGTATAGCACCTATCCCGGGGAGGGCCCTAAGCGCTTCACATTATTACCCAAGCTGTTGAGTAATGCCGAGTCTTCTGCATGCTGCCATCTTACAGGCGCTTCACAAGAGCGGCTTACACTTACCCAACAACCAGGTCCCTATTTCTCATCTAGGTACAACGAAGCAAGCACAGTACAAGTGACCTTGCCCAAGGGTCACAAACTGGCATGAGATTTGAAACAGCGTGTAGCTCTATATAGCACACACACCGCTTAATCCGGCCAAGCCACTGTTGTCCACGATAGTCCACCGGCGGGGCGCAAACTCACGCCGGTGCGTTAACACCATTACAAGTCTGTCACCCTAACAACTGGGCTACCACTTCCACTATTATGTTGGAATAAAATTAAATTTTATCACCTCGTACTGTTAATTAATCTGATTATCAGAAGTAAGCATAAATAAAAAAATGCTTGTTCAATCCAGACCCACAACTTCAAAGATAGTGTATCTCTTCCCTGCAACATTTACAGCAACATAATTATTATAAAACCTGATATCAAGACAAAAAGCGTTTTTATGAATGAAATGCAGATCAACTGAAGATTGTGTATATTATTTGTCTATAAACCGAGCCGTGAATTCTGTTAGTTAAAATGAAATTTGGTTTGATTGAGGGTGCTAACAAGATAGAGTTCTCTCTGTGTGTATGCTCCGAACCTTTCAGCATGGTCGCCTGAAGTTTGTGTTCTAAAAATAGCACATAAATCAAATCTGTCCCGAATGGTTGTATGTATTATACCAGAAAAAAATCAACATAAAATCAATAATATTTGATAGAAGCATGTCTGGACAGGTGTCTTAAATTCTTATCATTTATTTTATACCCTGAAATCTATATAAACTTATTAGGAAGAGATATACTATCTTTAACTTCAAGTAAAGTGTGCAGCAATCCTGAATTTAGAGTGTCTGTCATTAGCAGAATGAGGTTCCCAGAGGGTTAATTTAGTGGCGATATCCTGCAGTGGGCTAGCATCACCAAATTCACACTCTGGGGACCTCATTCTGATTGGGCCTCACCTGCTATGGGAGACCTAGGATCAGATTGAAGTTCCTCAGTTAAATTTGGTGATGTTCACCCATAAGTCACCCCGATTATCCATTTTATGTTCTGCATATTAGAGGATGTAGAAACTCAACAGAAGGGAAAAAGTAACTAAAAACAATTTTAATTAGAGACAATAGATACTTCCCAGAATATGAGGCCTAAGCAGAAGGTGAATTTGGTGATTCTAACCATCTGGGGACCTCATTCTGAGGAAAGTGCAGAAGAGTAGATACCTGTGATAGCCTGCGAACATAATCATAATAGCCTTTGATGCATTCACTTCTATAAAATCCATGTGTTCTTTGAGAAACTCTGGTATTTTCAGTCCATGGGTCTGTAATATAAAATTTTCAATGACATTGCAGCTCAATTTGGAGAGGGGTAATGTCATACATTACAGTCAATTGTGCGATAAAGAATGCGGAAAGTAGGCTGTTGGGCATACCAAAGTATTTAGTCATGCAAAAAGTTAAATCCATTCCTGTCAAATTTAAAAACATTTCTCCAATAAATATGGGCTGTAGGATGTGGCGATTGATTCAAATGTAAACAAGCCTTGAAATAGTGTGCCTGTCATTTGCAGAATGAGGTCCCCAGAGGGTGAATTTAGTAATGCTACCCCGCATAGCAGGCTAGCATCACCAAATTCACCCTTTGGGGACCTCATTCTGCTTACACCTCAGCAGAATGAGGTTCCCAGAGGGTGAATTTGGTGATGCTAGCCTGCTATGTGGGGTAGCATCACTAAATTCACCCTCTGGGAACCTCATTCTGCAAATGACAGACACCCTATTTCAAGGCTTGAATGTAAAATTCAAGATGGCTACTAGATTTGAAAAAATTTAAGGCTCCCATCTGGTGGTCACCCCCAACATGCCCACACACCTCCACACAAACTTACGGTTGCCCAACATGCCAAGTACCTAGTTTGTGTCTAGGTACTATGAAGCCGTCACAGTATGTGTGACCTTTCTCAAGGCAAAGTCAAGGGTCACAACTTTGTGCAGGATTTGAAAAGTGTACGACTCTGCAGTCACACACTGCTTAATCCGACCAAGCCACTGTTCAGGGAAACTCAATAGCCTACCGTTGGTTGCAAACTCACAATGGTGCTGAAAAACTTACAAGTCGAACAAGCTGACCACTCGGCTATCGACATACATCTCGTGAGGGAGACTCGGCCAAGTCCAAAACATATCAACCAGACGAGACTTAATTGAATCTGGGTGTCTTGTTACCAGTTTCAGCAAATCTGGGCGACTTTTTACCAATTTTGATAACTTGAGTTTTACCCAAAACCATGGGATAACAACCAATTCAGCCTATCCACATCCATTGCCTTAAGCCTGCTAACTATATATTTTTATGTGCATCAATTGGTACAAGCAAATTTTAAATTGAGAGAAATATAGTATGACTCCTGAGCTTATACCAAACCACAGGGAATTTCCAAACCTGGAAATCTCGCGTATTGTGCACGCAACATTTAACTGGCGTAATAAATTTTTCGCCCGGGAAGATTTTATGAACCTAATTATTCAAGTCTATTACACTCGATATTTGAATAGGCATCACAGTCCTTTTACTGAGCAAGAAAGGGAATCTCCCAGAGAAAGTGATAATAAGTAATCATGTTCACTTAAACAATCAGTTATGTAGCAAATAATGTCAATTGCTACAAAGTCTGCATGTAGAATGAAACCTATTAACAGACAAATATATGAGAAGACTCAGTGGTGTTCTATATGTTCCTATGCAGGGTATACTTTTGCTGTGTTTAAACTATCCTGTTTCCTGTCGAGATACTTCCTTGATATAAGTGATGTATGTGTAGTGTTTGGCTGGTTTCTTAAGTCTTAATGTTTCGGGAGCATTGGCCCACGTTTGATGTTGCCTTGGTTTGATTCTGAAATAGGCCCATAGTGAGCTTTTATTTTTGTTTTGTTATTTATTTAATTAAATATTATTTAATAAATCAAAATTTTTAAAAACTAATGCCAGGGTACCACGAGTCACCATACCAAATTTTTTTGAAATCAGACCAGCAGTCTGGGAGAAAAATATGGACAGACAGATTCTACTCTTTAATATGTATAGATGATGAATAGACTGGAGTCGGGACAAGGCATGCTTCTAAAATCAACCTTATCGAGTCATAGCATGTAATCAAAACCAAACAAGTGTTCCCTTACAAATTTTTAGCATACATATGAACATTATTGAAAATACAATTGGCCACAACAAATGCAAGATTATCATATATTCATGAATCACAGGTAATAAACACCTACAGAGGTAAGACACATTATATTAAGGCGCTCAATCAGGATAGACAACAGATCACACCGACATCGACGAAATCCAGACTTTCAAAATGTGATGCCTTCCTTGTCTGTATGTTACCAATAAGCTAGATCACTGAGTCACTACCATATTGGGATCCATCCAGCCCCGTTCTGCACATTCAGTGCTACAGGTCAAAGTTCTGGAGTAGCTTTCCATATATGGAACTTTTTAATATTCATGAATTCCATATATGGAATCATGAATATTCAAAACTCCATGGGAAGTTGGAACTTTATTTGTTTGGTCTGTACAACTGGATTAGTCTAAACAAAGACCAAATACATGAATTGCCCCTGCAACAGTATTTTGCAGTCATAATTCTTAATAATTCTGATCATTCCAGTGGATTATAATAAAACAATAAACCAATAGGCTCTACATCAACTTACGGATACCCTTAAAGAAAGAGGATTTGTTGTGACAAAATTACCATCATACTCAATTGTCCTACCTCTCTGATATGAAATCTGATTATCTACCTGTTGATAGAGGTACAGTAGTGCCCTAAGTAATCGACTACTTAACCACAGCATTATGGGTAATTTTTCAGGATTTGTCGGAAATATGGCTTGTTGCCAATCATCGGAAAGCTGTCACTGAGAGCTTTCCGATGAATGGCAACAAGCCATATTTCTGACTAAAAATTACCCATAATTCTGCTGTGGTTAAAGAGTTGATTATGTACGGCATTACTGTATTAACATCCCAAACTAGAAAACTGGTATGTGGTGTTGGTTACACAGATGGTTCAAACAAACAATTTCTTAATAAATATATGTAGTATTACTACAAGCCTGCATATAGTGTGTCCGTCATTTGCAGAATGAAGTCCCAGAGGGGGAATGTTGTGATGCTATTCTGCACAGCAGGCTAGCATCACCAAATTCACCCTCAACAGGGTTTCCGCCAGGGAGATTTTAATGAGTCCGTATTGGGGAAACATATAACTCGAAGGGAAGACCATGGTTTGTCCCGTTGGGTGAAAATTTTGTTATTTGTCATGGAAAAGTAGCCATTTACATGCACCTGAGATAATCACAAAGCAATCCAAAGCTAAGTATGTTACGCAAGTCGATCATTTCCGTGGGTGCATTAATTGTGCTGATGGTATCCAGATCATTAATCATGTAATTATGCATGTAAGGTTTATCAGGGTTTATCTACAGGGGATATTTATAGCGGCATAATGTGAATGGTAGCGAAATCTTTCAAACGAAATCGGAATTCGTAGCTTGTTCAATAGTCTACATTTAAGGTTGAAACGATTAATCGACTAGTCGTAGACGACGCTGAAATGTCAGAACGTCGACTCTGAATTTTGCCGTCGACTAGTCGGAATATAGTGTATTAGTTTCATGTATAACGTTTTCAAGATCAATTCCGGCATAAACGGTGTTAACTGCACGTAAGTTATGGTAAGTATAACGTTTGGTGGCACCCGGAATTGACAGTGTTACTAGTATAGACACACACGGACCGGTGACCCCGACTATTAATTGAACAAATGAAATTGACAACACAATGTCTCACTCGTCGTTTGAGGTCAAAAACATGATGGCAATGATTGACGCAGCTTTGTCGTTTGTCCGAGACCGCTTTTATATACACTGTGTATATTTCAATTGATCTTGCACCGTCAGGTTATGATGCGACGCTGGGTGAAGGTCGCTTAAGATGACGTCATTGGTGCTGCCGTATATAAATGATACTGACATTAAGAACTGGCTATCATATTCTACAATGTAGCCCATACTATAGGGCGTATTTAGTCGGAACATTAACATTTTATAGTGACACCGCTCGGCACCGGTTTATTGGTGATCACGTGACTAACCGAAATAATCTCGAACGCTGATATTAAATTTAAAACCTGTATAAATGTCGTGTTTCTAATCATTATCCACCACATGTCTAATTATATAATTAGATTCAGTGTGTTGGATAAATATCAAGATGTTTACATTATTATTTCCCAAATAAATTGGTGTGTATGCAGGGAAATGCGCAACGCAATAGACTGTCATTGCATCAGTCATCAGTGTACGCCGTGTACGATGAATTTTCCGTACAATGTTATGTTTGAAAGTTTTGATATCGGGTACCGACTAGTCGACGCAACGCGACTTTTGGGCCTCGACTAGTCGACTCTGAAATTCACTAATCGTTTCAACACTATCTACATTAGTCCAATAACTATAGTGACGACCGCTGCTATAGAACAGAGTTTTAGCCAACGTGTTATAAAATATAATTGAATTTCGGCGGGAAATGTGAACACGTGCATTGTTGTAAAATTGTAAAATCAAAATGAATTGCAGAATATGAACTCCGCAAAGGGACCCATTAATTATATAGTACCATAGCACGGGATCTCGGAGCATCAGTAGTTTCATCCATGGAAATACCGTGCACAAAAATCTCCCAACTCAGCAGTTCGACATTCTTTGATCAAATTATGTAATCGTACCATTGCAAGGGATCTCCGAGTGTGAGTAGTTTCGTCCACGGAAATCCTGTGCACAAAAATATCCGTACTCAGCACTCCGACATTCTTTGATGTCACTGCGACATGTATTACGCTGTGTACATGTATATAACATCGCTATTTCAATGCACACCAACCGTTGTAGTTTTTCAATGCATTTCAATGCACACCAACGTTGTAGTTTTGGTGCTTTTATTTCAAAGGGTTATACCTGTACCAGTAACACACTGTGCACAATTAACCCGTTTTTTCACCAGTATTCTGTTAACCCCCAGAACTCCCGTTGCAGCCGGATTTTTTACGGCATATTGCTATTGAATTTTGGTACATGTATGAATCAAACGGATCATCTGCAAGGGGAATGAGGCCGTCCTACGAACGCTGAGCCGTACTAATGGAAACCCTGCCCTCTGGGGACCTCATTCTGCTTAGGCCTTATCTTCTGGGAAGTATCTAGAGTCTCAAACTAACATTGTTTTTAGTACTTTTTCCATTCTGTTCAGTTTCTATATCCCCTAATTTTCAGAAGATAAAATGCATATTTGAGGTGGCTAATGAGTGAACATCACCAACTTCAGCTGGTTACTTTAATCTGATCCTAGGCCTCCCATAGCAGGTTGAGGCCTATGCAGAATGGGCTCCCCAGAGGGTGAATTTAGTGATGTTAGCCCACTGTGCAGGATAGCATCACTAAATTCACACTCTGGGCAGCTCGGGAGACATCATTATGCATATGACAGACACACAATATCCAGGCTGATCTACTATGAAGGAGTAATAGACCGCCACAAATTAAAATGATTTTACAGTACCTTTCTAGCAATGAGATCATCACGAATAGTAATGAAGTCCGCATATGGCTTATTATCTCCTACATGTGTAGAGTCATCTAAAACAGGACACAAGATATTTACTACATTATTTAGATATTAGGAAAACCTCTGCACTAACAAGAATAATAATAAAAATAGTAACTTATACAGCAGTTATACCCCTATATTATACCCGCTTATTATTAGAAAGTAAAATAAGCTCAGTTTAGAGAGTGAGCAATACTAAATATAAATATTTGTATGGATGGAAGATTTTATTATTTTCTAAATCTGAGGAACTTGATGGATAAAACCCATTTTATCCATTTTCTCATATTGACATATCACTATTCTAAAGATTTCCAACAGTTGGTACTTTAGTAACAACGCTAAACTTGAAGCAAAGATGGAGAATCTTGCCAAGGACAACAAAATTTGATAGTTAAAACCTGAGTTACAAGGTGATATGTTCAGACAGATAAAAAATTCACAAGTTTCCAAGTAAAACAAGGGCCATAACTCTGGTAAAAATTGATAGACGAAACCTGTAGTATGTGGGTATCATTTCCCCCAACCTGTGCTATTAAAACACCAATCTAATAATTAACCCCCGAGTTAAAAGGTGATATATTGCCCGAAACCTCCTATGTGGGCATAATAAATAAGGAGAAGTGACTGCTCTCAGTTTTGAACTTCTAGACTGGGCTCTGCATTGGAATCATGAGGCATTGTTTGGCCAATCAGAGTTCTTCCTGGAGGCAGATCATTTATTACCTAATATCTTCTGCATTTTGGTCCACGCTTCTTTGAGGTCGGGTGATTTACTGTATGGTGCTTGTGGCGTGTACACAAACTTGGAGAGGGCAGGACAAGATCTAGCTCTTGGTAGTAACACATCATCTTGTAGGTGATCAATGAGGCACTTCACCGGACCTACAAGGATAAAGCGGGTGGTTTGAAATGCAGCATATAGGAAGGGTACATAAGCTACATTCGCTCACCAGCACACATGTGCATATAACATCAAATCCCTCATCGTAGCCATTGTCATCATCAATGATATCATCATTATTGTTGTCATCTTTGTCGCTCCCCTCCTCATAATCCTCATCATTGTCATCATCTTTATTAACTCTTCCATAACTGGAGCTCACTGAGGTTTTGCGAAAATCCTGTGCCAATGCATTCTTTTATATATGCGAGTCGCCCATAGGGCGCCTCGCATATATAAGAGAATGTACATGTATTGGCCTACTAATATTTACTTTTACTCTATAAGCCAGAGTTATCATCCGGAAACCAAAGAAAAAAGAAGATAAATTGAAATTTCTAAGTCGAAAAAGTCCATAACTCAAGGAAAACTCAAATTCGAACTCAACCTGTATCTTGATATGACTGATCCACATAAAAACGGTATTTGCAATTAAAAGATCCAAACTTGAGATATCATCCGGAAACCGAAAAAGTGAGAAATTTTCTAAGTAAATAAAAAGTTGAAAAAAGGAAAATAACTCCATTAAAGAACATCGGATCAAACCCAGAATTGCAGAGCACATGTGTTCTTGGTTGAGATACCTACATACCAATTTTCAATCAAATCGGATGATCATTACTGGAGTTATAACTCGGGACGGACGGACGGATGCATGGACACACGGACGGACGGAAGACGGACGGACGGAAGACGGACGGACGGAAGACGGACGGACGGAGCTGATTACAATAGTCCCCCAAAAATAAATTTTACGGGGGACAATAATAGTAGAGCAAAAGGATTGTTATTCATTGTGTGAAATGTTCAGATACAAAGTTTAACACATGACCTATTGGTTATCTGATCATTTCCTAAGGGAACTACTTGTCAATGAGTATTTACTATATAGTAAAGAAAGACATAATCTGAATATTTATCAAAAATGTGTCTTGGTGGCAAATGAGGTCAAATCCCAACAGAAGAAATTAAAATAAGTTTTTCATGAAAATCATCTCCAAATCTGAAGTGAAGTCACTGTAATTTTCACTCAAATTGCAGCAGATATTCACCAGTATCCACCACGATAAATTGCCATTTTAAAAAATAGCCGATTTTTTTTTTATTTAACCAAACATTTGACCGAAACAATTTCAAGCCGAAAGTCAACAAACCCCTCTCACACTAACACCAGATCTCTCTGAAACCCTTACATTCATTAATCAGTAGTTGTTTCGAACTTATTCGACTATGTAAGTTTGGATAACAATGTACAGGAAGTGACACATCTTACGATGATGATATTACCGCATCCTTTCTTAATCAATTGACAATATTTTTCTGATTTATGGTTTCAATATAAGGCCAACAAGAGATGGACTGTCGTCCGGTGCATACCCCCTCGTGGAATACCGCCTAGTGTGGGCACATCTATAACTTATGATGGCTATACTCAGACATATGGATCCAGAAATCAGCATTTTCATATAAACAAAGATGAATAACTATAGAACAAAAAACCAAAACAAACAATTGAATGTGCCATTAAATGTCATCATAGTGGTGAACATCCATACAAAATTTCATTGAGATCCGAGCATTACTGTTCAAGTTATGAGCTGAACAGACATCGGATGGATCAAACAGCCAACATTTCCAGATAAACAAAGATGAATTACTCTAGAGTGGAAAAGCAGAACAGAACAATGCAACCCCCTATTGAATGTCCTCATAGCAGTGAACATCTATACCAAATTCCATTGAGATCCCAGCACAACTGTTGAAGTTACGACATGAACAGACACCAGACGGACCAAAAAGCCAACATTTCCAGATGAACAAAGATGTTTAACTCTAGAATGGAAAAGCAGAACAAAACAATGGAACCCTCTATTGAATGCCCTCATAGTAGTGAACATCCATACAAATTTTCATTGAGATCCGAGCACTACTGTTCAGGTTATGACATGAACAGACACCAGATGGACCAAAAATCCAAAATTTCAAGATAAACAAAGATGAATAACTCTAGAATGGAAAATCCGAACAAAACGATGGAACCCTCTATTTAATGTCCTCATAGTTGTGAACATCCACACCAAATTTGGTTGAGATCCCAGCACAACTGTTGAAGTTACGACATGAACAGACACCAGACGGACCAAAAAGCCACTATTTCCAGATAAACAAAGATGAATAACTCTAGAATGGAAAATCCAAACAAAACGATGGAACCCTCTATTTAATGTCCTCATAATAGTGAACATCCATACAAATTTCATTGAGATCCGAGCACTACTGTTCAAGTTATGACACGAACAGACATCGGACGGACGTACGGACTCACGGACGCACGGACTGACGGACGGACGGACAGGTGCAAAACAGTATACCCCCCTCTTTGTTTTTTAAAGGGGGTATACCCCCTCGTGGAATACCGCCTAGTGTGGGCACATCTATAACTTATGATGGCTATACTCAGACATATGGATCCAGAAATCAGCATTTTCATATAAACAAAGATGAATAACTATAGAACAAAAAACCAAAACAAACAATTGAATGTGCCATTAAATGTCATCATAGTGGTGAACATCCATACAAAATTTCATTGAGATCCGAGCATTACTGTTCAAGTTATGAGCTGAACAGACATCGGATGGATCAAACAGCCAACATTTCCAGATAAACAAAGATGAATTACTCTAGAGTGGAAAAGCAGAACAGAACAATGGAACCCCCTATTGAATGTCCTCATAGCAGTGAACATCTATACCAAATTCCATTGAGATCCCAGCACAACTGTTGAAGTTACGACATGAACAGACACCAGACGGACCAAAAAGCCAACATTTCCAGATGAACAAAGATGAATAACTCTAGAATGGAAAAGCAGAACAAAACGATGGAACCCTCTTTTTAATGTCCTCATAGTAGTGAACATCCATACCAAATCCCATTGAGATCCCAGTACAACTGTCGAAGTTACGACATGAACAGACACCAGACGAACCAAAAAGCCAACATTTCCAGATGAACAAAGATGTTTAACTCTAGAATGGAAAATCCGAACAAAACAATGGAACCCTCTATTGAATGGCCTCATAGTAGTGAACATCCATACAAAATTTCATTGAGATCCGAGCACTACTGTTCAGGTTATGACATGAACAGACACCAGATGGACCAAAAATCCAAAATTTCAAGATAAACAAAGATGAATAACTCTAGAATGGAAAATCCGAACAAAACGATGGAACCCTCTATTTAATGTCCTCATAGTTGTGAACATCCACACCATATTTGGTTGAGATCCCAGCACAACTGTTGAAGTTACGACATGAACAGTCACCAGACGGACCAAAAAGCCACTATTTCCAGATAAACAAAGATGAATAACTCTAGAATGGAAAATCCAAACAAAACGATGGAACCCTCTATTTAATGTCCTCATAATAGTGAACATCCATACCTAATTTCATTGAGATCCGAGCACTACTGTTCAAGTTATGACACGAACAGACATCGGACGGACGTACGGACTCACGGACGGACGGACGGACGGACAGGTGCAAAACAGTATACCCCCCTTTAAAAAAAAAAAGGGGGTATAATAAAATAAATTGCTAGGTTTACATTCATCTTTTTCAGAAAAGCTCACATAAATGGTAATAGACAGTTCTATATTGAAGCAGTATCTTATATCTTATATAATACAAGGTGATTTAGATTGTCCAATTTTATCAATATAGACTGATTAATTGTCATTAAAATGTAATTTGATAGTTAAGGCATGAGAAAAAAGATATTCAAGTAAAAAACAAATTGAGGAGGGGACTAAAAATAGGGCCGGGAGTGGATGTAAATCAAGCCTTAAATCTATGGCCTTAAACACCAGGTCAAACAAAAGGCAAATCAATGTTAATTTATGTTGATATACAATACCCCAATGTCTCAAAATTGATCACTTATTTTGTTATCGGGCATGCATTTTATTCACTAGCCTTGCATTTTTTTATTTTTTATTCTATTGTTTAGGTTTTCTCAATGATGTAGATTTTGGTTTTTCAATTTGGTCAAAGTTTCTGAAAAATGGTCAAAGAATTTCAGAAATTACCAAAAATTTACCAAATATTTTTCTTTCCAGGGAAAACCAGGATACTTACTACTGTTGGTAACCCTGTGTAAGAAACTTGAAATCTAGATCCAATTAATTTTGGTTACTCTACCTTTTTTATTCAGCTCTCTACGACCAAAAAGTCCAGCAAGAAGACAT
Source organism: Siphonodentalium dalli (assembly GCA_032622095.1). Taxonomy (NCBI): domain Eukaryota; kingdom Metazoa; phylum Mollusca; class Scaphopoda; order Gadilida; family Siphonodentaliidae; genus Siphonodentalium; species Siphonodentalium dalli. Next base: position 153,743,097 of record CP136066.1, on the reverse strand, counting down.
CGCAATGAGTTTGTTGTCCTGTTAGTGTTTGTTGATCGTATGCTGTAAACAGAACATATCAACAATTGATACACAATGGAGATATATTTTGTACACAAATTGGTTTATTTTTTGTGAAATAGAGCAAAATCCAGAAGTTAAATAAAAAAATCCTTTTGGTCCTTGGACAAAGTTCTTGACAATGACATTTTTGGAAAAGGCAGGGATTCTTCTATCCAATTTGTGAAAGGGTCCCAGGCCCTTTTGGGAAAATTTGCGCCATACCAGCTAACAATTGGGAATACATGTATATAGAGAATATATGGGAAGAAACTTTCATTGTGAAAATCAATGTAATCAAATAGTTTAATGTATTTCTTAAATGGTCAATTCATATTTATGCAAATGAGCAAAAAGACTTGAAATCATATAATTATGGGAATTCAGAAAACAATAAACTTTCAGGTCAGAATTTGGGAATAAAACGGACTATTTCCTATTGGGAATAGGGACCTAAAAATATTCCTGAAAGGTCTTCACTATTGTATAAAATGTAGGTAAATCACTACTTTCTGAATGAACGAACTGGATAAATTCCAACATACTGCAAGCGGAGTACAATATCATATATCAATTTAGATAGAACAAGTAACTCAACTTTTTCGTTCCATATATTGGTAGGTTTGTATATTATAAATCACAATATTAGTAATCAAACTCATACTTTTGTGAGTACTTAGTATAAACATAGATATATCATGTCTATAATAAACATGGAATGACACATTGGTGTGATCAAGTTATAACATGTACAGCAGGGATTATCTTTGTTAGTGAAAGAGGCAAAATATAGGCCCCTTTCCCAATGCCAAAACTAGAAAAAATTTCCCAATTTCTACTCTACAATTTCACATAAATGATAAATTAGATTGCCTGATTCTAGAATGCGGATCCCAAAGATTTACATCAAATTTTGTAAGTTTGCATGTGATTAGATAATCAACTACCAGTATACAGTACTATTCAACATATTAGTTTATATTATTTATTTACAGCTGGAGAAAGGCCAATGCAAATTCGCCGATTGAAAGTTTCAAGACTTGAAATAGTGTGTCTGTCATTTGCAGAATGAGGTCCCCAGAGGGTGGATTTAGTGACGTTATGCCGCTCGGTGGGCTATCATCACCAAATTCACCCTCTGGGAAGCTCAATCTGCTAAGGCCTCAACTGCTATGGGAGACCTAGGATCAGACTGAAGTTCCCCAGTTGAAGTTGGTGATGTTCACCCATTAGTAACCTCAATTATGTATTTTATCTTCTGCAAATTAGGGAATACAGAAACTGAACAGATGGGAAAAAGTAACTAAAAACTTTTTAATTTGTTAATTTGAGACTATAGATACTTCCCAGAAGATGAGGCTTATAAGCAAAATGAAGTCCCCAGAGGGTGAATTTAGTGATCTAGCCTGCTGTGCAGGGTATCACTAAATTCACCCTCTGGGGACATCATTCTGCAAATGACAGGCACACTATTTCAAGGCTTGGAAAGTTCCCAATTGGATCATTATTGATGGGGCCTGGGATTATTTCCCAATAAGGGTAGGATAATCTCTGTATAAATGTATATCAACTCATATGCAGCTAATTTATCAACCCCTTTAACAAGTTTGTAGGGCATTAATGACAGCGGTTGTACTGCCGTTCAACCACGGTCAAGTGGTTAACATACAGCATCCACAGGTAATCTTATTAATTTTTCACATGACTGCCTTACACACAGTCCAGTTATTCGTGAATGCCATGCACCACGTTAACTATACACAAAACAATATTTCAATATTATCATGAAATCAACTCACTATATATCCTCATGGCTGAACTCTGGCTCAATAAATTTCATCTTATCAACATATTGTCGCCTGAGCTCCTCACCAAAGTTATAAAGCTGCTGCTCTCCTGTGCTAGTTAGTTGTCCGGAAGCTATTCCACCCTACATCAAAGAAAGAAAAACATCTAAACACCTCCAAAATGTATGTTCCCCTCTCATACAGTAATGCCCTAAATAATCGACTCCTTAACCACAGCAGAATTATTGGTAATTTTTCAAGCCATATTGCCGACTAAATCCTGAAAAATTACCCATAATTCTGCTGTGGTTAAGGAGTCGATTATTTAGGGCATTACTGTAAATTGCCTCTAAACTTTCCAAGATGCAACAACAGATTTGATATAATGGCAATGAATGATAAAGTCAGTGTGGGCTTATGATCTTTATACAAGAAAGCATTCATGAAAACAAAAACAAGTTCATGGCAAACCAAGAATGTCATCGTCTTTCTATTATTGTCCATTCTGCGAGATAGATTTGTGTCACCCCGAATAATAGGAAAATGTTCATTAGTTTTTTTTTTTTTTTTTTTATAATTTATTTTTATTTTCATAGTCTGTCTCAATTACATATTAAAGTTGTACATAATAAATATACATTAAACATGAAAAAATAAATTCTTATAACAATATATCTATTATCACATGCACACTTGAATAATCTCTGTTTTTGAAACTTATACTTTTTCTTGTTCTGTCTTATTAAATTATCTATAGCATTTTTTCTTGCTAATGTGTCATTTTGACAGTTATTCTTTTTTTAATTCAATTTTTGTGATACTGCAAAAATGTCCATTAGTTGATAGGCTACCTCAGCAGCTCTTTTAGATATCAAAGGCCTCAGTATGCAGTACTTGGTCAGGTAATCTTGGTATATCATAATCCATTTGAAGGAACCAGAAAGCATCGACTGCATGTCCACTAAATCCACCTGGCCTCCAGAAGTGAAGTCCTTTGAATGAATCGGTTTAACAACACATTTTGCCATTTCACGTTTTCGCTTCTGCTGGCAGACAACACAAATTGACTTGGAACAGCTCTCTACAATCAGAGGAGATGTTGGCATACATATGAAGCGCTTTCTGCATCTTATCGCGTCCACCGTGGCCTGTTGATGTGAGCCTGCTGGATGATATCATCTGATTTTCTTTTCTGAATCAATCACGGAAGATTGAACAATTAGGAGTTTATCACTTCTTTTTCAACATTTTACAAAAAGCTTCGGCAATAATGTTTGTTTTAGACCAGAAATGGGACATTGCACTGGGCAAACCATAGTTTTCTGCTAAATTTGTAATCTCCGGAACACAAACATGCAAACATATACAAGAAAAATCTGAACAGGTCTACAGGCGGCACATTCAAAGACAAGCACCCGGTTGTTCCAGTGTGAAATTTTTATGGCTGCAACGTCTGAGAAGACTGGAACTACAACTGTCAATACTTGTCAAAATCACTTAAGACAAGCAGAAACTGTTCTAAACAGGGACATAACTGGAGGTTCTCCAGACCACAGTCCTATGTTCACAAAATTCCTTTTACACATCCCTCTTAGGTTGGAATTTTACAACTGGTACTTCAAGCTCTCCGACTTTTGGAAAATTCAAACCTGACATCCCCAATAAAGTTAAAATTTGTGGCCAACCTGACATCCCCCATTAAGTTAAAAAATTCGGCCAAAATATTTCGGTCCAACAGTTAACCGCAATTAACATATGTTATATCAGACATGATAACAACTGCTTAAAATTGTGATCAATGTAGGGGGTCAAAACTCACCCCCTCCCCTTTGCACTCCCCCCCCCCCATTTCCCCTAACATTGCCATCACCTACCCCCTCCCCCAAAAAAAGAATTTATATTAAAAAAACTGAAAAATTTGTATATTTAATTAGTTATAATTTATTTGATCTACAGTAATGCTCTAAGTAATCGACTTCTTAACCACAGCAAAATTATGGGTAACTTTTCAGGATTTAGTCGGAAATATGGATTGTTGCCATTCATCGAAAAGCTCTTGGGGAGAGCTTTCTGATGAATGGCAACAAGCCATATTTCCGACTAAATCCTGAAAAGTTACCAATAATTCTGCTGTGGTTAAGAAGTCGATTACTTAGAGCATTACTGTAGCTCGGGTGAGCTGGTAGACCACTTGTGGGCCTGTAGTGCCTGTGCACCCCATCCTTCAGCTAGTGCTGGGTCAGTTTTCACACTGGATCATGCTTGTGGTGCTATAGGGGGGCATTAGAATGTGTTAACCACTAGCGCTAGTTTTTGTAAAGGAAGTCACATGGTTAACAATTTATAATAATGTGATGTCTGATTATTGGGGATAATTAATCGATGGTTTGCAGAAGAATGTTTCTATAACTTGCACCATTCTGTCTGGATCATCCAGCTTCTCATGTTGCGACACTAAGTCTCAGGAGAATGACATAATGCTGCACAATGGATTGATTACAAGCAGATTGCCAGGATTAAATGGCAAATTGAGCTAAGATGTCCAGCTCGTTAATTATTTGAGGCTGGGAAGTCATTCACCAGCTTCCATCATTAGTGTTAATACAGGTACAGTTATGTGATGAATGCAAGCTAAATCAAGCGACTAATTAATGCAGAACTGCTATTTATTATCTGATAAATCTTGTCTTCATTCTCAGCAAGGAATTGTGAGTTTGTGATTTCTGCTCTTAAAATGTTGAAAAATAATTTCAGTCAATTTGTAAAGTGATTGAGTGAAACAGGCATTTTACAAATTGACTGAAAATTTCAGTCATTTTACAAATTGGCTGATTTTACACATTGAGCTTAACATTTCACTATTTTATTTAAAAGTTACATGGAAAGGAAAATTTTAGTATTTCAATGGAAATTGTCATTAGGCCCCTGCGAAGCTTCGAGATTCGATTCGATTCGTGAATCGGTCGTCCTGATTCAATTCGATTCGACTGTCCGATTCGAGTATTTTCGAATCATTCATGATCAGACATCATATATAGGCAATCAACTCATTCAACTGTCATAACCCGATGAAAACAACCCAATTGTTATGCCCTATAAACAAAGAAATAATCGTGCAGCTCGAGACATCGAGATCAAACGGATCGCTGCGTCGACCAATAATCTATAAATAGAACCAAGGTAGGTAATGTCGTAATGACTATTGAAGTGACGTAATTGGGAATTCCTGAGGCGCGTGTTTACAAAATAATACAAAACCAAAATGGCTGAGTTCCGTTGCCTGTTCAATTTATTAAAAGGCGAGAACAAATATGCGTGTAAGCACTGCACCACGCTTTTGTCTGTTCAACCCACGGGTACAACAACACACCTTAGGCTGCATGTCCAGCAGAAGCACCCCGCTCTGTTCGAGAGAACGACACAGACGGAAAATTCAAAAAAGCCGAAAGTTGAACTTCCAGAAAATTCGCAAGTAGGTGATCATGATTCTGCACCCAAGAAACAGTCCACGATGGGCCAACATTTCGTCCCCAAACGCATAATTATGCCAGACACAATTTTTTTTTTTGATGCAGCCCTTCTAACATTTGTTGTCGTTGATGGGAGACCTTTTGAGTCTGTATCGTAATGTTGTTGATTTTTTGATCGAAAAGTATGACTATTTTGCACGATGGTTAAAGGAATAGGGTGCTGAAAAAACAATAATATTTTCTTTCAATATACCGATAATATATATATATAATGTCCATTGGGCGCATATAATCTAATATTCGGCCGCCATTCGTTATTTTTATAACGATTATAAAAAATTCCGAAGTTAGCCGAAGATTTTGTTGTAGACGAAGTCACGTGATCATCGGCCCGATCACGTGATTGTCACATGTAAACAGAAGCATAGCACGTGATCGATCACGTGGTAACCCATCAACAACGCATAGATACGCTACGGCAGTATTTTAAGTTTGCATGTAGTCGATCGCGGCCTTTGAAGATTGTCGCGTTATCACACTACGAATGCAAAACTTTGCCGAAAACATCACCGTTCTCGTAATTAAATGTCTTTATCGTGCTATTATTATGATATGTATCGCGATGTGTTGTTACTATAAAGCCCTGCCCGTATATTATTCAGTTTTGCGCGCATTTATCTATATAAACACGTGCTCGTGTTTATATATTTGTTTTCGTTACCGGAATAGTCCAAGTTATATTATATATTGCACAGTTATTAGGCAATTATCATCTCGTAAACATTCCAATTTCCAGATGACCTTTGTCTTGTGTCAATAAAGAGCGTTTCGTTTTAATTTATCGTAACGCGGTAAAACAAAATTTAATCAATTATAATCAAGTCATTCATTACCAATATGATATGATAAGTTCATTTTTCTTGGTTATGAATCATGTATATATTAGGGCAATATGGTGTTTATATATATTTCGGAATATTGCTTCCCCTACCCCCAAACTATCTTGCCAACTGTCACTGATGAAATCACTGCGTTTATGCGTGGTTATTGGCCTATAAAATTAACACTCTAGCGATGCGGTCTATTGATTATGCAGGGCATAACTCAACCTCTATGTGTCAATTACTCATAACAATAGGATTATAAAATATATAAACGTTCGCCGTGGTTCGTTTAAACATCCAATCATATATAACACTTTTTGAAGGAGGTATAATAATCCGGTTTAGTATGTAAGCACATATACAAGAGTTCTTTATTCGCAAAATATCGTAATAGTGAACGCTCTTTATTGCGTCAAGGTAAAGGGACTGGACTTAGAACAGTTGTCATCGTGATTTTTTTTACTGATTACACCAATACAGGTCAATACATGTACACGAACTTCCGATATGCATGCTTTATATATCCTTCCAAGTCATAGCAATTTCAGCTTTATTAAACTCTTTTTATTTGTACCATATTAGGAAAACTCTTAACATGGAACGCTCTTTATTGAGCCATGGTGAAGGAAATGGGGAATCGACTTAGAATAGTTGTTATCGTGAATTATTCAACGTACTCTCCACTTTAACTGCAATTGTATGTATTCCTAACCATGACTGACTTGTCAAATTAAACGCTCTTTATTTGGTATATGTAATCGGTTTCTGATTTTGCGCAACAGGTTTCCCACAGAAATCCCACCAAATGGCACGTAAACGAACATCGTTTGGAAATGAATACAGCATTATACCTAACTGAGAGTCACTAGACCGGCCACAGCCGAAAACACTGCATTTATATGGCATTGTTACGAATGAATGATTGTAAATACGGGACATTCGGGGCATATATACGGAAAATTAAAACAACACCGTGAACACGCGCCCGAATAGAGTTCACATGCCTGCTCGTGTTTTTATAAGCTTTATTTTTGACACGAAAGTGTTACCTACCCCGCTCAATCGGCCTTCTATAGTTTTTTTTGTCAAAACAATAACTTTCCAAACAGCGCTTAAGACAAATCACAATATAACTCACCGCGCGATGACAATTAACCATGTGTACACAATGCTATTGATATGCCCCGCAGTAATTCCATCACGCTCACGCACTGATGTCTATTCCGGATTTTCCATCGTTATATAGGTAGACACAATTAACACAATTAATGCTGCACCAGCGCAGATTGCCATCATGACAGGGTTAATAATAGTGATAACGGGAAATTTTCTCCAAAAATAAAAATTGGCAACACTATTGTCAGGCACCTGAGAGTATTCAGAGACCACCAGCCTATAAGTGGCAACAATATTTGTAAGCACCTGACAGTATTCAGAAACCACCAGCCTATAAATTGGCAACACTATTGTTAGGAACCTGAGAGTATTCAGAGACCACCAGCCTATAAGTGGCAACAATATTTTTAAGCACATGAGAGTATTCAGAAACCACCAGCCTATAAATTGGCAACACTATTGTTAGGCACCTGAGAGTATTCAGAGACCACGAGCCTATAAGTGGCAACAATATTTTTAAGCACATGAGAGTATTCAGAAACCACCAGCCTATAAATTGGCAACACTATTGTTAGGCACCTGAGAGTATTCAGAGACCACCAGCCTATAGGTATGAAGTGGACTTTTATCAGTGAGTGATAAGTTTGGGAGTTTTAATATGTCACTTTAAGTTTTAGCTCACACCTTCACCTTGTCACTGCAGAAATGAATTTGCAGACAAGTTTATACATGCCAGCTGCATTGCAATAAGGTTCTAGGTTTATATCAGGCAGTGGATCTCAAGTTACTTTCTTAAGAGAGCAAAAAAATTAACTTGGGAGGTGCCTTTTGAGGACTGTAGATCAGGTGACTGCAAGTTTTACAAACCATATTTTTTGTTGTGGCCAAAATATCAACATGAGAGAGGGTGAACATACTGCTTAACCCGTTCATGACGAGAGCTGCACTGATGTATCATTAAAGACCTTGTGCCAGTGCAATCTCTTATATATTCAAGCCTCCCATAGGGAGCCTCATATACAAGAGAATGCATTGGCACCCAGGAAGCACCAGACACGAGCTGCTTAACCCTTCTTTTACTAAATACTCATTGATGAGTATCTCCCTAGAAAATGTTCAGAAAATAAGTTCAAACAAACGACCACAGATCATTTGTTGAACTTATTATCAGAACATTTCTGACCAATGAATAGGAATTTTTCTAGTATTTTAAATGTTTGTCTGTCTGTCGTCAACTTATATAAATTTTGTGAACATCTCTCCAGATGAAGAATAAACCATATACTTTTGTAACAGATGGGAGAATCTATTTAGTGAAGAACAGGTTAAATCCCTGTGATCTTACCTTCCAGACTTTGGTATGGTAATACCCCTCTAGTCCTGATTCTGAACATGGCCCGCCATCTAAATTTGTCTTCTGATAATTAAACAGTGTATGACCTGGTGAGATGCCTAATATATCTTGATTGTATGTGACCTAAAATAAAGGAAAAGTAAACAAACAGCGTGCCTGTCATTTGGAGAATGAGGTCCCCAGAGGGTGAATTTAGTGACGCTATCCCGCAACTGCTTTGGGAGACCTAGGATCAGATTGAAGTTCACCAGTTGAAAGTTGGTGATGTTCACAGATTAGTCACCTTGATTATGCATTTTATTTTCTGCAAATTAGGGGATGTAGAAACTGAACAGAGGGGGAAAAGTAACTAAAAATAATGTTCATTTGAGACTATATATACTTCCCAGAAGATGAGGGCTAAGTATAATGAGGTCCACAGAGGGTGAATTTGGTGATGCTAGCCTGCTGTGTGCTGCTCAGGGGACCTCATTCTGCAAATGACAGACACACTATTTGCAGCTTGGACACACGGACTTTGATGTGTGGGTTCATGTGGAATAAGATAAATTTTATACCTATCTCCTAAAACAATTAATATTATCAAGAAGTACATTAACAAGACAGTCAATGACTGTGGAGTGCTCAGCTGACTTTAAAAACGGAGAAGACTGGGACTTTGAAGACTACAATGGTCAGTACTTGTCAAATTACTTTAAAACAGGCAGTTATATAACTTATAAACAGGGACATAGCTAGAGGGGTTTCTTTGACAGGCAGGGGGCAGAGGGTGCTCACTTGAAATTTCCAACTGCAAACCCCTGACGTATAGCCAGTCGACTCCCAACAGGACCAAACTTTATATTTAACAACTGGCACTTCAAGGTCTCCAATTGTTGGAAATTTCCAACATGACACCCCTCATAAAGTTAGAAATATTCTAAATGTGGCCATTTGTTGGTCTAATTACAACATATTATCCACTGAATACGCAAGTTGGGGGGTCAAAACCAGAACCCCCCCTCCCATTTTCAACCTCCACAATTAAGTGGTTCTAAACTCAGCTTATAAATCAACACATGAAGTTAACAGTCGCTATATATGGGTTAATTCTCCTATATCTGCCCCTATTTGAACCAAATGTAAAACCCAATCTATGAGATCCATTGATCTAATAATTTCAAAGGGTATATTTTAGAAGCTGAAGTGAATTATTTTTCCTCAAAATTAATTACAAAATTATTAGTAATCAGCATTGCACCACTGATAATTGATCCTTGAAATTATCAGCATAATAAATAAGACATATCATTAGCATAGGCCCAAAATATGAAAGTGTCAATGACACTGTAGCTCAACTTGGAAAGGGAATAATTTAATGCAGTACAGTCAATGGAGCGATTAGGAATGTGGAAAGTTGAATGTCTAATACTAGTTAAAAGACATGAAGAGAAAAGTAAAATCCAAGATGGCTGCTGGTGGCCATGTTTTCGGCCGAATGACCCCAAAATGAGTCGTTCCCATCTACATGTCATCGTTAAAATCCATGACAAATTTTATGACGATCAGACTAAAGGTACGACCTGTAGCCCATGCTAAAGAATTTAGTCATACAAAGAGTAAAATCCAAGTTGGCTGCTTGCGGCCATGTTTTTTGGCCGAATGACCCCAAAATGACTCGTTTCCATCTACATGTCATTATTAACATTCATGACAAATTTTATGATGATCAGACTAAAGGTACAACCTGTAGCTCGTGCTAAAGGATTTAGTCATACAAAGAGTAAAATCCAAGATGGCTGCTGGCGACCATGTTTTTTGGCTGAATGACCCCAAAATGACTCATTCCCATCTACATGTCATTGTTGACATCCATGACAAATTTTATGATGATCAGACTAAAGGTACGACCTGCAGCCCGTGCTAAAGAATTTAGTCATCCAAGATGGCTGCTGACGGCCATGTTATTTGGCTGAATGACCCCAAAATTACTCGTTCCCATCTACATGTCAATATTATCATCCATGACAAATTTCATGATGATCAGACGAACAGTACGACCTGTGGCCCGTGCTAATGGATTAAATTTTGAAATCCAAGATGGCTGCTGGTGGCCATGTTTTTTGTCCAAATGACCCCAAAATAACTCGTTCCCATCTACATTCCAATTTCAACAGCCATGACAAATTTTATGATGATCAGACTAAAGGTACGACCTGTAGCCCGTGCTAAAGGATTTAGTCATACAAAGAGTAAAATCCAAGATGGCTGCTGGCAGCCATGTTTTTTGGCCGAATGACTCCAAAATGACTCGTTCCCATCTACATGTCATTATTAACATTCTTGACAAATTTTATGATGATCAGACAAAAAGTAGGACCTGTAGCCCGTGCTAAAGGATTTAGTCATACAAAGAGTAAAATCCAAGATGGCTGCTGGCGGCCATGTTTTTAGGCCGAATGACCCCAAAATTACTCGTTCCCATCTACATGTCAATATTATCATCCATGACAAATTTCATGATGATCAGACTAACAGTACGACCTGTGGCCCGCGCTAATGGATTAAATTTTGAAATCCAAGATGGCCGCTGGCGGCCATGTTTTTTGTCCGAATGACCCCAAAATGACTCGTTCCCATCTACATTCCAATTTTAACAGCCATGACAAATTTTATGAAGATCGGACTAAAGGTACGACCTGTAGCCCGTGCTAAAGGATTTAGTCATACAAAGAGTAAAATCAAAGATGCCTGCTGGCGGCCATGTTTTTTGACCGAATGACCCCAAAATGACTCGTTCCCATCTACATGTCATTATTAACATTCATGACAAATTTTATGATGATCAGACTAAAGGTACGACCTGTAGCCCGTGCTAAAGGATTTAGTCATACAAAGAGTAAAATCCAAGATGGCTGCTGGCGGCCATGTTTTTGGGCCAAATGACCCCAAAATACTCGTTCCCATCTACATGTCAATATTAACATCCATGACAAATTTCATGATGATCAGACGAACAGTACGACCTGTGGCCCGTGCTAATGGCTTAAATTTTGAAATCCAAGATGGCCACTGGTGGCCATTGTTTTTTGTCCGAATGACCCCAAAATGACTCGTTCCCATCTACATTCCAATTTCAACAGCCATGACAAATTTTATGATGATCAGACTAAAGGTACGACCTGTAGCCCGTGCTAAAGGATTTAGTCATACAAAGAGTAAAATCCAAGATGGCTGCTGGCAGCCATGTTTTTTGGCCGAATGACTCCAAAATGACTCGTTCCCATCTACATGTCATTATTAACATTCTTGACAAATTTTATGATGATCAGACAAAAAGTGGGACCTGTAGCCCGTGCTAAAGGATTTAGTCATACAAAGAGTAAAATCCAAGATGGCTGCTGGCGACCATGTTTTTTGGCCGAATGACCCCAAAATTACTCGTTCCCACCTACATGACATTGTTAATATCCATGACAAATTTTATGATGATCAGACTAAAGGTACGACCTGCAGCCCGTGCTGAAGAATTTGGTCATACAAAGAGTAAAATCCAAGATGGCTGCTGGCGGCCATGTTTTTAGGCCGAATGTCCCCAAAATTACTCGTTCCCATCTACATGTCAATATTATCATCCATGACAAATTTCATGATGATCAGACTAACAGTACGACCTGTGGCCCGCGCTAATGGATTAAATTTTGAAATCCAAGATGGCCGCTGGCGGCCATGTTTTTTGTCCGAATGACCCCAAAATGACTCGTTCCCATCTACATTCCAATTTTAACAGCCATGACAAATTTTATGAAGATTGGACTAAAGGTACGACCTGTAGCCCGTGCTAAAGGATTTAGTCATACAAAGAGTAAAATCAAAGATGCCTGCTGGCGGCCATGTTTTTTGACCGAATGACCCCAAAATGACTCGTTCCCATCTACATGTCATTATTAACATTCATGACAAATTTTATGATGATCAGACTAAAGGTACGACCTGTAGCCCGTGCTAAAGGATTTAGTCATACAAAGAGTAAAATCCAAGATGGCTGCTGGTGGCCATGTTTTTGGGCCAAATGACCCCAAAATACTCGTTCCCATCTACATGTCAATATTAACATCCATGACAAATTTGATGATGATCAGACTAAAGGTACGACCTGTAGCCCGTGCTAAAGAATTTAGTCATACAAAGAGTAAAATCCAAGATGGCTGCTGGCCTCATGTTTTTAGGCCGAATGACCCCAAAATTACTCGTTCCCATCTACATGTCAATATTAACATCCATGACAAATTTCATGATGATCAGACGAACAGTACGACCTGTGGCCCGTGCTAATGGCTTGAATTTTGAAATCCAAGATGGCCACTGGTGGCCATTGTTTTTTGTCCGAATGACCCCAAAATGACTCGTTCCCATCTACATTCCAATTTCAACAGCCATGACAAATTTTATGATGATCGGACTAAAGGTACGACCTGTAGCCCGTGCTAAAGGATTTAGTCATACAAAGAATAAAATCAAAGATGCCTGCTGGCGGCCATGTTTTTTGACCGAAAGACCCCAAAATGACTCGTTCCCATCTACATGTTATTATCAACATTCATGACAAATTTTATGATGATCAGACTAAAGGTACGACCTGTAGCCCGTGCTAAAGGATTTAGTCATACAAAGAGTAAAATCAAAGATGCCTGCTGGCGGCCATGTTTTTTGACCGAATGACCCCAAAATGACTCGTTCCCATCTACATGTCATTATTAACATTCATGACAAATTTTATGATGATCAGACTAAAGGTACGACCTGTAGCCCGTGCTAAAGGATTTAGTCATACAAAGAGTAAAATCCAAGATGGCTGCTGGCGGCCATGTTTTTGGGCCAAATGACCCCAAAATACTCGTTCCCATCTACATGTCAATATTAACATCCATGACAAATTTCATGATGATCAGACGAACAGTACGACCTGTGGCCCGTGCTAATGGCTTGAATTTTGAAATCCAAGATGGCCACTGGTGGCCATTGTTTTTTGTCCGAATGACCCCAAAATGACTCGTTCCCATCTACATTCCAATTTCAACAGCCATGACAAATTTTATGATGATCAGACTAAAGGTACGACCTGTAGCCCGTGCTAAAGGATTTAGTCATACAAAGAGTAAAATCCAAGATGGCTGCTGGCAGCCATGTTTTTTGGCCGAATGACTCCAAAATGACTCGTTCCCATCTACATGTCATTATTAACATTCTTGACAAATTTTATGATGATCAGACAAAAAGTAGGACCTGTAGCCCGTGCTAAAGGATTTAGTCATACAAAGAGTAAAATCCAAGATGGCTGCTGGCGACCATGTTTTTTGGCCGAATGACCCCAAAATTACTCGTTCCCACCTACATGACATTGTTAATATCCATGACAAATTTTATGATGATCAGACTAAAGGTACGACCTGCAGCCCGTGCTGAAGAATTTGGTCATACAAAGAGTAAAATCCAAGATGGCTGCTGGCGGCCATGTTTTTAGGCCGAATGTCCCCAAAATTACTCGTTCCCATCTACATGTCAATATTATCATCCATGACAAATTTCATGATGATCAGACTAACAGTACGACCTGTGGCCCGCGCTAATGGATTAAATTTTGAAATCCAAGATGGCCGCTGGCGGCCACGTTTTTTGTCCGAATGACCCCAAAATGACTCGTTCCCATCTACATTCCAATTTTAACAGCCATGACAAATTTTATGAAGATCGGACTAAAGGTACGACCTGTAGCCCGTGCTAAAGGATTTAGTCATACAAAGAGTAAAATCAAAGATGCCTGCTGGCGGCCATGTTTTTTGACCGAATGACCCCAAAATGACTCGTTCCCATCTACATGTCATTATTAACATTCATGACAAATTTTATGATGATCAGACTAAAGGTACGACCTGTAGCCCGTGCTAAAGGATTTAGTCATACAAAGAGTAAAATCCAAGATGGCTGCTGGCGGCCATGTTTTTGGGCCAAATGACCCCAAAATACTCGTTCCCATCTACATGTCAATATTAACATCCATGACAAATTTCATGATGATCAGACGAACAGTACGACCTGTGGCCCGTGCTAATGGCTTGAATTTTGAAATCCAAGATGGCCACTGGTGGCCATTGTTTTTTGTCCGAATGACCCCAAAATGACTCGTTCCCATCTACATTCCAATTTCAACAGCCATGACAAATTTTATGATGATCAGACTAAAGGTACGACCTGTAGCCCGTGCTAAAGGATTTAGTCATACAAAGAATAAAATCCAAGATGGCTGCTGGCAGCCATGTTTTTTGGCCGAATGACTCCAAAATGACTCGTTCCCATCTACATGTCATTATTAACATTCTTGACAAATTTTATGATGATCAGACAAAAAGTAGGACCTGTAGCCCGTGCTAAAGGATTTAGTCATACAAAGAGTAAAATCCAAGATGGCTGCTGGCGACCATGTTTTTTGGCCGAATGACCCCAAAATTACTCGTTCCCACCTACATGACATTGTTAATATCCATGACAAATTTTATGATGATCAGACTAAAGGTACGACCTGCAGCCCGTGCTGAAGAATTTGGTCATACAAAGAGTAAAATCCAAGATGGCTGCTGGCGGCCATGTTTTTAGGCCGAATGTCCCCAAAATTACTCGTTCCCATCTACATGTCAATATTATCATCCATGACAAATTTCATGATGATCAGACTAACAGTACGACCTGTGGCCCGCGCTAATGGATTAAATTTTGAAATCCAAGATGGCCGCTGGCGGCCATGTTTTTTGTCCGAATGACCCCAAAATGACTCGTTCCCATCTACATTCCAATTTTAACAGCCATGACAAATTTTATGAAGATTGGACTAAAGGTACGACCTGTAGCCCGTGCTAAAGGATTTAGTCATACAAAGAGTAAAATCAAAGATGCCTGCTGGCGGCCATGTTTTTTGACCGAATGACCCCAAAATGACTCGTTCCCATCTACATGTCATTATTAACATTCATGACAAATTTTATGATGATCAGACTAAAGGTACGACCTGTAGCCCGTGCTAAAGGATTTAGTCATACAAAGAGTAAAATCCAAGATGGCTGCTGGCGGCCATGTTTTTGGGCCAAATGACCCCAAAATACTCGTTCCCATCTACATGTCAATATTAACATCCATGACAAATTTGATGATGATCAGACTAAAGGTACGACCTGTAGCCCGTGCTAAAGAATTTAGTCATACAAAGAGTAAAATCCAAGATGGCTGCTGGCCTCATGTTTTTAGGCCGAATGACCCCAAAATTACTCGTTCCCATCTACATGTCAATATTAACATCCATGACAAATTTCATGATGATCAGACGAACAGTACGACCTGTGGCCCGTGCTAATGGCTTGAATTTTGAAATCCAAGATGGCCACTGGTGGCCATTGTTTTTTGTCCGAATGACCCCAAAATGACTCGTTCCCATCTACATTCCAATTTCAACAGCCATGACAAATTTTATGATGATCGGACTAAAGGTACGACCTGTAGCCCGTGCTAAAGGATTTAGTCATACAAAGAGTAAAATCAAAGATGCCTGCTGGCGGCCATGTTTTTTGACCGAATGACCCCAAAATGACTCGTTCCCATCTACATGTCATTATTAACATTCATGACAAATTTTATGATGATCAGACTAAAGGTACGACCTGTAGCCCGTGCTAAAGGATTTAGTCATACAAAGAGTAAAATCCAAGATGGCTGCTGGCGGCCATGTTTTTGGGCCAAATGACCCCAAAATACTCGTTCCCATCTACATGTCAATATTAACATCCATGACAAATTTCATGATGATCAGACGAACAGTACGACCTGTGGCCCGTGCTAATGGCTTGAATTTTGAAATCCAAGATGGCCACTGGTGGCCATTGTTTTTTGTCCGAATGACCCCAAAATGACTCGTTCCCATCTACATTCCAATTTCAACAGCCATGACAAATTTTATGATGATCAGACTAAAGGTACGACCTGTAGCCCGTGCTAAAGGATTTAGTCATACAAAGAGTAAAATCCAAGATGGCTGCTGGCAGCCATGTTTTTTGGCCGAATGACTCCAAAATGACTCGTTCCCATCTACATGTCATTATTAACATTCTTGACAAATTTTATGATGATCAGACAAAAAGTAGGACATGTAGCCCGTGCTAAAGGATTTAGTCATACAAAGAGTAAAATCCAAGATGGCTGCTGGCGACCATGTTTTTTGGCCGAATGACCCCAAAATTACTCGTTCCCACCTACATGACATTGTTAATATCCATGACAAATTTTATGATGATCAGACTAAAGGTACGACCTGCAGCCCGTGCTGAAGAATTTGGTCATACAAAGAGTAAAATCCAAGATGGCTGCTGGCGGCCATGTTTTTAGGCCGAATGTCCCCAAAATTACTCGTTCCCATCTACATGTCAATATTATCATCCATGACAAATTTCATGATGATCAGACTAACAGTACGACCTGTGGCCCGCGCTAATGGATTAAATTTTGAAATCCAAGATGGCCGCTGGCGGCCATGTTTTTTGTCCGAATGACCCCAAAATGACTCGTTCCCATCTACATTCCAATTTTAACAGCCATGACAAATTTTATGAAGATCGGACTAAAGGTACGACCTGTAGCCCGTGCTAAAGGATTTAGTCATACAAAGAGTAAAATCAAAGATGCCTGCTGGCGGCCATGTTTTTTGACCGAATGACCCCAAAATGACTCGTTCCCATCTACATGTCATTATTAACATTCATGACAAATTTTATGATGATCAGACTAAAGGTACGACCTGTAGCCCGTGCTAAAGGATTTAGTCATACAAAGAGTAAAATCCAAGATGGCTGCTGGCGGCCATGTTTTTGGGCCAAATGACCCCAAAATACTCGTTCCCATCTACATGTCAATATTAACATCCATGACAAATTTCATGATGATCAGACGAACAGTACGACCTGTGGCCCGTGCTAATGGCTTGAATTTTGAAATCCAAGATGGCCACTGGTGGCCATTGTTTTTTGTCCGAATGACCCCAAAATGACTCGTTCCCATCTACATTCCAATTTCAACAGCCATGACAAATTTTATGATGATCAGACTAAAGGTACGACCTGTAGCCCGTGCTAAAGGATTTAGTCATACAAAGAGTAAAATCCAAGATGGCTGCTGGCAGCCATGTTTTTTGGCCGAATGACTCCAAAATGACTCGTTCCCATCTACATGTCATTATTAACATTCTTGACAAATTTTATGATGATCAGACAAAAAGTAGGACCTGTAGCCCGTGCTAAAGGATTTAGTCATACAAAGAGTAAAATCCAAGATGGCTGCTGGCGACCATGTTTTTTGGCCGAATGACCCCAAAATTACTCGTTCCCACCTACATGACATTGTTAATATCCATGACAAATTTTATGATGATCAGACTAAAGGTACGACCTGCAGCCCGTGCTGAAGAATTTGGTCATACAAAGAGTAAAATCCAAGATGGCTGCTGGCGGCCATGTTTTTAGGCCGAATGTCCCCAAAATTACTCGTTCCCATCTACATGTCAATATTATCATCCATGACAAATTTCATGATGATCAGACTAACAGTACGACCTGTGGCCCGCGCTAATGGATTAAATTTTGAAATCCAAGATGGCCGCTGGCGGCCATGTTTTTTGTCCGAATGACCCCAAAATGACTCGTTCCCATCTACATTCCAATTTTAACAGCCATGACAAATTTTATGAAGATTGGACTAAAGGTACGACCTGTAGCCCGTGCTAAAGGATTTAGTCATACAAAGAGTAAAATCAAAGATGCCTGCTGGCGGCCATGTTTTTTGACCGAATGACCCCAAAATGACTCGTTCCCATCTACATGTCATTATTAACATTCATGACAAATTTTATGATGATCAGACTAAAGGTACGACCTGTAGCCCGTGCTAAAGGATTTAGTCATACAAAGAGTAAAATCCAAGATGGCTGCTGGCGGCCATGTTTTTGGGCCAAATGACCCCAAAATACTCGTTCCCATCTACATGTCAATATTAACATCCATGACAAATTTGATGATGATCAGACTAAAGGTACGACCTGTAGCCCGTGCTAAAGAATTTAGTCATACAAAGAGTAAAATCCAAGATGGCTGCTGGCCTCATGTTTTTAGGCCGAATGACCCCAAAATTACTCGTTCCCATCTACATGTCAATATTAACATCCATGACAAATTTCATGATGATCAGACGAACAGTACGACCTGTGGCCCGTGCTAATGGCTTGAATTTTGAAATCCAAGATGGCCACTGGTGGCCATTGTTTTTTGTCCGAATGACCCCAAAATGACTCGTTCCCATCTACATTCCAATTTCAACAGCCATGACAAATTTTATGATGATCGGACTAAAGGTACGACCTGTAGCCCGTGCTAAAGGATTTAGTCATACAAAGAATAAAATCAAAGATGCCTGCTGGCGGCCATGTTTTTTGACCGAACGACCCCAAAATGACTCGTTCCCATCTACATGTTATTATCAACATTCATGACAAATTTTATGATGATCAGACTAAAGGTACGACCTGTAGCCCGTGCTAAAGGATTTAGTCATACAAAGAGTAAAATCAAAGATGCCTGCTGGCGGCCATGTTTTTTGACCGAATGACCCCAAAATGACTCGTTCCCATCTACATGTCATTATTAACATTCATGACAAATTTTATGATGATCAGACTAAAGGTACGACCTGTAGCCCGTGCTAAAGGATTTAGTCATACAAAGAGTAAAATCCAAGATGGCTGCTGGCGGCCATGTTTTTGGGCCAAATGACCCCAAAATACTCGTTCCCATCTACATGTCAATATTAACATCCATGACAAATTTCATGATGATCAGACGAACAGTACGACCTGTGGCCCGTGCTAATGGCTTGAATTTTGAAATCCAAGATGGCCACTGGTGGCCATTGTTTTTTGTCCGAATGACCCCAAAATGACTCGTTCCCATCTACATTCCAATTTCAACAGCCATGACAAATTTTATGATGATCAGACTAAAGGTACGACCTGTAGCCCGTGCTAAAGGATTTAGTCATACAAAGAGTAAAATCCAAGATGGCTGCTGGCAGCCATGTTTTTTGGCCGAATGACTCCAAAATGACTCGTTCCCATCTACATGTCATTATTAACATTCTTGACAAATTTTATGATGATCAGACAAAAAGTAGGACCTGTAGCCCGTGCTAAAGGATTTAGTCATACAAAGAGTAAAATCCAAGATGGCTGCTGGCGACCATGTTTTTTGGCCGAATGACCCCAAAATTACTCGTTCCCACCTACATGACATTGTTAATATCCATGACAAATTTTATGATGATCAGACTAAAGGTACGACCTGCAGCCCGTGCTGAAGAATTTGGTCATACAAAGAGTAAAATCCAAGATGGCTGCTGGCGGCCATGTTTTTAGGCCGAATGTCCCCAAAATTACTCGTTCCCATCTACATGTCAATATTATCATCCATGACAAATTTCATGATGATCAGACTAACAGTACGACCTGTGGCCCGCGCTAATGGATTAAATTTTGAAATCCAAGATGGCCGCTGGCGGCCATGTTTTTTGTCCGAATGACCCCAAAATGACTCGTTCCCATCTACATTCCAATTTTAACAGCCATGACAAATTTTATGAAGATTGGACTAAAGGTACGACCTGTAGCCCGTGCTAAAGGATTTAGTCATACAAAGAGTAAAATCAAAGATGCCTGCTGGCGGCCATGTTTTTTGACCGAATGACCCCAAAATGACTCGTTCCCATCTACATGTCATTATTAACATTCATGACAAATTTTATGATGATCAGACTAAAGGTACGACCTGTAGCCCGTGCTAAAGGATTTAGTCATACAAAGAGTAAAATCCAAGATGGCTGCTGGCGGCCATGTTTTTGGGCCAAATGACCCCAAAATACTCGTTCCCATCTACATGTCAATATTAACATCCATGACAAATTTGATGATGATCAGACTAAAGGTACGACCTGTAGCCCGTGCTAAAGAATTTAGTCATACAAAGAGTAAAATCCAAGATGGCTGCTGGCCTCATGTTTTTAGGCCGAATGACCCCAAAATTACTCGTTCCCATCTACATGTCAATATTAACATCCATGACAAATTTCATGATGATCAGACGAACAGTACGACCTGTGGCCCGTGCTAATGGCTTGAATTTTGAAATCCAAGATGGCCACTGGTGGCCATTGTTTTTTGTCCGAATGACCCCAAAATGACTCGTTCCCATCTACATTCCAATTTCAACAGCCATGACAAATTTTATGATGATCGGACTAAAGGTACGACCTGTAGCCCGTGCTAAAGGATTTAGTCATACAAAGAATAAAATCAAAGATGCCTGCTGGCGGCCATGTTTTTTGACCGAACGACCCCAAAATGACTCGTTCCCATCTACATGTTATTATCAACATTCATGACAAATTTTATGATGATCAGACTAAAGGTACGACCTGTAGCCCGTGCTAAAGGATTTAGTCATACAAAGAGTAAAATCCAAGATGGCTGCTGGCGGCCATGTTTTTGGGCCAAATGACCCCAAAATTACTCGTTCCCATCTACATGTCAATATTAACATCCATGACAAATTTGATGATGATCAGACTAAAGGTACGACCTGTAGCCCGTGCTAAAGAATTTAGTCATACAAAGAGTAAAATCCAAGATGGCTGCTGGCGGCCATGTTTTTTGGCCGAATGACCCCAAAATTACTCGTTCCCATCTACATGTCAATATTATCATCCATGACAAATTTCATGATGATCAGACTAACAGTACGACCTGTGGCCCGTGCTAATGGATTAAATTTTGAAATCCAAGATGGCCGCTGGCGGCCATGTTTTTTGTCCGAATGACCCCAAAATGACTCTTTCCCATCTACATTCCAATTTCAACAGCCATGACATACGACCTGTAGCCCGTGCTAAAGGATTTAGTCATACAAAGAGTAAAATCAAAGATGCCTGCTGGCGGCCATGTTTTTTGACCGAATGACCCCAAAATGACTCGTTCCCATCTACATGTCATTATTAACATTCATGACAAATTTTATGATGATCATAAAGTAAAGTTGAGCTAAAAAAAAGACCTGCGTTTCTGGTGACCCGCCCACCCCTATTCCGCACCCCCGACCGTTTTCATTTTATTGATTTTGCAAAATTAGCATCCGATTTTATTTTCCTTGTAAACTGATTCATTTCCCAAAAAATGGAAACATCGCGTGTACTGTTAAACCGGAAATTATACCACACTTCAGTTATGTCACAGCTGAATCAAATAAATTTGTTGATGTTTTATCAGGTTTTATTCAATAAAACAATAAATTACACTACATGTG
The DNA here is from genome assembly GCA_032622095.1 of Siphonodentalium dalli. Taxonomy (NCBI): domain Eukaryota; kingdom Metazoa; phylum Mollusca; class Scaphopoda; order Gadilida; family Siphonodentaliidae; genus Siphonodentalium; species Siphonodentalium dalli. The sequence goes on along the minus strand of CP136066.1, from coordinate 153,721,029 downwards.
TATTCTAATATTATGTACTTAGTTTTATTATTTTTAGTACATTACAAACAAGGAGAAGAAGTCCGGGAGGGGGGGTATTCATATTTATTTTGAGCAAAGTTGAAAATAAAATGAAATGAAAGTGTCAATGACACTGTAGCTCAACTTAGGTAGGGGAATAATTTAATGGTTGACAGTAAATGGAGGAATAGGAAAGGTGCTAATTGAAATGTCTAACATGCGCCAAAGGATTTAGTGATGCAAAGAGTAAAATACAAGATGGCTGCTAGTGGCCATTTTTTTTGGCCAATTGACCCCAAAAGAACTCGTTCCCATCTACGTATAATTGTTAACATCCATGACAAATTTTATGAAGATCTGACCAAAGCTACGACATACAAATTTCATGATGATCAGACGAACAGTACGACCTGTAGACCGCGCCAATGGAATGAATTTTGAAATCCAAGATGGCCACTGGCAGCCATGTTTTTTGGCCGAATGACCCCACAATGATTCGTTCCCATCTACATGTCAATGTCAACATTCATGACAAATTTAATAAATATCAGACCAAAGGTATGACCTGTAGCCCACGCCAAAGGATTTAGTCATGCAAAAAGTAAAATGCTGGTGGCAATGTTTTTTGACCGAATGACCCCAAAACGACTCGTTCCCATCTACATGTCATTGTTATAATTAATGACAAATTTCATGACCATTTGACCAAAGCTACGACCTGTAGCCCGCACCAAAGGATTTAGTCATGCAAAGAGTAAAATCCAAGATGGCTGCTGGCGGCAATGTTTTTTGACCAAATGACCCCAAAACGACTCGATCCCATCTACATGTCATTGTTATCATTCATGACAAATTTCATGATGATCAGACGAACAGTACGACCTGTAGCCCGCGCCAATGGATTGAATCTTGAAATCCAAGATGGCTGCCAGCGGCCATGTTTTTTGGCCGAATGACCCCAAAATTACTCGTTCCCATCTACATGTCAATGTCAACATTCATGACAAATTTCATAAAGATCAGACCAAAGGTACGACCTGTAGCCCGCGCCAAAGGATTTAGTAATGCAAAGAGTAAATTACAAGATGGCTGCTGGCGGCCATGTTTTTTGGCCGAACGACACCAAAATCACTCGTTCTCATCTACATGTCATTATTAACATCAATGACAAATTTCATGATGATCAGGCGAACAGTACGATCTGTAGCCCGCGCCAATGGATTGAATCTTGAAATCAAAGATGGCTGCCAGCGGCCATGTTTTTAGGCCGAATGACCCCAAAATGACTCGTTCCCATCTACATGTCAATGTCAACATTCATGACAAATTTCATAAAGATCAGACCAAAGGTACGACCTGTAGCCCGGGCCAAAGGATTTAGTCATGCAAAGAGTAAAATTCAAGATGGCTGCTGGCGGCCATGTTTTTCGGCCGAACAACTCCAAAATCACTCGTTCCCATCTACATGTCATTGTTAACATCCATGACAAATTTCATGATGTTCCGATCAAAGCTACGACCTGTAGCCCGCGCCAAAGGATTTAGTCATGCAAAGAGTAAAATCCAAGATGGCTGCTGGCGGCCATGTTTATTGGCCGAACGACCCCAAAATGACTCGTTCCCATCTACATGTCAATATTAACATCCATGACAAATTTCATGATGATCAGACGAACAGTACGACCTGTAGCCCGCGCCAATGGATTGAATCTTGAAATCCAAGATGGCTGCCAGCGGCCATGTTTTTTGGCCGAATGACCCCACAATGATTCGTTCCCATCTACATGTCAATGTCAACATTCATGACATATTTCATGAAGTTCCGACCAAAGGTACGACCTGTAGCCCGCGCCAAAGGATTTAGTAATGCAAAGAGTAAATTACAAGATGGCTGCTGGCGGCCATGTTTTTTGGCCGAACGACACCAAAATCACTCGTTCCCATCTACATGTCAATATTAACATCAATGACAAATTTCATGATGATCAGGCGAACAGTACGATCTGTAGCCCGCGCCAATGGATTGAATCTTGAAATCCAAGATGGCTGCCAGCGGCCATGTTTTTAGGCCGAATGACCCCAAAATGACTCGTTCCCATCTACATGTCAATGTCAACATTCATGACAAATTTCATAAAGATCAGACCAAATGTACGACCTGTAGCCCGGGCCAAAGGATTTAGTCATGCAAAGAGTAAAATCCAAGACGGCTGCTGGCGGCCATATTTTTCGGCCGAACGACCCCAAAATGATTCGTTCCCATCTACATGGCATTGTTAACATCCATGACCAATTTCATGATGTTCCGATCGAAGCTACGACCTGTAGCCCGCGCCAAAGGATTTAGTCATGCAAAGAGTAAAATCCAAGATGGCTGCTGGTGGCCATGTTTATTGGCCGAACAACCCCAAAATGACTCGTTCCCATCTACATGTCAATATTAACATCCATGACAAATTTCATGATGATCAGACGAACAGTACGACCTGTAGCCCGCGCCAATGGATTGAATTTTGAAATCTAAGATGGCCACCAGCGGCCATGTTTTTTGGCCGAATGACCCCACATTGATTCGTTCCCATCTACATGTCAATGTCAACATTCATGACAAATTTCATAAAGATTAGACCAAAGGTACAACCTGTAGCCCGCGCCAAAGGATTTAGTCATGCAAAGAGTAAAATCCAAGATGGCTGCTGGCGGCCATGTTTTTTGGCCGAACAACTCCAAAAGCACTCGTTCCCATCTACATGACAGTGTTAACATCCATGACAAATTTCATAAACTTCCGACCAAAACAACGACCTGTAGCCCGCGCCAAAGGATTTAGTCATGCAAAGAGTAAAATCCAAGATGGCTGCTGGCAGCCATGTTTTTTGGCCGAACGACCCCAAAATCACTCGTTCCCATCTACATGTCATTATTAACATCAATGACAAATTTCATGATGATCAGATGAACAGTACGACCTGTAGGCCGCGCCAATGGATTGAATCTTGAAATCCAAAATGGCTGCCAGCGGCCATGTTTTTTGGCCGAATGACCCAAAAATGACTCGTTCCCATCTACATGTCAATGTCAACATTCACGACAAATTTCATGAAGATCAGACCAAAGGTACAACCTGTAGCCCGCGCCAAAGGAAATTGTTGACGGACACACGCACACACACACGAACACACGGACACACGGACGACGGACGCCAAACCATGGCAATAGCTCAAACTTACAAGTAAGTTGAGCTAAAAATAACATAAAATAAAAAGCCACCCGCCCGCCCCTATTTGTTTCTTACATGTCACCACAAACACAGGTATATATATTTTTTGGCCTAGATGAAAACGAGTTAATAGCCTATATAAATAATATTGGAATATCTGCAAGGTATACAACTGCACAGAACAAACACCTGGGAATTGAAATGAATGACACATATAACCATTCCCCCCTATTTCTCTTATTTGTTTATCCAATAGTATCAGATAACATCATCTGTAGATACCACCACATAGCACATGCGAGAGGGTGGCATGTGTTGACCTATTAAGCTTATTGTTGATATTAAGCTTATTGTTGATAGAGAAATTCATGACTTGTCAAAGAAATTTAATTTCATTGGAAATGTTAAATAATGAAAGTGTCAATGACACTGTAGCTCAACTTAGGTAGGGGAATAATTTAATGGTTGACAGTAAATGGAGGAATAGGAAAGGTGCTAATTGAAATGTCTAACCTGTGCCAAAGGATTTAGTCATGCAAAGAGTAAAATCCAAGATGGTTGCTGGCGGCCATGTTTTTTTGGCCAATTGACCCCAAAAGGACTCGTTCCCATCTACGTGTCATTGTTAACATCCATGACAAATTTCATGAAGATCTGACCAAAGCTACGACCTGTAGCCCGCGCCAAAGGATATAGTCATGCAAAGAGTAAAATCCAAGATGGCTGCTGGCAGCCATGTTTTTCAGCCGAACGACCCCAAAATGACTCGTTCCCATCTACATGTCATTGTTAACATCCATGAGAAATTTCATGAAGTTCCGACCAAAGCTACGACCTGTAGCCCGTGCCAAAGGATTTAGTCATGCAAAGAGTAAAATCCAAGATGGCTGCTGGCGGCCATGTATTTTGGCCGAACGACCCCAAAATCACTCGTTCCCATCTACATGTGAATATTAACATCTATGAAATATTTCATGATGATCAGACAAACAGTACGACCTGTAGCCCGTGCCAATGGATTGAATTTTGAAATCCAAGATGGCCACCAGCGGCCATGTTTTTCGGCCGAACGACCCCAAAATGACTCGTTCCCATCTACATGTCATTGTTAACATCCATGACAATATTCTTGAAGGTCCGACCAAAGCTACGACCTGTAGCCCGTGCCAAAGGATTTAGTCATGCAAAGAGTAAAATCCAAGATGGCTGCTGGCGGCCATGTTTTTTTGGCCGAACGACCCCAAAATGACTCGTTCCCATCTACATGTCAATATTAACATCTATGACATATTTCATGATGATCAGACGAACAGTACGACCTGTAGCCCGCGCCAATGGATTGAAATTTGAAATCCAAGATGGCCACCAGCGGCCATGTTTTTCGGCCGAACGACCCCAAAATGACTCGTTCCCATCTACATGGCATTGTTAACATCCATGACATATTTCATGAAGTTCCGACCAAAGCTACGGTCGGTAGCCCATGCCAAAGGATTTAGTCATGCAAAGAGTAAAATCCAAGATGGCTGCTGGCGGCCATGTTTTTTGGCCGAACGACCCCAAAATCACTCGTTCCCATCTACATGTCAATATTAACATCCATGACAAATTTCATGATGATCAGACGAACAGTACGACCTGTAGCCCGCGCCAATGGATTGAATTTTGAAATCCAAGTGCCAAATGACCCCAAAATGACTCGTTCCCATCTACATGTCAATGGCAACATTCGTGACAAATTTCATAAACATCGGACAAAAGGTACGACCTGTAGCCCGCGCCAAAGGATTTAGTCATGCAAATAGTAAAATCCAAGATGGCTGCTGGCACTGGCAGCCATATGTTTTTCGGCCGAACGACACCAAAATGACTCGTTCCCATCTACATGTCATTGTTAACATCCATGACAAATTTCATGAAGTTCCGACCAAAGCTACAACCTGTAGCCCGCGCCAAAGGATTTAGTCATGCAAAGAGTAAAATCCAAGATGGCTGCTGGCAGCCATGTTTTTTGGCCGAACGACCCCAAAATCACTCGTTCCCATCTACATGTCAATATTAACATCCATGACAAATTTCATAATGATCAAACGAACAGTACGACCGGTAGCCCGCGCCAATGGATTGAATTTTGAAAACCAAGATGGCCACCAGCGGCCATGTTTTTTTGCCAAATGACACCAAAATGACTCGTTCCCATCTACATGTACATGTCAATGTCAACATTCATGACAAATCTCATAAAGATCAGACCAAAGGTGCGACCTGTAGCCCGCGCCAAAGGAAATTGTTGATGGACACGGACAACGGACGCCAAACCATGGCAATAGCTCAAACTTACAAAGTAAGTTGAGCTAACAAGGTAATATGGGTGTTTGTCTGTTTGACCCTTCAAAATCTGTCTATTCATGATTTTTCTCCCAGACCCTGGACTGATTTCAACTAAGTTTGGTGTGGTGATTCGGAGTACCCAAGTGGATGTTATAATGGCGATAGTTTTTGAAAATTAATTTGAAGAAAAAAAAATTAATTCACATTTTTAAAAAAAGTTGAATTTTTTAACTATTTGAAAGAAAAAAAAAGAAACATTTCATTGTTTTCTTTTTTGGTTAAATTGAGCAAGTAGTTCATCTGGTTCATATTGGGGCGGGGGTGCAGGAAAGGGAAAGTTTAATGAGTCTCAGTGATTTCATTAAAGATTTCATAACTTTAAGTTTCATTACTCTGCAGATTTTATAATGACTTACAGTTATTCAATTTTTTGAATGTTTAAAAAAATACTTAAAGTGATGTGAAACGTAAATTGAACCTCACAATTGAGTTCCCTGCGTTATTCTGTGGAAAGACTGAATAAAATAACCCCCATACACGAAATGCCCCAACCAGATATCAGTTTGTACTAATTATACGGCCACGTAACTAACTATTTACTTTCCCTCAATCGGGACGAATAATTCCACTGTAAACGCGAAATAAATACACTAACGAGTTGTCGTTTGCAGTCGCGGAAACACCCGAACACTTCCGACTTGGTCGGGATTGAGTCGGCTTTCGTTCTCAGAAAATAGCTTCCGTGGAGGGAGGCCGTTTGCTGGAATAGCGTAACATCAGCTTAATAAAACGAAAAACAAGCGGTATAGTCAATTCGAATGGGAGGGATATAAAAGGAATTATTGCCTGAAATCACCAACGGAAGAACATTGACCGAGTTATGAAAGAATTATAATCAAAGTGGTCATGATCGAGCAATGAACAACGGTAACAGTTGAAAATGTTACTATTTATAGAAATTTGTAATCGTTGCAGATCGTTGACCGATTTTATGATCGATATACAGCAGGTACAGTCTCGTGCAGAAAGAGTTGTCTTACATGTGTATTTCAAACTGTTTAATTACCTGTGCAATGCTACATGTGTGCCATATTGCTATTCACTATTCTAGTACAGACCGTATTTGTTTGGGACAGCGATGGTGATATAGATATCCATATGGAATTATGTTTTCTTCAATTTTTGAGTTTATATAGGCCCAAATAAATATACCATAAGATGGACTCAATCATTGACAGTTAAAATTGGATGGAAGTAAAGAAGTGTTGTGTATTTGCACTAAGTAAGCGCAATTGCTTTATGCTTAAGCGCAAATATTTGTATGCAAATAAATAATAAATGTAAAAAAGACTCCCATGTGATTTGCTCTAAACTCAAATTAACTCAGGCCTTAAAACATTACTCAAACATAGGTGAGGACTCCACCCAGATCCCATACTAAGATGGATATTCAGACTGAGGAAACCAGTTGGAGATAGGTACATGTATTTGCTTAAGCATAATTCATTTCAATTACGCTTAAGTGTAAATGAAATCCACTTAAGCGTAAATGAGTTGCGCTTAACTGTAATTCATATACACTCCCATTGAACTCCACATACTCAAGCTGAAATGGATGCAACCACATTACTAATGCCAGTAAGTTAACATACATCAGATTATACAAATATACATATAAGGTAAGACAGCCGATGAAATTATTGCTCTTAATATAATTCCAATGTATTATGATAACGCATAAGTCAATTATGCTTAAGCGTAAATGATTACATTAAGCGTAACTGATTTATGCTTAAGCGTAAATTATTTACGATTAAATGCAATTAGTTAATATAAAATGTGAAAATGAATCATTTGCGCTTAAGCGCAAGTATATGTCTATCAATATATTTGCGCTTAAGCGCAAATACCTAACACTCCCTTACTTCCCTCTGATTGTGAATGATAGAGTCCATCTCATAGTATATTATCATGGACCCATAGTAGTAGCCCCATATATAATACTGAAACATTGAAGAAAAAATATTTCCATATGCATATATCAGCATCTCTGTCCCTGGTGTCCCAAGAATTGGTGCCTCACTCCCAGAGCTCTAGTATATTTTATTAAAGGGACATCTCCTACACAGATATATATACCATTTCCATGGCCATAAATATGGAATTCGGGGTTACTGGGGACTCACTTCCCTCATATGGTGTACTTATTGACTTGAAATTGGGGAAAACCCCAATTTTCATATTATCAGCGTCCCTGTCCCCAAGAATTTGTGTCTCCATCCCAGAGATCTAGTATATTTTATAAAAGAGATATATCCTGCACATATCTCTATACCATTTCCATGGTCATAAAAGAGATATTGGGGTTACTGGGGGGGGGGGGTGCTTCCCTCATATGGTGGGTCTGTGCCATTTAAAATTAATTCAGGGGGGTGATATCAATGCATATTAATTTTTATTTGCGCAAATGATTTACACTGAAGCGCAAATGATAGATGTTATTTTGCGAAATATTTGCGCTTGATCGTAAATGAATAATAAATGTGAAATGGGTATCCCATACATGAAATGCCGTATCTATATGCTATAGCACGTATATCCTACAGGTCTGGGTGAACCACCGATCAATCAATAACAGCCCGATTGGGCTAAAGTAGACCGATCAGGCTAAAATAGACCGATCGTTCTTTCACAGCCAGCTTGAATCTTTGATAAAGGGAGTAGGCCTACTCTAAATTGTTCTTTCAAGTGAAATAGGCATCCCATACATGAAACGCCTTATCTATATACTATAGCGCGCATACCCTAAAGGTCTGGGTGAACCACCGATCAATCAATAATAGCCCGATCGGGCTAAAATAGACCGATCGGTCTTTCACAGCCAGCCTGAATCTTGGATAAAGGGAGTAGGCCTACTATAAATTGTTCTTTCAAGTGAAATAGGCCTCCCATACATAAAACGCCTTATCTATATCCTATAGTGCGCATATCCTAAAGGTCTGGGTGAACCACCGATCAATCAATAATAGCCCGATCGGGCTAAAATATACCGATCGGGCTAAAATAATCCCATCGGTCTTTCACAGCCAGCATGAATCTTGGATAAAGGCCTACTCTAAATTGTTCTTTCAAGTTACAACCATTTTTTTGTAAAAAAAATTATTCTGATTCATTTTGAAACTAATGAAAGACAATTTTAAAACTAATGAAAGACAATGTATAATTTTTTGCTGGTATATTCATCATAAATTTGAACAAATCTTCAAGCAAACAAAATTTCAATATTCAAGAAATCTCTTACAACAGTGTCAGAAAGACCAATCGATCTAGCTCAGCACGATTGGTCTATTGTGATGTCAAATATTATTGAAATATTGCTTATAATTTTCATTTACAGAAGTCAATAATTCGCATGCAGATAACTTCACCTTGTATTCGGCCAAATATGTTGACGTTAGATTAGAAGGCAGAATTCCCAGATTTGTTTATTATTGGTGAACCTGGATAATTTCGGAGGTGTGCCAATCGTCTTTTGCACACTGTGAATACGTAGTCGAACTCATTCTCTCCTAAATTTGCAAAAATCCATATATATATAAATATATATACAGAGTGTGAAAATGTTGTTAGTTGCCAAATAATTGTCGACATTTTAATTAGAAAACTTGAATGCAAAAACTATGATAGGCCCCCTATTATTTTGTTTGTTTTTTTCTCTTTTTGTAGAATCTACTTTCGTTATCGACATGCCGGCCTTTGTTTTGGCTGTTCTCCCAGTCGTGCGTGCCAGCCGATCGTCGTTATTCGGGTGGTTCCGATTTCCTCCGAATATAATTCCACGAGACTCCGCGCGCTGATTCGCTCCGAAAATGTGTTAGTATCTGAGAAGATTTCTTACTCTGATCGCAGTTTTCAACAATTTAATACAGGGCGAGTACCGCACTAATAATATGCCACATTGGGGTTTTCTTTCTAGTTTTTTATGACCTTTCTTGTGGTATATCGGGCACAGTTCTGTCTGACATCAAATATATGCCCACCGGGAGTGAAGCTAATGACTTTAATTGAGCAACAAGTTAAATCTCAATTAATGTGAGTCATCTAGGGAACATCCACACCAAATATGAACCATTCGGTCTTATGGCTCTGGAGAAGGAGAATATTATTATATGGACAAAATACTCGAATTTTTATAATCGTCTGACATCTCACGGCTACGGGCTTATCAATGACACAATATTGATACATTTTTTGAAGAAAAAAAATCTATAATTTCCTGTCATTTTATTTCAGACTGACATACGCCATTAACAGAAAGAAACCTAATCATGGAAGAAATTTTCGAGAAAACGGTGTTATAAAGAAAAATTTGATGCATACTGGACTGATAAACATAAACCAATTGTAACGGAAAATTTCACAACATCTTAACTGTGCGGAACTGAACTAAACGGCTGGACCAATAATAACTGTGAAACACTCAATCATGTAATGAAGCAGGAAATGAATTTGTGAGCAATTTTGTTTTGTGTTGCTTTCATTTATGGAATTTCGCCAGATTCCGGGGAAAATAATTCAATGTTTATTGCAATACCAACTGACAAAAAAGCATGTAATCTCGAGCTGGAACCACCCCTACTGTGAAATAGATTATTGCAGAACAAGTATTAACAAATAAATATAGGCAGTGGCTAGAGTACCGTATACAGCATTTTAGTCAGGCTGCTAAAGTACTGTATATGGCACTTTAGACGAACTGCTAAAGTACTGTATACAGCACTATAGTAGTTTGATTATAGTACCGTACATAGACATTTGATTTACATGCCACGTGAATATACATGCAGACATAATTGTGTTTTGAGTAATATGAACTGCATGATAGCCTCGATCCATGCACAAATAATCGTTTGGTATTTCGACATGGGACTTGTCTCTTTCGAGTCCATACTGAGGTAACCAGGCACAACGTACCGGTATTTTATACCAATTTTGTATTGAATAAATATAATAATATGTTTTATTTCTATTATTTCTATTATAAAGAAGATAAAATCACATCATAATAACCAGAAACAGTGATAGACAGATACATTTGGGATCAATTTGAATAAGGTTGTAAATTTTGGGATTCATTTCTAAACACAATAGGGTTGTATGATGAGATCACAAGTTAATTTAGTTACACTAATGCCTATTAACCCTTTCAGTGCCAAGTCCGATTTTTGTATCAACCCATATTTCCTTGATCATTTTTCAAATTGATTGATTATAATAATGTGATACATTGATGGAAAAACCTCGACTACTATTTCTTTGGCTTCGTGGGTGAAAAATATTTTATTCGAGTTGAGGAACCCACCCATCAAAGCTCAGAGTCATCAGATATCGATTTTTGAAATTTGTTATTTCTCGAAATGTGTAATTAGTTGTGGCCCAGATCGAGTCGTTAAACCGATTGTCTCGGACAAAATTGCGGATGAAGATGGATAACTCTAAAATCAAGTGGTAATACTGTCAAATTTTGTGATAGGCAAGTGATAATTCAGCCATATTTCGTTGAACATGTTGATAAATAAATCGTTTTGGGAAATTTTATACCATAGCTGACAGCAGTTAGCATTATTTTGTTGTAATTAATCAATTCTGATAACAAAAGCGTATTTTGAAGAAATGCTTGTTGTTTTTGTAACTTGATGATATGGGGACCGTCTGATCAGATTGAGTACCTTTAATCAAGCTAATTCTTATAAAAACACAACCGTGAGATGCAAGTGAACATATATCACTCTTCTGCATTATCAAAGGATCCTACAAAAACACAAAGTCATTACTCCACATCCCATTGGATTTACTCTGATACTAGTAGAGGTGTGAACAATAAGTGACACGTCCTTTTATTTTATTGATTTGATACCTCTTTGATGGATCCAGAAACTAAGAATAGAATAAGTGTAAGTCACAAAACAATTAACACAAGTGTATACTATTATACATCTTAATTTTTTAGAAAAACAACTGGAATAAAAATAAAAGTGGTGATCAATGTGCTTAAGTATCTTCTCATATTCTACAGGATAGAAAGACGTGATTGTATTCACCTTCCAAATGCTCAAAAATGTGGGTGGGCTTATCTACGAGGACGAGGGTAAAAAGCCCAGACTGGGCTTATCTTCGAGGATGGGTGTATACAGTATGAAACTTTTCCTCGGAAAATATGAAGGACTGTCAGCAGATGCAGAACTTCTCAGACACAAACTAATTCACAACTTTGTGAGGGCATCAGTGACTAAACTATTATATATGTATATATAACTCTCCTTCACCAGAGAATAGCACCTAGAGAATACAGCACCAGCAGTTAAAGCCCTAGTGACTGTAATCAGCTACTGATGATTATGAAGCCAACAGCAACAACAATTTTAGAAGTGGATCATCCTACGTACGTGGATTCAAATCCCCAATTATACCTTGTGCTGTCTGAAAGCGCTCAAAATTCCATTAAGCATGTGCCTGTTAATTCGGCGTTTAATAAATCAGCACTCGGGCACCATCATTGCTGTGACGAACACGCATTTCAAGTTGGAGTGATGACGTCATGCAAGAAACCCATAGATCTACCGTACTTTAGCAGTTTGGCTAAAGTACCATATACATCATTCTAGCCAGTCTGTAACTATATTCCCTACCATGTTTATTCAATGTTATAAAGTTCGCTGTCAGAACATCAAAAAGTTCCCAGGTTTTGTATTTGTGCACACTGGTGGAATACGGTCCTACTAAAAGCCGATTGCACCTATCCACACCTCCCCAGAGTCCGAGCAAGTGGGACATGCACTATCATGCAGAATAGATATGTGTGTATACCAAAGTTCAAATCCCCATGTTGATAGCTTATCCGGAAACACACTATTAACGCTGAAGGGGTCACTCTCACCAAAAAAAGTGCTGAAGGGTACACAGGATTTTAAAATGTGCTGAAGGGTACACAGGTTTTGAAATCTCGTTTTAAATGACGTTTAGTATTCGTATCTGCCATGATTTCTGTTGGAGAATGATTGTTTGCGTTGCAATGAACATTAAAATGAACAGAAAACAAACTGCTAATTAATGGGCATCAGACTTTCAGAAATACAGTTTTAGAAACGGTGTTAGTGCCGATCACAAACCCTGTGTACCCTTCAGCACTTTTTTTGGTGAGAGTGACCCCTTCAGCACTATTAACCCCTAACACGCGGCCGTTTCCATCAGGTATGCAAAATCCAAAAAGGAACCGATTGAACCTCCCCTAGCTGTCTCATATCCACCGGGAACTTGTAGAAAAAATATTTAAAATATATACTTTATATACGGTATATAACACAACATTTAGTATGGAATAGCGTGGTACAGGCGGTAGCGTTGAATTTCTGACTCACTGCAATGATTATGGTCGGGTAAACGGTATTGTCGCATATATATTTCTACTTCCAAAAGTAATAGAAATCCTCTTTACCATGTACACTGCAGTGGAATGTCGATATAAACCTTTGTATACCGGTACTTTGAAGTGGCAGAAATATTTTGCAGCGAACCATTGACATGACCTCGAATCACATCATTGATTGCATCCAATCCATGCATCAACTGACAATTCACGTGGTTTTGTTTGCGCAAACACAGTTAGAATTTTTTTTATTTATATTAAATATCGACCAATGGCAATGAGAAAGAGGGTCACAATTGCTCCCTATTAGTAGCCGTAGAGGTCATGTCGATAGTTCACTGCAAAGTAATTTTATCACTTCAAAGTATACAAAAGGTTTATTTGACAGTGCAATGAGATCTTTTATCACTTTTGGAAGAAGAAAAACAATGTCGTTTACGTGGCCATAATCGCTGTCCAGAGTAAGTCAGAAATACAACAAATTTTCGGAATTGGAAACAGGAAGATGTACGGCCTTTGTAAATATTAATTTTATGTAAACATTGTTTTCTACAAGGTGCCTGCGATCATATCATGCAGCGAATACCCATATCTGCATCCATGGGAGATCGGGCAAGTAGCAGAAGTGGCAATATCATACAACTTCCCCGTCATCGCCCAATGTTTTGAGTTTTTCAAAATATATAACTCTAACATGTACCCATTATTCAGTAAAAAATCACCTTTACTAAATAACGGGCACACCAAAAGAATCACACCCCAGAGACACATTTCAAGAATACTATAGGAAATAAACCTGGCAGGGTGGGTGGGCTTGTGGGAGGTCTGCGGTTCATTCTAACAAACTTCAGCCCAAAATTTTCTCGACGGGGAAGTCCTGTGAGATTGCCGCGGAAGTGAATCTATGGACCAAATGATCTATCGTATTTCCAGCCTTAGTGCCACCGCACACGCTGCGATTAAAATCGTAAGTGGGGAAAATCGCAGGAGGAAGCATCCAATGCGCATGCCCACGACAATATCGTAGCCAAATCGTAGCAATCAAGCACTGTTTGATTTTACCAGGAAAATCGTGACTTTGGCAACGCGCGCGATCGTAGCTGTCACATGACCACTGTCGCACTGGTCATGTTGTAAATACCACGAAGATCGTAGCTGCAAAGATCGCAGCACCTGCGGCCAGTGCGGGCAAGCTACGATTTCTCCACCTACGATTTTCCCCACTTACGATTTTAATCGTAGCGTCTGCGGTGGCACTTAGGCTTACCTCATCTACACCGGGAATTAGATTCAGAGGTGTTCTTGCTCCGTGGCGAAATATAACGTGGACGTTTTTCAGCTTCATCATTTTGACTGTTTCCTTGTCGTCTATTTTCGTGGTAGATTGTTTATCAAAGTTATCTGCCGCTGCATTGGCCTCTCTCGACAAAATAACCTTTGCTGTGCATCCTGTACATACAGATGCGACGATAACACTTCCCAACTTAATAACACGACCTTTATTCATTGAATGAACGGGTTGATTACGCCCACTAATTCCAATCGTCTTTCAAAGTTTCACCGGAAGTTTAGTTGTAAACTAGTAGTTTCACTTTGGACATGTGCACGGATCTCAAGTATGGAAAGCCGAAGTGGACATGCTTGTTGCAAGTTGCTTGTTGTAGACTGTACAATAACCAATGTCATTCAACTTCACAAAACACGATTTGGCACATGCATTCCCAACTATAGGTCTATATTAATGGGATTTACCATCTGGTCTGTTGTTAAAAGTAGGCCTATGTAATGTATGGCCTATTGGTTTTAAGCAAATAATGCTGATGAGTGGGGTATGTTGGATTTTTAGTTGCAGTACTTAATGTTAGGCATTGTGAAGTACGGTGCGACTTACAAGTTGCCACTAAATTCCAAGGTGCCTTTGATCATCATTCTTGTGCAAATTGTGGACTTTTGCGGGCTAGGCATATGATTTCACTCCAGGCATACATGTTGAACCAGTTTCCAAACTCTAGCAGCTAGCTAGACAAGCATAGGCCTATCATCATCTAAGAAGATTTATTTGTTGAATTATTTGTAAATGATGCTTTCGATTTTCAAAATGGCACATTTGTTGTTTAACTTTAATTGTCTTGCGCTGCTGGGTTTGATTGGTTAATATATTACTATTATTAACCTATCCCATGACAATCTGCTTCTGGACTGATAATAAACGCTCATATAATTTATGAGTTCCCCTTTAAGTTAGCTGAGGTCAAAGGCACCTATCCCATGACATTCCCCTGGTCAGGTGACCCATCTGTACCAATTTCCTACATATCTTTTAAGCTGATAAGGAACACTATTTATTGCTCATATTGTCCCCTTGAACTTGTCTGAGGGCAACGGCATCTATCTCATGACACTATACGGGTCATTTATCCCAATGTTTAAATTTTCACCAACCAGCTAGACTGCAACCATTTTGGGTATATAATTAATTATTTAGTTAAATTAAATATTACTTCCCTTTTAAGATATCTGAGGTCAACGGGACCTATCTAATAAGATTCCCCAGGTCAAATTACCCATATGTACAAAGTTTAAGCTCCGAGGGGTCAACCAATTATTATAGTGCCTATTTTCAAAAATAGCATTAATGTGAATAAATAATGTAGGGCCTATCTATCTCTTTAAAATCGCTTGACATTTATCAGGGTAAATGTGCCAATAAATAAGTCTGTAAAAATATATTCACTACGAAAAACTTTAGTTCTTATATTCATTACTAGTACACGGTACCGGTAGCATTTTTATGCCTAAATATCTGGTATATGCATAAATGTGTTATATATACGGGGGGTGTATAAAAGTCTGTTTCTGGCACGTTTGACTGGGTCGGTTGGTGATCAAGGGGTAGGCCTATCTTGAAATGCGCGTGGAACTGAAATTTACATTTTTTTTAATTAACTGTTTTGTTTTTAGATTGACCACATGGCTTTTTTTAAATCCAAATTTTGAAAAACTAACGCCATTATATTTGGTTGAAATCGGTCTAGAGGTATTGGAGAAAAATCCGAACAGACAGACAAACAGACAGATCCTACTCTTTTATATACATAGATAACTGAAACAGGCTCTCTTTTGGAGCTTTTATTCTCTATTATTAAACACACAATCCAAATGAATTTTTAATAGGTCATAAACCATGCAAGTGTATTGCGACAATTTTATAACTGATTTCAAGAAACCAGTTATTAATGAAAAGAGTAAAATTGTTTATCTAAGATTGTGTAAATGGATGAATAAGTAACATGTTCAGATGAATAAAGAGGAATATAAACTCTAGAACAGAAAATCAAGCAACACCATTGGATATTTCTCTGAAAGACCTCGCAATGGACAACATCCTTACCAAATTTTATTGAGATCTGATAAAATGATAGACATGGATGGAGAACTGGATGCATGTAATCCAGTATACTCCCCATTCACCTTGTTCGTGGGGGTATAAAAGCAAGATTAGTTCTTCACCATGATGAGGTTAAGGAAAGGACCTATTGACCCTTTCAACAATCCAGGGGTTAGCCCCTCCAAATCATCCAATTCGCAGAACCATGAAGGCAAGATTAGTTCTTCACCATCAAGGCGAGATTAGTTCTTCATTTCTGCTGCCAGATACATCCAGTTCGATCCAACCGATGGTTTGGGCAAAGCAGATCATCTGATAGCCAAGACAGACAAATTCCTTAGAAAATACAGTAATATGTAACGTCAACTTCATCAATTGCTTTACAGAAAAAGGTATTTGTAATCTTGAAATCGGGTTTTATAAAAATTATGTTGTTGTTGTAATTATGGCCCAGAAGAAATAGACCATCTTTAAATTGTGTGCACGAATTGACATATTGCCATCATATACATTGCTTCAGATGCTGCTGAAATTTTTATAGATGATGGGTTATCAATACAAGTCTGGATATAGTGTGTCTGACATTTGCAGAATGAGGTCCCCAGAGGGTGAATTTAGTGATGCTATCTCTTACAGCAGGCTAGCATTACCAAATTCACTCTCTGGGAACCTCATTATGCTTAGGTTCAACTGCTATGGGAGACCTAGAATCAGATTGAAGTTCCCCAATTGAAGTTGGTGATGTTCATGCACCATTGGTCACCTCGATTATGCATTTATCTTCTGCAAATTAGGGGATATTGAAACTGAACAGAAGGGAAAAGAAACTAAAAACAAAGTTAATTTGAGACTACAGATACTTCCCAGAAGATGTAGTCGGTCTCAGAAACACGCTCCGTAGGGAAATGGTGTTCACTTTTTATTGAGAATGGTTTCTAGGGTACTTTTCAATGAGGAATTTCATGGTGCCGGCCGATTTTTGAAAAAAGGTGCCCAAGTTAGGGTTTTAGGGGCCTGCACTCCAATTTTGGGTTTCAGCCCTTTTTTCTCAGATTTCACACCAATAAATAATATTTGTTAGTTCAATTCACTTAAATGTAGTAAGCAGACATTAATGCTCATCATATTCCAGCGAAATTTTGGTAAAAAGAACCAAAATTAGGGTTTTAGCAGCCTGAACCCCAATTTTGGGGTTCAGCCCTTATTCCCCAGATTGTATGCCTAAAAATATATTTGATTCTCCCCAATAAGTTTAATTTACTATGCAATAATATTGATATTCTTTGTACCATTTTTTAAGATAGTTTTAAGTTCTAAAATCAGGGTTTCAGGGGCCTGAACCCCAATTTTGGGTTTCAAACTTTTTGGTCAAATTTGACATCCTAGATAAATAATTTTTCTGTCTCTTTCACTTCAATTTAGTAGTAATTATCATTTCTAGTGTTGGTGCTGATAGGATATTGCCCAAATTGTCACAAAATTAGGGTTTATGGGTCTGAACCCCCAATATTGAGGGTCTGAACCCCAATTTTGATGTTCTGCCCTAAAAACCCTAAATTGTGGGCCAGTTTTCCAGAATTGGCACTTTCTTCCAACTTATAATCCAAGCTACAGCTTCAAATACAGTTAGTATATCCTGTCCCAATTATTTGAACAAATTATATCCATTTAACACCCAAAAATGTATAATAAAGATATAGAAAGCTCATTTTCATTAAGATATTTGATGAATTGGCTTGTGTAAATCTTCAATACGATAGATAAAACGACTAATCAAGTAATTTCCAATTCAGGAAACTATGTTCCATTATATCTGGATATTCCAAAAATTTTGTTTAGCATTGTTCCGCTTCCAGATGTTTTTTGAATTATGGTCAACTTTGAAAAGTTCCAGAAGCACAAATTTTGAATACTGAAAATCAATCTGGAGTTACAAATATGGAAGGTGAGTAAAATATAGCATTGAAACAATCAATTGTTATGTTAATATATACATTGGGAGTGTTTATTTGATGAAATGAGTCCAAACAAAATATTGAGATACAATTTGAGCTTTTTTCATAGTATGTGCATGTACATCTACAAGGTCAATGTTAGAGAAATATTTTTCACAAATAATTTTGTGACATATCATGATTTAACTCTTTCGATGCCAAGCTCGCATAAATGCGAGTTACCCAGTCGCTGCCAAATACGCATTTATGCGAGTTCGGGGGGTGCACCTGGTTTACGGGTCGTAATTATATTGTTTTGTTGCATTACAACGGGGGTTCATTTATTTTATGTAGAGTGCTGGTGTGCGCTGACAATTTAGAAGAAAGGTCAGTCAAAGTCATGCTACTCCTGAAGTTCTATGAGTACAGTCCGAGACCGAATATACCATTGACAAATTAACTTTTGGTGCATGGGATACGATATATGAGTGGAAAATAAACATCATAATTGACTTGGCGGCCTCCTTTCTGCTGATCAGTTTAGCGTCCAAAAATTATGTCGGAATGAGGTCGGTGAAAAATACGGAATAGTAGCCGGAATATGATTAACCGGTGAAGCATTAATTAATGGGATAGAACAATAGAACAAAAAACAAACATTTAATCATATATGAATTGAAAAAAATTACTGAAAAACATAAATTAAAGCAAATCCAAGATGGCCGTCAATGGCACGTGACCCAAAGGCTTTGACCTTGAATGGATCTCCATGTCGGGGCAGGTGATAGGTCATTGTCATATATACCCACATGTGAAGTTTCAACTAAATACACCGATAATTACCCGATAGGCATTGCATTACCCACATATACATAAAATACTTGTATTTACACCCAGAATGCTTGGCACTGGGGAGCATGTCCGTGTGGCGGGGTGGCAGCGAAAGAGTTAAGCAAATGTTCATTTTTCTAAACCCTACTCTAACAATATAAGCGGAGAAAAATTTAATTCAAATGACTATGGCTTACTTAACCCTTATCTGTTGAAAAAAGTATGGAAAGCCATTTCGTTAATAATTAAATTAATTTAGTAATATTTAACTCAAGATTAACTCTTTCAAGATGGGAGCTGCGCAGGTGCATCATTAAGAACCATGTGCCAGTTCTTTATCTTATCTATGTGAATTGCCCATACATTGATTGGCACAGGATTTTCAGGAAGCTCCAGTCATGAAATGGTTAAGCAAAATTAATGAAATTTTTCCAACTCTAATCTTCTGACTATGCTTCTAATTTCAGATGCTGATAAGTCACCAGTGGTGGAAGATGAGAGTCACCAAGATAGTGCAGGTGTTCAAAGCACTAATGATTATTTACCGGAACCAAAATTCACAGCGACACATGTTGCTCATGGCAGGGTGATGTGCCAGATATGTTTCACTGGTTGTGACAAAAAAACAGTAAGAGGGCAAGATTTCAGAAGTTTACTGACAATGGCAAATTTGAAAGTTTTGCCGAACAATGGAAGAGTGTTATTCATTCATACAATAAAGTTCATGAAATGGTGAATTGGACAGATCCGAGAGAAAAATGGGCTCATAAACAGTGCAAGTCACTCCTTTTTCGAAGAAGCTCACATAAAGTCACAACATAAAATACTATCGCCTCCACAATCATCTCCGAAAGTTAACCAAATCCAGGACAAACTAAATTCAAATGATTCTGTTTCATCATCCATGGTTTGACGCAGTGCTAGGAGAGTTCTAAAGTACACATCATCATGGAAGAATGAGGAGAAGAAGAGTTGCATTACTAGTATATGTAATAAGGACATATACACCAAAGGAAGACTAATTCCTGTACAAACAATTACAATAACACAGAAAGTTGAAACTACATTGAAAGAATTAGTCTTCCTTTGGTGTATATGTCCTTATTACATATAATGCAACTCTTCTTCTCCTCATTCTTCCATGATGATGTGTACTTTAGAACTCTACTAGAACTGCGTCGAACCGTGGGTGATGAAACAGAAAAACATGAAAAAACATGAAAAAGAAGGACTTGCACTGTTTATGAGCCCATTTTTCTCTCGGATCTGTCCAATTCACCATTTCATGATCTTTATTGTATGAATGAATAACACTCTTCCATTGTTCGGCAAAACTTTCAAATTTGTCATTGTCAGTAATCTTCTGAAATCCTGCCCTCTTACTGTTTTTTTTTGTCACAACCAGTGAAACATATCTGGCTCATCACCCTGCCATGAGCAACATGTGTCGCTGTGAATTTTGGTTCCGGTATAAAGTAATCATCAGTGCTTTGAACACCTGCACTATCTTGGTGACTCTCATCTTCCACCACTGGTGACTTATCAGCATCTGAAATTAGAAGAATAGTCAGAAGATTAGAGTTGGAAACATTACAGATATTAATTTTGCTTAACCCTTTCATGACTGGAGCTTCCTGAAAACCCTGTGCCAATGTATGGGCAATTCACATAGATAAGATAAAGCACTGGCACATGGTTCTTAATGATGCACCTGCGCAGCTCCCATCTTGAAAGAGTTAATCTTGAGTTAAATATTACTAAATTAATTTAATTATTAACGAAATGGCTTTCCATACTTTTTTCAACAGATAAGGGTTAAGTAAGCCATAGTCATTTGAATTAAATTTTTCTCCGCTTAAATTGTTAGAGTAGGGTTTAGAAAAATGAACATTTGCTTAAATCATGATACATGCATGTCACAAAATTATTTGTGAAAAATATTTCTCTAACATTGACCTTGTAGATAGATGTACATGCACATACTATGAAAAAAGCTCAAATTGTATTTCAATATGTTGTTTGGACTCATTTCATCAAATAAACACTCCCAATGTATATATTAACATAACAATTGATTGTTTCAATGCTATATTTTACTCACCTTCCATATTTGTAACTCCAGATTGATTTTCAGTATTCAAAATTTGTGCTTCTGGAACTTTTCAAAGTTGACCATAATTCAAAAAACATGGAATAGGAAGCTGAACAATGCTAAACAAAAATTAGGAAAAACCAGATATGATGGAACATAGTTTCCTGAATTGTAAATTACTTGATTAGTCGTTTTATCTATCGTATTGAAGATCTACACAAGCCAATTCATCAAATATCTTAAAGAAAATGAGCTTTCTATATCTTTATTATACATTTTTGGGTGTTAAATGGATATAATTTGTTCAAATAATTGGGACAGGATATACTAACTGTATTTGAAGCTGTAGCTTGGATTATAAGTTGGAAGAAAGTGCCAATTCTGGAAAACTGGCCCACAATTTAGGGTTTTTAGGGCAGAACATCAAAATTGGGGTTCAGACCCTCAATATTGGGGGTTCAGACCCATAAACCCTATTTTTGTGACAATTTGGGCAATATCCTATCAGCACCAACACTAGAAATGATAATTACTACTAAATTGAAGTGAAAGAGACAGAAAAATTATTTATCTAGGATGTCAAATTTGACCAAAAAGTTTGAAACCCAAAATTGGGGTTCAGGCCCCTGAAACCCTGATTTTAGAACTTAAAACTATCTTAAAAAATGGTACAAATAATATCAATATTATTGCATAGTAAATTAAACTTATTGGGGAGAATCAAATATATTTTTAGGCATACAATCTGGGGAATAAGGGCTGAACCCCAAAATTGGGGTTCAGGCTGCTAAAACCCTAATTTTGGTTCTTTTTACAAAAATTTCGCTGGAATATGATGAGCATTAATGGCTGCTTACTACATTTAAGTGAATTGAACTAACAAATATTATTTATTGGTGTGAAATCTGAGGAAAAAGGGCTGAAACCCGTAATTGGGGTTCAGGCCCCTAAAACCCTAACGTGGGCACCTTTTTTCAAAAATCAGCCGGCACCATGAAATTCCTCATCGAAAAGTACCCTAGAAACCATTCTCAATATAAAGTGAACACCATTTCCCTACGGAGCGTGTTTCTGAGACCAACTAATGTGGCCTAAGCACAATGAGGTCCCCACAGGGTGAGTTTGGTGATGCTAGCCCAATGTGAGGGGTAGCATCAAATTCAAACTCTGGGGACCTCATTCTGCAAATGTCAGACACTATATCGAGGCCTTGATCAATACCTACACAATGGGCATAAAAAATACCTGGAGAGGTTATCTTTACCAAAATCTTAAAACATATAATTTTATATGAAAAGGGTGAATTTAGTGATGTTATCCCGCATAACAGGCTAGAATCACCAAATTCACCCTCTGGGGACCTCATTCTGCATAGCCTCATCTGCTATGGGAGATAGACCCCGAAGCCACGACAAATAGTTTTCGCGGCTGGCTCAACCGATTTCGTGGCTGGTTAGCTAGCTTAGCCGGCTGAGTCGCGACGTTCGTGGCTGACAAAATATGGCGGCTGAGATGTTATCATTCAGCGTATTTTCGTTTCCGAAATGTTCCGAATGCCCGGTTAAAGACCCCGTTTGTTTTAGCGTTTGTGGTGAACCCGTAGAATTCCAGACCACACGTAATATTTTGATGTTGGGCTTTTCCATTATGGCGAAAATACATGAAGGACTGGCATGGATATACTATGTAGTTTCTCATCTAATCGGTATAAGTTACATTGGGACTTCTGTCGACTTCAGACTGCTATCATCACTGGCATCTTGCGATATATGCATGCATCATTGAATGATGAACCCGATAGTAATGATATATAATATTTAAAACTATTTTCTATTATGTGTATATATTGACAAATGCCAGCGATGTCTGAGACTGAGTCGTGTCGATATAAACAATTTATATTTTAACCCTTTCAATACCGAATGGATGCGCCCATTCAGTTATATGAAAGCATGCATTGGGATAGTCTATTCCACATTAAGGGGCCCGGTGTTCTGATAATATAACAACCATGCCGTGTCCATGCGAGTATGCCAATATTAGGCAATGCGGTTTAATTCTTTGAGATTCACAGTACAGTTGTGTTTGACATATAAGCCCATGCACACGGCTCAGCCATTTTACAATTCCGGCGGCGGAGATTTTTTAAATAAGCCCTGGCGTTAGAGATAATATGGCTGGTGGCGGCTTGTGGCCAATATGGCTGGCGGCGGCTTGTGGCCAATATGGCTGGCGGCGTGCGATGGCGCCTTCGGGCTCTAATGGGAGACATAGACTCAGATTGAAGTTCCCAAATGGTGAATATTATGATGTACACCCATTGGGAACCTCGATTATGCGATGTGTCATCTGCCAATTTGGGGGTATAGAGAAACTAAACTGAAACTAAACTAATCCGCTATGTGGGATAGCGTCACTAAATTCACCCTCTGGGGACCACATTCTGCAAATGACAGGCACACTAAACTCAGGCTTGATCCTAGTTACAGTACTCAAATCAACAAACATAAAAACCACCAATTTAGCCACAAGGAATCCAGCCCTGTGGTATCTTCCATGTCGGTCATAAAACACATTTTATTTTATTACATTTTATTATATATATAGTCTCCTAACAAATGATAGTGAACCAAGACGATACACAAATAACTTTCAAACAATATGACATAGCTATGCCGTATAAATAGATATAATATATAACATGTTGTAAAAGTATATTTAATCAATAATATGTAAACCTGTGTAAACTAGAAAAAAAACAACAGAATATATAATAATTATGGCACAAGAAAAGTGAAATAAATTTACTGAAGTCACATGGACAAGACAATGAATACATTTAAATATGAGAAAACTAAAACTTTTATAATCCAGATGTCTGGAACAATTTTGCATGATTTCAACTGCATGGTTTGATGTAGTGTATTGTTTCACAATTGAATAGTACGTTACATATATATATCATATAAATACTTAACAAGAGCATCGCTAGGGCGTGGCAAAATACACCCGTGGTTTTCCAAAACGTAGACATGAACAAAGGCCCATCTGATGTGATGATGCAAAGACATAGATTCGTACTTGACCTGCATTTTCTCCTAGTAAACCACATACCAAATTTCATTCCATTCAGTTCAGTCTTACTAAAGTTATCATCCGGAAACAAATAAAATTGAGAGCAAATTCCAACAAAAGGCCTGGAGTAAATTGACGGGCGGAATCCTAATTCGAATTTGAACTGTATTTTGTGCTAGGACCTTTATCTGTGGTTTATTTATAAACACAAGCTTAATTATCAAATGGAATAAGAGCACACCATCAACTGTGATTTTCAAACATTATTTGAATTTAGATTGAACTTCCTAAAGGAGGATGATAATTATAATATTGTGATAATGTAACAAGCCCATCATAATATACATAGTCACATTATGACATAAACTAGCTTTCAATACAGACAGATGGGAACATTTATGATTGATGAGTCATCAGATTCAAAACATAGTACATAATCACGCTATGTTTCATTTACCATGGTTATGTATATCTCAGCAGGGTTCGTGCTGCCACTTGCCAAATTTTCTAATGGCAAAAATAATTCACATTTGGCAAAAAATATTTTCATTTGGCAAAACATTTGGCAAGTCACTTTTGATTCCCCAAGAAAGTGTAATAATATCTGTCAACCAATACCACTCATTGGCGGATACTCTTTCATTAATTGTATTATTGGTGGCGATTTATAAATTATGAAAAGTTAACACCTCTATCAAGATGCAGTTAATCTGATATCATTAGTATCAACAGGTGGAGGGTTTACTAGTATGTCTGGTGGTGGTGTTTACATAGCTAATCCTCTTTGTTTCGATGTGCCTTTCTGATAAAGAAATTCTTCTACAATTTCATTGTTATGCTGTTGGTTTATTGTTCTATGATAAACCCAAATATAGAGGCGAGAATTATTAATAATGAACTGCTTTCCTATCTATATCAAAGGTCACTCAAGCAGCGATTGTTGAAATAATCAAAATAAAAGACACAATGTGTAGAAAATGATAGCATTTGGCAACTTCTAACAGCATTTGGCAAAAAACATTTTCATTTGGCAAAAGTCAATTTCGGGCCAGCGCGGACCCTGTATCTCAGTATTGTCTTTTTAACCCTTCCATGACTGGAGCTTCAGGAAATTTTGCGAAAACCCTGTGCCAATTCATTCTCTTTTATATGCGAGTCGCCTATAGCCTGCTTCGCATTTATAAGAGAATACGTTGGCTTAACAATATTTACCTTGACCTTGTAAGCAAGTGCATTCTTTTATATATGCGAAACTTGCATATATAAGATAATGCAATGGCACAGGATCTTTAATGCTGCACCAGCGCCGCTCCTGTCATGAAAGGGTTAACAATAATAAATATCACCTACATGGTTGAGAATGATTTATGAAATAATCATTTTTTTGGAATATAAAATGGACGGTATTGGAAGCAGATGATTCAGAGATATAGGTGAATAACTGTATCGAAACATGCAAAATAAAACAACCTAAACTATATCACAGATATTTTGGTTGAGATAGAAATAAAACATGAACAATAACTATGCATGATTGAGAGTTCATTTCTGTTAATACCAGTCACACCGCTCAACCGATGGATGGAGTCTCAGTGTTCTACATATGCCTCTCAGTGTTCTGTATAGGCCTCTCAGTGTTACATAGGCCTCTCTGTATATTGCATAGGCCTCTCAGTGCAAATTGGCTTTTTAGAGAAAATATAAATGTCAATAGATCCTTTATACGTTTTGCAATAAAACTGTTATGCGAAGGAATATATCAACGGTTTTGCATTCACCTGTTAACCCTTCCATGAATGGAGCTTCCTGAAATTTTGCGAAAACCCTGTGCCAATTCATTCTCTTTTATATGTTGAGTCGCCTATAGGGTGCTTCGGATATATAAGATAATACAGTGGCTTAACAATATTTACCTTGACCTTGTAAGCCATGCATTCTTTCATATATGCGAAACCCGCATATATAAGAGAATGCAATGGCACAGGATCTTTAATGCTGCACCAGCGCCGCTCCTGTCATGAAAGGGTTAACAATAATAAATATCACCTACATGGTTGAGAATGATTTATGAAATAAACATATTTTTGTTATACAAAATGGACGGTATTTGAAGCAGATGATTCAGAGATATAGGTGAATCACTGTATCGAAACAAGCACAATAGAACAACCTAAACTATATCACAGATATTTTGGTTGAGATAGAAATAAAACATGAGCAACAACTATGCATGATTGAGAGTTCATTTCTGTTAATACCAGTCACACCGCTCAACCGATGGACGGAGTCTCAGTGTTCTACATAGGCCTCTCAGTGTTCTGTATAGGGCACTCAGTGTTACATGGGCCTCTCTGTATATTGCATTGGCCTCTCAGTGCAAATTGGCTTTTTACAGAAAATATAAATGTCAATAGATCCTTTATACGTTTTGCAATAAAACTGTTAGGCGAAGGAATATATCAATGGTTTTGCATTCACCTGTCGACCCTTCCATGACTGGAGCTTCCTGAAATTTTGTGAAAACCCTGTGTCAATGCATTCTCTTATATATGCGAGTCTCCCATATGGAGCCTTGCATTTATAAGAGAATACATTGGCCTAATAATATTTTCCTTGACCTTGTAAGCCAGTGCATTCTCTTATATATGAGAGGCTCCCTATGGGAGACTCGCATATATAAGAGAAAGCACTGGCACATGATATTTAATGCTGCACCATCTGGGCTCCCATCATGGAATGGTTAAAGATAAATGTCCAGTGTGTCTGGAGAATGCATTGGAAACAGGGTTTCACAAAATTTAAGGAAGCTCCAGTCATGGAAGGGTTACGAAAAGCACAAATTGCACTGAGAGGCTTATGTAGAACACTGAGAGGCTGCCATTTACTGAGAGGCTTATGTAGAACACTGAGAGGCTGTCATTTGCACTGAGAGGCTGTAAAATGGTTTGGCAATGTGATTCACAATATAATGCTGATGATTGATACTCAATTGTGCAATTCAGCAGATTCCTCATCAATTTAAGTATCTTCTTCATCCTGCTCACCATCCTGCTCACCTTCATCCTGCTCACCTCCATCCTGCTCACCTTCATCCTGCTTACCTTCATCCTGCTCACCACCATCCTGCTCACCTTCATCCTGCTTACCTTCATCCTGCTTACCTTTCAGTTCATCTTCAATCATCTTGATGATTTTCTCATGCTGAAAATAAATCGTAGGTTTTTACTAACATTGAATTCGATAAATAACAACAGTCAGCCCCACTGATATAGACTTCTTCAATACACAGAGGCTATATAATGTCATATCAATACAGTCCAGTTTATGTTGATTCACATTCAATTTACCAAATATACACTCTTAATAAATGGATCTATGTCTATTATTCTATCAACAATCCCATGAATCCATTATGTTTTGACACGCATTTCCATGTCAATTCTTTCTATCATTCTCACTTTCATGGTGTTCCTCTTCTTGATAATGAGGGGCCCGCAACAAAGAACTGTAACACGCCAGTCTGTAGTCTGATGTCCCTGGGAGTTAAAATGTTCCCTGATAGGAAGATTGAGGATTTTTAACACACTACATACGCCAGCTTATTTGCATGATGCTAACAATGTCATTGATGTTCTTTGGTGATTAAACCTTCAATGACTGGACCTTCCTGAAATTTTGTGAAAACCCTCTGCCAATGTATTATCTTATATCTGTGAATCTCCCATGGGGAGCATTGAATATACAAGAGAATATGTACAATTGGCCTAACAATATTTACCTTGACCTTGTAAGCCAGTGCATTCTTTTATATATGTGAAGCTCCCTTAGAGCAGGATGATAATTATAATATTGTGAATTGTAACAAGCCCAGCATGATATACATAGTCACATTATGACATTTAATAGCTTTCAATACAGACAGATGCGAAAATATATGATTGATGAGTCATCAGATTTAACACATATTCACTTTTATGATGAGAGCTGCGCTGGTGTAGCATTAAGGATCTGTACCAGGCATTCTCTTATATATGCAAGTATCCCATAGGGAGCCTCGCAAATATAAGAGAATGCACCGGCTTACAAGGTCAAGGTAAATATTGTTAGGCCAATCCTCTTATATATGCGATGCTCCCTATGGAACAGGGTTTTTGCAAAATTTCAGGAAGTGGAAGGGTTAACAATCACTTAAGTCGTCATAAATAAGTTGACACATACAATATCCATAATTAATTGAGCAAATGTTGCTTTTCAACACTGGTGTCAATTTTTTATATGCAGTTAAATTTAGTGAACATCGTGCTTAACCCTTTCATGACAGGAGCTGTGCTGGTGCAGCATCATGTGCCAGTGCATTCTCTTAAATATGGCCATATATAAGAGAATGCTCTGCCTTACAAGATCAAGGTAAATATTGTTAGGCCAATACTTTCTCTTATATATACGAGGCGCCCTATGGGTGACATATCTATAATATATTTTGAAGACCTCTGTTTGTCTGTCTGTCTGTCTGTATGTCATTAATACAAATCTACGATTCTCAACCGATTGGGACGAAACTTGGTACGTGTGTGTAGTTTGACCAGGCGGTCGTCGTTGTCGTATTGGCGAGCCCGTGCGGCGCCCGCTTCGCGCATGGGCAGACGAGATCTCGGAAACGGGTGGAGCTATCGACTTGAAATTTGCTATGTGTATGTATCTTGCCCCGGATACAAATTTTATCGGGTCGCCGAGCCCGTGCGACGCCAGCTTCGCGCATGCGCAGACGAGGTCTCGGAAAAGGGTGGAGCTATCGACTTGAAATTTGGTACGTGAATGTATCTTGCCCCGGATACGAATTTTATCGGGTCGCCGAGCCCGTGCGACGCCAGCTTCGCGCATGCGCAGACGAGATCTCGGAAACAGGTAGAGCTATCGACTTGAAATTTGGTTTTTGAATAGCCCGGACAACGTCGGGCTCATCAGCTAGTCTCATATATATTTTGAAGACCTCTGTTTGTCTGTCTGTCTGTATGTCTGTCTGTCTGTATGTCATTTATACAATCTACGATTCTCGACCAATCGGGACGAAACTTGGTACGTGTGTGTAGTTTGACCAGGCGGTCGACGTTGTCGTATTGGCGAGCCCGTGCGGCGCCCGCTTCGCGCATGCGCAGACGAGATCTCGGAAACGGGTGGAGCTATCGACTTGAAATTTGCTATGTGAATGTATCTTGCCCCGGATACGAATTTTATCGGGTCGCCGAGCCCGTGCGACGCCAGCTTCGCGCATGCGCAGACCAGATCTTGGAAACGGGTGGAGCTATCAACTTGAAATTTGGTATGTGAATGTATCTTGCCCCGGATACGAATTTTATCGGGTCGCCGAGCCCGTGCGACGCCAGCTTCGCGCATGCACAGACGAGATCTCGGAAACGGGTGGAGCTATCGACTTGAAATTTGGTATGTGAATGTATCTTGCCCCGGATACGAATTTTATCGGGTCGCCGAGCCCGTGCGACGCCAGCTTCGCGCATGCGCAGACCAGATCTCGGAAACGGATAGAGCTATCGACTTGAAATTTGGTTTTTGAATAGCCCGGACAACGTCGGGCTGGGTAGAGCTATCGTCTTGAAATTTGGTTTTTGAATAGCCCGGACAACGTCGGGCTCATCGGCTAGTATACATATAAAGAGAATGCATTGGCACAAGATTTTCCCAAAATTTCAGGAAGCTCCAGTCATTGAAGGGTTAAAAATTTATTAACACAACAATTTAAGGATAGTGTATCTGTTCCTATCAAGTTTTATGTAGTTTCCGGCATATAAAATAATAAATATGAATCAAAGACACCTGTCCGGAAATACTCCTATCAATTAATATTGATTTTATTTCGATTTTTTTTCTGGTATAATACATAGAACCTTTATGAGACAGTTTTATGGGCTATTTTTAGAACAGAAACTTCAGGTACATTTAGTAGGGCCTTGCGAATCAATTCGATTTGATGCATTTCGGAATCATATGTCTGATTCATATTTTAGAGAATATGTTCTCTCAGGTGCATTGACTTCATTCTCATGGTTTCTATACACTACAGAGTACTTACACTATTATTCTTGTGCTAAGAAACTTCACGATACTAGTGAAAGCATGCATTCGACAAACCTCACAAATCTCCATTCCATATACTGTCATATGCGGTTCAAGGAGTTCAGAATAATACAATTTAAATGCCGGATTTCAGTATAACACGTAAATCGTTCAAGTTTGCCGACTACAAATGTTTCCGAACTGTTTAACCTCTTCACTGTTGACACACTCGATATAACGATTCGATTTGAGATTCGATGCAATTTTGAATCTCTTACCCGATTCGATTCGAGTTTCGATTCGAAATGAAAACCCCAATTCGCAAGGCCCTAGCATTCAGAACTCAATCTTGTTAGCACTCTCCAACAAGGCAAAATGTCATTTAAATTCAGATATTTTGCAGGAATAAACCACTTTATTATGCCTTACAGGCAAATAATATATTATTGACCGAACATGCACAAGGTAACAACTACTGATTTAAGAAATTAATGTAATGGGTGTGAGTGTTATTGGGGGAAACAGCGCTGTGAATCGCGAAGCAGTTCTTGCTAAATGTGCCCCCCCCCCCCCCCCCCCCCAACAACCACAGCACCATTTCACCTAATAACACACACACCTACTACATTCATTTCTTATATCTTTACAGTGATTTATATAGCTTTTTGATGATTTATTCCCGTAAACAAGCTGAATGTATTCTTATTTATTTTCACAAAATCTGCTGAGAATTGGAGACTAGCCCACACAGCACACAGATCCTAATACGAACACGGCATCACAACTTGTAAACCTAATCACTAAAAGCAGTCAGCAGAATAATTGGGCATGCAAGTTCAACCAAATTTCATCTAAAGCCAGTTATTTATATCGATCACGTTATCATTGCTAAGTGTTTGGAAATGTTATATTGGGCTGACTTAATGTGTTATTGGGGTATGAAACCGGTGACCCAATTGGCAGTTGACCGAACAGGATTTAGTGTAACACACATGGGCTACATGTATGTAAATATTAACTAATAACTGATGTAAGGGATTTGGGGATCAGGTGATATTCTGAAAGGTGATTGCTGGATATAGGCTTGAAACATTTTGGCTAAATGAAAGTAATTATCTATTTTTCGGAAAAAAAAACTGGCGATTGGCAAATTTGGTCACCCCCACAATGTGCACCCTGTCAGTTAGTTTAAGATATTTCATTAATACCCTTGGTAATATGTTCTACATGGGAAATCACTGTTATATTCCATACATTGGAACATGAGTTCATGTCATTACCTCAACAAGTCTCATGAGTTTCCAAAAATGCACTTTCTCATGCTTTACCCAAATATTTGAGGCCACTGCCATGGAAAACAGGTTATCTCCTCACACATGACCCCTCTAATATTGTTTCTCACATCTTACTCTATATATAAGCAAATTTTCACTCTTTTGTCCAATCTGTCACATTTTCATAAAATTTTGGCCATAAGCTATTGTTGGTAAGGTAGTAAGGAAGGTAGCTAAGCTAAGTTCTAAGCTCTGTAGGGGGGGGTAGTTCTAATTAAGCTCTGCAGGAGAGGTCGTCTCCATCTCTCTGCAACTCTCTAATTTATTTGCAGGATCTTCAATCCAAATCAAGACTATTTGTTTCGTTTGGGCCCACTTGTAGCTGGCCAACATGTTGTATTAGTCTTATGGGGTACTTGTAGTTAAGTACATAGTCTTATGGTGATATTGTATGTTATCAGGTCAACACAGTTCTTTGATTGAGGTGCATAGGGGTTTTTATCTTTCCTCGTGGCCTCCACCTGCCAGAAAATTCTACAATATACCATATAGTTCAGGGAGCTCCCTCCCAGGTTTTCCCACCCACCCCGCTCACGACGAATGTCCTAATGGAGGAAAAAGATAAAAATAGTACCTGGCATCAAGTTTTATGAAAGTGGAGATCACGCGGTCCATGAAGGATTAAGATCTATTGGATATTACAAGAGGTCATGAACCATGATAAAACATACCATAGATTGTTCGTACCATTTTCAACTCAGGGGTTTGTTACCCAATCCTAGTTAGAATGGATATACCCTATAGTTCAGTGGGCAAGATATCTTTGATGGAGATAGGTAATTCCACTAGACTTTACTTGGTCCAATAATAATTATAGTACATGTATTTCAATAGTATCACTGACCTTAATTTGAGACATCAACGGCCATCAATATTTTGAGATGTCACTTAGTAAATTACATGTATATTAATTAATACACAAATCCCTTTATATTTCCTGTTTGTTCACTTTTATTTTAAGTGAGTCATACTATTTTTCCCTTAATTAAAAAACAAATATTAGTGAGCGCATTTAAATTTGAGTAAGCTTTCGACTCACATTTTCTATGAATTGTTGATCATCTGGCCAGGTCTCCTTACAAATTTGGAGAAGTTCTCGAGATCGATCAAGATCTTCTGCCATTCCTGCCGTTTGAATCATAAATGACATGATCTGAGGTTGCGGCCCAGCCAGCTCAAGAATCTTCTCACAGTGCACCATTGATTCAGAATACCTGTCCAGTTTTCGGAGGGTTTTTGCTGCTTCCATCATTAAGTCCTAGAATAATAAAAAAATGATAAATGCGAGAACAAGTGTCTGAGGTAGCGAGTTTGATTCACTTTGGCTTCCCTATACACAAGTTCAAACACAAAGGTAACGTCATAGACAAAATTAAAACAAAACTCAGATCAGGTTATTTTTCACTGTGGAACTGTATAACCCAAACAAGCAGCAGGAAACTAAAGACATCGTTTGTTTTACCAAGGGGTCTCATTGGATATGAACACTGTGTGGTATAACTGATTCAGATATTTTATCTCTAGAAAGAAGGCACCGATTTTGTCTTTAAAAGATTCAATGTCTTCATTGGAGTATTCATTCATTGCTGATATTGCAGATATCCTAGAGAGCCACCAATTGATGCCATACCTCACCAATTATGTATCTGATAGCAATTTCCCAAACCAAAGCAGATTTGGAAATGTATAGTGCACAAAGCGATTTCTGATTATTCCGAAACCGAATGGGAAAGCGCGGCGAGTGACAAAACACTCCATCGCTTTCATAACATACACCCAAAGTTAACTGTCTGGCACTCATGGCGCTGTTGTCAAAAGTTCCCAAGACACAAAATAGCATACCTGACTATGGCTGGCATGATAGCTTGTACTGGGTCCATATCACTAACTTGTAACAAGCGTGGTGGGGATTACGATGATCTTCCATTACATGTTATTATGTCCAGCGATTGCAGAATATCACAATGGTATAAGGTATGAACTGGCGAATAAGTTTGATATTCCATGTATTCTAAAACTGGACAGCATCAGTCCAGATAAATAATAAGATGTTTTCCTCACTGTGCATCCTAGATAATTAATCGATATCATTGGTGAAGCAGACACGTACAATGACTACATAGTATGATGTACAGTAATGCCCTAAGTAATCGACTCCTTAACCACAGCAGAATTATGGGTAATTTTTCAGGATTTAGTCGGAAATATGGCTTGTTGCCATTCATCGGAAAGCTCTCAGTGAGATGAATGGCAACAAGCCATATTTCCGACTAAATCCTGAAAAATTACCCATAATTCTGCTGTGGTTAAGGAGTCGATTACTTAGAGCATTACTGTACATATGATCATAAGTTATGAAGAACAACAGCTAAGAACCTCAACATAACAACGATTGTAATACAAATACATGAGTCTGAACAATATTTCATTTCCATGACTATATGAATATATGCATACAACATGTTGTTCGAGATCCCAGTGATTGATCAAGTCAATCCTTATTACTGTCTACTTGTCTGTCTGTCGGTAGACTCTAGCCTACCAGGCAATGTGTTTGTTTATGGTTTCAAATATTGAAAATTCTAAAGTCGAAAAGAGCCATAAGTCAGTACAATATAATCGCAACGAACCCAATTTCCAACTTGACCTCTAATTTGATCTGGAAAACTCACATACCAAATTTAGTTCAGATAAAATAACCCAAATTAAAGTTATCACCCGGAAACCAAAATAATCAGCAAATTCTAAGTCGACAGGGACCATAACTCAGGCAAAAATTGTCGGGCAAAACCCAGATATGAACTTTACCTGTATTTTGGGCTTGTAAAGTCACATACCAAATTTAATTCCATTCAGTTCAGATTTACTAAAGTTATCATCCGGAAACGCAAATTAGGTACATATTCCAACAAAAAGGGGTGTAACTCTGGTTAAAATTGGTGGGCGGCACTCAAATTTGAACTTGACCTGTATTTTGTACTACTAAACCCACATACTAAATTTCATTCCATTCAGTTCAGACTTACTAAAGTTATCATCTGGAATACTAAAACTGCTAATGGACAGACAGATGCCTCGACCAATCACATAATATGGCCGTTTTTTCAAAGGGGCATACACAAATCAAAATTATATGATAGAAGTGTTTCCAGACAGATGTCTTTGATTAATATGTATTATTTATACCCCAGAACCCTGCGGAATCTATATCAAGCTTGTTAGGAAGAGATACACTATCTTCAAAACTACCTCTTTTGAATGTCGATATCAGACCTTCAAGTCTGCAAATAGTGTGTCTGTCATTTTCAGAATGAGGTCCCCACAGGGTGAATTTAGCTCCAAATTCACCCTTCAGGAACCTCATTATGCTTAGGCCGCTACAGGAGACCTAGGATCAGATTGAAGTTCCCCAGTTGAGGTTGGTGACTATCACCCATCAGCCACCTAAATTATGCATTTTATCTTCTGCAAATTAAGGGATATAGAAACTTCCCAGAATGGAAAAAGTAACTAAAACAATGTTAATTTGAAACTATAGCTACTTTCCAGAAGATGAGGACTAAGCAGAATGAGGTCCCCAGAGGGTGAATTCAGTGATGCTAGCCTGCATTGCAGGGTAGTATCACTAAATTCAACTTCTGGGGACCTTATTCTGCTAGTGACAGACACACTATTTGCAGGCTTGCTCCTATTAATATTTCTGATAATAAATACATGGCAATATTCATACCAGATTAGTGGGATGTTTTTTTTCTATTGCGTAATTCAGAACTCTTTCCTTCAGCTCCATCTTGTCTTGTTGATCACACCACATTGCTACGGCAATATATGCTTTTTCTGGTGTGTAGAGTCCCTCGAGACGTTCCTCAAAAAGTATAATTCTGTCAAAATCGTCCTCAGGAATTAGTCTGCTTGTTATATATCGTCTAACCAGTGATTCTTCCTCAGGCCATCTATCAAATTTATATACCAATATTAAAGTGAAATGAAACACTCCGGAAGGGTTATCATATAGATATGGAGAATATTGTTGCTCAAGGTACCTATTTTTACAAATATTACATCCAAATTGACAGCACACACCATAGTTTTTATATATTCAATAAATGCAGCGATTCATGTGGCAAAATTATTTTTTGTTAGTTTATCGCCAATAACTAGCTGCGTCCCGAATCGAGAAGTAAATATTTATAATTGAGCGCATGTTTTCTATGGAGTGGTACGATCGATTTGCTTGAGATTATCGGCGATGTTAGTAGAATGATACATTCATCTAGTTGACATAATGCCTGAATACTAACTTATCAGTTTCATGCACCTGAACAAGTCCATAATATGTCTTTAGTCCTTTCATTTAAGAAATGGATGCTGGTTTGCTTGCGTTCCATAGAGTATGGATGCAAGTTGGGCTGACATTTTGTGTGGAACGCAACAAAATCAACATCCATTACTTATATTTACACTCAACCAAGTCAACTGGCCGATAAAAAGATAATTAAGTGGCCATTTCCAATGTTATTATCGTAACTTGCTGCAAGTTGTGTCTACACAAAATGGGAGCATGTAGTGTGGATTTTCTCATTCAGTTATATAAATTGGAAGTGTTTCAGTTGCCTGTTCGGGTAGACGCTGAGAGCTATATGTATATCGTTTTCCACGTCTCTTCGAATGGGCTGCTGTGACTAAACTCAATTGTTGTTAAAATATATTTATGTACACTTTATGTAAATGTTTAAACAAACTGTAACAAAAAAGATGAATAAATTATAATAAAAAAAAATAAAATTGGAAGGGTCTGTTACTCATTTGGAGGGGTGTTGTGATATGGACTGATGGTTAAAACTGATGATACACACTCCGTATATCTTATTGGAGGGCTGTGTTGATAATACAAGTAGAGAAGTGATGGAATTCCTGTTCAGTCATTCTGAGGGAAAGTTCAGATAATGTAGATGTTTAGAATGAAAACTTATAACTTCGCCCATCAAGCACCAACAGACTATTGTATTCCATACAGTGCAGCAGGAGATCGTAACCAACAATAGTTCAACTATGATCTGTTGATAAATTCCACATTACAAAGAGTGTGAATTGTTACACACGAGTAGCGGCCTAATTTAACCCTTCCATGACTGGTTTTTCCTGAAATTTTGCGAAAACCCTGTGCCAATGCATTCTCTTATATATGCGAGTCTCCCATAGGGAGCCTCACATATATAAGAGAATACATTGGCCTTACAATATTTACCTTCACCTTGTAAGCCAGTTCATTCTCTTATATATGCGAGGCTCCCCATGGGAGACTCGCATATATAAGAGAATGCACTGGCACAGTGTTTTTAATGCAGCACCAGCGAAGCTCCCATCATGAAAGGGTTTGTACTAGAGTATGGTATTGTAATGCCCTAAATAGTCGACTCCTTAACCACAGCAGAATTATGGGTAATTTTTCAGGATATAGTCGAAAATATGGCTTGTTGCCATTCATCAGAAAGCTCTCACTGAGAGCTTTCCGATGAATGGCAACAAGCCATATTTCCGACTAAATCCTGAAAAATTACCCATAATTCTCACTGAGAGATTTCCGATGAATGGCAACAAGCCATATTTCCGACTAAATCCTGAAAAATTACCCATAATTCTCTCACTGAGAGATTTCCGATGAATGGTAACAAGCCATATTTCCGACTAAATCCTGAAAAATTACCCATAATTCTGCTGTGGTTAGGAGTCAATTATTTAGGGCATTACTGTACATTTAGTGTCTCACTGATGGCTAAAAAGACTGCTGTGGAATTTTGCATATTTAGAGATAGAACATCGCTGACTCATTACTGGATAAAATTTTCCCGCCTCAGTCACAGAGTGTCATAGTCTGTGGATGCTTGACGGGCCAAGTTAGAAGTTAACCCTTTCTTTACTAAATGGATTCTCCCGATTGTTACCAAAGTACACATTGGAATTGTCTATTATTCATTTGGAGGGATGTTCTGGAAATCCGACGACAGACATGCAAAATGATAATACAAGTTCAGAAGGATCCATATTCACTGGAGGAATATGTTCTGATATTAGGTTCAACAAACTACCTATGGTCGTTTGGTGAACTTATTATCTGAACACTTCCTAAGGGAACTACTCATCAATGAGTATTTTGTAAAGAAAGGGGTTACAATATCATTGCTCAATAACTAGGGTAATGTGATTGTTACAGTGCTTAAGAGCTTTGGATAAGCGCTATATCAAATTTCTCCATCATTATTATAAGATTAGTGAAAAGGAAAGAATGTGCCAGATTTGTACACACTTACAAATTCAATGCATACTCCAAAGATAGCTCGTAATCACGGTCTAGTTGCATGTCAACATAATCAAGATGGATGAAGTTCATGTGAGATTTGTGCTTGCTCCGAATCAGTGCAATTAGTATTTTGCTTGCCTCATCTGGTTGATTCTCACGAATATAATAATTAGCCATCTCTGAGTGGAGGTAAGGAATACAGTGGTCCATGTTGTCGGTAGCAACAAGAGTGTCAACTGGAAAAGAAATGAAAGTGTCAATAGGGCCCGACGAATCGGCAATTTCAACATCGAATCAAATCTTGAATTGAATCATGATAATGATTCGAAATCGAATCGAATCTTTTTCAAAAACTTTAGTAGATTCACGTTACCGATCAGTGGGTAAGAATTTCAGATACCGACAAAAATATGTCCCACAAGAAATTCACTTGCTTCGGCAGCTGGGGCCGGACTGTATTGTGACATTGCTGGTTTAGTGGTTTTATGTGGTGGAGGAAACCGTGTGCACTAGGGCTGCAACGATTCACCGCGGTTTCGGTGAATCGCGATGTTTACCAGCGGTGCGATACACGGTTCGTTTCGTAATTATTCCGGTATGTTTTCGATCCGCATTTTTGTTGCCCAAGCTCTCTGAGGGGACACTTTCCATTGGCTGTAACCGCAATGATTCCGTATTTTCCTTTTCTGTTAACCAATCAAAATTGTTCTTCCGCTATCGCGAGGGTCTGTTGAATATATTTGACATTTAAAATCAATAACAAATTAACATGTCGGAAGTATCGCATGATAAAGTTCTCAGCCGGTCAAGACAGGCCTGGCGGGGTAACTCGAAAAATTGTCGGGGCGCTGGCGAAGTTTAAATCGCCGTTGTGGAAGCACTTTGGATTTCGTGCGTTCAATTTGAAAGTCTGATGCCCTAAAGCAGTTTGTTTTCAGTTAATTTTAATTTTCATTGGAACATAAATGAATTATCCTCAAACAGAAATCATGACAGACGCAAACACTAAAGGCTACTCAGAAGGATATCTCAAAACATGTGCACCCTTCAGCACTTTTTTTGGTGAGAGTGATCCCTTCAGCCTTCGGAATCTTTGATTGGTGGTCATAACTCCAGTACATCATGGCTGAATAATAGTAGGCTACACATAATGGCTATTAATGCAACAGAACAATCAAAAGTTGTAAACTGGTTCAATTTTCAGTCTGGAATGTATCGCGATACGTATCGTATCGTTGCAAAAAATTGTGATACGTATCGAATCGTGAGGTGGGCGTATCGTTGCAGCCCTAGTGTGCACTATGATTACGGTACAACCATGATGAACACGCGAACCATCACAGACCTACCTGCCGGTTGCATGAGTTGCACCGACCTTCCACGAGTAAGCTGCACTGGGACTGGCCAATATATATATATATATGAGCAGTGAGCTATTGGGCAACTTACCCTGTACACATTGGACCACGGGGGTCACAGATGTTCGCGGAAGGCGACTCAGGTTAACTTAAGGGGACATAATGAATTTTTTTATAGATAATGCAGTCTATTCCCGGTGATAAAGGACTTGCATATAACGATGGACTGATAAAGAATAAGGAAAGTCAAAAAGTTTCAGTGAAGGTATTGTACGTGTATTGACTATTATATGGATGAAATATTTTGATTTTAAACATTTCTCCAATAAATGCAAACCACATTTTAAAAGAATTTCCGAAAAATTTAATGGGTCCCATATAAAGGTCACCCCAAAAATTCATATGAAGTTTGGTGACAATTGGAAGAGGGATGTGGCCTGTAGGGTATGCTGAAGGATTTAGTCATGCAAAGAGTAAAATCCAAGATGGCTGCCAGAATCCATGTTTTTCATAAAAAATCGTACAATATTTAATACAGGGTTCATGATCTCAATCATGGGTTAAATTCAAGGCTATGCAAAACACACAGTCATCAAACATTGAAGTGCAACATAATAACTTGTACCAAAAATATGGTATGTTGTGTACTCAAGTGTCAATTGGGCATCCCCTTTATATAATTAATTTGCCCACATATGTCGGTCTCACAAAATCATTATGGGAGTTTTTTATTTTTAAGTGGACTTAATTGTCATGTTCATTTCAAAATATGTTTGTCTGACTTCTAACGAAAGTCAAGCGCCATTTTTGCAGTTTGAGTCAACTGACACACAGTTTTCATTTTGCTGAGAACCTTTCTGCTACTAATTACAGGAAGGTGCCACTCTCTGCACTTGGTGCTGTATAGCCATGACTCTTGGAATTTACATTTCCCCTTTATGATTTTAATATAATTCTTCCGACATGATAATTATGATCGAAATAAATGTAAGAAGATTTCAACATTTTTCTAACGAAAAATGAACAAAAGTGACAAAGTCTTCTATGCGTGGATTATTTTGATTGGCTGCGCACGCAGTGTAACCTGGCAACTGAGAAAAGTTAACCAACGATAATGCCAGATACATCATACATTTATTAAACATGGGCGTGTTATTGTGAACAGGAAAAAATTATACCCGAAATTAAATTACGCTTGCTTGAAGGCCCGTGTTATCAAGCAATTCAAAGCTACCTGTGCAATTATGAGGTTTTCCAGCTCTTGAATGCCCCCTCGTTGAATTCAAGGGTATTCCTTGAAGCCATGGCCGTGTGGCAATAGCTCAAATCTAGAGGTGATCCTGAACATGCATGTAAATTTTCAAAACAATTCTCCAATAAATGTGGGCTGCCGGATGAATTTAAATATGAAATCCAAGATGGCTCCTGGCAGCCATGTCTTTTAACAAATTTTGGAAAAATATTATGGCTTCCAAGGTCACCCCAAAGATCCATATGAAGGTTGGTGATGATGGCATGAGAGATGTGGCCTATGTGGTGTGCAGGAAATAGTTGGATGTACAAAGAT
The DNA here is from genome assembly GCA_032622095.1 of Siphonodentalium dalli. Taxonomy (NCBI): domain Eukaryota; kingdom Metazoa; phylum Mollusca; class Scaphopoda; order Gadilida; family Siphonodentaliidae; genus Siphonodentalium; species Siphonodentalium dalli. The sequence continues at coordinate 153,680,100 of CP136066.1, read as the reverse complement.
GGACACCAACCCACGGAAAAAGCTCAAACTCGACTGACAATTTGAGCTAAATAAAATGACCATACATCTATAATGAAACTACAGCTCAAATTTTCTATAGTGAGAAGATATTGTGATGAGATTTTTAAGTTTTAGCTGTGATATCAGTATGACCATAGCTTGAACTTGCACAGTGCTCCTTTCTACTCGATATATAGTGTGGCCGTGGTATCCCAATAAGGCTGAATAGGTCACTCTCACCGGTTTTCTGTGATAAAGTTACCCAGGTTCCTGAAATTGTGATAAAGTTACCCAGGTTGGAGAGGATTGTGATAAAGTTACCCAGGTTAAGAATATTTCATGTTTAGCAACAAATTATTTATTTTTTGCGATAAAAATGACGAGCTACAGTACTAATATGTCTTAATGTGTGATAAAGTTACCCAGGTTCCTGAAATGTGTGATAAAGTTACCCAGGTTCCTGAAATGTGTGATAAAGTTACCCAGGTTCCTGAAATTGTGATAAAGTTACCCAGGTTGGAGAGGATTGTGATAAAGTTACCCAGGTTAAGAATATTTCATGTTTAGCAACAAATTATTTATTTTTTGCGATAAAAACCTATTCAACCCCAATAAGGGCGTCCACCGGGAACAAATTGGTATAGAAGCTTTTTTGGTGTCATTTCCTCGGGCAGAATCTGTGGAACAACTTATACAATCAGCTTTGGGGAAAATTTTCTATGGGCTTTTACTTGCCAAAACTGAACAGTATTTCCCTCAGTCACTTTTAAATCAAGTTCTAATTGTGCGATTTGCTTAACCTGGGTAACTTTATCACAATTCCCTCCAACCTGGGTAACTTTATCACAATTTCAGGAACCTGGGTAACTTTGTCACAGAAAAGCGGTGAGAGTGACCTATTCAACCCCAATAAGGGCGTCCACCGGGAACAAATTGGTATAGAAGCTTTTTTGGTGTCATTTCCTCGGGCAGAATCTGTGGAACAACTTATACAAAATCTGCTAAAATCAGCTTTGGGGAAAATTTTCTAAAACTTTTTTAAAACATAGTCCTATCTATGGCTTTTATGTCAATTTTGCTATTCCTTATTAGTCCAGTAAATCTGAGGGAAAGAAACACCCAATTGTGAACAAATTGCTATGCAATGCCTTTGGTGTTTTTGGATGTGACCCATCAAATAACATATCAAAAGTCCCCATGAATCCCAGGATGCGAAAGTTGTCATTTTTGGGTCAAAATACAGGAATATGTAAAAACAAATGGTGAAAATTGGAATTTTGTTAATAGACAAATCTGGCGACCACAAACGCTGAGTCCAGATCCCTGACTGCTAACTATGAACACACAATAACATATCCAAAATTCCATGTGTTTCAGGGAGGAAAAGTCATTATTTGGTTTGGGGTGCTCAATTCATGGCTTTGAAACACTCATTAGGGTGGTTTGAGATACCACATACATTATTTGGGAAATCTCTATGTGTGACATATGGCAATCATTGATGGTTTGGAACACTCATTAGGTGGGTTTGGACACAACTTTGATGGTTTCAGTACGCTAGTTTGTGTTGATTGGGATACATATTGTGTGCTTTGGGACGGCCTTTTTACAGACTGGGAATCTCACCAGTTGGTTTGGTACTAGTATACTATTAACATCTTTGCTGCTATACGTCAACACACACATACATGTACCACCCAAATGAGCATTTCAAACCATCAATTGAGTACCCCAAACCATCTAATGGGTGTCCCATAACAACAAATGAGTGTCCATAACCATCTAATGAGAATCCCAAGCCACACAGCAATTGACTCAAAGTACCAGGAGTGTCCCAAAACCACCCAACTAGTGTCTCAAACCACCCCCAGAATCCCCCACACCACCTAACTAACTATCCATTAAAATATCAAGCCATCCAGCGAGTGTCCCATGGTTTGGTAAACTCATTGGATGGTTTGGAAAACTAATTTCATAGTCTAGCTGACATACTCTATGGATGATTTTGTACAGTATTTTGGATGTATTGAGATGACATTAGTAGGTGGTTTGTGACACCAGTTGGATGGATTGGGAACTCATTGGATGGTTTGTGATACTTGTTTTATGGCTTGTGACACGCATTGGATGTTTTGGGACACCAATTGTGTGATTTGGGACACTCGCTATGGATTTCGGACACTAGTTTAGTGGATTTCGACACTGATTGGTCGATTGGGTCACTGATTGGGCCATTTGGACACTAGTCGAATGGATTGAGACACCAGTTGGGTGGTTTGGGGACACATGTTGTATGACACAGGACACTACCTGGATGGCTTGTGACACTAGCTGTGTGGCATGAGATACATATTGGATGCCTATTTGACACTCCTTGTGTGGTTTCTGACATGCACTGGGTGGTATGGGACACTCATTGGATGCTTTGACACAGTTGCTTGGTACTCGTTGTATGCCTTGGAACATTCATTGGGTGGTTAGAGACACTCATTGGGTAGTTGGGACACATGTTGTATGGCATGGGACACATTTTGGGTGGTTTGGGACACCAGTTGCATAGCTTGGGGGACTATCAATGTGGGTTGAAAAAATCGTTAAATGTGTAATATGGGGTATTGGGACACCATATCGATGATATATGGTTTGGTACTGGTACACTCATTTTTGGGACACTCATTTGATGGGTTCTGAAACGAGTTGTCAGCTTTGGAAACATTTTTATAGACTTTTGAGACACCAAATTGTCAAATCCTCGGATATGACTTACTACTATCGGATTATGATTGTCTCGAAAAGCGATGTGCAATGTGCATCTTTAATGGCCTAATATACACAACAACATTGGTAAATCATCTGTAACAGTTTATATTCTAAGTTCGTACTGGGTTATTGCAGTGCCACCTTGTTAACTGCCGCAAGAAATGCTGCAAACATTGTCTGCACACCTTGTTTTGATATAGTAAACTTAATATGATGAACACTTTGCTAAAATGGTAATTCATTCACATGAATGTGGACTGGACCGCTTTGGACCAGGCCAGGCAATGGTACCGGAATGGCCTGGACCAGATCAGACTGGACCACCTAGTCAGTGGACCAGACCACCAAGGTCCTAGGTAGGATCTGCTCACTACTGCTGGCGGACATGTTTTTTAACAAATTTGGGGAAAAATTGATGGCTCCCTTCTAGAGGTCACCCTGAAGATCCATATGAAGATTGGTGATGATTGGATGAGGGATGCGGCCTGTAGGGTCAGCCAAAGGAAATTGTTGATGGAAGGATGGACGCATGTACGATGGATGCCAACCTATGGCAATAGCTCAAGCTTGACTTCGTTAAGTTGAGCTAAAAAACAGTTAACTCACAAACATCCCAGTATGACTCAGTAGCCTCATCGTAATGTTCTAATGTTATCTGACACAGCAGAGCATTCTCCTTGATCTTCATGTTATTCATGTCTTCTTTTTTAACATCACACTCCTGCAAGAAATTAGACTGACATAACTTCCCATATCGGAGGCTATCACCCTCTATTTCGTACACTGCATTCTGGGCATTTTGGAACAGTATGCCAGATTCCATCTGTATCGTACGATGGATTCCAAGAGCAAAACTGAATCCAGATTCCAACGATATTTAACAATTTAGTAATTTTTATTGATATTTTTTCTTCAAAATTTACATTTCCCTGAGTCTGTAAATGTTTAGTAAAGACAGACATCTAAAATTTACTGGAGTAATGTATGTTGTTGACACTGTAGATTTATTTAGAGGTGTGACTGTCCCAATGGGACTAAGGATACCCCCATGTTTTTAAAACACTAATATGTTTCACATGTCAGTAAACATTTAGTTAAAATAATAAAATAACAAATTCCCATTGCAGGTGCACAACCCTAACTCCTAACCCTAATTCTAAACCTATTGACAGAAAAATGTAGGAATAAAAACTCAGACAAAATTATGCATGTTGCGAAAATGGGAAATAACTCTACCCAAAAACGTCGGACAGACGTCATAATCGCATGTGCACAGGTTCCCATGGTACTAAATATCTGTGCCAAGTTTAAATAAAATTGACCTAAAAATGTAGGAATAAAAGCTCGGACAAAATTATACATGTTGCAAACAATTTCTAAGTTGAAATAGGGGGATAACTCCATAAAAAAAAGTCTGACAGACATCATAATCGCCCGTGCACAGGTTCCCATGGTGGTTGATGTCTGTGCCAAGTTTCACAGAAAATTATTGAAAAACGACTGAGAAAAACTCCAGACAAAATTGTGTCCACGGACGGACGACATATGGACGGATGGACGGACGGACAAGCTGATTCCAGTATATCCCCCCACAACTTCGTTGCGGGGGGGTATAATGAATGTTTTCCCCCTGTATTTCATGTCACAAGAATTTATATAACATGTGCTGTGAATTGCACTGCTGAGGAACATATCCCTCTCTGTAGTTTTAATTTACTGCTCACAATACTGATGTGGTTTTTTTTAAATGGTCTTTTATTATATGCTTGCCAATAAAATATCGGAAAATTACCAAAACGTAAATTGTCGTATGTCATCTACAGTGAAATAATGAAAGCTACAGTGAACTAACAAAATCGTATATAACTGTAGCTTTTGTTATTTCACTGTAGCTTGCCAGCAGTTTCTATCCCATTATTGTTTGAATTTCGGATTACACGTGTCAAATACGCAGCCCTCGAAATTAGGGAACATTTTATTCTGTGACAATTTTGATTTCAAATCGGTATTTCCTGCGACATTGCTTATTTGAGTTCCATGTCATCCATAACTACTTGTCAGGTGCTGTGTGTCTCTGGTGTTGTTTACACAGGTATTTTTCCCATTTACCAGTGGATAAAATTTGTGAGAATCATTTTAAAAGTGAAAATACCACATAACTTAGCAACTTTGAGCATTAAATAGTAAATTTCTTCCAGCCACAATTACTGGTACTGTACAACAATATAATTTTTATAAAAACCCGATTTCAAAATTATATATACCTTTTTCTGTGAATAAAATGCAGACATAACTGAAGATTGGGAAAATTATTTGTCTACAAAGGAATAATAAAGTGGTTTATTCCTGATATACAGTGATGCCCTAAATAATCGACTCCTTAACCACAGCAGAATAATGGGTAACTTTTCAGGATTTAGTCGGAAATATGGCTTGTTGCCTTTCATCGGAAAGCTCTCACTGAGAGCTTTCCGATGAATTGCAACAAGCCATATTTCCGTACATTGGTACTTTAGGACAGATAGCACACAGTTAGCCAACAATTCACTGATAAATTATTGATTGGCTAGAAATACAATGTATCAATATAAAACTCTGAATTTGTCACAATAAAAATTGCTAAGGTTCAGGTCCAAAAAACACGCTACTCACACGACTCGCTTCCGATATTTTATCTACGATTCCTTCTTGATATGAATTTTTATTTTTGGTGTCTCAGATAAGAAAATATAACGAAACATAACAAAATATACCCCAAATACTGGTGTAATGTGTCTTAAAGTAAGTTAAGGAACTGGCTAAGGTATAGCACATTATAAACCGGCCTTACACAGCTATTTCATTAGTCAGGCAAATATAGTAAAACACCAGTATTGCTGGAAATTTCAATATAGTTGAAATTGGATGAAGTGAGTTCCGATTGAGTCAAAATTTATATTTCCGGAAACAAAACTTCGGTACAAATAATTTTAAATATTTATATGGTTATTTGAGTCGCATAAATGCCTATGAGCAAACGACTTCGTTAACGGTCAGGGACGTAGCTAGGGGGTCTCCTCTCCGTTCAGTAGGGGTGTCCACATTTTGGATTTCCAACTTCACCACCCCCTCCCCCATTGAACCCAACCAAAACTCCAACTGGAGAAATTAATCATATTAATTGCACCCCCCTCCCCCCACCTTGACTTGGAATTTGGACCTCGGGGATTCTAACTGTTGGCAAGTTTCAACCTGTAGGAAGATCATCAGACAACTGGGACACATTCAAGCTAAGTTTGGCCTCAAATTTCCAACTGATAATGTGTCAGACTTGATGTTCCAAACTGTTGAAACTTGATAGTTGCTACCACTGTCACTGGGTTTTATTAATATATGAACACAGCGATGTGTTTCACTATCCATTCGTATACAATTAATAGATTCATGTAGTAACGTTGAAAACTTATTCATGATTTTAACAGTGTTCATTATTTTGCATGACACTTACTAAAAATATTTAAAGGAGAAAATAAGCCATGTTTCATGGTTGTTTCTAGCATAAAACCTAGCACTGTGAAAACTAATTAACACCTAGCAGCTGCAGAGGGCTGTCTGTCTGTCTGCTGTCATAATTGTTAGCTACACCCATTATTTAATATATTTGATATATTTATTTCAGAAAACTATGCTGGAATGGAAGGCAATTCTCATGGAGCATTCTTATCATCTACTCAGCACTGAGGCTTCTGGAATTCAGGATGAGATGAACTGTGACGCGACCAATGATGTTCAAGAATTTGCATCACTTCTACCAATAGCGACATTAGAAACAACAGAGGAAATATATACAATAGTTTCAAAATAGTTGAAAAATAGAGAATTCACTCGAAATCAGCATCGCGAAACTCATAATATGACAAGTTGCTGGTTATGTCAAATGATTTAGTAATGAAAGAAGCCAGTTCACAACAAACTTTTAAAAAAATTGTCGAAATCTACACAACTACCAGTATATGAATGATATTTCGAAAATTGAACCGTAGCCTATCAAATTGTGGTACATACGAACCATAACTATTGATTTGAATGAACCGTAGCTATCATGCTATTGATGAAATAGGCATGGGTGCACACATTTTAACAGATGAGCATGTTGCGATGGGCCAATTTAACACTTCATTTTTGGTTGTATGGGTTGTTTTCAACTAAAAGCTCTTCATTTTCTACATTTTTGGAAACGTTTTACAGCACTTGAGCAAAAATATATTGCCAATAAATGACTAATAAACTGCTTTTTTTCAATAAGAATGAATCTCATAAAACTAATATATCAGTAGAAATAAAATCGCATAAAAGCATATTATTTGAAAGACGTCTTGAGAGGATTAATATTTTATGTAGAAGCAACTTACCATTTCTGTTCTTGTCAAATTTTCAGGCGTTTTTCGGACATGAACATTAGCATTATCGGACCGGAGCTGTATCATTTATCGGAAGTTAGCAATTTCTCAAGTAGCAGTTTCCCCCCAGTGAACTAGGTCTGTTAGAATAACAACTGAAATATTGCATTTGTCTTCTATATATTAACTATACTAGCATACTAGCAGAGCCTGACGATGTGACAGCAAGGAAAAGTAATATAGTGTCGTTCTCGCCTGATCACTCAAATATAGGGGGCCATGTCATTGAAAATATTTAACGAACACTAACCAAACCCATGTGATCCATACATGCGTGAACAATAGGAGACAGACACACATTCACTTTAGTCGCTCGCCTGATATAGTAAATTAAAATACTTAAATCATGTTTACATCGCCGTCCATATTCGCATCAATAGTCCATGAATGTATTCAATTGGAGATTTGATATGACTGCAAAACACCCCCCCCCCCCCCCCCGTTTCCATGGCCCTATGTTACCTAAAGCTTGTTGATAGGGATTCTTTTGAGCATGGCTGGTATTCCTTTGAGACATAGATCCAGAGCATTGCTGTAGCCTCCCTTGGAAGACTCCATAAAATGGTCCACTGGTATATAGTGGTCAACTTTGGTAATAAAATAAAATATTTTTTTATTTACAATTCACTGTTAAGATATATTTAATATGAGACAAACAGCCGATTTCAAATCAAAAGGAAATAGACAGAAGATTACAAATCTCATCAAATCAATAGGCAGGACCCTAGCAGACGGGTTACCAGGGAGTGGCTAGAGGGTCCCCAACTTAGAGTCCCCCCTCCTGAACAAGTCTCAAATTTGAAGTTCCATTTGCACCATTCCCCCATTTGCAATACCCCCTCTCTCCCCGAAAGTAAGAACTATGCAAATTTTGGTCTAAAAATGACAAATTTCACAATAAATACTGGTTGGAAAATTAGACTTTTAGAACAAAACTTAACCTAATTTTTGGTGTGAAAGTTCCAACTGATGTTGTGACGAGCATGAAATTTCCAACTGTTGAACAGTTGAAAATAGTCCAAAAAGGGACCCACTGCCCTCTAGCAGAAACCCTGATGAGTGTTGCAAATACCTCATTGATACGAATTCCTTTGAGACACAGATCCAGAGCCTTGTTGTAGTCCCCCTTGGCATAAGACATGGTAGAGAGATTGAGTAATGATACAGAAACACTTGGATGATTTTCCCCAAGTGTATCAATCTTTATCTTCAGAGCCCTGTGGAAATATGTGAAATAGTTGATAGATAATTATAATATTGTCATACATATCATGTAATTATGCCAATAAATTTAGGTAACAAAGCATAACATCGTTGCTGGTTTTCATTAATAAGCTAACCAACGAAATTGGTCTAAATGAAACTAATAGGCCTCAATCGCATATGAATTCTTCGGAATTTCCTGAGAACCCAATCCTATTTTCATCTTGTTGGTCCATTGCCAATTCCGCACTTTAGCAATCTCCACACTGTTGCTAACCGGAAGTCACGTGATAAAATCAAAAATATCAATCAACATTTTGAGCTAATGGATACAGAAATATAGAAAAAATATATGAGGTCATTCACCTGAGCTAATATATTATTAAAAACAACCAAAATGCAGCCTGTGGCTGGGCGCGTGGTTGCTATTACAGGTTGTCCTCTCATTACAATATCACCCAATAAGATACCCATACACACTCACCTCTCATAGCATCCCTCAGCTTTATCTAGGTTGTCCAGCCTCCTGTACACAAGTCCGAGATTGACAAGACACTCCCCAATAGCATGTGGAAGTTTACCATAATAGATTTCTTCATTAAGCTTTGCAAAAAGAAAACAATGCCATTTATATATCCACTTTTATCAATGAAAGTGTCAATGACACTGTAGCTCAACTTGGAGAGATGATAATGTCATAAATTACAGTCATTGGAATGATGGGAAATATGGAATCAATCGATAAAAATGTTGGCTGTAGGGTGTGCCGAAGGATTTGGTCATGCAAAGAGCAAATTCCAAGATGGCTGCTGGTGAGCATGTTTTTGATAAAAATCCTTTCAAATTTGATAGCTCCCATCTAGAGGTCATCCTAAAAGATCCATTTGAAGCTTGGGAACAATCGGATAACAAATTTTGGCTGTAGGGTGTGCTGAAGGATTTAGTCATGCAAATAGTAAATCCGGCAGCCACGTTTTGATAGGAAAATCAAGCCATGTTTTGATAGGAAAATCAAATCATTTGATTGTTCAAATTTTATAGCTCCCATCTACAGGTGATCCTAAACATGCTTGTAAATTGTTTAATTATTTCTCACATAAATGTGTGCTGATGGATTCAAATGTGAAATTCAAAATGGCTGCTGGTTGCAATGTTTTTTAAGAAAACAGAAACATTTGATGGCCCCCATCTAGTTGTCACCAAAAAGATTCATTTGAAATTTGTAATGGTCGGATGAGGGATGTGGTCTCTATTATGGTCTGTAGGGTGTGACAAAGGATTTAGTGATGAAAAGAGTAAAATCCAAGATGGCTGCCAGCGGCCATGTTTTTCATCAAAAAAATTTCAAATTCAATAGCTCTCATCTCGAAGTGATCCCAAACACACCTGTAATTTTTAAAAACAATTCTCCAATAAATGCGGACTGCAGTGTGTGCTGATGGATTCAAATTTGAAATGTTTTTGAAAGAAAATGGCAGAAAAAGTGATGCCTCCCATCTAGACATCTAGAGGTCACCCTGAAGATCCATATGAAGTCTGGTGATGAACGGATGAAAGATGTGACCTGTAGGATGTTCTAACAGAAATTGTTGACAGATGCATGAATGGCTCATGGACCGATGACCAACGCATGGCAATAGCTCAGACTTTGTCAAGTTGAGCTAAAAATGAATGCTCAGCTAAAGACTAGGCCAAATTATTCTTGGTCGATTAACCCTTTCTATACTAAGTGGATTCTTTCACACAGTTATAAAAGTATACACTGGAATGGTCTATTATTCATTTGGAGGGATGTTTATGATATATATGAGCAGACGAGAGCCAGACAAAATGACAAAAACAAGTGCAGAAGAATTCATATTCATTGGTGGGAAATGTTTAGGTAATAGGTACAACAAACAACCAATAATTTGTTGAACTTATTACCTGATCATTTCCTAAGGGAACCGTCAATGAGTATTTAGTATAGAAGGGTTATATTTAACTGACATATCCCCTCAACATTTTGTTTTGAATAAAAATACTTCCAGTCTATACTACTGACTTTCCCTTCAATTGATGAACATTGCCAATCTGACCAACGACAGTTACAACACATTACATGACACCTCAGAGTTTCTAACTGCACTCCTTGAAGTCTGGACATTTCTATCTGCACCAGTTTGGTTGACATTTTCCAACCGGTACCGCAGACTTCCCAACTGTTGAAAATGTCCAGCCTGCATGCCATCCCATAATAACCATATTATAGTCCGAAAAAAGTTCACCGAAAATAAGAAAAATGAAAGTGTCAATGACACTGTAGCTCATCTTGGAGGGGATAATTTCATGTGTAACAGTCAATGGAGCGATTAGGAATTGGGAAAGTTGAAATGTTAAAGTAATACTAGATACATGTACCAACATGAAGAGATATATATATATAAAGTAAAATCCAAGATGGCCCCATAGATTACTCCCGTCTTCTGTTGCCAAAGATCCATGTGAAGTTTAATGACGATCAGACAAGGGATGTCGTCTACAGGGTGTACCAAAGGATTTAGTCATACAAAGAGTAAAATTAAAGATGGCCGCTGGTGGCCATGTTTTCCCCAACGAAATTTGGAGAAAAACATTTATGGCTCCCATCTAGTGGTCATTCAAAATATCTATATAAAGTTTGATGATGATTGTATCAGGGATTTGGTCTGTAGGGTGTGCCAAAGGATTTAGTCATGCAAAAGGTAAAATCCAAGATGGCTGCCAGCGACCATGTTTTTCATAAAAATAAATTTCAATTTTCATAGCTCCCTGGAGGTGATCCTAAACTTGCCTGCTAATTTTCAAAACAATTCTTCAATAAATGTGATCTGCAGGGTGTGCATATAGATTCAAATTTGAAATCCAAGATGGCAGCTGGCAGCCATGTTTTTTCCCAAATTTCGGGAAAAAAATTGATGGCTCCCATCTCGAGGTCAGCCCGAAGTTCCATATAAAGTTTGGTGATCCGAGGGAGGTGGCCTGTAGGGTGTGCCGAAGAGTCATACAAAGAGTAAAATCCAAGATGGTCGCTGGCAATATGTTATTCAATGAAATTCAGGAAATTTGATGGCTCCCATCCAGAGGTCACCCCTATGATCCCTATGAAGTTTGGTGATGATCAGATGAGGAATGTGGTCTGTAGGTTGTGCCCAAGGATTTAGTCATGCAAAGAGAAAAATCGCAAGTTTCTGTCGGCAGCCAGGTTATATGGCCGAATGACCCCACAATGACTCGTTTCCCATCTGCATGTCAATGTTAACATCCATGCCCAATTTCATGATGATCAGACAAACAGTCCGGCCTGTAGCTATTGCTAATGGATTTAATTTTTAAATCAAAGATGGCCACAAACGGCCATGTTTTTTTGCTGAATGACCCCAAAATGACTCGTTCCCATCTACATACCAATAGCCATGACAATTTCATAATGATCCGACAAAGATATGACTTGTAGCCCGTGCCAAACAATTTAGTCATGCAAAGAGTATAATCTAAGATGGCTGCCAGTGGCCATGTTTTATGGCCGAATGACCCAAAAATGACTCGCTCCCATCTACATGTCAATGTTAAATCAATGAGAAATTTCATGATGATCCTACTAAAGGTATGACCTGTAGCCCGTGCCAAAGGATTTATTCATACAAAGAGTAAAATCCAAGATGGCTGCCGGTGGCCATGTTTTATGGCTGAATGACCCCAAAATGACTCAATCCCATCTACATGTCAATATTAACATAAATGACAAATTTCATGATGATAAAACGGACACTCTGGCCTGAAGCCCGTGCTAATGAATTCAATTTTGAAATCCAAGGTGGCTGCTGGAGGCCATGTTTTTTTGCTCTTTCAGCACGTTCTCGCTATATTCACAACACCATAATTGTGTTATCCTGGGTTTAGGGAATATTTTGGTTGAAATATAATCTGCGTTAAGTAATAAGGACAATATTTTGGATTTATACCATGTTTGTTTTTAAATTGGCACACTACTATTATTCCCTCAGTATCTTAAAACGCTATAGATCTCTTCCTGCCATGGCACTACTTCCAACAACAACAACAGGAACAATGACGACGACAAACATTAGTGTTACTCAAACTGATTTAAAAGAAAAATTTCCTGTTGAGTACGGGAATAGATACGCCATCTCAAATTTGAAACCGATGGGTGTGAGAAAAATACTACTGCTTAAATTTATATATGGGTATGGTAGCCCAATCTAGGATGTAGGCATGTATCTAGTCCAAGTGATATATGTATATCCTACTCGTATTTAAATTTGTGTAGTACTATTTTTCGCGCACCTGTCGGTGTTCAAATTTAAAACTGAGTGAAACCTAATACGACTCATAAGTTTATACCAAACAATAAGAAAATAAGAGTGCTATTTTAGATAGATAATAAACAATTATATTTACATACAGGCAACCAAACTCAACAAAACTAGAGGTGTGACTGTCCCAATGGGACTACGGATACCCCCCTGTTTTTAAAATACTAAGATGTTTCACATGTCAGTAAACATTTAGTTAAAATAATAAAATAACAGTTCCCATTGCAGGTGTACAACCATAACCCTAATCTTAAACCTATTGACCGAAAAATGTAGGAATAAAAGCTTGGACAAAATTATACATGTTGCGAAAAAATTTCTAAGTCGAAAATGGGGAATAACTCGACACAAAAAATGTCAGACAGACGTCATAATCGCAGGTGCACAGGTTCCCATGGTACTAAATATCAGTGCCAAGATTAAAAAACATTCACCGAAAAATGTAGGAATAAAAGCTCGGACAAAATTATGCATGTTGCAAAAAAAATTCTAAGTCGAAAAAGGGGGATAACTCCACCAAAAAATGTCAGACAGACGTCATAATCGCAGGTGCACAAGTTCCCATGGTACTAAATATCTGTGCCACGTTTTTAAAAAATTGACCTAAAAATGTAGGAATAAAAGCTCGGACAAAAGTATACATGTTGCGAAAATTTTCTAAGTCGAAAAAGGGGGGATAACTCCACCAAAAAAAGTGCGACAGACGTCATAATCGCAGGTGCACAGGTTCCCATGGTGGTTGATGTCTGTGCCAAGTTTCACGGAAATTGATCAAAAAACGACTGAGAAAAACTCCGGACAAATTTGTGTCCAAGGACGGACGACGGACGGAAGAGCTGACTCCAGTATACCCCCCCTAACTTCGTTGCGGGGGGTATAATTAGTCATATGTACATGTAAAACGATAAATTGTGGTTAGGTCTTTGATGTTGAAATGATTATTCACAACCCTTGGGTGACACATGTGGTCAAACAGGGAAGAGTTAGTTATGCATTTAAAATACACACAACCAAGAATTGATTCTGTCTGAGTTCAGCAGCCTATAGTAATGCCCTAAGTAATCGACTCCTTAACCACAGCAGAATTATGGGTAACTTTTCAGGATTTAGTTGGAAATATGGCTTGTTGCCATTCATCGGAAGCTCTCCCCGAGAGCTTTCCGATGAATGGCAACAAGCCATATTTCCAACTAAATCCTGAAAAGTTACCCATAATTCTGCTGTGGTTAAGGAGTCGATTACTTAGAGCATTACTGTATATATGCGGTTGTGGTATTACTTCTTTCAATTTAAATTCCATTTGTCAGTTGTTATCAAATTTATACTCCATCATAAAATTATTTCATATCGGATTTATGAAAAAGCAGAACAATTGCTTCCATGCATTCTAAGCCCATAATTATAAACAAACGGGGCAGGCGACATAAAATAAAGCTAGTATTCATAAATTTTTAGTTGGTAAAACTCGAAATTCAGAAGGATACTACCTTATATTCGTCCTTCGGTTATGCAAGAGGAAAATAAAACTGAGACATTACCATCGAGTACAGCCTGTTATACATTGGGGGCATTCATGCGTGGCTAATCCTGGCAGGTACATTTGTAGAGTTGGTAGCAGGCAACCAAAAAAGTTGCCCTTTCCTCCTGTGGTTTTACAAAGAGGGATATATATCGATATAGTTCAGTGTGAGGGCTTCCTTTTGCGGAAAAATATGAACAAAATCCGATAAAATATACTTGAGTTATCGCATCGGATAGCAAGTGTCTACAGACGAACGGACAGATGGACAGACTTGAAATCGGGTTTTAAAAACAATATGTAGTTGTTGTAAATGTGGCCAGGAAGAAACCATCATTAAATAAACTTACATCAAGACATAATTGTCCATGCTTCAGAGCGGATTCATACTCTTCTTTCTCGATATAAACAATGTTGAGGTTTTGGTGTATCCTTGCCAGTAATTTAATTCTGCCCTTATGTGGAATATTCTTCACATTGTCTTCGAGCTTAGCCAAAGCTTTCAATAATAAAACCTCTGCATGACCAGGATTGTGCTGTATCAAATTAACAGCTGCTAATGAGAGCAAACTGCTGCACCATGCAATTAAATGCGCAGACTCGAACTTGTTATTTCCTGATAAATAATTGTCCCAAATCTGGAACACTTGCTCATGCAATTTTTTCCCCTCGTCAATCTCTTGGCTATTAATAAGGACAACCGCAAGTTGAGACAGAGCAGAACACAATGGTGATTCAACATCTATGTGACCTTTTGAATTATCACAAGCTGTCAGAATTCTAACCATTCGACGAGCAATAAGTTCCATACCATTCCAGAATTGCAATGTATCGAAGAAGGTGATAGCTGATGAGAGAAATTTATAGTATACGAGTCCTGGTGGTGCACAGGCCACATTATTCCTTTCTTTGTAGGTATATAAGTCTGCTATATTCTCGTCAAATGATTGCAGAAACATCTCGGCTAATTTGGCACCACTTATTTTCTTATCTCTGATATAATGCCACAATCTGTTCTTGATATAACAAACTGCCTCATATAACTTGAAACTGAAAATAAAGTAATATAATTCTGTATATTAACATATACTAGCAGTCAATATCTATATTTGCAAATGTCTGTATATCCGCTGTAGAAATTGATGTGGGACCATCTAGAGTGCTCCAAATGGGTCTAACTGGGGTATATGTTTACAAGGAAGCTAATGGTGCAGGTTAAACAAATTTAAAGTGACACTGTCGGTGTCAGAGATGGAAAAGGAAGGGGTAACAAAATCAAATGAAAATGATTTGTCACAGATTCCATCCAAACTTATAAATATAGTCATCTTCATGATACAGGATATCTAATTGTGTGGTTTAAAGATACAAAAGTCAGGGATGGGGGTTAGTGGGTGAGCCAAAATTAATAATACATTATGTTGACCATTTTGTGCTAAACTTATATATAGGTATGTCCATGATGTACGAAGTTGGTTTTCAAGTCCCCGGACTTCACAAAAGTGGCACTGTGTGAGTCAGGGATGGGGGTCGGGCACTATAGAGTTAAAGATACCCAAAAATATTTTATTTGAGTCGAGGAACCCGCCCTTCCATTCATTTTCTACACCTCGATTATCTGTCAAGTTGAGCCAACAAAACTGTTACTGTGATTTGTCAACAAACATCACTAATCCTGTAGTAAGTTAAAATATTTTAATCTAAATATGATTTTCAGAATATTTTTTCAATGCTTTGCACTTTTCCAATGTTTACCATCTACTTTCAATTAAACTATGGTATCTTATTGGACTAATTGGACTTTTATCGGTAATTTCACTGTATATACAAAATCTCGTTATTGCAGCTATCAACAAGCCTTGAAATAGTGTGTCTGTCATTTGCAGAATGAGGTCCCCAGAGGGTGAATTTAGTGATGCTACCCCGCATAGTGGGCTAGCATCACCATATTCACCCTCTGGGGACCTCATTCTGCTTACACCTCAGCAGAATGAGGTTCCCAGAGGGTGAATTTGGTAATGCTAGCCCGCTATATGGGGTAGCATCACTAAATTCACCCTTTTGGGACCTCATTCTGCAAATGACAGACACCCTATTTCAAGGCTTGGCTATCAATAATGAAATCGAAACATTTTTGAATGCACTTGTTGATGATAGTTGTTTTACAGACTTTTATCAAGTTTATGATATACATGTATCACATGAACCCACTTCAAAGGCCTTGAGTCCCTTTAATAGAAATAACAAGTTTCCGAATGATTAACATACAATTTTGGTCATATCAGCTCTTAACTATTATGTGCCATTTTTACGTTCCTAACTGGATCAACCCCTGATAATCTAATGCAATACGCATGGTGCGACAAATATTGCGAAAGCATCACTCCTATTTCATCATCACCCTGCACAAAATTCGTAACAATATGTGAATGAAGGGAACAAATCTGATATTCAAATCGGGGATCTGATTCAGTGTCAATACCGAATCCCACCAGCCATATTGCCATCAAATCTCAAATATTCAAAGGGCCATGCAAATTTTACAATATTGATGATATGAATTATATTTAAAAACAACTAGCTGGCAATAATTGGATTATTGATAGCATGTGTCTATGGGATCAATAAAATGATCGATACCAAAAACTATACAGGTGAACACGGTTCGACAACCAATACTTGAGTTATTGCAATGTATAGAACATGTCTAGTGGTGGATGGAATCGAAAACTAAACATATAAAATATGAACATGATCCAGTAACAATTACACCAGTTATTGCATCGGATAGCATGCATCTATGGACAGACAGATGGATGGATGGATGGTCAGACAGACGAACAACAGATGGCATTATGCGTACCATACATGGTATGGGTACACATTATGAAAGTGTCAATGACACTGTAGCTCAACTTGGAGGGTACATGTGAACAAGGAAACTTTATATAGTATTGTTATATATTTCGGTGAGGATGAGCGAATGGAAACTGAATTGAAACTAATGTAATATCTATGAGTGAGTGGAGATCTTCGATCCTATGATTGAACATATAAACAGGCATAGTCGTATGGGCACCCAAATTTTTAGGGGGGGGTGAGACTTTTTGCCCAAATTTCTTTTACATGATATACTCATGGCTGTAACAGTTAACCTTAAGTATTTATAATTCTGGCAGAAATGTGAAAAATTTGCCACAATTTCCCCCTGAAATACCATTCAATTTGCCCGAAAATTGTCCGAATTTGATAACAAAAATATCTCCAATTTGCCAGAAAATTGCCTGAATTTTTAGATTTCAAAATGTTTGGGTAAGGGCGGCAGCTCTCCCAGTCCCCTGGCCTGTATGGCTATGTGAACAGGTAAGCTCTGTCACCAAACAATACGGAAAGAGTTATGTTCCTGCCTCTATGATCTGCTGGTATTATAACTGGCAGCCACTTTTGAACAAATCTGAATCCAAGTCAACTGGGGACCATCATAATGAAATATGACCCCATTCAGTCTTGCGGTTCTGGAGAAGAAGACCTTTAAATAATTAGTATGGAGGGAGAGAGTTATGTCCCTGGCTTTGCCCTTATTTGACCTGGGGACCCCATTTGAACAAATTTAAATCTCAGTCACACAAGGACCCTCCACACCAAATATAAGCTAAATAGACCTGATATTTTTTTAGTTGTAAGAACTACTATATAAAGAAAGAGTTATGTTCCTGGCTTCGCCCCTATTTGACCTGGACACCCCACTTGAACAAAACTGAATGAGTCACGTAGGGAACATCCAACCAAATATGAACACATATAACATTCAGACTTATGATTCTGTAGAAGAAGATTGTTTAAAGACTTATTGACGAACGGATGGACAGATGGATGGACGGGGAGTGATGACTGTAGCTCCACCAGAGACTTCATCTCAGGTGAGCTAATAACTATACATTGGAATGTTCTATTAATCATTTGGAGGGATTCTGAGGAAATGTAAGCAATCGCCAGACCGACGAACAGATAATGCAAGAGCAGAAGTATTCCTATTCAATGGTGGGAAATGTTCAGCTAATAAGTTCAGTTTGTTGAACTTATTACCTGAACATCTCCTAAGGAAACTTAATATTTATAGTCAATGAGTATTTAGCTAAGAAGGGATTAAAAAACTTACTGACTAAGATAAGCCAATACATGCATATTAGTAAGAGTCATCAGTACTTTATCATAATCTGCTTTCTGCAAGGACAGCTCAATTATTTCTTCTGCGAGTCGCACTATCAGTAATTGCTGGTTTTCCTTTGTTATGCCAAGATGAATATGTGTCTCATCATGAAGCCGTTGAGAGAAGAAATCTATCAACATATCCGCACAATTGTTCTCCACATCTCGGTCTGTGAAATATTTCTGCCTAACAGTATCAGCTAATTCACCAAATCCAAGTTGAATATATCCTGATCTGTAGATGATGTATCTCTCCAAGGCAAAATAAAATGGTGACCAGTTATTGGATGAAATACCATGAAGAGTCATCAACTCGCTTTCCATCATTCCACTTTTTGATAACAACAGAGACATCATAACCTGCATGAAATAAAAACGATCTTCAGTTAAAAGAGCAGTGGGAATGTGAACAAGAGCATCACTGGGGTGTGGCTAGATACACCTGTTAGCTTACTTGTAAAATTGTTGTTAACCCTTTCATGACTGGAGCTTCCTGAAATTCTGTGAAAACGCTGTGCCAATGCATTCTCTTATATATGAGAGTCATCCATATGGCGCCTCAAATATATAAGAGAATACATTGACCTAACAATATCTACCTTGACCTTGTAAGCCAGTGCATTCTCTTAAATTATTTACCAGTATTGTGAGTTATGATAAACCACCACCTCCCCAAACTACACATTGTTATATCACCAGGTATAATCAACCCTTGTCAGTTGTATGGGGAACTCATCACATTTTTCTATATACCACCCAAATAAACATTAAAACTCACTCAATTTGATCATCCCACCAACAGCATAATTTACACCAATTGTAAATACTTGCAAATTATTCTGACTCATTACTGCACTGACTGACTTAAAAGAAAATCAATAACTTTGACCCCGTATCATCACAATATTGTCCACTCAGTCAAAATAAAAAATATTATTTGAGTCCTATTATTGGAGGAGTTTTTCATATTATGACAAAAAAAGGCACAAAAAAAAAAAATTCAAAAATTATTTTGGTATGGTTTTACCAACATGTCCATATATATTGAACATTAATTGAACTCTTAACATATCTATGCGATTGATAGATTGATTATCATGTATACACATAGTGACATAGAACATTAAGTCGATGACTACATTGAAAAATTTATCAGCTGATTATCATAGTCTGGTGTACTAGTTGTAACTCCATAACAATTGAAAGGCAGTGGAGGAAATTTAGGATCATCTATATATACATATGGTCTGTATGTCCATCTGTCCATCTGCATGGATTTTTCTCCCAGACCCCTGGACCGATTTCAACAATATTTGGTGCAGTGACATGGATTACCCTGGCGGAGATGAGGGAGCGAGGGTTTTATTTTTATTTTTTATTTCTGTTATGGGGATAATGCCCATAGTTAGCATGGGTTATTATACCTTCCCAGGTTAAGAAAATCTAAGGAGAACATTGTTTTGATATAAACTAATGTATTCCACTATAAAGAATGACCAATTATCACATTATACTACCCGCACATCATATATATATTGTTGGTATATTTGATATATGTATGTACCTTTTTATAGTATATGTCTATTTATATCAGACCTGTTTACTTTCATAATTGGAAATAGGGAGATTTGTCCTCAGAAATAGGGAGATTTAGTGAAAAATAGGGAGATTTTGTTCAATGTCAGTAACATGGAAAACACTTCATATTTTTTATTTAAATGTCATAGACTGTTTGTTGCATTTAATTTTAGTTTGCATCTGCCACACCTCAGTTACCTGTTTCTTGATTTTCTGCATTCAAAGGCACACCCTTTCGGTAGTATTCACAGTTTAGTACATCTATGATCTATGCACAATTAACGGCCTTGACACCGACTACCGAGTGTCTCTAATTTCTAAAATCACTGAATCATTGCGTAATT
This sequence comes from Siphonodentalium dalli, assembly GCA_032622095.1. NCBI lineage: Eukaryota > Metazoa > Mollusca > Scaphopoda > Gadilida > Siphonodentaliidae > Siphonodentalium > Siphonodentalium dalli. The sequence goes on along the minus strand of CP136066.1, from coordinate 153,659,693 downwards.
CCCAAGTGGTTTAGGCATAGAAATCAAATCACAGAGGTATACCTGACAAGACTACACATGTAGTGTCGCTAATCACAGATAGAGAAACCCTCATTTGCATATCCAATAAGAGAGCGCTATTCATTCGCTCATTGGTTACTCTATCGAGGAAATTATTGGTGCAGTTGCTTTGTGGACCCAATTTTTCCAAAATTTCCCAAAATTTTATAGAGTCCAAATAAAGGATTCTGTTCATGTGTATTAGTAATAATAGAAACCATGCCCATTGATGCAACATTTTGAGAGTATACGTCATGGTGGATTATGTTAGAAATACAAAATGTGAACTTTATTGAGATTTAAAAAAATAAAATTTACAGGCAATGGTCCAAGAAAAACAAAGTCCATATCTAAGAATCAAATATGGGAATATGTACTGAACACTGTGATGAATGATGTACTACACAATTTTTTTTATATTTCTTGAGTGTTCTTTGATAAAATTACTTTGAACCGGTTGTTCAACGCGGGTCTTTTTTCCAGACGCGGCTATGCCCGAGAATCAAAACCCTTTTTTTTTTGGCCTTAATAATTTGAGCAAGGAGCTAAATCTAAAAAAAAAACTAATAATTTAAAAAAAATAAAATTCATTTAAAAAAAAAATCAAATTGTTCAAATGATCAAAATGTGCATGGAGCACACAAAGGGGTTCAGACTCCTTAAGCACAAAGCAGCCGCATCACAAAGTGGCCACAGGCCCCTCTGACACTAGTACGTTATACTAGTAATGGAGAGGTGTGAATTTATAAACAACTAGCTGAAAAAGGCTCCCTTCCTATTTTTTGCTACTTCAATATATCCTCATGCAGATAGGTTCATATTTTACCTAAATATTGACATTGGTTCATATTGGACTTATTTGATTCTGGAATAAGCCCATAGGGCCAACCTTTTTTATTTTTCTGCTTTACGGATTTTTTAAACCTTGTTTTGGTAGGGTCGGTCGGAAAAATAATAAAAATAAAAATGCTTGAACCATTTTTGTTTTTTTGGACATTCGCTAAGGTGGTAATTGTGTCTTTATAATTCTCTGTCAGTCACTTACAGAGAACAGTTTTTCGGACGTATATCACAAATTTCAAATCCAGTACTATTATTTGAAACATAACTCAAGATTATTGAATAATATTGAAAAAATCCAGAAATAAAGAGTTTGTTTTTGTTCAACATTTTAATTATTGAATGAATGGACTCCCCCATTCAGTTATATTGTATACATTGAAAAAGTCCATTATTCATCTGGTTGGATGTCATGGAAAAATAAGTAGCCGACAGATAATATATGTGCAGAAGGATTCCTATTAGTTGGTGGGAAATGTTCAGATAATAAGTTTAGAACTTGTTGAACTTTTTATCTGAACATTTCCTAAGGAATCTACTTGTCTGGTCAATGAGTATTTAGTATAGAGAGGGTTAATAAACACATGTGAATGGTGAGATTAGTGGTAGTGATAAATAGTGAATGTGTAAAATGAGCAAACCCACACTGAACATACTCATTAGCTTGTCATTCCTATCTAAGAACCTTGTGGACTGTTAACCCTTTGGCGAGTAGAACGACATATATGTCGTCTATCGGTTGAGGAGTAGAACGACATATATGTCGTTTCAGGAAATGTTATTTTACGTAGACATAACTTCAATAAATCATCTGAATTGTAAATGATTTGTATAGGAGTTATTTTGATTAATATAATGTCCCAAATGTATAAGTGCAATCGATTATGATAACACACGTTAACAAAAAATGCACATAAATTAAAACAAATTATTGGACCTTTTTGACCCGAACTTGTTAATAATTATTGCTATGACATTGACGTTAAATTTACTCATGACGTCATGTATATGACGTTACAGATACTCTCCAAAGGGTTAATGGTCTTCAGTCATAAAGATCACCATAAATTCCCAGGAATACAAAATGTATTCTAAAGGCCATTTAAAGTTTTAAAGAGATGTCAAGATATATAGAAAGCATACAGGTATCTTGGTGGCAGAAGCATATAAACTCCAGATGACTTCTCAGTTTTCATCTTGGATGTAGTTAAAAGTAATTAAAGCCAGAGATATCTACAGTTGATATGTCCTATGCATCTTTAATTACCAGTGAAATGTGGTTAGATAATTTGTTACTGATAAGCAGAACCAGCTAAGGTCGGCTGTGAAAATAAAAATAAAAATTATATATTATTCCACTGGATAGCGTGGGCCACAATGAAAACACATATATAAAGAGCATACATCTGGTGCTACAACATATCCAAGTGCAAATAGGTTCATATTGGACCTAAATATTCACATATGTTCATATTGGACTTATCTTATTCTGAAATAGGCCCATAGTGAGCTAATTTAAAAACAAATTTAATTTTTATTATTTATTTAATTAAATTTTTTGATCAAAATTTTGAAAAAATAACGCCGTTATAACCTCCGTGGCGGTACCCTGAGTCACCACACAAAATTTGGTTGAAATCGGACCAGCAGCCTGAGAGAAAAGTCTGGACAGACAGATCCTACTCTTTTATATACTGGTATATAGATAATAACAATTGTGAATAGTCAGTGTCATTAAAACACATTATTGGTAATAATAGCAGGTTATATATAACCATTTTTATGTTTGAGAAGATCTGGCGATCGGTTTCATGATTGCCTGCAGTCAGTTTTGGTGGAGACTGTACGTAATGTAATTTATACTTTTGGTCACGTGAGCGGCCTTCCTTATCAATCGCCATTTAGCAAACCAGTAAGAACTCTCTCTGGACGTGGGAAGGTTATTCAAAAGTTATGTAGTTTAAAATATTATATTAGTAATTCATACACATCTCGGCATCGGTAATTGTTTCTTGACCCTCCCTCCCGCCCAGTATGGTTATTTTGTTAAGTTTTGTTATTCTCATGTGTTATTATGTTTTATTACATTTGTTACTCTTGTTTGACTTGTATGGGCCCCTTTTTTGGTCCCCAACTTCACAATTTTATTATTTCGGCTGATTAATGAAGATAATTAAACAGCCATTGAACGAGAAATTGTCTCATGTCTTGTGAACTAGCAAATCCCTCCTTGGGCTCAATATTATGTAATCACAGAATATTTATTTAGCCATCTTCTCAGGGCATAAATGTACATATGTCACACAATGTAATTTTTATATCATATTAAATAAATGAGTGTATATGCAAAATAATGTTCCCTCAACATTTTCTGACTATTACAAGACAAGGGAAGCTATCATGATCAATGCTGACAATCATTTGTTAAAAAAAAATAGAAAAAAAGTCCTCACCGCCCTCATTGATTCAGAAAAAAAATTGTCTGAGACTCAAATAATTTTGTTTGGCCTTAGACAACAATTTCTGCATCTCACACTGAATTAGAACAAATGTAATATCATTTCGGCGTTCTCATGTTGCACCTTGTGAGAATTGTGGATGTCAAAATAAAAGCGTCAAACACAAGTTCTGTAATTGGACGTCGGTGATGTTAGTAGAATGCTAAATTCCGCCAGTTGGCATAGTACCTGAATACTAACTTATCAGTTTCATGCACGTTCACATTTAAACAATAATAAATACAAAACACGTGGCCCTTCAATCTGGGGAACTTCAATCTGATCCTAGGACTCACATAGAAATTGATGCCCAAGCAGAATGAGGTTCCCAGGTTCCCATGCGGGATAGCATCACTAAATTCACTATCTGAAGACCTCATTCTGCAAATGAGACACACTATTTGCAGGCTTGCCCATTTTTCTTCGGAAAGTTGAGGTATAACAAAAGTGAGTATAATTTTAACCCTCTCATGATGGGAGCTGCGCTGGTGCATAGGGAGCCTCGCATATATAAGAGTATGCACTGCTTACAAGGTCAAGGCAAATATTGTTAGGCCAATGTATTCTCTTATATGTGTGAGGCTCCCTATGGGAGACTCGCATATATAAGAGAATGCATTGGCACAGGGATTTTGAAAATTTCAGGAAGCTCCAGTCATGGAAGGGTTAAGCATCAAATGGGCTTTTACAGTAATGCTCTAAGTAATCGACTTCTTAACCACAGCAGAATTATGGGTAACTTTTCAGGATTTAGTCTGAAATATGGCTTGTTGCCATTCATCGGAAAGCTCTCCCCGAGAGCTTTCCGATGAATGGCAACAAGCCATATTTCCGAGAGCTTTCCGATGAATGGCAACAAGCCATATTTCCGACTAAATCCTGAAAAGTTACCCATAATTCTGCTGTGGTTAAGAAGTCGATTACTTAGAACATTACTGTACCTTTTGAACCATATCTTCAGGTGCATCTTCAACATTGTAGTCCTCTTCCAGTCTCTCTAAAACTTTCATCATCAAACCAGTGACTCCATTGACATTCTTTAGATCATCAATTTTCTTGTCCAACAGTCGAAAGTATCCGAATGCACACAGCTCGAGCAGATGTACTTTTAGAAATAGAGGGTTCCCTGTTTGCGGTTCGTCAACAATAGTCGCCAGCTGTGTGGAAGATAACTCTTTGCCAGCTGACATGAGAGTTTTCTATGGAAGAGAAGTCTAATTATTATTAATTTGTTGATTGAAAACCTCCGGGGGCGTAATCATAAGGAATCTAACCAACGTCGTTGTTGTTGCATTTGTGGACGTATAAAATTGTAAGTGGACAAACAGCACTTGGTATCATTTCGCTTCGCAAAATTATAAAGTATATTGTTCATCCATGTACAAATTTACTTAATCCCGGTAAATGGATGTTGATTTTGTTAAGTTCCATAGAGTATAGATACAAGTTGGATATGTTCGCGTTTGACACATAAAAATGTTAAACAAACTTGCATCAATAATCCATGGGATGCAACAAAATCAACATCTATTCCTTTATAATTACACTCAACTGGCTGATTAAACGGGCATTTAGTGCCAAAATGTAATGATATTCTGGCAGCTGAGGGCTATGTGTGACACAGTCTGAGTAAAACCCAGACTATTAAACTAGCTACGCTTTCAATAGTCTGAACTAAATAGCAAGGAATCCCTTTACCTCCAAGAAGCAATATGTCAGTGTCAGCAAATCACAATATTCTACAGTAAAATGATGACGCCAATAAAACGGTTGTTGGAATTCTTTCAGCGACCACACTTCCAGTATACCCTGCCACATAGCTAGAAATAGCGTAATAAATTATATACCACATGAACTACGTTCACACAGTGTTTACAGAGTTGGAGATTATGACAACTAACTAAAAATCATTCATAAAGAGTCCAGAATTGACCAATATTACCTAACAAAGAGAATAGAATTAAGTATTTCCGAGAAATTTTAACGATTAGCACCTATTTTGTTGTTCTCAAAAACTAAACCGAAAGTAGTAACAGTCATTAGTAAAATTATTTTTAATCTGGAATGTGCACAGTGATGTCATACTGAAGGGATTGCCAGGAAAGCTAATTATAGCAGTGGTAATGAGAAGGGTGTTGAAAATTGAAATGTTTCGGACTATCGAATGAGTAGCTAGCTCAATAGTACTCAGACTGTGTGCGACATCACTTTACGTGATTTCAACAAAAATGTATCCTAGATTCTAGTTCCACATTGTGAATGCTAGGGCATTGCGAATCAGGGGGTTTCACTTCAAATCGAATCTTCAATCGTCAATCTCGGTGTGGTGTACTGACATTCAAATTTTATTATTCTGAACTCCCTGACCTATGTCAGTATGGAATGGAGACTTGCGAGGATTGCCAAATGAGATTATATGTAATTCCTTTGTGATGCGAAAATCCTGGAAACCCACACTCCTGATGGGTTTAAGTCATTCTTACATGTTAAATAATTTGGCAGTCTATTTATAGATCATTCGCGCATTCACTAGTATCCCTAAGTTTCTTGGTGCAAGATGTATGTATGTATGTACTCTGCAGTCTATAGAAACCATGGGAATGCACCTGATGGAACAGATTCGATTCCAATCTAATGTATTTATATACATGTAGGATATTTACACTAGGGCAGAAGTGAACATCGAGCGTAGGAATTTTGCCACGGCAACATGTGACATCATGGCAATGTTACTAAAAAGTTCCTACTATTTAATGATAATTGCAACTGGAAATGAATTGATATGTTGATATTTTAATTAACTAATATTTAATTATCAGAAATAATCTTCATTCCTGATATAATTACACAGTACATGTATAAATATATTTGTGCCAATCACAAACTCTTATAAATTGCTTCATGATTTATATGTTTGTGTAATCAGGAAATGAATATTATTCCTTAAATAAATACAACAAAAACAATGTTGAGTGCATATTTAAATATTTATAATGAATAACTATATACTGGAGAAAATACCCCATTCTTTGCTAAATACTCATACTAAATATGGATGTCTGTTGAACTTATTATCTCAACATATCACAAATTAATAGAGCTGCAACGATTCACCGCGGTTTCGGTGAATCGCGATGTTTACTGGCGGTGCGATACGCGGTTCGTTTCGTAATTATTCCGGTGCGTTTTCGATCCGCATTTTTTGTCGCCCAAGCTCTCTGAGGGGACACTTTTCATTGGCTGTAACCGCAATGATTCCGTATATATTTTCCTTTTCTGTTAACCAATCAAAATTGTTCTTCCGCTATCGCGAGGGTCTGTTGAATATATTTGACATTTAAAATCAATAACACATTAACATGTCGGAAGTATCACATGATAAAAGTTCTCAGCCGGTCGGAGACGGGCCTTGTGGGATAACACGAAAAATTGTTGGGGCTTCTTATCTTCTCTTATCTTATATTGTAAATGCCTCCAATGCCAGGAGAACCGACGTTACCATCCACACCCACACAGCTGTAATTCAACTAAGGGGCGCTGGCGAAGTTTAAAACGCCGGTGTGGAAGCACTTTGGGTTTGAAAGTCTGATGCCCTAAAGCAGTTTGTTTTCAGTTAATTTTAATTTTCATTGGAACATAAGTGAATTATCCTCAAACAGAAATCATGACAGATGCAAAAACTAAGGTTACTCAGAAGGATATCTCAAAACATGTTAACCCTTCAGCGCTTTTTTTGGTGAGAGTGATCCCTTCAGCCTTAGGAATCTTTGATTGCCAAATAACTGTACAGGGTGCAGAAATGGTATAACATCAAGTGTGGTCATAATTCCAGTACATGGCTGAATAATAGTACACATAATGGCTATTAATGCAACAGAACAATCAAAAGTTGTAAACTGGTCCAATTTTTAGTCTGGAATGTATCGCGATACGTATCGTATCGTTGCAAAAAATCGTGATACGTATCGAATCGTGAGGTGGGCGTATCGTTGCAGCCCTACAAATTAATAGGAAACCTTCTATTATCTGTTGGACTGTCTGCCATCTGCTTCAGTATCCTGAACATCCCTCCAGTTTAATAATAGACCATTCCAATGTATACTTTTATAACTGGATTGGAGAATCAATTTAGAAAAGAAAGGGTTAATATTGACCATACTTACAGAACAGAAGATTTCACGAGAAACTCGATCTAGTGGTTCTATCTGTGTTTCATCATATTGACGTTTGCCAAGTAGAATTTCTGTTGCTTCGATGTGTGATGATAAACATGATGTGAGGAAGAATACGCAATCAGGGAAAGATGGTGGCACCCAATGAAGATACTGTAAATATTAAAGATAAACATAAGTTGATAGAACATGGTTGAAGATGTAGCATAATCTACCTTACACTGATTGTTACACAACTATCATGTAAATTCCACTTAACCCTTTCATGACGGGAGCCAAGCTGGTGCAGCATTGAAATTCGATCATGTGCCAATGTATTCTCTTATATATGCGAGTCTCCCTGTAAGAGAATGCCTGGCTTACAAGGTCAAGGTAAATAGTGTTAGGCCAATGCATTATCTGATCTATGCGAGGCTCCCTATTGGAGACAGGGTTTTCACAAAATTTCAGGAAGCTCCAGTCATGGAAGGGTTAACCCTTTCTATACTAAATACTCATTGATGAGTAGTTAGTTTCCTTAGGAAATGTTCAGATAAGAAGTTCAACAAACGACAATAGGTCATTTGCTGAACTTATTATCTAAACATTTCCCACCAATGAATATAATTCTTCTGCACTTGTATTATCATTTCATTTGGCTGTTGTCTGCTCATATATCCTTAAGTTATGGCATAACATCCCTCCAAATGAATAATTGACGATTCCAATGAATACTTTTATAAATGAACGGGAGAATCCATTTAGAAAAGAAAGGGTTAAAAGTCAATGGAAGTTAAAAGTCTCAAATTATACCTAATTATTCTCTCGTTTATATACACATTCCTGTCCCATATTAATTTCAACAATGGGCCATAACAGGTCAAAATTGGCGGGCGGAACCCAAATTCGAACTTGACCTGTATTTTAGGCTAGTGAACTAACGTACCAAATTTCATTCCATTCAGTTTAGAGTTACTAAAGTTAGCATCCGGAAATGAAAATTAAGTGCAAGTTCCAATAAAAAGGACCTTAACTTCAGTTAAAATTGGCGGCCGTAACCCGAATTCGAACTTGACCTGCATTTTGTGCTATAAAATTCACATACCAAATTTCATTCCATTCAGTTTAGACTTACTAAAGTTATCATCCGAAAAATGAAAATTAAGTGCAAATTCCAACAAAAAGGGCCATGACTCCAGTGAAAATTGGTGGGTGTAACCCAAATTCGAACTTGACCTATATTGTGTGCTATTAAAGCCGCAAACCAAATTTCAGTCCATTCAGTTCAGACTTACTAAAGTTATCATGCGGAAACGAAAAAAAGCAAAGGGGTGGATGGACCAATAACAATACATCCATTTTTTTTACATGACATATTTTTAATATATAGATATTCTATGCACTGGAAAGACCTATTGAAATCACAAAAATAACCACTTCGCAGACAAAAATAGGTTCTTTTTTTCCTCCAGTCGATTTTTGCACAAAGATGGCATGGCAAATTATAAGAAAGAAAGTATGTTTTTCTGTTCTATAACACCACCCAAATTATGAATACAAAAACAAACAAGATTACTGCAACATTTACAGTGGCATAATATGCTCATTGGCTTGTTGTCCCCCATATGGTTTCCGGATGATAACTTTAATTTTAGTTTGAGTTCCATCTGCCCTTTTTTCCCGGAGTTATGGTCCTTGTCGACTTAGAATTTGCCAATTATTTTGGTTTCCAGGTGATAACTTTAGTCTTAGTAATCTGATTTTTTCAAATTTTGTATGTGGATTAGCAACATGAAAATACATGTCAAGTTCGAATTTGGATTTGGTCCACCCATTTTTGCCTGAGTTATGGTTCTTGTTGATTTAAAATTGCATCTCAGAAAGATTCCATAACTTGGAGCTATCAGCCGAATATCAATAACATTTAACATTTTTAGTCAAAAAGGGTCCATGACCATAATTATGGTGAGAATCATTAGACAAATCCCTGATTCAAGCATAGCTTGTAGTTTGATCAAATTCAGCCACATACCATGTTTGGTGGTGATCAACCAACCCTAAACTGCAGTTATCAACAGGAAACCAAGAAAAAACAAATTTCAAAGCCAAATAAAAGGTCGCAGACAAGTAAAATGTCGATTTTTGAGGAACAAAGAAGTATAATTCTAGCAAGATTTGACAGCAACTAGATGATATCATGTGTGTTCTCAAAGGTACCAAATATCAAGAGATTCTTTTGAAGATTTCTCAATTTATCATTAAGAGAACACAAATATTATTTCTAAGTCAAATAAAATCGAACTTGGCCTACGTCTTCTCAAATGTAACCACATACCAAATATCAAGAAATTCAGTTGAATATTGCTCAGGTCACAATTCGGACAACCTGAAGACAGCGATTTCTAAGTAAAAAAAGGGGTTTAACTCCGTCCAAAATCATTGGACCATGACCAAAATCGAACTTGGCATGCATCTTCTCAAATGAGAACCACGTAACAAATATTAAGAAATTTTTTGAATATTGCTCAAGTTACCATGCAGACAACCCGAAAACTGCGTTTTTTTCTATATTAAAGTCAATATTCTGTTCAATATTGCTCAAGGGTTAAACATTATCAGTTTCTAGGAAGAAAAATACCACTATAAATTGGGCTGTGAGATACTACATTTATTTGCTATGATGGGATATCTTATTGATGAAATTCAGATAAAAGATGGATTATCTCTTCATATAACAAATTTGAAAAAGTTGTGTGGGTATAAAATTATCAAGAAAAGCTTATGTCAATTAAAATTTATTTTAGATAGAATATTTTCTGATATAATGCGATGATCAAAAGAGACACATATTTGTCCTATTTTTAGAACAGACCGTTCATGCGATATCAGATAGCAATAGAGATTATTAGAGTGCTCCCATTGCTATGCACCGAATGTCAAATATCTCAGATTGATTGTTTGTGTTGTTATATTCTATAGTTATAAGCGATAATAAGTATAATTAATGTTTATTTGTGACAAAATTACACTATCAAATTTCTGGTCTCTGTTAACAGTAACCACTACTGGTCATTAGCTAAACGATCACCCATGTTTTATACCAGAAAATATTTTAAATATAATCAATATTAATCGATAGAATCATTTCAGGACAGTGGTCTTCAATTCAAAACTAATATTTTATACCCCTGAACTACATAAAACGTGTCTAGAGACCATCTGTATACAAAAATGAAAGTGTCAATGACACTGTAGCTCAACTTGGGAAGAAGTAAAATTTTTGTGATGAGCAATGAAAAAGTACGGCCTCTAGCCCATGCTAATGCATTGAATTTTGAAATCCAAGATGGCCACTGGCAGCCATGTTTAAAAAAAAATTTGGTACAAATAGGAGACTCCCATCTGAAGGTCACCCCGAAGATCCATATGAAGTTTGGTGATGATCAGATGAGAGATGTGGCCTCTAGGGTGTGCTGAAGGATTCAGTCATACAAAGAGTAAATTCCAAGATGGCAACTAGCGGCCATGTTTTTCAACAAATTTCGGTCAAAATAGGAGGCTACCATCTGGATGTCACCCCGAAGATCCATATGGTGTTTGGTTATGATCGGATGAGGGATGTGGTCTGTAGGGTGCGTCAAAGGCTTTAGTCATGCAAAGAGTAAATCCAAGATGGCTGCCGGTGACCATGTTTTTCATTGAAAATCATTCAAATTTGATAGCTCCCATATACAGGTGATCACAATCATGCATGCAAAATTAAAAAATGATCTGGCCATAATTACAGGCTGTAGGACGTGCCAATGGATTCAAATTTGAAATCCAAGATGGCTGCTAGCAGCCATATTTTTCATCAAAACTTGGAAATTTGAAAATCTATAGGTCACCATGAAGCTACATATGAAGTTTGGTAAAGATCAGATGAGGGATGCGGCCTGTAGGGCATGCCAAAGGAAATTGTTGACGCATGGACGATGGATGCCAACCCATGGCAATAGCTCAAACTTTACTTTGTAAAGTTAAGCTAAAAAAAAAAAAATATAAGACAACATACCTACCCAAACTTTTTACATTGTGCAAACAAGACATTTTAATAATAGAGGCCTTAATAGACATAAACAAACTTACAATTTTGTCTTTTCCTGGAGGATCCAGTTTATCAAGTCCGTCAATAGCAATAACAATCTGTTTTCCTGCTTTAACCAAACCTTCTATGACTGCTTCCAAAGGGGTGTCTTGTAACTTTTCTTCATCTGTATCACTCAACTCAATCTTCAGTCTGCTCACAACATCTTGTTCACCTAAATAGTTGTGATGTAGCAGTCCCAAAGAAATCTCGCGAAAACATTCAGAGTGTACCAAGAGGGAGAACTCTATCTTCATCAATGCAAATTTCATTTCAACTACTTTAAACATATTTTAACGTATCAAAAAGTAACATACAAAGGGATCAGGACACAAGTTTTTTAGAAAGAGAGATTTCACCACAAATAATGCTCGGCTGCATCAGCAATAATCCAGTTATATTATGTCTTTATAGAAAAATAGTATACCCAATCTTCAGTAGTCTTTAAATCAAGTTTGATAAAAATTATGTTGTTGTAAAAAGAGATATATCTTTTACACTTTTATGACTGGATATTCGATGCAGGCCATAGGTAATTTCAAGGACTGCCCAATGCCATGTAGTTTACAAGGGGAAAGTTCAGATAATAAGTTTAACAAATAGCCATTTGTTGAACTTATTATTTGAACATTCTTTAACCCTTTCATGACGGGAGCTGCGCTGGTGCAGCATTAAAGATCCTGTGCCAGTGCATTCTCTTATATATGCGAGTCTCCCATAGGGAGCCTTGCATATATAAGAGAATGCACTGGCTTACAAGGTCAAGGTAAATATTGTTAGGCCAATATATTCTCTTATATATATATGAGGCTCCCTATGGGAGACTCGCATATATAAGAGAATGCATTGGCACATGGTTTTCGTAAAATTCAGGAAGCTCCATTCATGGAATGGTTAAAATGAATGAGTGAGAATTGTGTTTTATGGTATTAACCCATTTCCCACCTGTGAATAGGATTACTTCTGGACTTATATTATCTTTTCGTCTGTTTGTATCTGCTCATTTTTCCCAAACACACCTCCAAATGAATGATAGACCAAAATTAGAAAGGATTAAGGGGTCATCTCAAAACTACTATCGGGATCCCGATAAATATCCCGATAACTCAAAACTTTCTTCTACATTTCCCCGATAGATCCCGATAGAGCGGTCGCCATTTCCCGAAAATATTCCGATACCGCATCTAAATATTCCGATAACACGCTGATTTCCCGAAAATTTCGCGATAATTTTCCGAAAGTAATGTATTGCCGATAACTTTCCGATAATTTACCCATTTATTTCAAGAATCGAGCATGTTGTTTTGTTTATATATTTGTTTCTGTTTCCGGTTCAATTTGTTGTCATTACTTTTGGAATCGTCCACAGCTTCCTTCCTACGCACATTTTTATTGGGGTGGAAACTTGTTTAAAAGAATTAAAACTCTACACGTTTCAAGTTTTGATTTGAAGTTATTAAATTGTCTTTTGAATTATTTTTTGCATATTATTCATACAGCACATATCTCCTATAAGCGCTCTGAAGGAAACATAAAAAAGAATAAAGTTTCATAAAGGTAGTATCCCTTCAACACTGTAGCAATAGACTGGTCCAAAGTGAACCTGAGAAAAAATTCAAATATATATTGATAAAAATCGAATAAACTACCAAGATTACGATAATTACTACACATTGGCTTCAAATAGTCGATTTTCAATCGCAGGTAGCTCTCTTTAAACAATATTTGAGAACTATATTGTTCGGCTGATTTCCCCCACCTGATTTGCGCTTATTTTTTGGCGCCATCAGTGTCTAGTAAACAAGGACTTCGATTCATCATTCAAGAATAAATTTGTTCTCAAAACTACGGCCAATAAATATAATTTCTCCCATTGTATTTTTTTATCAATCATACTCAGTGTAAAATTGACAAGGTAATTCTTAAAATGCAGATAACGAAGTGCGCTAAATCATTATTTTTGAAAATGGCGCGTATTGCACGTGTTCGCCTCGATCGCCGCCTATATTGACAAATATAAACATAACACAAGTTTTACGCAGTCAATTCTTTAATTTTTCACATCACAATTTGGCGAGTTTACTGGAAGCTATCTAAGTGATAATGCGCAGTGAATGTGAACATTAGTGATCACACAAAAACAAAATAATCAGTGCTGACAAAATGTTTTACCCCTCCGAGAACCTCATATGCACCTAATGTTCGTACTTGACCCAGTTATGATCGATAGATCCCTGCATATTTCGAAGCGTCGATCATGTCCGTCATATGGTCATATATGACATAATATTGTCAAGTCATTTTAAAACGATGGACTGGCTATTAATATAGATAAAAGTACGCGCATTTGAGATATCAAACTAAATAAAAGTTAGCAAGACATCTTTTTGAAAAAAGATGACGAAATATAAGTACTACAAATAAATCGCATCGTGTTACCTTGACCTTGATGATGCAATCGTGAAATTCGACACTGTCAACAATTAGGCTATGTTCAACTTATAAGAATAGAGAACAGAGTAGATATATCCCCCCCCCCCCCCCCCCCCCCCCCCCCCCCCCCCCCCCCCCCCCCCCCCCCCGAAACTTCGGTAAATATTCCGATAATTTCCCGAAAAACGTTGCGTCATTTCCCGATAATTTCCCGATTACTGTATATATATGCTATCGGGATCTATCGGGAAATAGGCTGATTTCCCGATAGGAGTTTTGAGATGACCCCTAAGTGATGTGCAATTACATGTAACTGTAATTGAAATTGACTGCAATAATTTTGGATTGCCAAGAGTAATGTTTTTTCTGTCGATATATGGGGTACTGGATGGGTTCATTGAAGAATGGGAACAAAAAGAAATATTGCCCAAATATATGCTTTTCAGAAGAGAAAACTGCAGAGAAAACAAAACATTTACTTTGTATGGGCTTATAGTCACTGCTTAATTGAATGGAAATTGTTATTAAATGAGCACAACGTTACATTTTATGTCAATACTCAGTTCGGATGAATAGCTGCCAAGAGGTTAAATGAGCTCAGTAAATAATACTATAATATCAATGAATAATCATGATATTATATTATACTCACTAGTTGAACCTTTACAGCAGCCAATGAAATGATAGAATATAACAATATTTGGATATGTCGCCTGCAGCATGCTCAGGTAACAACAAATCAAAGCTGATTTCCCTGATCCAGATTCTCCTGTTATAAGGGTGGGTCTACCTGGAAATTAATGAAAGTGTCAATGGAGTGATAAGGAAGAGCCATATGTAGTTTGGGATCAATTGGATTAAAAATGTGGACTGTTGGGCATGCTGGAGTATTTAGTCATGCGAAGAGTAAAATCCAAGATGGTTGCTGGCAACTATGTTTTTCATAAAAAAAAAAATTATTTGATAGTTCCCATCTAGAAGTGATCCTAAACATGCAATTTTCAAAACATTTCACCAATAAATGTGGGCTGCAGAATGAGCCAATGGAATCAAATGTAAAATCCAAGATTGCTACTGGAGGCCTTGTTTTTATTGAATATGGGAAAACATTGGTGGCTCCTATCTAGAGGTCACACCGAATGTCTAAATAAAGTTTGGTGATGATCGGATGAGGGATGTGGCCTGTAGGGTGTGCCGACGGAATTTAATGATGCAAATAGTAAAATCCAAGATACCTGCTGGTGGCCATGTTTTTTTATTGAATTTCGGTAACAGTCGATGGATGGCTCCCATCAAAAGGTCACCCTGAAGATCCAATGAAGTTTGTAGAAGATCAGATGCGGGATGTTTCTGTAAGGTGTGCTGAATGATTTAGTCATGCAATGTGTAAAATCCAAGATGGCTGCTGGTGGCCATGTTTTTTGTGTAAAACGTATAGTTCCAAACATGTAACATTATACAATAGAAGCCACATGGATATAAAATGTAAGACATGCTTTGTAAAAATAGCCCGGAACCCTGAATAATCTTTAAAACATGTATTAGAGCGGTTTAGGTGAGAACTACATAAAAACAATATATTAGCCACACCTACATGTTACTTGTAACTTGTGTTACTGTATGAAAAACAACATGCTTTGACGGCGCTACATGTATAAGTATATAGATATCGGCCCAGCGGGTATGAAAATGCACAACCAACGCATGGAAAAAACGTTAATATGATAAACCCAAGTATTTGTCTCAAGCCATTTTGACTAACTCATACATTTCAGCAAGTCACTATGACTAACTCTGGGGTTAGTTAACTTCACTATGAAGTTTATCATTAGTGTGTGTTGGAATGAGGATACCATCGCTTAGTCATACTTAGTCGAACTTCTGTACTGTAGACCCATTATAATTTTATTTCAACATTATTCGGACAATTCCTTGTGATTGTGATTCTACAAAATGGACAAAAAACACTGATGGGCCGATATATGGGACACTGATGGGCCGCTGTTTGCACTAATAGGCTGTGAGCCGGTTGGACAGTGTGACATTAAGCCATTTTATATAACACCACGTAGGCCGAATAGGTGCACAATAGCATTACATGTATTATGCAGCTCAGATCTACTGAAGTGACATTGTACATAAGTTTCTTGTTAAAAAGCTCAGGAGTTCAAATCATCAAGTAGTTCTGAATTGTTGGATAATTTTCCTCTCCGCTACAAATATTCCGTCAACTTCACAAGAATTGCCTTAAATTGCTGAACAGTCTGTTGTAAATTTTTTATCACAACCAAAGCTCAAGCCTTGAAATTGTGTGTCTGTCATTTGCAGAATGAGGTCCAAGAGGGTGAATTTAGTGATGCTATCCCGCATGGTGGACTAGCATCACCAAATTCACCCTCTGGGAACCTTATTATGCTGAGGCCTCAACTGCTATGGGAGACCTAGGATCAGATTGAAGTTCCCCAGTTGAAGTTGGTGATGTTCACCCATTAGTCACCTCGATTATGCATTTTATCTTCTGGAAATTAGGGGATATAGTAACTGAACAGAAGGGGAAAAGTAATTAAAAACAATTTAATATGAGACGATAGATACTTCCCAGAAGATGAGGGCTAACAGAATGAGGTCCCCAGAGGGTGAATTTAGTGATGCTAGCCCACTGTGAGGTAGCTTCACTAAATTAACCCTCAGGGAACCTCATTCTGCAAAGGACAGACACACTCTTTCAAGGCTTGCCAAAGCTTGTTATTTTCACATGTTAACATTATTGAAATTGACATGAAATGAAAGCAGACATTACGTCGCTTTGGTACTTCAATTCAAAATTTCTTTACACCTCTTTCCGTCATCTGATTTCCACCACTTGACCAGCAAAATGGAGGAAAATTACAGTTCCATCATGAATGCAAGGATTTGAACATAAATTAAATTTGATTAAAGAATGTATGGTGATTGAACATTATAGACCTTTCATTGCCGCAAGTATGCGGACCATTGCAGGATAACAAAACAGTTGTCACCCTTGTTTGAATGAAACATGCAGATTTGTTGCCACTCTCGACCTGAAAAGACACCCGAGTGCCTGGCAGCATGACAATCCATGACTGAAACAGGCAAAAAAAAACCCTGTGTCTCACTCAAGTGCAAGCGACAACTGTATAATGCTATTATTATATATGACTTATCTTATATCCTTCATACTCAATTTATCACAGAATATGCCTTCAGCTGAATGTGTGCTACACAATACAGCAATAAAAGTGACGTAATACACATTGTAATTCAAGTTGAACATGTCGTTAAAACAGTCATTGCTAACTTCAGTTTTCCATTCACAAGCATCACCCACTGATGGGTTCACAATTTTGAATGGATTATGTTGAGAATGACAACGTGCATCAAATACACATATCACTTTTAACTTTGTTTCAATGAAAGAGATATCGAAAACCAAATGTGACATACAAAATAGATTAAAGACATATTATGGACTTGTTCGTGTGCGTTAAACTGTTGAGTTATTATTCAGACACAATGCCAACTGGAGGAATATAGCATTCTACTACATCATCAAAAATCTCAAGTAAATCGACGGTACCACTCAATAGAAAACATTGTCTGAACTATGCTCAATTGTAAATATTTACTTTTCGATTCGGGATGCAACTATCGGCGTTAAAGTAACAAAAACTATTTCACCATTGAGAGTCATTGAATGTAATTAATATATAATAATGACTGTGTGTGTTGTAAGTTTGGATTAAGATGTCTAAAGATAACTACTTTGAGCAAGATTATCCTCCATTTCTATTTTATCACCTACCAGAGTGTTTCACATCACTTTAATAAATACAATAGAAAGTAATTTTGTTAGTGAAAAAACATCACAAAATAATTATTGGGGGGACTGTACACTAAATCAGACCATTTAAGCGACCATCAAATTACAATGGCCAGATTTAGTGTACAGTCCCCCTTTAAAATGTCAATACTATGTGAAATAAATGGATAAAAAAGCCAATATTAAACAAAATAAGTGTCTTTAAAGAGGCACTTCTTGTTCCAAATATGTTATTTTATAGAATAGTGTTCGAATAAAGGTAAAACAATTTTAGTAAAAATTGGTCTAGAACTCTGAATACAATTATAATTTTAAAATTTATGGATGAATACACACCAGTTTTTCTATTGCTCTCCAACTGATTAAAATATTTATCTTTTTCCAGATAGACAGTGACCCTCTCGGCCATAAAGGCATCATGATGAGATTGAGTTAGCTCCCTCTGTGATGGCTGTTTATTCAACGGATCCGCAAACAACTCCTCTGTTAGATATTTCCACACAGCATGAAACATCAACTTACTGCCCTAAAACATTATAACAAAAACAGATTATCTCTACCTATTAACCTATTCTCTCACCCAGTTATAAAATTATACATTCAAATGGTCTATTATTCATTTTGGACAAATGTTCAGGAAAAATTAGCAGATGACAGATGTACAAAAGGATAATGCAAGTGCAGAAGAATTCATATTCATTGGAGGGAAATGTTCAGAGAGTTAATTCAACAAACGGCCTATCGTCATTTTCCCACTCAGTTTCAAAATTATACATTGTAATTGTCTATTATTCATTTGGAGGAATTTTCGGGGAAAAAAGCAGACAGCAGATAATACAAGTGCAGAAGGAGTCCTATTTGTTGGAGGGAAATGTTCTAATAATAAGTTCAGCAAACGACCATACTATATAAATGAGCATTCAGAAAAGAGAGGGTTAAAGAAGTTATTTGTCTGCCATCTTCAAAATTGTTCGGACCAAAATTGTTGGATAATAATTGACATTTTAATCCTATTAGGCTAATGCCCTCAAACGTATAACATATAGTCATGTGATTTTATAGCAGTGTTCGCGCTCGACCAGAAAATCGATGGGCCAAAACCATTTGAAAATATCTTGGGCCATTTATATTTCGGGAATTTAAAACTAAGTAACATCAAAAACAGTTGGGTGTAATATATTGTAATTTAACCCTTCTATGATTGGAGCTTTCTGAAATTTTGCAAAAACCCTGTGCCAATGCACTCTCTTATATATGCGAGTCTCCCATAGGGAGCCTCGCATATACAAGAGAATACATTGGCCTAACAATATTTACCTTGACCTTTTATGTCAGTGCATTCTCTTATATATGCGAGACTCACATCTATAAGAGAATGCACAGGATCTGCATTGTTAAACCAGTGCAGGTCCCATCAAGAAAGGGTTAAAAGAATATTTATGCATGATATCTACTATAACTTACGCAACTTGCATTTATTTGCGACAACATGTGCTTGTGTTGTTTACTGATGGATAAAGCTATAAAACTATTGAAATCCTAGACACTGAGAAAATAAACATGCAAGCCTACAGCAAGCAATGTGGGAGATTTTTGCTCCTGCATCTAATCCGGGCACTGTGTTTAATTACTTTGACAACTTCTTGGCTGCTTTGCATGTCTTGAAGGTGTTATTGGATATGTACTCCATTGTCATTTAAAAAATACATTGGGCCATTTTTTTCTGGCACTGGCGATATTTTTTGGGCCAATTAATTCGGGTAAATGGCTCCTCAAAGCACAGAAACTGTTCTATGGTTACCAACTTAGGAGCTAGATGGACTGTCAAACACCTATGTTAACCACACAGCTGGGTAATACTGTAATGTTCCTCCTCAAGCAGTTAAACTGACCTTTCTCAGTATATGAGCCATACCTAAAACGGCTCCCCAATACAGCTATGGTACCTAACATTAGCTATTATTATTAGAATAATACTTTTACTTAAATCAACATTTTAGCCAAAATACTTCCAATAAAACTCACCAATACTGCTCATAACTATTCTTATATTTTGTATGTAAATACCATAAACTTCAATCAAAGCATTCTGATAACAGACTGTTAGAAAAGTGACTTCAGCCGTACAAGCCTGTACCAATGATAGGGATTGAAGAGATACACCTTTTTACACTTGTTTTCTTTAATGTTAAGAGCTTTCGGCCATACACCCCCACAACTTTGGCCAATATTTTTAAGGGTTGGAAATTATATGCCAGACACAACATTAGTTTGAAAGTACAGACCAGAAGTAGGTTGTATATGTTCTGATAGTTTGATATTCTAACCAGCATTCAGTGTGAAATTTGTTGTTTTTAGTCCGAAAGTCGAATATTATTTCTAATTTAGGTCAAAAGTTTTTGGCTGAACTGAAATGTAAATTTCTAACCATAGGGGGGGGGGGGGGATGGAATTTCTTGAACTTGAAATTTTGGTCTGCTTCAAGGTGGGCACCCCCACTCAACAGAGGCTCTCCCTGCTGATCCCCCCAAATTCCTAGGTAGTTGCCAGCTGCAGTTACAAATACAAATACACACCACTGTTGTGATGTTCATACTGCAATGATTGATTAATTTTTATTTGAGACAACGGACATAACAAGAATACCTTCACTGATATACAAATATAAAAATTTATTAACCCTTTCATGACTGGTGCTGCACTGGTGCAGCATTAAAGATCCTGAATATGCCAGTGCATTCTCTTATATATGTGAGTTTCCCATAGGGAGCCTCACATATATAAGAGAATACACTGGCTTACAAGGTCAAGGTAAATATTGTTAGGCACAAGGTTTTCGCAAAATTTCAGGAAGCTCCAGTCATGGAAGGGTAAAAGGCATATGGATGTGCCATACCATATTGTCAGTAGTATAGGCTGAAAAATTGACAAGTTCTCTAATGATCTTAATAAGTAATCTCTAATGATCTTAATAAGTAATCGAATTTGTAAATGCAAAGACAAGTTCTTTCATACCTTGTTAGGTGTGGCTTGAAAAACTTACAGTGATAGGATCCATATAATCCATGTGTACTCCCAAGCTCTGAAAATAGATAAGGGATAAATAGGGCCCTGCAAATATTCGAGATTCGATTCAATATCGATATCACAGTGTGAATCGCTGTCGATATGGAAACGGATCCCCTTATAAAAAGTTTCATAAGATTCCTACAACAACAAAACTTTACTTTGTAGAACTCACTTCGGCACTATGCATAAATAATTATTTGGAAAAAAGATTTAGAAATTGCATGATACACACATAGTTTGCCCAAATTTTACAAAAAAAACTTACACAATGAGTGATTTTTTCGCACTAATTCGAGTCAGAATAGAGAATATTGCCGAAAAAAGGGCCGTAACTCAGGCAAAAAATTGGGAAAGACCTGGTTTGCTCACTGATTTCAGATATTGTGGTAAGCAACTTGTATTCCAAAAATTATTGAAATCGTTTCATATCTGTTTGAGTTATCAAGCCAGAGGTATAAAAGTCATGAAAAATTGACAAACTAAGGTCCATAACTCAGGCAAAGAATTCAGGACAAAACTGATTTGCTCACTGATTTGTGATACTGTGTCAAGCAACTTGAATACCAAAAATTATTGAAATTGGTTCTATTTGTTTGAGTTATCAAGCTGGGCGGACGGATAACAGACAGACAAACAGATGGATGCAGTCAATCTAGAATACCCCCGCCCCAATTCTCTTTGGGATACAAAAATTACTTCAAAGGAGTGAAATAAATTAAATTCTAATAATAACAAATCAGAATGTAGGGGGGGACAATATATTCAAAAAAATATTATATGAAAGAGGTAAGTTTCTGCATTACAAAGAATGCAAATAGTGGAAATTTGAACGTTGGACCATAACTTCATGAAGTCCAAACTGACCTGAAAACATCACGCATGATTTTGTACATAAAACTTCATGACTGCCCTTTGTGATTACCACGAGAACCATAAGAACTAAAAACATGACACAGTCCAGTTATTATACCGATAGACCATGATTAACAACCAGTCGCTGATGGCGGAATCCCCTACCTAAGTGTGGGCAAAGTTGGGGAATGGGCATTTTCAAAATATGGTAAAACATAATTGAAATCAGTTAATATTTGTTTGAAATTGGTTGATATTTGTTTTAGTTCGGGCTTAAAATTTTAGTTGCAACACCAAAAATTACAATCAAAGGGCCATAACTCTGACAAAAATGCCAGGCCGGGCCTAGTTTGTGAAATCGTTTCAGATACTCCTGTTGTGAAGTCACATAAAATCTTTGAAATCCATTGATAATTTTTCGAAATAACCCCGGACAACTTTTCGTGGGTGCTAAATGCCAAAAAATGACAATCAAAGGGCAGTAACTCTGGTGAAAATGACTGGCCGGGCCTAGTTTGCAAACTCGTTTCAGATACTACTCTTGTGAACTCACATGCCAAGAATCTTTCAAACCCATTGATAAAGGGCAGTAACTGTGGTAAAAAATGTACGACCGGGCCTAGTTTGCAAACTCGTTACAGATACTCTTTGTGAACGCACAAACCAAAAATCTTTCAAATCGGTTGATAATTGTTAAAAATAACCCAGGACAAATTTTCATGGGTGCTAAATGCCTAAAAATGACAACCAAAGGGCTGTAACTATGGTGAAACCCTTTTCAGATATTCCCCCTGTGAACTCATATACCACAAATCTTTAAAATCCGTTGATAATTGTTAAAAAAAAAATCCCAGACAACTTTTCGGGACAGACAGATGGATGGACAGAAGGATACCCCGACGGACGGAACCCATTCCTATATCCCCCGCCGAAAAATTTCCGGGCGGCAGATAAAAAGAGGTGTGTTATCAACAATAGTATAAACAGGAGACAGGTCCTAATAATAAATTCTGCGATGATTGTGGTTCCAGCTGTAGATAATATTGGTTTAAAAAATTGGCTAATAGGAGATCAACAGACATGTCAAACGCTGATGGATGGACAACTGTAACAAGTAAACTGTAGTGTGTATCCCTAGTGAAGATTGGCTTTCTGTCAAGGTTTGCTAATTTTCTAATAAGAAATGAACGGCGGTTTCAATGTGGTCATGGGATTTTGACCGCGAGAAAAAAATCAGCAAACTGCATGAACCCCGAAGGGGTTCATGTGGAGTTTGCTGATTTTTAATCGCGGTCAAAACCCATGACCACGTTGAATCCGCCGTTTATTATTTATATTTATATACTTAAATTCATTATGAACTAGGATTGTCTGTCTTTCCCACTATTTATTCATCTATTTAAATGAACGCATGGAGTCCAGTTAAGAAAGTTTGAATCCTGTTTTTTTGGAAAACCAAACATTTTGAGAATCCGTTCACGGAGAACGAAAAAAAAAACGCAATTTCACAGTTACGTATACACGTATGACAAACTGTCTTGTTTAGCTAGTAACTAATGTAGACCTGTTGATTTCAAGAATGATATATGAAACTAACAATTAAGTTTCGGCTGTGGATAAGAAATCGACAACACGCCGTTCTACCATAATGATATATTTGTGAGGTTCGGGGGGGGGGGGGGGGGGGGGGGGGGGGGGGGGGGGGGGGGGGGGGGGGGGGGGATATTTGTAACGGTAAGGAAAATGGTAAAACGCTATTCAGTATCGGGCTTATTTTAACATCAACCCTCAGTAACAACGGGCAACAACACTGATTATAGACCAAAATAAATTTCTTGCCAAATCCGGACGTACTATATAGATACTCAAGCAGTCGGCAATGTCCGACAATATCTGGTCATTTCCGGGACCAATGAGTTCATAAACCTATGAACGACATTGGAAGTGACGTCACGTTGCGTTCATAGCTTTATGAACGTATTGGATAAGGGGCGTGTCTACCGTAACGCTATGGGGAAATCGGAAGAGATATTAGGTGTATGTAAATATAGTGGTATAACTTCAAAAGAAATGAATGAACAAAACATGTTACATCTGGATACAGTCTTTGTAAACAAACACTCAGATTCATATGGTACTGAGTCTATCGTATTCCCACCAACTTTTCATTTCTCGGAAGACTTGTGGTATTCCCCAGAATTATGTCATATCGTTTTGATTGGACTCCTTTATCTTGGTGCTACTAATAGTGAGTTCTGATTGGCACTACTGACGTGGAATTCCCAGTGTTGGGAAATGAAATATCTATGAAAGGTTATCAGACCCACTATTTTATATGTGGGTATGTAGTTTACTTAAGACTGGCCTGGATATTGTTCCACCATGCTGCTTCAGGAGTATACAAAATATAATTCAAACGAGCTATAACAACAAAGATAAAAAATTGACACTGATGCATTTTTCATGTTAATGGCCATACCTGTACAAAAGACATCGTTGAGCATACTAAAAATCATTCGAATCATGCCTATGATGAGTGAGATAGAGAGCTCCAGAGTTGTAACAGACTGACTGACCCCATTTCGGAAACCATTTCTATATTCCCTGCCAAACTTCGTTTATGGGGGATAATACTTGTAACTAGAGAATCTGAGGTTTACAAACCTTGCGTCTTGTTTCAAAAACCCTCCTTTTGACATCGTTCATCATTTCAACAGAATGCTCGCTTTCAGCAGAATATTTGAATACTTGCTTCTTATCTCCCTTTGCTTCACCTTCTGCACACATCATGTCATCATAGGCCTAACAAGAAAAAAAGCTATAACGAGGGTTTCCGCTGGGAGAATACATGTATTTCAGTTGATGCAACTGACTGCAAATATCTATTATTATAGTAAATCCGCCCATAACTTAAGCCCAAAATTCTTTTCTAGTGGTCAAAAAGATAGATCATGCCATGAATCTCTAGTACTACTCTGACTTCGGCCATAAAGATAATATTCATGCAATTCAAAACCTGGAAACTATCTGATGATCTGACCTTTTCTGACAGGGAAATTTATAACATCCAAAAACAATGCAGTGAATATATTTCTTAGTTAACCCATTGGCGGGTGAGTACATCAATATTATATTGCAAATAAACTGAGTAATATTATAGCCGTCGCATATTGTGACAAACAAAGCTTACAAACAGCATTATTAAAAGCATGAATCAAAGTAAATAATGAAAATAATATCATCCATCCACATTAGCGCCATGAAAAGATTCTTTTTAATAGGTGATGGTTTTTGGAAGTTATGTACACAGTATAATAATATGATACGCAATATACATAATATTACCCTAAAACTATAGTAAACGACATAAATGTCGTTCCATCTGCCAACTGTATTGAGACATAAATGTCGTTCTACCTGCCAACCGTATGGAGACATAAATATTATTCCACCTGCCAACCATATGGAGACATAAATGTCGTTCTACCTGCCAAAGGGTTAATACAGTATTGCCCTAAATAATCGACTCCTTAACCACAGCAGAATTATGAGTAACTTTTCAGGATTTAGTCGGAAATATGGCTTGTTGCCATTCATCATGAAGCTCTCACTGAGAGCATTCCGATGAATGGCAACAAGACAGCAGAATTATGGGTAACTTGAATTTGTGTATCCATCCCAGAGATCCAGTATATTTTATAAAAGAGACATATCCTGCACAGATCTATACCATATCCATGGTCATAAAAAGGGAATTAGGGGTTACTGGGGGATTGCTTCCCTGATATGGTGGGCCTATATAGACTTGAGTGATGCATTTAGGCCTGTGCCATTTAAAATTAATTCAGGGGTGATCAATGCATATGAATTTGTATTTGCGCTTAAGCATAAATATTTGCACTTAAGCGCATATAAGGAATAAATGTGAAAACGGCCTCCCATATTACTGTAACTATTCCTTAATACCAGAAATGTATCTCACAGCAAGGAATGGTTCCAGCTTGAGATCATATGATTTTGGCAACTTAATTGAGGCGATTTTTGCCATTTCTGATTTGTTTTGGTCATTTTTCAGAAACATTGGCCAAATTGAAAAAAACAAAAATATGGGATCATCAAGAAAACTGAAACTGAAACAAAAATATAAAGAAAGACGCGCAACAATAACTGATAAATTTCTATTTAGACATAAGTGAATATGGAAATGTGTACTGATGGGAGCAGCAAATAATTAGCACTGATTCATCTAAATTGTCTTATTTTTAAACCACAAAGCAGGAACGTGTTGCCACTTGATTAAGAAAACACACCATTCTAGCATCTTATCATCGTTGTTTTGATAAGTAAGTATGTGTGACTTTTGATAAATTGTTATAGACATGCGATTACTGCTGATTACCTGTTAACCAGTTAAGGCTTTCGTGGAGATCTGATAATTTGAGAGGGCATTGCTAGCAATGTCTTATAACCTTGAAACTTTTTGGCCAATAATAAACTTTCCAAAAATATTGACCATTGGCCAATTTGGCCACTGACAGTGTGAACCCTGGATGTAAACCAGCTAGTGAACATGGTAGGAATGATACTTGTTTATGTTGAAGTATGGTTGCCTTACTCTTCTATAGTGGACTTTAAGCGTAAAGTACCCACTCATCTAAAGTCATCAAAATGACGGTAATAAAATGTCACCATTGTGACCGGAATATTCCATAGAAAACATCATATTTGTTCTGAACTCCACAAGAGTTTTCAATTGAAAGTAGTAATATCATGTGAAAAATATATTTTATTACAATGCTTACATAATTTCAAAAGAAATTGAAATCATTTCACCTCCAAACTTGGTAACAGTTTGTGTCTTCTCTGAGTGTAAACAAACACAGATTAAAGGAAAGTTATTCCTGATTACACAACATATTCTGTGCGTAATTTAACATAAATGTTAGATTATAATACATCATTATGACCATAAGATATCACTCTATCCAATAAATATAGCATTTTATATTGATTTGTATGATAAAGTTGATTAAAATGACAAATCCCGCCACTGGATCAGAGCGTAAAGTCTTCTACAGAAGAGTAAGGCAATCGTACTTCAATGTACATGTAAACCAGTATTATCCCTTTCTATTTCACTAGCTGGTTTACGTCATAGGAAACTTGCACTATACAACTGCCTGCTGTCATAAAAGAAATACAAGGATATGTTTAAAGATGTTATTCAGATTTCAAACCCATAAATTACAATGACAAAACTTTTATTAATGCATTGATAACTTGAGATGGGTAGTTACTTGATTACCAATCTTTCATTTGTAGTCTTAGACTGTTAGTTGAACTTAGTATTTAAAGATAGTGTATCTCTTCCTAACAAGTTTATATATAGTTTGTTTGACGTGTAGGATGAAGTGAAAATATAATTTTCTGGACTTTGGAATTTGGGTTTGGTTCAAACTAGTGAGGGGTGCAGTTGGAAATTCTAAATAGGTCATCTCATCCAACTTTTGAAAAGCTTGTTAGAATTTCCAATGAGGATACCCCCAACAGAAACCTTCTAGCCATATCCCTGGTGGAGAATGGAGATATTGTTATTTAATTATCTAACCTTGTCTCTGAAGCATAGTACCGCTGGCATTTCTCCTGGATTATTCAAATGTCCGAGGAGAAACTCGAGCTCTGTCACACTCTTGTGTCTATGCTTCTCCAGCCATGGATAGGTGGGTATAGCATTGTCAAAGTTCTCCTGCAGAGATTTATCATCAGCTCCATTCCACCCATATCTCTGAAAGATATTAAGGGGAAATAAGGCACTCGCAGTGGGTAAATGTGAAAAATCAAAAAGGTTTGCAAATTAATCCGTCACCAGGGTACACGCTGGCCAAAAAATTCTTTTGGCCAATTTTTTGCCATTTTCTAAAAAAAATTGGCCATTTTTCACAAACTTTGGCCTAATTTAAAAATCAAAATTATATGATCGTTCAGAAATCAGAAAATAAAAAAACAATACCTGGTAGAATAAATAGTAAGTAAACAATATAACAAATTTAAAGTAAGATGATAAAGCATGCCAAAAATGAAGATAATTGAAAAATATACCAACATAAATTTATTAAATTTGAATTACATTTGTTGATTCCAATATTATTTGAAGTAAATTATTTTATTACTTATAAACAAGGATAGGAGTGCTATTGTTGTGCAGGAATATGAAAAGAGTGATACAAAAGTCGATTTCCCACAGAACGACTTGGCCGATCACGATCGGCAGATGTTAACCCATCCCTTGGTGAGATAGTAAATTACTATGATCAGAATCATAAATGAGAGTTTTGATGTTGAATTATACTGTTATATACTATTATAGACAAATGTACATAACACAAATAATTGGAATTTACCAACAATAGCCATCAAGATAAAGACACCTCACTGCTGACCCATTAATATCAATTATATAGCAGAGCTGTCAACAAATCACAGGGCATTGTTTATGTTGAAGTCTCTATTAAACCAATAACATTTATAATGACCTCAGACCATCTGTAGAGTGATATACTCAGCTGTGGAATGCGGCACATATAGTCTAGTCTACTGTTAATATCATGTGATGTGTCTTGTTGAAACTTTTTTTAAAATTAGATACCATAGCTTTCTTTATCTGCACATTGGCATAAGAGACATCAGAAAATAATATAGCGTCAACTATAGCTAAGTAGTCCAAAGGTATGGGATGGAATTGGTGAATTGGATTTAATGACGCTCCAAACAAATTTACCAGTACATAACGCAAGATTTTTGACCGATTTAAACAAATTTGGTGTGGTGACTCGGGGTACCCTTGGCAGAGTTATAATGGTGTTAGTTTTTAAAATTTTGTTAACTTAAAATAAAAAAAAATTAAAAAACATAATTATTTATTTATTATTAAAAATTAAAAAACATAATTATTTATTTATTATATTTTTGGTTTTATTTATTTATTTTTTTTGTTAAATTGAGCAAGGTATTCAATCTAAAAAAAAAAAATTTCAAGAGTGAATATTTTTTCGAAAAAGGGCCATAACTCAGTTAAAAATAGTTGGATCAAATCCATATTCGAACTCGATCTGTCTTTGTGCTGAGAAATTCATATAAAAAATTTGGTTCCGATCAGATAGAAAATGTTCAAGTTATCGCACCATGCGTAAAGTGTCTACGGACAGACAGACAGACGGACTGAGGGATGGATGGACGAATGATGAGTGGTCAATCCGAACGTTGACACTATGTTTACCATACTATGGTATGGGTAAACATAAAAAGAATAAAAGGTCGCAGACGTCCCCCAAATCAAGGTGGCTTTTTTGGATGTTGGCTTTTTTAAAAACAAAGCATTCAAATTCTGGCAAAATTTGACTCAAACTTGACGATGGCATGTACTCAATGGTGAGCCACACACCAAGTATCAAGAGATTCTTTTGAAGAATGCTCAATTAATCACTGATACCACACAAATGTTATTTCAAAACTTGGCATGCGTCTTCTTAAATGAGAACCACATGCCAGATATCATGAAATTCTGTTGAATATTGCTTAAGTTACTATGCGACAAACACAGTGCTTTCTAAGTCGAAAATGGAAAATGGGCATAACTCCGTCAAAAATCATCATCAAAAATCATCAGACTGTGACCAAATTCGAATTTGGCCTGCGTCTTCTCAAATGTGAACCATGTTCCAAATATCAAGAAATTCTGTTGAATATTGTTCAAATTACCATGCGGACAACACGAAAACAGCGATTTCTGAGTAAAAAGGGCCATAACTCCATCAAAAATCATCGGACCGTGACCACATTCAAACTTGGCTTGCGTCTTCTCAAATCTGAACCACGCACCAAATATCAAGAAATTCTGTTGAATATTGCTCAAGTTGTGGACAAGGATATATATGCAGGAATTTTTGATGTTTTTAGACTTCCACTAAAACACCTCACATACTCAGTATATTAAAGGCAGACCCTATCCTCAACTCAAACATACAGCAAACTAGATAATGCCATGAATATCTACTCTTAGATACGGGCGTTAGCCAGAGTAGAGATTCATGGCATGATCTAACAGCAAACAAGGTCCCGATGAAGATTTACCAAAATCGAAAGTGCCAGATCAGTTTCAGAATTTCTCCATGACAGAGATATTTCCCTGGAGTTTATACTCGATTACTTACCATTTATTTCCTATGTATATAATAGTTTTCCTATAGTTTTGAAGTTTAGAGGGAGACCAGTTTCCGAATTTCTCTGTGACAGAGATATTTCCCTGGAGTTTATACTCGATTACTTACCATTTATTTCCTATATATATAATAGTTTCCTATAGTTTTGAAGTTTAGAGGGAGACCAGTTTCAGAATTTCTCTGTGACAGAGCTATTTCCCTGGAGTCTATACTTGATTACTTACCATTTATTTCCTATATATATAATAGTTTCCTATAGTTTTGAAGTTTAGAGGGAGACCAGTTTCAGAATTTCTCTGTGACAGAGATATTTCCCTGGAGTTTATACTCGATTACTTACCATTTATTTCCTATATATATAATAGTTTTCCTATAGTTTTGAAGTTTAGAGGGAGACCAGTTTCCGAATTTCTCTGTGACAGAGATATTTCCCTGGAGTTTATACTCGATTACTTACCATTTATTTCCTATATATATAATAGTTATCCTAAAGTTTTGAAGTTTTAGAGGGAGACCAAAAATCAGTTTGATAATTTTTCAATAAGAAAATTATATTCTACAGTATTTATGGTTCTAGTTTATATTACATATATGGTTTTCAATAGAAAAGAGCAAAACAAACTTTCAAATTATATTTTTATGTTGTTGTAAATGGTGCTCTGGAACCCTGAATATATCTTTATTAGTATCCTAATGGTAACTCTAATTTATTAGAATTTAATCCTAAAAGAAAATCAATTCCCCATAAGAGGTATTCAATTTCTGTAAAGAGAAACTGCTAGGTAGTACATGAATATGTATACATTAAGCAAATTTGGCCTTCCATACTTGTCAACTTTAGCAGATGCATTCTTGACCTTCCAAAAGACAGGTGGCTGGCTATGGCCTAATAACCTGTCTAAGCCCCTGCTATCAACAAAAGTTTGTAAAACCTAAGTTATAAAAAGCAAGCTATTCTGAGCTATTAAGGATATTAAGAGCTTAGTGGTGTATTTTGTAATCGTTGTTTGTTTGAACATATTTATCCCGATCCCCTGTGCACCCACACCATTGTGTATAAAATTATGAGTTATGTAAAAAATATTCCATGTATATGTGGGTCACAAATTGTGAGGTCTGAAGCCAGCCAATCTCATAATGACCAAATGCTAATTCACACCTTGCTGACTGTTATCAAAACACTGTGTGATGCTAGAATCAATGGGATATGTTAGTTATCTGGACTAAAACACTTCTGATGTTTTGAAGCAGCAATGCAACATATACTCATTTTAACCATTGGCCCCACCAATAGATGCTATTGTAAGATAGGATTCATCTCAACTTTTAAAAAAATCTAGAATATTTTAGTAAGATGTAATCTGAAGTAAATTACAAAAAGTAATTGAAAGTACTCTCAAATTTTTCAGAGTATTTCATTACAAATACAATACTTTGGCTCCTAGAATTCTTTATTACAAATACTTCAACATTTGTAATCATTACAAATACAAAACAAATACAGAATATGATTACCCAATCCCTGGTCACAATAAATACGTTTAATTTACGTTTAAACATATTGTAATCATTGAGGCAGCTACGAATTTTGAAATTCACTTTGAAGGAGTGTAAACTGAACAAATGGATAAAATATTTGCATTAAAGATGGTGTAACTCTTCCCTGAATTTTCTGTATAGATTCGAGGGTATAAAATAATTATTTTGAATCAGAGACAAGTCAACAGAAGCTTCTGTAACTATGAAATCATTTTTTTCTCTCCAATTATCTATGTATATAAAAGAGTAGGATTTGTCTGTCAGTTTGTCTGTCTGGATTTTTCTCCCAGACTGCTGGTCCGATTTCAACCAAGTTTGGTGTGGTGACTTGGGTTACCCTGGCGGAGGTTATAATGGTGTTAAGTTTTCAAAATTTTGATTTAAAAAATGTAATTAAATAAATAAAAAACTTTTTTTTTTAAATAAGCTCACAATGGACCTATTTTAGAAACAAATAAGTCCAATATGAACCTATTTGCACGAGGATATGTTGCAGAAGATATACCCTATACACTCTTCTTTATATGTTTTTTCACTGTTGCCCGCACCATCCAACGGAATAATGGGTTATACATAGTCCACTATGGGCTTATATTCCTGAATCAAATAAGTCCAATATGACCAAATACTAATATTTAGGTCCAATATGAACTTATTTGCATGAGGATATATTGAAGTAGCATAATAGATATCTATATATATATAAAAGAATAGGATCTGTCTGTCATGTGCGGAAAGCGCACACAGGAGCCATAGGCTGAATAAGCCTGTTTGTTTCAGCTAGTTTTCTGTAAAACAGGGACAGAAAATGTGGATATTTTTAGATCATTCACAGGATCATTACTACATTTTTGATTGAAAATCTATTTTTTAAAACACTTTCAAGTGAAATATTGGTAGCACCAGATGTGGCTTGTGTGAGAAAATGAGTTTGCAAAAAAAATGTTGTATTTTTGTTGGAAATGGTGCCAGGAAGAGATAGAGCAGCTTTAATTATTAGACTCTCTGTGATCTGTTTTTTAAACAAACCTGTCCAAAGAATCCAACAAAGATATCTGAACGATCGATTTCTCGGAGACATATGTTGATAGTTTGTGCTTTACTAGCAGCGTCTGTGGTTATTCCCCATCTCATGTCCACGGCAACAAACTGAAGACCGCGTGAATGACACAAGTGCTGAATTTGTGGGAAATATCGTTTGGTTAGCTCCTCCCTTTCGCCTTCCATTCCTCCAAACGGTGATGAGAAGAAGACTCGGCATACTCTTGGGTCTTTCAGCTTCTGTTTTAATTCGGACATTGTGCTTCGATCTTGAGACTGTTGGTACGTTGGAGAAAAGATCAACTAATGACTGACTTCCATATTTCTGGAACATAGAAAATTAAACACCAATAATAACTCTATTAATTAGGGGAAAATGTTATTAACCCTTTGAGTGCCAGGTCCGATTTTTGTATCGACCCATATACCCTGTTCCAATGCATTCTCTTATATATGTGAGTCGACCATATGTCGCCTTGCATATATAAGAGAATGCATTTGACTAACCCCCAAAAAAAAAAAAAATTAAATAATTTTGAATTTTTTTTTAGGGCACTCTACAGACCATAAATTAGGGCCGATGAGATCGGCCCCTGGCACTAAAAGGGTTAAAGGTAAACTTAAATTATCAATATCAATGCCATTATTCACAAAAAGAGTATAAAGTATAACACGGCATATCGTCAGGTTTGAATTAAAAATTATTATACATGTGATCTACCATTTTGCATTTCAAGAACAAGAGTAATATAATGAGTAAAAGTCATAAATTCTCAATACCTGAGAATTATCTGTTGAAGTGGCACCAAGACATAATCCTGTTCGTAAGAATTGAGTCTAAAGTTACATTTTAATTAAAAATTTCACTTCTCAATTTGTTCTTAGAATTTTTTGTGGGCAGAAATTCTTATGTAATATTTGGATAACAAATTTAAAAGATATGGAAGGCATTCATAGTTGGTACAACTGAAAAATCATACAAAGTTTGTTAAACTTTTATTATCAAGAAAAATATGAAATGAAAGTGTCAATGACATTGTAGCTCAAATTGGAAGAGAGGATAATATCATACATTACAGTCAGTGAAGCTATTAGGAATGCAGAAAGTTGAAACGTTTAAGTAATACCAGAGGTCAACCCGAAGAGCCTTATGACATTTGGGATCATTGGATGAAAAATGTTGGCTGTATGGCATGCAAAAAGTATTTTATCATGCAGAGAATAAAATACAAGATAGCTGTCTGCAGCCATGTTTTTCATAGAAAATTATTAAAATTCAATAGCTTCCATCTATTGGCCACCCTGAAGATCCATATGAAGTTTGGTGATGAGAGATGTGACCTGTTGGGTATGCTAAAGGATTTAGTCATACAAAGAATATAATACAAGATGGCCACTGGCCGCCATGTTTTTTAACAAAATTTGGAAAAAAATGGTAAGCTCCCATATAGAGGTCATTCCATAGATCCATATGAAGTTTGGTGATGATCAAATGAGGGATGTGATCTGTGGGGTGTGCCAAAGGGTTTAGTCAAGCAAAGAGTAAAATCTAGGATGGCTGCCGGTGGCCATTTTTTTCTTAGAAAACATTCAAATTTGATAGCTCCCATCTAGGGGTGATTCGAAACATGTCTCATTTTCTAAACAATTCTTCAATAAATGTGAGCTGCATGGTGTGCCAATGGATTCAAATTTGAGAACTAAGATGGCTGCTGTGGCGGCCATATTTTTTTAACGAATTTCAGGAAAACATCGATACCTCCCATATAGTGGTCACCCAGAAGATCCATATGCAGTTGGTGATGATTGGATGAGGGATGTGGTGACATAGTGGTCTGTACATAGAGTGCCCAAATGAGTGTTTAATCATGCAAGATGCCAACAGCCATTTTGCCAACAGCCATTTGTTCATTAAAATTCATTCAAATTCGGTAGCTCCTATCTAGGTGACCCTAGACATGCCTGTAAATTTTCAAATCAATTCTCCAATAAATATGGGCTGCAGGGTGTGCCGATGGATTAAAATTTGAAATCCAAGATGGCTGCTGGTGGCCATGTTTTTAACGAATTTAAAATAAAAAATAAATTGATTCAGATAACACTGATTATGATCAGTTGTGGTGCGCTGCATATTTCCTCATTAAATAATACTAAATAACAATGGTGGTACTCAACTCACCTTACATTAATTTCTTGGCATTAAAATACTAGAAAACATTAGCCCAGCAGTATCAGTTTGCATAAATGTTCTGGAAAATA
Source organism: Siphonodentalium dalli (assembly GCA_032622095.1). Lineage (NCBI taxonomy): Eukaryota > Metazoa > Mollusca > Scaphopoda > Gadilida > Siphonodentaliidae > Siphonodentalium > Siphonodentalium dalli. Next base: position 153,624,786 of record CP136066.1, on the reverse strand, counting down.
CCGCAATGAGTAAAATTTGGACACTCAAGAAGCAGTTGTCACGATTTTAGGTGATATACAGTAATGCCCAAAGTAATCGACCTCTTAACCAAAGCAGAATTATGGGTAACTTTTCAGGATTTAGTCGTAAATAGGGTTTGTTGCCATTCATCGGAAAGCTCTAAGCGAGAGCTTTCCAATGAATGGCAACAAGCCATATTTCCGACTAAATCCTGAAAAGTTACCCATAATTCTGCTTTGGTTAAGAGGTCGATTAATTAGAGCATTACTGTACCAATACGGTATTATTCCTGCCAGTTGTTATTTTGTTAGTTGAATGGCGAAATTGCAATAACTTTCTATTCAAATCGTAAATGCTTTGGAGCCTGGAGTTGCAGGTTTGTTAGCATTAAACGAAGGCTAATCTAATTTGACACTATTAAATCTTATAGGAATATAATCTGTCAACTTTTGCTCATGAAAAATATGACAACAATTCAACAAAAGATTTTCTGTTGATTTAAAATCCCAAGTTATAAAAAATAAGCCATTAGCCCTTTCATGACGGGAGCAGCGTTGGTGCAGCATTAAAGATCATGTGCCAGTGTATTCTCTTATATATGCGAGTCTCCCATAGGCAGACTCCCATATATAAGAGAATGCACTGCAGGCCTTACAAAGTCAAGGTAAATATTGTTAGGCCAACCAATGTTTTCTCTTATATCAAGCTCTGCCAGCAAACCAGTCACTACTATGCTTTCCGGAGCGCGAAACATAGCAAAGGGACGCAACTGTATGGAGATTGCTCTTATATATGCAAGGCTCCCTACTCTTGGGCTCCAAATAAACATGCATGCACGTTTATTATTTTCGTGGGAAATTTCCCCCATGCACAGTGCTTATTTGGGTCTGCACGTTTATTAATTTTGAAGCTATTAAAATTTAAAAGAGCACAAAGTCAAGATTTCTATATGATTCTGATATCAAAATGATGAGCTTATAACTTTATGCATGTACATATTCAAGTATACATGTATGGCATACATATGGACATTTAATTAATATTGAATAAATTACCACATGAGACATACATGTACTATGTTGATTCCTATACTTGACCAACTACAAAAATTAATTTGTTTAACCAGGCATGTTGGTGTTTTGCTCAGAGTCCCCCTGCACTATTATTTGGGTCTGCACTTTTATTAACTTTCAATGGAATTCCCCCCCCCCTTGCACTATTAATTGGGCCTGCACTTTTATTTGGAGCCCGTGAGTATGGGCATGAGCCTAATGTTATTGTAAGACAGACTTAAAGGTATAGTCTGGTTATTTTCAAGTGGTATAAAGTTTGCCAAATCTTATAGAGTCACTTTCCTCAAGAGTGACTTTCTCTTTCACTTTCACTTGCTGAATTTGTATGCTGCATCTATGTACTTTCACTCTCTGAGTTGAATTGACGATAGCTCACAGCAGCTAGGCTATATACTAGTGAGAGTCACTTGACTCTAAATAATTTGGCAAATTTTATGTCACTTGAAAATAACAGGACTATGCCTTTAACCCTTGGAGTGCCAGGGGCCGATCTCATCGGCCCTAAACCTACATAATAAGTCTGTTAAAGAATATAAGAATAAATTATTAAAATTGTAAAAAATTGTAAAAAAAAAAAAAAAATACAAAAAAATAATTGTTAGGCCAATTCTTTCTCTTATATATGCGAGGCGACCTATGGTCGACTAGCATATATAAGAGAATGCATTGGCACAGGTATATGGGTTGATACAAAATGCGACCTGGCACTCAAAGGGTTAATATATTTTTTATTTTATGATTTAATTCATGACGGGAGCTAAACTGGTGCAATGTTAATATTCCTGTGCCAGTGCATTATCTTATATGCATGCATCTTAGTTTTCTTGTTTCATCTGGTAAGGAATTCCATAGATTGGTTGCAGCAATACTGGGACTAACTGATCTTAATTTCGTTCTTCTGTATTGTATTGTGAACATTTCCTTCTGACGTGTAAAATAGTTATGCCTACTTTCTATTAATTCGAAAAAGTTTGATATATTTTCAGGTAAAAGACAATTTTTTGCTATGTGAGGCTATTATAAGGGTGGTCATTGTCACTAAAGTTCAAGGCGCTATATTTATAAAATAAGGGTTTTGTGTGAGTTTGTCTGCCAACTCTGTCAGTGACCCTGGTGGCTCTCTTTTGAATACGAATGATTGCTTCAAGATTTGAAGGGCAAATGTATCCCCAGATTTCACATAACTCAGATTTGATGCACTCAAACTCTAATACAGATTGAAAAGAGCCTTGTTATTTATTAATTCCCTTATACGATATATCATACCTAAATTTCAAGCTACCTTTGATTTTATCATATGTATGTGAGATTTCCAATTCAGCTGATGATCCATTATAACTCCAAGAAATTTAATTTGATTCAATTCAGAAATTTCCATTCCATTTACCGGTATATGAAGTTATGATCATTAAGATTTATATTTCCTAACTCAGCTTTCTTATTGCTATAGATCATATATTTAGTTTTTTTGCCATAGTAGTCAATATATGACGTATGTATGAGTGATGGTTTGACCAATATTGGGTTATATGATGTTGAAATATGTCACAAGACTACTACGAGATAACTCATAGTCAGCAACTGGGATGGAATTTACCAGCGTTTCATTTCTGGTGCCAGCTATGAGTTATCTCGTAGGTAAATAAAATTACGTTTTCTATGACATACCCCGGTAGATGACCAGAGTGCTATATAGGTGCAAGCATAATGTGTATAAGACACGGTAAATGAACTTTGGTACACTCTACATCATCTAAGATGTCACAAATGTAATATTGATTTACCTACGAGATAACTCATAGCTGGCACCATCCATGAACACTGGTAAATTCCATCCCAGGTGCCAACTACGAGTTATCTCGAAGTAGCTCTATAACATGTTTCAGCATCATATAACCTGATTTTGGTTGACTAAATATTTGTATAAGACACAATAAATGAATTTATATTTACATACTTGTACATTCATTGCCAGGGAACTGAACCCTCTATAATGTTCAGGAAAGGTCTATTTGGACATGTCTACCATGGGTCAGTGATGTACAGAAGAGGTCCTGGTGAATTGGAGTGTCCTTGCAAGATTTCAATCTGCACCACCATCCCTTGATCGGGAAGCATTGTATCTGAAGCCATTCTAATGATACATATTATACAATTGATCAATGGGATTGTTGGGTATGTATTGGCGCGTAAAAAACATTGCTTGTGGTTTCTGTTGTTATTTATGTGGTATGGACATCACTACGAATTAACTCATAGTAGCAGTCCCCATGGAACCGTTTTTTAGCGAACGTGTTAAAACATTCAGTGACAATTTATTCAAATTAAACCACATAAGTCGGCCCCATGCGAAGACAGCCGCAGAGAAGTCGGCCCTATTAATTAGAAGGGATTAAATCAGCTTAATTTTATTGAGATAGTGTTTATGTTGGCTAACTGTGAAGTCCTCAATGTTTTATTAGTTGTAATAACACAAAAAAATGAACTTCACTTATGGGCAGTGACTGACAGCGGCTCAGCTATAAAAACAATGATAGTTGTCGACAGACAATGATAGAAAGCTGCCAAAATGTAAAATGTAACTATGGGATGCCAAATTGACATTTAATAAATAATTGAGCTTAAGCGCAATAAGGGAAGATCTAATTGCGCTCAAGACATTCCTTATTGCGCTTAAGCGCAATTAATATCTCCCTCAGGAGATCACCCCTATGCAATATTAGAATTATGATAGTTGCCGACAGACAATGATAGAAAGCTGCCAAAATGTTGATAAATACATGTAACTGTGGGATGCCAAATTGATATTTAATAAATAATTGAGCTTAAGCGCAATAAGGAATCCCTTATTTAAGCGCAATAAGGGAAGATCTAATTGTGCTTAAGCGCCATAAGGAATTTCTTATTAGGCTTAAGCACAATAAGGAATCTCTAAAGAATATACTTATTGTGCTTAATCGCAATAAAGAATATTCTTATTGCGCTTAAGCGCAATTAGATCTTCCCTTATTGCGCTATAAGGGATTCCTTATAGCGCATAAGTGCAATAAGACATTCCTTATTGCGCTTAAGTGCAATTGATATCTCCCTCATGAGATCACCCCTCTGCAAATAGTAGAATTATCCTATATTTGCTCCACCCATTGTACCATGGACTACACTATTTGAATTATAGGGAGTTTATGTAATATGCTTAAGCGCAATAAGAATATTCCTTAAGAATTACATCCTTATTGCGCTTAAGCGCAATTAATATCTCCACCATGAGATCACCCCTCTGCAAATAGTAGAATTATCCTATATTTGCTCCACCCATTGTACCATGGACTACACAATTTGAATTATAGGGAGTTTATGTAATGTGGCTAATTGTGCTAATTATTTATTAAATGTCAATTTGGCATCCCATATAGTTGATTGTGGTTAGCATTATTTTCGGGCAATTAATCGATTCTGATAACTGAAGCGGCATTTAAAAAAAAAATTGTTGACAATGTTGTTGTTGGAATCTGATCATATCATACATGTCGTCATTGTTTTGTACGACATGGAGGCTGCCATTTTATATACTTTATTATATATCAAACTTAAACCCGGAAGGCGGAACCCCGTAAACGGACCACTGTCCGTACGCATAAACTGAATACTAAAATACACGACATCCGGATCCCTTCCAAATTAAAGTTAAGGACTTTGCTAACCCAATTTTCCCCAAATTTAATGTTGTTCAAAATAAAGGATTATGTTCACTTTTATTACTAATCACAGTAACCAAACCCATGGATGCTACATTTTAAGAGTATAATTAATGGTAAATTATGTTAGAAATTCAAAATGTGAAATCTATAGAAGTGTTTAATTAAAATTTATTTTTTTCGAACCCAAAATCAACAAACACAAAGGTCATATCTAAGAACAAAATATGGGTATGTGTACTGAACACCGTGAAGAACGATGAACAATAAAGATATACTCACATTTCTTCAGTTTTATTAAGATTTTTGGCTTGGAAGCAGTTGTTTACAAATTGTAGATTTCATTGCTAAGCAAAGCTATTTGGGAACTGAATTTGATGGTTCAAGATAATGTTCACTCAAGCCTGCAGGGATTATGTCTGTTTATGACCAGCCAGTGCTGTACTTTATCCTGACTCAGGATGATTGGTGACCTAGTTTCTGGGCTATGGGGTACACCAGATTGGGGATTACACATTTCTTTTGTCAAGAGATTCACAACACACCACTGTCCACAGATATTAACATTTAACTGCCAGCTCACTACAAGCGATGTCAGGTAACTAATTACTCAATTATTTGTAAACAACTGGTTCTTAGTAATTTTATCAAAGAATGCTTGATAAATATGAATATTATTTTATTGTTCATCATTCTTCACAGTGTTCAGTACACATTGCCATATTTTTTTCTTTGATATGGACTTTGTGTTTATTGATTTTGGGTTCGAAAAAATAGATTTTAAAAACCTCTATAAATTTCACATTTAGTATTTCTAACATATTCCACCATTAATAATGCTATTAAAATGTTGCATTCATGTGTTTGGTTACTCAACTTACTTATAGTCCAACAAATTAGACTTTCGGATTAACAGGAATTTTAATATTTGGACGTTTATGGACGTTTAATCCTTTTTTAGAAGGATTAATACAATCGTAAATGTCCAAATATTAAAATATGTATTAATCCGAATAGTCTAATTTGTTGGACTACTATGGGAGGCCCTTTTCACATTTATTATTTATTTGCGCTTAAGCGCAAATCATTTGCGCTTAAGCGCAAATATGTGTCTATCAATTTATTTGCACTTAAGCGCAAATCATTTGCGCTTAAGCGCAAATACCTAACACTCCCTTACTTCCCTCTGATTGTGAATGATTGAGTCCATCTCATACTGAGTCATAGTATATTATGATGGGCCCATAGTAATAGCCCCATACAGACTCGAAGTTGAAGAAAAAACATATTTCCATATGCATATCAGCATCTCTGTCCCTGGTGTCCCAGGAATTGGTGTCTCACTCCCAGAGCTCTAGTATATTTTATTAAAGGGATATCTCCTGCACAGATATATACCATTTCCATGGCCATAAAAAGGGAATTATGGGGTTATCGGGGGGCTTGCTTCCTTCATATTGTGTACTTATTGACTTGAAATAGGGGGAAAAAAAAACCTATTTTCATATTATCAGCATCCCTGTCCCCAAGAATGTGTGTCTCCATCACAGAGATCAAGTATATTTTATAAATGAGACATATCCTGCACAGATCTATACCATTTCCATGTCATAAAAGGGATCTAGGGGTTACTGGGGGAATTGCTTGCCTCGTATGGTGGGCCTATATAGTCTTAGACTTGAGTGATGTGTTTAGGCCTGTGCCATTTAAAATTAATTCAGGGACAGGGGGGAATCAATGAATATTAATTTTTATTTGCGCTTAAGCGCAAATATGATCTATTTGCGCTTAAGCGCAAATGATAAGCGCAAATAAATAATAAATGTGAAAAGGGCCTCCCATAGACTACAACTTACTGTGATATTACTATAAGTATAATTACTATAAACAAAAGTGAACATAATTCATAAACCTTTATTTTGACTCCATCAAATTTGGGGAAAATTGGGTTAGCAAAGTCCTTAAAGTTTAGTTATTGGGGGGGGGGGGCTGCATGTTTGTCTCTACAGCCAGTAAACTTGGGTTACCGTGATTTAACTGTACATTAACCGTTACATGTAACTGACTGCATGTTCAATGATGTTGGCAATGTAAACAACTTTCATTATTCAACTTCCTTTCAACAAATCCAAATTTTGGAACTTAAAAAAAATAAAACGGAAAATAATTTGAGTTTACTGTTGAAAGACTTGGAACATAAAAATGGAAACTGTCCCACCACACGACTCGCTCATCAACTGGCAACTACAAACTACAAAAACATTAAAGGGACACCTCGGAACTCCCCCATATTAAAGTTCGCGGGCTCTTCCCCATACAACATTCATTCAATTAAACTTTTGTCGTGTTCAGACTAGTCCAAGTCTTCTTGTACTAAAACCAGCTAAGATATTGGGATGGCGATGCTGGCGTTTAGTCCAAGCCCGATTGCATACCAATCCTACCACACGACTTACGCCCACGATCTGTGGCGGGAATCTGTGGTGTATTTTACTCGATTTACCTAGCAAATCAATACATGATGCTATATACATCGGAAAGGCTTACATCTTATGGTCACAATGGTGTATAATAATCTAACTTTAATGTTAAATTACACATAGAATATTCCGATTGATTGCCATAAACATCGATTTGTTTCTCTGTTTGTTTACGTTTTAACCGAAAGCCGAAGTGGTCCGAATAAGTTCGGCATAATCCGCTGTTTGTTCTTGGAATTCTACTTTCCGTTTCTATATATAGCGCGGGTTTTCCGAACAAAAATGGTGAAACCCGATCGCCCGAAAGTCCAGTTTTCTATGTGCTTTCAGAACAATTCCCGCACTAAAAACTGACATAATGGAGGATCAGAACGGTAGTTTTGTTGACAATTTTCGCAAGCAACTTGTCAAAATTGGAGCAAATTAGAACTCTTGTGTCTGACTTTCCATCCGTGTGATTTTCATCCATGTGCATTTTGACTTTTGTGTTGATAAAATAATCGGAGAACCGAATCACACAGTTTCGAAATATAGTTCTTCCGTTTTAGTGGGACTTTTCAAACTTAAAGGGGCACTTTGATTATTGCGATATAACCAAGAAGCGGGCCCCGTTGGTTCAGAGTGCCCGGATGAAGATAATTAATCGAGTGTGCTTCTCGCAGTACGAGCTAACTGCATGGCCTCCTGATAGCTATAGCCTGATACCGGAGTACGATGCGTATGTCTCTTTGGAAAGCAGACGAAATTCCTAAACGATGTACATCTGTTAGGAATTTCGTCGGCTTTTCAAAGAGACAGGCTATTTGGCCATGCGTTTGTCACAACAGACCTGTTTCTTGCGTGCATGCATAATTCGTGTTTTATTGATAGTAATGATGAAAAGCGTAATGGCTTGTATTAATCGAATAATATAAATGAAGTTAGTTTGCCGCATCGTAATCAGGATGGACTTTATTTTACCTGCAGCTACGGACTGTTCATTCTTGAAAGTGCAGCCTATACTCGTATAGTAAAACTCGAAATTATGCTTTCAAGATTCATATCAAGGCGACGTCCAGACGCGGGATGTTGGTCAGTTTCTGTGCCGAGGCTAGGGACGTACATTAGCGATGGCGGGGTTGTTGACGGGGTGTCACGCGTGCAAATATATACATGTATATAGTGACATTAGCACTAACCTTTACTAATAAAAATAAATTGAGTTCGTGTGTCTGTCCGGAAAAAGGCGACAAAACGACTTAACTCCTCTGAAAATGTGGTCATAGGGTCATATCATACACGTAACCCGGGGATTAAGGGCGCTAATAATGTTTATGACTTTGGCTATATATAGGCGATCAAACGGAGTGGCAGATCGGCAGATTAAAAAAAAAATCGAAATGTTTTTGAATTTGGGAATAGATTTTTACAATTTGTTTTGCTTCATCCTATTTTATGGATGTTAGTGTTGAAGACTATTATAATATTTAAGGAAGGGGCAGTCCTGTCAACAAATTTGGTATTTTGAAAAAAAATTGATTTTGAAGCCATTTTCACCAAGCTTGGTGTTATTTCTTTAAAATGGGGAATTTGACCCTAAAAATAATATAATAAAAAAAATTCCCGGACCCCTGTGTCTTATATATATGTACTTTTAGTATTATGACCAATTTGTGCCAGGGGCCAGTGGTAGTACTATTCATGTGTGTTTCCGAATACGTTGTTCGAATAAATAGGATTATCATTATTTGTGGCTGAGACATGAGAAGCTGCATAATTTGATAAATAAAACGCTATTTCAGAATGCATTTTAGCTCAAGCTGCTGAACATGAAAATTCAAGTTGAGATATTGCCAATTTTCCATGGGTTGGTATCCATCGCCAGTGGTTTCCGAACATAAGTACGTCCGTCGACAATTTCCATTGGCATAGGCTACAGGTTGTAACTTTGGTCGGATCATTATGAAATTAGGCATGACTGTTGGAATTGGTAACATATAGATTGGGAACGAGTCATTTTGTGGGCCAGTCGGCAAAAACATGCATCATATATCTCAAATTTCAATCTATATAGTATACGGGCTAGATTCCGCCATGCACCGAAAGCGTCAAAATGTGCGATATTAGCGCATGTTTCGGCGCGCCGAAAGCGACAAAACGTGCGCCGTAACGACGCACATTTTGTCGCTTTCGGCGCGTTACTAATGGCGCACTTTTTGTCGCTTTCTGCGCGTCGAAACATGCGTTAATATCGCACATTTTGTCGTTTTCGGTGGCGGCATCTAGCCCGTATACTATATATAGATTGAAATTTGAGATATATGTTTCCTAATGTTCCTAATAGTATTCCATACCAATGATATTCCAACCCGGGGATTAAGGGCGCTGATAATGTTTATAACTGTTGCTATATATAGGCGATCAAACGGACGGGCAGATCGGCAGATTATTAAAAAATCGATCATTTTTTGGAATTTGGGAATGGATTTTTAAAACTTGTTTTGCTTTATCCCATTTTATGGATGTTAGTTTTAAAGACTATTATACTATTTAAGGAAGGGGCAGTCCTGTCAACACATTTGGTATTTTGAAAAAATTGTGATTTTGAAGCCATTTTCACCAAGCTTGGTGTTATTTCTTTAAAGTGGGGAATGTGACCCTAAAAATAATATAATAAAAAAAATTCCGGACCCCCAGGGACCCCTGTGTCTGATATATATGTACTTTTAGTATTATGACCATTTTGTGCCAGGGACCGGTGGTTGTACTATTCATTTGTGTTTCCGAATACGTTGTTCGAATAAATAGGATTATCATTATTTATGACTGAGACATGAGAAGCTGCATAATTTGATATGTAAGACTCTATTTCAGCATGCATTTTAGCTCAAGCTGCTGAATATGAAAATTCAAGTTGAGATATTGCCAATTTGCCATGGTTTGGTATACCCATCGCCAATCACTGTGGTTTGCGAACATAAGTACGTCCGTCGACAATTGCCATTGGCATAGGCTACAGGTTGTAACTTTGGTCGGATCATTGTGAAATTTGCCATGACTGTTGACATTGGTAACATGTAGATTGGGAACGAGTCATTTTGTGGGCCAGTCGGCAAAAACATGCATCATATATCTCAAATTTCAATCTATATAGTATACGGTCTAGATTCCGCCATGCACCGTAACGACGCACATTTGTCGCTTTCGGCGCGTTACTAATGGCACACTTTTTGTCGCTTTCGGCGCGCACCGAAAGCGCCATTAGGAAGTGGCCATAATAGTATTCCATACAATTGATATTCTAATGCAATTATTATGCTGATCGCCTCATCATTCTTTGTGTCTGGCGAATTACAATTCATGCTAATGGCAGACATTTGTATATGGCGCTATCACAACGATCATGACATTTGGAACTTATTCCCTTCCCTATATATATATTCCTTATTTTCAAAAATGTCGCTTTCGGCTGACTTGACGGCATGGGTGTGTGGCCCGCCCCAAATACCACATAGAAACACCCCGACCTCCACCCATCACCCCCCGCGGGTGGTACCACCCCGAGGGGTGAAAATTGGGTATGGACCATTTTCGAGAATGGTAAGGATTTCGACCGATTTAACGGAATGTGTGGGTGGCCCGCCCTAAATACCACCTAAAAACACTCCTAGCCACCACGTATCACCCCCGGGTGGTAGGCCTACCTCCCAACCCAAAACATATAAAATATGGGAGGCCAAATTCACATTTAATAATGAATTGCCACATATTGTGCTTAAGCGCAAATAGGGCATTTACGCTTAAGCGTAATTAATTACGCTTAAGCGTAATTGTGACTACTATCTAACCTACCCATAAACTATTAGCATGACCTGGTGTATCACCTAGCAACACAAGATGAGCATTGGGCTAATTTTGACCTGTACTCAACAGTCAAACTGTGGGTATGTGTTCAACAAGGAGAATCCCCTAATTACATATTATCAGCATCCCTCTATCCAAAGAATTGATGTCGCCTTCCCGGAACTCTAGGAATGTTTTGTATGATGTTTTTAATGTATTTTTGCACAGATTTTAGCCTTTACTATGGTAATATCCTATACATGCATGCTGTGTCACTGCATGAGGGCTTTCTTACCTCATACAGTAATGCTCTATTTAATCGACTTCTTAACCACAGCAGAATTATGGGTAACTTTTCAGGATTTAGTCGGAAATATGGCTTGTTGCCATTCATCGGAAAGCTCTCGAGAGCTTTCCGATGAATGGCAACAAGCCATATTTCCGACTAAATCCTGAAAAGTTATCCATAATTCTGCTGTGGTTAAGGAGTCGATTAATTAGAGCATTAATGTATGGTTTACTTATTGACTTAAATCAGGGGGAAAAAACTCTATTTTCATATTATCAGCATCCCTGCAGCTGATCCCTGTCCAAAAAATGGTGTGTAATTACTGGAGCTTTGATGTCTCAGTCCTGAAGCTCTAGTTTTTCTTATTAAATCAGCAGCTCTTGCACAAATCTATAGTATTTCCATGATCATATAGTGTGAATGTGGTGTCACCGAGGGCTTGCTTCCCTCATATGGTGTGCCTGTATACTCGAAAATTTAAGAAAATCAATGTCGCCCCGACTAATACAGAAAGTAATGCTATTGCAAGTAGCCCCAACTAATATATACCGAAGATAATATAATGCTATCACGAATCGCTCCAACTAAAACAGAAGGTGAGACTATTGCCAGTCAGCCATTTTGATAAAGAAGTTGGGCTAGCTCCCTACCCATCCAAACCAATGAAACCAAGAAGTGACATGTCAATAGGAGTTAATGCTAAGTTATGGAGAAACCTATTTATTCACCAGGGGTGTTTTGTTACATATAACCATGAATTGCGCTTAAGCGCAAATAATTACGCTTAAGCGCAATGATTGCGCTTAAGCGCAATTGATTATTAAATGTGAATTTGGCCTCCCATAATAATAGCTTACTAGAGACTGGGACTCATATAATATATAATAATATATTAGTCCCAGCTACATGTAGGTAGAAATGTGAACAGTAGACATCCTGAGATACAAACAATATATATTATTGATTGTTTGATTTTCCAACCAGTATTTAGTGGGGGAATGTGTTGTTTTTAGACCAACAGCAGTATATTCTTCTACTTTTGGTCCAAAGTTTGGTCGGAATGGCTATCGGTTGAACAATTTAGGTTTAGAGGGTGTCAGGTTGGACATTTCAGTTGGAAATGTTTGAGGTACCATTTGGAAAATTCAACTGGGGGGGGGGGGTGCAAAGTAGTATTTCAAGAACATTTGACTTTGGTCTGGTTCAAGGTACGTACATTTGAAAATGTCAAGGTGGACAAACCCAAGTTTCCCAACCACCCACCAATGGGGACCATCTACATGTAGCCACCTCCCCGGTTATAAGGTATAAGACACATTGGCTACATGGATGCGACTAGAGATCTCCATTGTGGGGGGGGGGGGGGGGTCTCCAACGATAACTTACTATTATTATCACAGCTCCCAGTTAGTGGCCAAGACATAAATGCTATTCTCTCCAGTCAATTATTTACCAGATCGACATACTTCTAAGTTAGGAATGAAATAGACAAGACAAGAGAAAAATGTAATCCTGTCCATTTTGGTCAATACATGTAGGGATTGTAGGCGATCACTACCATAAATATGGTAATATAATTTTTTGCCTCAAGGCGACATATCATATTTCTGAATGCCATGCTACATGTAATTAAATATGAAATGTTCCAGATACCATAAAATCTCTTACAGGTACCGGTACTTAATCCGATCAGAGGGTCCCCATATAATCACATTCCAACAACAACATTTTTTGAAATGACGCTTCAGTTTTCAGAATCTAATAATTGCCCAAAAATAATGAAAAGCACCATCAACTATAGTATAAAATTGCACAAAACCTGTTATTTATCAACATTTTGTTCAACGAAATTTTACCGGTTTGTCAAATATCTGACACAAAAAGCCACTTGATTTTAGAGTTATCCATCTTTGCCCGCAATTTGGTCAATGAAATTCTTCTCGATGACTTTCTATTTTGCCGGTTTGTCAAATATCTGACACAAAAAGCCACTTGATTTTAGAGTTATCCATCTTTGCCCGCAATTTGGTCAATGAAATTCTTCTCGTTGACTGTCTATTGGGCCACTTAAATTAAAATAATAGATTTATAACATCGATATCTGATCACTCTGAGCTGTGGTGGGTGGGTTCCTCGACTCGAATCAAATATTTTTTACCCCCGAAGTCAAGGAAATAGTAATTTGCGACCGTTAATTCGGATTGAGTACCTTTAAGATCTAACAGCAACCATATCTCAACCCCACTACAATCTGGGACTAATATATGTTATACATGTATTAGTCCCAGCTACGGTACAATCAGTGAACCTGATGAATAATTTTAACAGCATCTGAAAATGAAAGAAACATCCCACACCTTGTCTACGATATAATGAAAGCCATAATTGTAAATCAATCAGCTCTGCGTGTACCGGTATACATGTATATGTACACATATTGGACCCACATGAATTGCTATATTCTCCATGTTAATTTAAAACGAGCGCACCACTTTAACAAACTCATTATTGAGTATTATATCAATAGCGATGTGTTTGATAAAGTGGCAAGGTCATTTTAAATTTATACTCCTTTTAACATCAGTAGGCCTACACAATCATTCGTTGCATAACTTTCATTAAATTTTCCTAGTACTGAATATAAACAGTACTGGTACAATAACACTAGCAGTACTGGAACCGACCATACTGTACATGTAGGTGTCTGGCCTGTTTATTACCTTTTTAATTTGTTCTGATACATCAGGTAATATAATAAATGATAGTTCATTCAGACAACATCCTCTAAGTTGCGTAATAATAGAGACAAACTAATAATAGTGATGGTGGGATTTTTTAGCTAAAATTAATAATAGTAACCACAGCAATTTCACTCTATGTCTCTTAGTGATCTGATCATGGGATTCAAGTGTTCTCCAAATATAATAACAGTGTTGACACTATCATATTATTGACACTATTATTGCACATGAGAGTACCGTTACTAGTACATGTAGATGCTAATATGAGTAAGTCATTATCAAGTCTGGCTCTTCTTGAATTCAACTATCATAGTGATATTCAACTACATGTATTATATCTTAATTGTACTACCATACACAATGTATACTGGTACGGTATATACGTAAACTCCAGGTTTTCTCTATTTTTACTAAAACTTCATGGAATCATCTCACTTCGTAATGCACAACCACTTAAAATGTACATATATATAACACTATAATTTTAACAGAGCAAATGAGAAGGCATCATATTCCAATATAAAAAGAATTCTACAGCTTATTACAGGAGACCTGTTTATTTCATAATGGCAGAAGTACATGTGCATGTACCGGTATGCCATTTGAATGACATTATAAATAACTTCTCACCAAGATGATTTCAAAATTCTAACTACTAGTACAAGTAAATCAGTTAAATAATCAAAAATGCCAGCACCGATATATATACTGTACTTAGTACATGTAGTAGGTACCGTACATGAGATATTTTCACCACTTCATAATAGTTGAATATATACGGTACATGTACCGGTACAATGGAATTCAAGTTGTGTCAGACCTGTTGTTTGGCATAAACAATGTACCAGTAAGTGACTTTGGTGATCACTGTTAGTCATTGATTTTGATAACATAAGTTCATGATTTTTACAAAATAATTTTAATGAATCAAAACCATGTGCAGTCGCATGTGTAACATGTAACTGTCTTTGTCCATTACTCATTATCCAAGTCTGGTTTAGTCTTGATCTAATGATCAAAGGCGGAATGTTACTAGTATGTACCGGTAACTTATGATCATGATCCGGGAGTCTGGTGAATTATAATCCATTTCACAGCATTGTCCATGTCTGCATGTTTCATGACATGTTTGGTAAACATCCTCACTCGATTCACTGACACTGGTGAGTGGTGCCATTGCCATTCTGATTCTCCAATCTCCATATCATGTTCTACCCTTCACAAGTTCACACACATGTAGCTACTGTACTTCTAACCAGTCTAATGTACTATGCAGAATGATAGAATCTGAATTCTGAACATTCAATGACCTTTTACGGCGTCAGCGTTGACTGCATTTCAGCGTTGACTGCATTTCAGCATTGAAGGGCTGAGGAGTCCAGAATAGAACTATAATCATCATATTTTGCAATAATCATTACATTCACATTGTTTGCATTCTTCCATTGCCTTGGGTCAATCAGTGCTATTCACTTATTCGAGTCAATGTCCATGATAATAACAGTTGAATACGGCATAGCCTGACCTGCCACACTCAGTGACTCACACACAGTGTCTGTGACCAGTCCAGTGTTAGTTCAGTCATGAACGTAGTGCGTATCCTTCTACGCTGGAAGCAGCAATCTGCGAAAGCGGTCATGTTGACCAACTTCACAAAGTGAAAGTCCAGTGTGCGATATTCGGATTGGTCCCGTCACTTCACATGATATTTTCTGATAATTAAGCGGTATTTCTAACATCCAAACGGGTTAAAACAGTCTATATCTAATCCGTTATGTACACGAAAGAATGAGATACACATTTTCTGCGAATAATGAACGAAACAAGCAGATATGACAGATGAAAAAACTATTTATTTTTAACACATAAAAATTCCACACCGGAAGTTCGCTGCGCATTGCGAATGTGCAGGGGTGGCGAATACGGACTGTGAAATAACGTACTCTAACTCTGGGAACAATTTATCCCCAATTTCATGCACAAGAATGTTTAAAAATTATCATAACATATTCGACTTGTTTTTAATTTGTTTTCATGAAAAGGAATGATAAAAGGCACAATAACCATATCTAGAACGACAAATAAATCCAAATTAGCCATTTCCCCGTAAAATTTCGGTCAGGCAAGCGAGGTACAAAAATGTATGAATCTGAGTACGAAAGTCAGAGTGTTCCTCTATCGTATTGCAATAATCGCCAACCTATTATAATATAAAAAAGCTATGCAGGGGGATAACTCGGAAAAAAAATTATTGTTGCGGAAAAAGTCTCATTGTGAGACTTTAAGGTTAAAAATTTATACAAATTTTGTTTGATTTTTTGTGTGCTTAACAAGAGCAGTATATTGCTCTGTTCGCTTAGTATATATCTTAATTTCGCCGAAGTCCACCAAATGTGGGAAATGTAGCACCATATTATTTATTCTAATACTCGTTGTGTTTACACTGTTTTAAACTTTGAGAGGGTTGTAATTCCCCGTAATTTATTTAATGTATTAGATTTATACTTTCAATGTTTAATTAATCTATTATTATTTTATTTATTGACACACATAATTACGATTACAATGGAGAATTCTTCGTAATTTGCGTTGTTGTCCAAAATCTACGGAATATTTTCAACGGAAAATGCCGAACACAGTTCGCGAGGTCAACCGAGTTCGCATACTTTTAAAAAATTGTAAACATTGAGGTAAATGTCTCTTTTCGCATTAAATTACCGTTTTAAATTCACAACTGATGTGGGTTTCAGATAAAATAGCATGTCTTCTGCGGAAAATATCCGTTTATTGTCGCAATTGTGATATTTTATTTCATATAATTGTGGTTTTATTTGAGCGGGTCACTAACGCTTAAGCCGTGTCATAAGCGAGCATATAGGGCGGTCTTGGACTAAACGCCAGCATCGCCATCCCAATATCTTAGCTGGTTTTAGTACAAGAAGACTTGGACTATGTTCAGACATGACGATTTTCTATGTTTAACACACAAATGGTGAGGTGAAGGAGAAGATCACTCGATATTTTCGACCATCCCGGGCGCTTCGCGCCCACCCACTCTCTCATCATGGAACTGTTCCAGAGGTAAATATTTGTATAAAAAAAATTTATACCAGTAGATCATATCATGAATTTCTACTCTGGATTGTCACTAAATTTTAAACATCATATAAAACATATGTCCATATATATGGGAGGCCCTTTTCACATTTATTATTTATTTGCGCTTAAGCTCAGTCCATCTCGTAGTATATTATGATGGGCCCATAGTAATAGCCCCATACAGACTCGAAGTTGAAGAAAAAACATAAATTTCCATATGCATATCAGCATCTCTGTCCCTGGTGTCCCAGGAATTGCTGTCTCATTCCAAGAGCTCTAGTATATCTCCTGCACAGATATAGGGTAATGTGGGGCATAATGCGACACATATTACATAAGCACATTAGACCCTACCATGCCACTAAACACGATGGAAGGGCACACATTATTAAACTAAAAGTTAGATAAATATTTCCACTATATATATTAATACTCACACTTGCATGGGAAGCACCAATTTCTGAACACCATTACCCCCCGTCGACGTACCCAATCAGTCGCATTATGCCACATACACGGGGTACAATGCGACACATTTGACATTACAACATCAGCATATACCGAATCTAATAAATGCAAGACGGTCTGCAGTTTCTTTTCTTTTGTGGATTGAAAGAATGTATAATCGTTATTTAAAGTCATAGCAGCAGACCAATGAGACATTATATTGATTTATATGGCGGGTAAAATAGCACCATACAGTTTTGATTTCAGGAAAATGGCCGGGGTAGGGTTAACAATAATTATTTATCTATATCATGTTTTAATGTTTGGGAATGATCGAATATGTTTTTTTTATTTCTTTTCTTTTGAACTAAGGTTACGATAAGATTTATTTTTCCAGGTTTGATTTGCGATATGCCTAATCATATTTTTTTTCTCGTACTGGTTGTACCCGAGTGTCGCATTATTCCCCACAACCAGACAACCTGTCTCTCCCCCAAATATGAGTGAATGTGAATAACCGATGTAGGCCTACATAGAACTGATCAACTTACTATATAACTCGTCTTACTTTACCAAAATACGCATGTAGCTTTGGTGGTAGTTGTAATATATTCTCGTTTTAACATGTACAAGACCTACTGGAAGTTATAAACCATTCAAAAAGGGGGTCACCAAATGTGGGTACCCCTACTCCGGCGTTTCGCATGTGAGATTAAACAGTCATAATGATGTCGGTCCAATTGGTATGTTCACTTCTATGATTGGTCTTACTAAAATAATAAATGTGCGATTCAACTTCAGTCATGGAAAAATCATATGACCTGATAACGACCGTCTGTTGCATTGTGCCCCGCGTCGCACTATGCCCCACATTACCCTATACCATTGCCATGGCCATAAAAAGGGAATTAGGGGTTACCGGTGGGGGAGGGGGGGGGGGGGGGGGCTTGCTTCCACAATGGTGTACTTATTGACTTGAAATAGGCGGAAAACCCCTATTATCAGCATCCCTGTCCCCAAGAATGTGTGTCTCCATCACAGAGATCAAGTATATTTTATAAATGAGACATATCCTGCACAGATCTATATATACCATTTCCATGTCATAAAAGGGATCTAGGGTTTACTGGGGGATTGCTTCCCTCATGAATATGGTGGGCCTATATAGACTTGAGTGATGTGTTTAGGCCTGTGCCATTTAAAATTAATTCAGGGGGGAATCAATGAATATTAATTTTTATTTGCGCTTAAGCGCAAATCATTTGTGCTTAAGCGTAAATGATTTACGCTTAAGCGCAAATATTTGCGCTTACGCGTAAATATTTGCGCTTAGCGCAAATAAATAATAAATGTGAAAAGGGCCTCCCATATATGCCTAATGTTAGCTGGGTAGGCATATCTGGGAATTCTACTTTCCGTTTCTATATATAGCGCGGGTTTTCCGAACAAAAATGGTGAAACCCGATCGCCCGAAAGTCCAGTTTTCTATGTGCTTTCAGAACAATTCCCGCACTAAAAACTGACATAATGGAGGATCAGAACGGTAGTTTTGTTGACAATTTTCGCAAGCAACTTGTCAAAATTGGAGCAAATTAGAACTCTTGTGTCTGACTTTCCATCCGTGTGATTTTCATCCATGTGCATTTTGACTTTTGTGTTGATAAAATAATCGGAGAACCGAATCACACAGTTTCGAAATATAGTTCTTCCGTTTTAGTGGGACTTTTCAAACTTAAGGTTAAAAATTTATACAAATTTTGTTTGATTTTGTGTGTGCTTAACAAGAGCAGTATATTGCTCTGTTCGCTTAGTATATATCTTAATTTCGCCGAAGTCCACCAAATGTGGGAAATGTAGCACCATATTATTTATTCTAATACTCGTTGTGTTTACACTGTTTTAAACTTTGAGAGGGTTGTAATTCCCCGTAATTTATTTAATGTATTAGATTTATACTTTCAATGTTTAATTAATCTATTATTATTTTATTTATTGACACACATAATTACGATTACAATGGAGAATTCTTCGTAATTTGCGTTGTTGTCCAAAATCTACGGAATATTTTCAACGGAAAATGCCGAACACAGTTCGCGAGGTCAACCGAGTTCGCATACTTTTAAAAAATTGTAAACATTGAGGTAAATGTCTCTTTTCGCATTAAATTACCGTTTTAAATTCACAACTGATGTGGGTTTCAGATAAAATAGCATGTCTTCTGCGGAAAATATCCGTTTATTGTCGCAATTGTGATATTTTATTTCATATAATTGTGGTTTTATTTGAGCGGGTCACTAACGCTTAAGCCGTGTCATAAGCGAGCATATAGGGCGGTCTTGGACTAAACGCCAGCATCGCCATCCCAATATCTTAGCTGGTTTTAGTACAAGAAGACTTGGACTATGTTCAGACATGACGATTTTCTATGTTTAACACACAAATGGTGAGGTGAAGGAGAAGATCACTCGATATTTTCGACCATCCCGGGCGCTTCGCGCCCACCCACTCTCTCATCATGGAACTGTTCCAGAGGTAAATATTTGTATAAAAAAAATTTATACCAGTAGATCATATCATGAATTTCTACTCTGGATTGTCACTAAATTTTAAACATCATATAAAACATATGTCCATATATATGGGAGGCCCTTTTCACATTTATTATTTATTTGCGCTTAAGCTCAGTCCATCTCGTAGTATATTATGATGGGCCCATAGTAATAGCCCCATACAGACTCGAAGTTGAAGAAAAAACATAAATTTCCATATGCATATCAGCATCTCTGTCCCTGGTGTCCCAGGAATTGCTGTCTCATTCCAAGAGCTCTAGTATATCTCCTGCACAGATATAGGGTAATGTGGGGCATAATGCGACACATATTACATAAGCACATTAGACCCTACCATGCCACTAAACACGATGGAAGGGCACACATTATTAAACTAAAAGTTAGATAAATATTTCCACTATATATATTAATACTCACACTTGCATGGGAAGCACCAATTTCTGAACACCATTACCCCCCGTCGACGTACCCAATCAGTCGCATTATGCCACATACACGGGGTACAATGCGACACATTTGACATTACAACATCAGCATATACCGAATCTAATAAATGCAAGACGGTCTGCAGTTTCTTTTCTTTTGTGGATTGAAAGAATGTATAATCGTTATTTAAAGTCATAGCAGCAGACCAATGAGACATTATATTGATTTATATGGCGGGTAAAATAGCACCATACAGTTTTGATTTCAGGAAAATGGCCGGGGTAGGGTTAACAATAATTATTTATCTATATCATGTTTTAATGTTTGGGAATGATCGAATATGTTTTTTTTATTTCTTTTCTTTTGAACTAAGGTTACGATAAGATTTATTTTTCCAGGTTTGATTTGCGATATGCCTAATCATATTTTTTTTCTCGTACTGGTTGTACCCGAGTGTCGCATTATTCCCCACAACCAGACAACCTGTCTCTCCCCCAAATATGAGTGAATGTGAATAACCGATGTAGGCCTACATAGAACTGATCAACTTACTATATAACTCGTCTTACTTTACCAAAATACGCATGTAGCTTTGGTGGTAGTTGTAATATATTCTCGTTTTAACATGTACAAGACCTACTGGAAGTTATAAACCATTCAAAAAGGGGGTCACCAAATGTGGGTACCCCTACTCCGGCGTTTCGCATGTGAGATTAAACAGTCATAATGATGTCGGTCCAATTGGTATGTTCACTTCTATGATTGGTCTTACTAAAATAATAAATGTGCGATTCAACTTCAGTCATGGAAAAATCATATGACCTGATAACGACCGTCTGTTGCATTGTGCCCCGCGTCGCACTATGCCCCACATTACCCTATACCATTGCCATGGCCATAAAAAGGGAATTAGGGGTTACCGGTGGGGGAGGGGGGGGGGGCTTGCTTCCACAATGGTGTACTTATTGACTTGAAATAGGCGGAAAACCCCTATTATCAGCATCCCTGTCCCCAAGAATGTGTGTCTCCATCACAGAGATCAAGTATATTTTATAAATGAGACATATCCTGCACAGATCTATATATACCATTTCCATGTCATAAAAGGGATCTAGGGTTTACTGGGGGATTGCTTCCCTCATGAATATGGTGGGCCTATATAGACTTGAGTGATGTGTTTAGGCCTGTGCCATTTAAAATTAATTCAGGGGGGAATCAATGAATATTAATTTTTATTTGCGCTTAAGCGCAAATCATTTGTGCTTAAGCGTAAATGATTTACGCTTAAGCGCAAATATTTGCGCTTACGCGTAAATATTTGCGCTTAGCGCAAATAAATAATAAATGTGAAAAGGGCCTCCCATATATGCCTAATGTTAGCTGGGTAGGCATATAGGCCTAGGCCTACAGGGGGTGAAATTCAAGGTGCACACGTACTAGGCGACAGAAGAAAGTTGCCGACGGGTCTCGTAAACCAACTATAGGGCTAATTTAAATGGAGTCGCCTGATCCGATTAATGAAAATCTTGTAAATTAGTTTTTTTTATTTTCCTGCAAAATTTACAACTTAGAGCAACGGGTGTAAAATTTAAACAGATGGCTTTATTTATATAGTAAGATAAAACAGATATTGCGTGGGCTCTTGAAAGATCAATTGGAAACCAGCCCAATCTGAGTGGTAGGGCCTACTTTTATTAACCAGAAAGACCTGACTCAACATGTCGTGTCTATTGGTAAAAGACGGCTGTCAATCAAAACTATACTTTTATCATTGGCTAAAAATAGGAGCTTACGTCATAATCGTTCCCAGTACGTCCGAACCAATTAACTCACAGCTTCTAAATACTCCGCGAATGATATCCATAAACAACCAAAAGCTGCAGCTAAAAGGGACATTTATCTGTAATATTTAAACGTTATGATGATATGTAAGTACCATTTTAGATATATTACACAATTTCAGTAGATATATTCGAGTACATGTCTGAAAAATTGGAAACTATTCGAAGATCTATTTTGTCTTGTTTCGCGTATGTAGACAGTGATGAGGCTGACTGGTGAGACGCTAATTTTGTGAACAACAAGTAAGTCGACGCGTCATTATTTTGTTTATCTCCTTTCTGCACAGTAGCAGATAATTTCGGGAAGTTTCGGGCCACAAGATATATTTCAGACATTTGTGTACGTGTTCACGAGACTGTTTTAGTTAATATTTGTGGTGGCAATACTAAGATTTATTTTTGAAAGATGTTTACGGCGTAGTTCAGTTCAGCGTCCTTGAGTTTATTTGGACTTATTCAGTCTCACTCAGGCAAGATGGTCGCCATTTCTAATCCGGACAAATCATTAGATGGTTCATCCCTAAAGCCTCTTAATTCCGAGAAAGTGATCACTAAGTTGATAAGGAAGACGAAGGAAAAACAGCACATTCATCATAACAAGTGTAGACAGAAGGAGTTGCGCATTGATGTAGTTCTAAAATGTACAATTAGACGACTGGCCATTGATTTGTCTCGAGTTGGAAAAATGTCTCGTTCGAGTCATTGTCAGACATCTCGCGACAAGCGGAAAAATGTGGATAGTAGTTCAGTAACTGGGTTTGGGGCTCATACGACCACACCAGTTATGCCTATGGGTACTAGGGACCACGGTTCTTTGTCCCCTTTTCATACTCATAGCGTTAATCATGAACAAAATCTGGATGGTGCAGATGACATTCTAAACTTGGAATTGGATGGCTTCTTTGCCAAGTTGAAGTCTTTAAATAAAAATTCAAATGCGCAATCAAGTAGTAACTTGGCCCTGATCAGTGTGCGCTGAGTCGTGATTTGGACTGAAGTTATCATTCATATTTCGGTGGATATTCAGTGCTGTTGGTATACAGTATTTAATTTTAAGGGCATTATGTTTGTTATACTGTCTGTGTACTTCAACGTCTTCATTAGTTCATACGCAGTATGTGCCTTTTCAAATTTCATTGCTTATTTCTCATTTTGTATATCATATTGGGATAATTTGCATGATTGTCGCAGATTTCCATTATACGTTAAGTTTGATCATATGATCATTGCAGGTCAGGATTTTATTTCAGTTTTATGAAAATAAAGAGCATTATATTTTCAATCCGCCTCATTTGTCATTTCATCACTCATCATCTTTGCCATTCATTCATGTTATTTATCTTCATTCTTGCTTTCTCCATAGCCTGAAACTGAGTGGAGCTAGCAGCCCATGGGCATGGCGCATGACCAAAACCCCACCAGTATTCAGTCTTCCTCAAGTTCCTGTCATTGGGCAGCTGAGGAGTTCGAACACACTGATTTGAAAAACCTGATGTGATGGAGCCGACCCAAGATTTCAGACAAAGTGAATAAGTACTTTGTTGAGTCTGTTAATTTAATACTGTTTGTTTATCCTAACTCCTTAGTATCGAAGCATGGTTTTAATTTTAAATTTTATTTTTTTTAAATCAAATAGATCCGTCATTTAAATTGGCCACTGCCATGCTGTGGAAAATGCCGTGGCAACTTGGCTATGTTTAATACGATTATGAGGCCAATAGGAAGAATACCTGAGTTTAGGGTAACATGAGGGAAAAAAACAGGGGCGGGCGGTACTTCATTTTATTTTATTTTTCACGGGGAATAGTATTTAAGTATTCGTGCCTTCTAATCGTCTGCCAGTGTCAATCGTATATAGCTTGGGCAAGTCATTGTCACACTAATCAATGTCATGGTAGCTTTAATCAGTTTAATGGTGTTGCAGAAGTTCAATGACATGTATACAGCATGATATTATATATAAGATAAGTGTCTAGTGTTGGAAATTAAACGGTTTATGTTCACGCTGAAGCTCGGATATTACAGGCCAAATCCTACGAGTGGACATATTACTTTTCAATTTCCCACACAAGACACTTATGATATTTTGTTTATCCACCGACTCGAATACTAAGAAATTTTGCGAAATATTCAACTCAGATGGTGAATATAACAAGAGTTCCTCCATTGGAAATGGCACATACATGCGGCAATGCCAACGTGACGTACGCCGCAAACGTGACGTACATAACATAATCAATATGTAAAGCGGTGGTGGCATTAACACCTGTAAAACAAAGTAAGCACCAAGAACAATATATGTGCATTGATTACCCTATGACTGTTGCATTCCGATCATTGCGACACAGAAGATGTTGATTCATCGGGTCCGGATTTCTGGACTAATGAATATTTATTAATGAGAAATAGTTCTACTAGGAAAAATTTAAGTTCATACACCACTCCTACTGCATGGGTACATAATGATAGACTCGTGTTACGTCAGGCTTATAATTTTCAGGGTGGATGCGGTGAGAGGTGGATAAACTATAATAATGTAATTTTGAGCTTTGGGTCGATTTCAAAAGTGTCAGAATTATTTTTAATCCGACATTTTGTTACTATGTCCTTTTCTGTCAGTTCAGAATTCGTGTGGTACCGGTTCACACACGACAACATGTCTGTGCTATAGTTGACAGGCGCCATGATGTTTCTATTCTGATTCATATGAACGCATTTGTGAAGTTTAATAGCTAAAACTCAGGATCTATCCGCACACGGAAGTGTTTCCGCCATATTCAATCGCCATGCGCAATCGGCAAAATATCCGGTTACTTTCGATTTGCTAGGTAATACATATTCCGGCACAACTATCGCGTGTTTTCTGGTTTCCGCTTTCGAGAAATCGGCGAGGTTTGCCGAACAATGACGAGGGAATGCGAATATACTACAACAAAAATGGCGGCACTTCCGTTTTTCGTGAATTGACGATATTTGCAAGGAAATGGTTTACTTGTTTAAGCTAATTCCGTAATCGCGAATTCCTAATTACAAAAAATAAAATGAATTCGGAGGACATTTTTGATAAAATGGAATTTGGCGGCAGGT
Organism: Siphonodentalium dalli; assembly: GCA_032622095.1. Lineage (NCBI taxonomy): Eukaryota > Metazoa > Mollusca > Scaphopoda > Gadilida > Siphonodentaliidae > Siphonodentalium > Siphonodentalium dalli. The sequence continues at coordinate 153,599,215 of CP136066.1, read as the reverse complement.
TTTGAGAAGGGGCGGGCGGGTTACCCTAAACACAGGTATTCTTCGTTTTGGCCTGATGTATACATTGGGATGGAATTGGTCAAGAGTTTTATATTGCAGGGAAATTTTTGGATAATAAATTCAACAAACAACCTACTAGTTTTGTCGTTGAATTTATTCTCTATACATTTCCCTTAAACTGCTAATAACTGATTATTTAGTATCGAACGGGTTTATATGTGCGGTCGAGTGACAACATTTTGAATGGGGAATTACATGCAAATACGGAGCAAATGTTTCCAGTGGCAATTTCCTACTTCTGAGTGACTTAATATGGTATTGAAATCATCGGGTCATCTCAGAACTTGTTCCATTGTAATTTTGTTGTATTTATTTTAGAATATTTGTTTCTGTCATATGTAATTCCAGAAAAGAAATTCTCTAATTTAAATTAATAGGCAAATTCTGACAACTGCATCATGCATAACTTTAACTCTGGCTATTTGCATGGAAATTCTAAAAATTCAGCTGATGGAGCTATAAATAATTTCTAATGCAACACATATTTTAATGTCTTGTTTACGAACATAGTTGCACAAAAAAAAAACAATAGTTGACTATTTATCACCAACTCTTTCAATTGTTGATGTCATTCCCACTCCGGTATTTGTATGCAAAGGTATCTTTATCTGCAACATGGAACTTGACCAGATGTTCGTAAACCAGACTTCAAAATTGGTTTCGTCTTAAGGCCAAACAATAAATAGGTGTTTGGGGTCTCTTGATGGACCCTTCTAAAAAGTATTGACTTGTAAAAAAAATTATGCAAAGTCATATTCCCGGGCGTATAATTTTTAGTCCCTAGCTTGACAATTATTTTAAGTTTGTGCAATATTATTGTTGATTACACAATATTTTTGAAGAATAGATTGAAAACTCAGAATATTACAAACACTGCTTCAGTCAGATTGTAGCAGTAAGTCGTTTCTCATTTCAAATAAGTGTGAATGTATAAATCAAAAACATATGGTTAATAAACGACTTGATCGAAAATGCGGAATACTAATGATCTGTTGATAAATGAAATGGAATGTAGATCTCGTCAGTCCCAGGTCAACCAACCGCTAATCTGGTAATCCAAAATTGCGGAATACTGATACAATGGGTGGAATGGAGTGGAACATTCTACTGGTGTAACTAATTAAATTTCTGTATTAAAAGGCCTGTAACTAGGGCTGCAGCAATACACTCGCCTCACAATTCGTTATGTATCACGATTTTTGCAACAATACATATCGCGATACATACCAGACTGAAAATTTGACCAGTTTACAACTTTTGCATACTTTGCAAATTTTACATATTGTTTTGGTGTTGTCGATTTCGACACTTGGTCTTTCTCAAAGGCACGAAAACCAAAGTGTTTCCATACAGGTGATTTAAATTTTGATGATGCCAAGGCAATTTTTGGAGTTAACTCGTCTATGACTTAATTTGATCATGGTCTGATAGTTCCGACCATCATTGATTTTAAATTTCAAAGGTCATCGATATAACAGAAGAGCAAGAATTTTGATTTGTTAACAGAACAGGAAACTTCAGAATTATTGCGGTTACAGCCAATGAAAAGAGTTCTTGCAGAGTGCTTGGGCATGCGTTTAGACTACAGAAAATGTACTGGAATAATTACTGAACAAACCGCGTATCGCTCTGCCACTCAACATCACGATTCGCCGAAACCACTGAATCGTTGCAGCCCTACCTGTAAGTTGTAACCCCACCCCCAAAATATAATTTTAATATGTTTTGGGTTTTGATATTTTTTGTGGCTAGCTTCCTCTGTTCTATCTGGATACCTTTTTAGCTCACCTGAGACGAAGTCTCCGGTGGAGCTATAGTCATCACTCGTTATCCGTCCGTCGGTCAACAATTCTTCAAAAATCTTCTTCGGAACCATAAGACCGAATGGGTTCATATTTGGTGTGGATATTCCCTAGGTGACTCACATTGAGATTTGTTCAAATGAGGTCACTGTGTCAAATAGTTGCGAAAGCAGGACCATAACTCTATTCCTCCATAGTAATTCTTAAAATGACTTCTCTGGAACCATTGGGCCTATTTAGCTTATATTTGGTATGGATGGTCCTTGGGTGACTGGTTCAGATTTGTTCAAATGGGTTCACTGGGTTAAATAGGGGCAGGGACACAACTCTTCAATCTAAAAAAATATATAAAACAAAATATATTTTTTTTAGATTGAACATTTTGAAATGAAGAATTGATTTTAGATTGAACTTCTGGATATGAAGAATTGAGACCTATTTTGTGTGGATGGTCCCTTGGTGGCTGGGATTCATTTCTGTTCAAATGGGGGTCACATGGTAAAAAAAGTGGCATAGCTAGGGACCTAAACTCTTTCCACCCATGGTAATTCATAAAACATCTTCTCATGAATCATCAGGGTATAATTGGTATGGAAGGTCCTTGGGTGACGGATTCAGATGTGTTAAAATGAGGTCACCTGGTCAAATGAGGGTGGGGCCAGGGACATAACTTGTCCATCCATTGTAATAATTAAAATATCTTCCTATCAAGAACCATCAGGCCTTTTCAGCTTATATTTGGTATGGGTGACCAGGATTCAGAATTGGGTCAAATAGGGTCAGAGCCAGACATAATTGTTTCCCTCATTATTTTAAAACATCTCAAGAACCATTTGGCATATTTAGCATACATTTTGGTATAGAGTCCTTGGGTGGCTGAGATTCAGACCATATTTTAAGGTGGACATCCCATTACTCAACGGAGACCCTCTGGGCTACGTCCTTTCACACCTACTTTCACATCACTTTAAGACAGACTGAAAAGTCACGAGTTACTAGCAGATGTTTTTATATTTTATACCCCCCCCCCCCCTGCAACGAAGTTAGGGGGGTATATTTGAGTCAGCTTGTCCGTCCGTGGACACACATTTGTCCGGAGTTTTTCTCAGTCGTTTTTTGATCAATTTCCGTGTAACTTGGCACATACATCAACCACCATGGAAACCTGTGCACCTGCGATTATGACGTCTCTCCGACATTTTTTGGTGGAGTTATCCCCCTTTTTCGACTTGGAAACTTTTTTCGCAACATGTATACTTTTGTCAGATTTTATTCCTACATTTTTCGGTCAATGTTTTTTAATCTTGGCGCTGTTATTTAGTACCATGGGAACCTGTGCACATGCGATTATGACGTCTGTCCGACATTTTTTTTGTGGAGTTATTCGCCTTTTTCGACTTAGAATTTTTTTCGCAACATACATAATTTTGTCCAAGCTTTTATTCCGACATTTTTCGGTCAATAGGTTTAAGATTAATAGGGTTATTGTTGTACACCTGCAATGGGAACTGTTAATTTATTATTTTAACTAAATGTTTACTGACATGTGAAACATCTTAGTATTTTAAAAACAGGGGGGTATCCGTTGTCCCATTGGGACAGTCACACCTTTAGTTTTTTCTGCCAAATTTTTTTCTCTTTGCACAATTTTAACTGCTTCAAGGTTCACATAGTGAAGACGCTTTTATTTATACAGATTCGTCAGTGACTGAGCATCATTATCAAACATGAGCTCAGATGGTTCTCAGACTTTGAACGACAGAACCTCATTGCACCAGGTAATCTATAAACTGTCGGTGTATTCACATTTTTTAGCTCCCCTGAGACGAAGTCTCTGGTGGAGCTATAGTCATCACTCCTCGTCTGTCTTCCATCCGTCGTCCCATCAACAATTCTTTAAGCATCTCCTCTGGAATCATAAGACCGAATGGGTTCATATTTGGTGTGGATGTTCCCTAGGTGACTCACATTCAGATTTGTTCAAATGAGGTTACTGGGTCAAATAGTTTGCGAAGCCAGGTCCATAACTCTTTCCCTCCATAGTAATTCTTTTAAACATCTTCTCAAATACCAGCAGGCCAAATGGGTTCATATTTGGTATGAAGGATCCTTGGGTGACTGGGGTTCAGATATGTTCAAATGTGGTCACTGGGTCAAATGTGGGCGTGGTCAGGGACATAACTCCAAAAAAAAATTCTGTTTAACTCCATGGTCAATTATATATATATATTGAAAAACTAATTAATTAATGCCATTACATTCCTGAAGGTTGTGCCCCTTCACTCAAGTTCACTTCCACCACTTCACTAGAAAATATTTGGCAAACTTGAAAAGTGTTCTTTGAAAGAACCACCAGCTCTATTTAAACTCGTATTTAATATTGAGGCTTCTTTGGTGATTGTGATTCAGATTTGTTTAATTAGGGGTAGGTGTAAGGCCAGCTACATTACTCTTTCTCTCCATAGTAATTCATGATACGTCTTCTAGGCATGAATCAAATGGCCTATTTTGCTTATATTTGGTATGAAATTACCGTGGGTGACAGATTTGTGAAAATGGGATCACAAAGTCAAATAAGGTCAGAGACATAACTATTTCACCACATTCTTAAAATATGTTTGCAAGAACTAGTTGGCTTATTTAGCATGGAATGTTCTTGTTTGACTGCAATTCAGTCACCTGGTCAAATAGGTGCCAAGCGATGGACAGTTTCCCTCTTAATTGCTTCCTTCACAAGGACCATCAGGTCTATTTTACTGATACGAGTATTGGTATGAAGGGTTCTTTTGTGTCTGGGATTCAAATTTATTCAGATGGGGTCACCAGGTTAAATAGGGTGGGACCAGGGACATAACTATATGTGTCTATAGTAATTCTTAAAATTTCTTCTCGAGAGGGTTTGGACTATTTAGCTTACATGTAGTATGGAGGATCCTTTAGATTCAGGTTTGTTAAAATGAGGTCAACCTGTCAAGAAATGGTGGGGTTATGGGGAGTTTTGTGTCTCATAAAATCATTGAAATACCAAATTCATTAAAACAACTACCTCGGAACCACCTGACTGATTAATCTGACATACATGTATGGTGTTTAGGGTCCATGGATAATTGGGCTTGTCTAAATGATATTATAAAAAGGCGCTTGTGAGATTGGAAATTTCCAACAATTGAGAAAGTTTGAGGTGTCTGTTGTGAAATTCCAACCTAAGACTTGGAGAGTCTGGAGCCCGGTCGGGAGGGGGACTTGTTGAGCTGGAGGAGGGGGGTGATCAGTAGTGTACAGTTGGTAATTTCAAGGTGGATTTTCACCAATCTACATATGTGAAGTCTCTCCAGCCACATATCCTGTTTAGATCTACTTCTTTTAAAGTGATTATGAAAACATCACACATCAGATCTCAAGAGTTATCAGGTTTCGATTTTTTAAATCTGTTAGTTTTCAGCACATAGAATATTTGACGGCATGTTAAACGTTTCGCTGACTTTCAGAAATAGTACAGACATGCGCGGACGCAGTTACGAGAGGTCACACAGGGTACTCATTGTACGATCAGCGCATCAGTGGCGATCCCAGTCCTTCCCACGAGGAAAACACAGCGAGAGCATTTATTTGCTCCCGTAATGCAGAAGATGGGTGTAATATGGCACCCATACTATAATTGTAAGTTGGGTTTTAGCTCAACCAAAAAGTCCTTTGGAATAGACCTATGTCTAGTTTAATATGCCATAGTTGAACTGAGATGGTAAAGGATCTACATAAACGTTAAAATAGTTCAATATTGAACCAACAATTAGTCTCCATTAGCATTTTGCGAAGAGGGACGGGTGCGAATTTCAGCACCCGTGAATTGAAAATTATGGGTGCGAGAGCAATCACTCCCATCTCCTGGGAAGGACTGCGGTCCCAAATTCAGAGTGAAATGTATCGCCATCAAGAATATGGTATGTGGTTGATAGTTTACATGCATATATACTTATTTACGAATTGGTGGATATGCAAATAGACATGTTATATGTCTCCATGTTGGTTACACATGGAAATACTATGTTTACATTTGTGACAACACTTGTTGTGGGGGGGGGGGGGGGGGGGGGCTTCCACTTTAAATATGGAATCACTTCAAGTGGAAGTTGTAAATCACTCACCCCTGGTATTTTTGGGGGTGTGTATTTCGATCGATCATAAATGTCGTTAAAAGATTTTGGGACAGCATTGCTGCCAATTTCGAGTTGCTGGACGTTTCGTAATTCAATCCATTAGCATGGGTTTCTTGGATTTTAGTCTTTATTGCATGACTAAACCTTTGGTTAACAGTGAAATAAATTTGTTGCAATAGGAGTAAAGATAGACCCCGAAGCCACGACAAATATATTTCATGGCTGGCTCAACCGATTTTCGTGGCTGGTTAGCTAGCTAAGCCGGCTCAGTCACGACGTTCGTGGCTGACGAAATATGGCGGCTCAGCCGGCTGAGATGTTATCATTCAGCGTATTTTCGTTTCCGAAATGTTCCTAATCCCCTGTTACCGGTTATAGACGCCGTTTTTTTTTTTGCGTTTGTAGAATTCCAGACCACACGTAATCTTTTGATGTTGGGCTTTTCCATTATGGCGAAAATTCAAGAAGGACTGGCATGGATATACTATATAGTTTCCCATCTAATCGGTATAAGTAGTTACATTGGGACTTCTGTCTACTTCAGACTGCTATCATCACTGCCATCTTGCGATATATGCATGCATCATTGAATGATGAACCCGATAGTAATGATATATAATATTTCAAACTATGTTCTATTCTTATTTGTATATATTGACAAATGCCAGTGATGTCTGAGACTGGGTGTTATAAACAATTTATATTATAACCCTTTCAATACCGAATGGATGCGCCCATTCAGTTATATGAAAGCATGCATTGGGAGTCTATTCCACATTAAGGGGCCAGGTGTTCTGATAATATAACAACCATGCCGTGTCCATGCGAGTATGCCAATATTAGACAATGCGGTTTAGTTCTTTGCGATTCACAGTGCAGTTGTGTTTGACATATAAGCCTATGCACACGGCTCAGCCATTTTACAATTCCGGCGGCGGAGATTTTTTAATGTGGCTGGCGTTAGAAATAATATGGCTGGCGGCGGCTTGTGGCCAATATGGCTGGCGGCGGCGGCGTGCGGTGGCGGCTTCGGGCTCTAAGTAAAGACATACATCAAAGGTTTGCCTCCGACTGGAAACGACATGGTATTGACAAAGTCGATCGCTTGCTGCATGTGTACTATTGAAGTAGGTCATTAAAATTTAAAATTGAGGTAACTCAGGTCAGGTCCGTGCTTTGACCAGTGGATCACTGATAGGTCTATTGATACAATGTGATTCAAGAAGATGGCATCGGTTTGTCAACACATGCAAATTGATACAATATGGTCTGTTGGCCTCACTCCATGATAATTGGGAATGGTTTTAATTTTTGTTTACCCATTCCATAGTATGGTAAACATGGTGTCGTTGTCCGGAATGACCACTCGTCGTCTGTCCGTCCATCTGTCCGTCCGTTGACACTTTACATGTAATGCGGAACCAAATTGGTATGTGAGTTTCTCGGCCCAAAATACAGATTGAGTTCGAATATGGGTTTGATGTGATTTTTTTTTTGCGGAGTAATGTTCCTTTATCGACTTAGAATTCATGCATTCTGCCATAACTCAATTTTTTGTTTATCTGATTGGAACCAAATTTGGTATATTTTGATATCTCACATGGCAATTTGCAACAACATGAATAGAATTGCTTACACTATGATAGTGGTGACAGGCTCGAGAGTTTAGATGTTATGTTAACCCTTCTATTTTGACTCATACATGCCAATAATTTGTTATTACTGGTTATTATGTACATTTGTCATATACTACTTTAGATCATAACAGTATACTCTATAATTCAACATTCAGATCATAACAATTTACTATCGCCAAGGTATGGGTTAAACATCTGCCGATCGTGATCGGCCTCTCGTTATTACTTATTGTGGTGGTAGGTAATAACAACATGCAATTTGTGTATCGAGATATGCATCGTTTGAATGCCCATATCGTTGACCGCATTGTCAGTGCTGTATCGCGGTCACAGCGATATATCGATGTATCGTTACACCCTGATGATCACATCTAAATTTGAAAAATTTTGATAAAAACGATGGCTGCCCTTTGCTGGACTACTATTACATGTAAGTGTACAGGTAAAACATGTCCATAACAAACATGCTCGGCAAGTGTGATGTCTTTATTATTGGATGCCGTTGTCCTTGGGCATGGTGATAGCACAGGTTGGGGAAAGGATATCCACATATATGTGTTTCGTCCATTAATTTAGACCAGAGTTATGGCCCTTGTTTGACTTGGAAATTTGTGAATTTTGTGTCCGAAAGAACATTTCAGCTTGTAACTTGGGTGTTAATTATCGGATTTTGTTGTCCTTTGGCATGGTGATAGCACAGGTTAGTGGAAAGGATCCCCACGTACTACAGGTTTTGTCAATTAATTTTTACCAGAGTTAAGGCCCATTGTCTGTCCTTTGTAGTACACGTTTTGTCTGCAGTTTTTTTCCAGAGTTGTGCCCTTTACCCAAGATATACCTGTGTTTGTTTTGTCGGCACTTTTTTCCCCTAGAGTATTGGCCCTTTGCCAGAGTAATGACCCAGGGTTAAACTGAGAGAAATGCTCCAATATTGCTTTATTTTCTCTCTAAATATAGCCAATATTTAGCGCAAGTCATCGGGGGCATTGACCCATGCTTGGTGTTGCCCTTGTTGGAAAAAGATGGATGCCGAATCTTCGGGGTTCCCTCTAGATGGAGCAATCAGTTATTTCCAATTTTTTTGTAAAACCTAGTCGAGAGCAGCCATCTTTAATTTTATTCTTGGCATGACTAAATCCTTCGGCACACCCTACAGGCCACATCCCTCTACCGATCATCGGACAGCCATCTTGTATTTAACTCTTACTTGGCACGACTAAATACTTTGGCACACCCTGCAGACAGCATCCCTCATCCGATCATCACTCAACTTTATATGCATCTTCAGGGTGACCTCCAGATGGGAGCCATCAATTTTTTTCAGAATTTCGTTGAAAAACGTGGCTGCCAGTGGCCATCTTGGGTTTTTCTCTTTGCATGACTAAATCCTTTGGCACACCGAACATCCCTCGTCCAAACTTCATAAAGGTTCTTTGGTGCAACCTCCAGATGGAAGCTGTCCAATTCTTCTGAAATTAAAAAAAAAACATGGGTGCCTGGAACCATCTTGGATTTCATATTTGAATCCATCGGCACACCCTGCAGCCCACATTTAGTGGAGAAATGTATGAAATCAATTTATTTTACACAATAAGATTCAACTTTCTGGGACCTACCCCCCAGAAATTAGTAAGTATATCAGAATATGAAAAAAAATTTATATCAACCTGGTTCTTACTGTTTAGCATATTCCAACATATTAATACAACCCAAAACAGTGTAATGGTAGTAGCATGTTCGGAAGCAAAATCATTGTTTGATTGAATGTGTCAACAAATGTCATATAGGTTGAATATGCATCAAATATAGCCATTAGTGTGTAAACCAAGATGGTTTGCCAAGGTCAGTGACCTAAGGTTATGGTATGCGTAGCTTTGGCCTGTTCAAGTTTATTGGGGATATGCAGTCTGGGGCATCAAAATGGACAGGACAGTTAGCCAGTGATTGTTTAATTGCATATGTGTGGTCTACCATCCTATACATATGTTTCAGGAAGTGTCATTTATATGTGGACATAACTTCAATTAATCATCTGATTTATAAATGAATTGTATAGGAGATATTTTGATTAATATAATGTTCCAATTTATAAGTGAGATAGATTATAATAGCACATGTAAACAGAAAATACACATCAATTAAAATGAATTATTGGACTCTTTTTGACCCAAATTTGTCAATAATTATTGCTATGATGTTGCCATTAAACTCGCGCATGAGGTCCTGTATATGACATTATACTCTCCAAAGTTAACATACGATGCCTTTGTCAATCACGTATGAAGTTTCAACAAATTATTTTATACACATGTACAATGTACATGTACATACACATACATGTATGGTTTGCTTGGCAGTGGGGAATCTGCCCGTGGTGCGGAGTGGCAGCGAAAGAGTTATAAAAAAATCAGCCAACTCAATAGCTGCACAGCTGGGCAACATGTACTGGTATGATGTCATGAGTGTCCAACCTGGTGATGCATAGTGTTCTTTGGGTATGTCATACTCTGAAATGATGCAAAAGCTAAGCGCTGTACATAACTTAGTGATATAATTTCAATATCTTAATTAATCTTTGATAAATATGTTGATTGGAAAAAATTTCAACACACATTCTTCCAACCTCGTACCACCCACCCACCCCGTCCCTGTGCCTGGACTTTTTCTGCAGACCCCCACCCCCAACGTGGAAGTGATTATCACATGAGATCGTTTTGCAGATTTGGCTTGTGGTGTATCCTTCCGCGAAATGCTCAAGTGCAATAATCACTTATTGTCCCACCTGCGGCTCTATATTTATTACATACCCCAATCACAATTTTTTTTAAAATGTTGATTATAGGATTTTTTTCTCGATGAAATTCATTGAATATTTTGCAACAATTTTGACATCACAAAAATGAGAAATTCTCATTTTGTCACCTGTTGCAACGTAGCTTGCCACAAAAAAATTGCCAGGATTGCTCTAGGGCTTTTAGTGAGAATACAACGATGGGTATGAACATGTAATATCCCCCTCCTACCATACATGTACTCGCCCGCTGTGCCAGGTTTATTTTCAATAATAGGGGAGGGTCCAATTTTGACATGCCTGCATTAACTGCCTCTGTGACAAAATACAGATATTCAAAATAGTGGCCTAACTATCAAGTCACATTCCGAATTGAATGATATATTCTTGGTTTAGTACAGATTGAGTTGAAGGGACATCACCATTTGAATGAGAAACATTTTGTGAATACAAACTGGTTGTAGAGACACACATTTCCATCCTGCTTTGCTGAACAATCTGACTCGCATACCCGCACACTTGAGCAATTCACCTCGTGAGTTAGAAAAATATCAAACATGCTTGATATGCGAGTCGGATTGCTCAGCAAAATCACCCTGCAGACATAAGCAATTGTGCTAAGCTTGATTGCTCAAGTGTGCAGGGTGTTAAAGGATTTCCTTATTAATACATGTACACATGATTGGGAGAATTGCTATACATGTACGGTAAGATCAATTTATAATTTGTTCATATGGTCATGGTTGCAGTGATGGTTGTGTGAATTTTAAGGCCGCCGAGGGGTCAGAATATTAACATTGAGGGCATGTTTTTTATGGATTTCATCTCTAACAAATCAATGGTTTCTATGTATGGTATGAAAAAGATATATTGGTTACGATAGAGCATTAGGGCTGTTGTCAGTTTATCATGTCGGGGGGGGGGGGGGGGGGGGGGGGGGGGTGGGGGGGTACTAGACAAGTCAGAGGCAAGATATGGGTCAGATAACACTGAATCAAATAAGTACCGGTACTTCAAAAAATCTGGGTTATTGCCAGGAAACATTGTTTACAATTTGTTCATATTGTCATGGTTGATTGAATTATAGGGGTCAGAAGATTAACATTGAATGTTATGGATTTTATCATCCAAGCTGCTTGTAAAAGGTTTTAGTATACATGTATGAAACCATTTAATTGAGGGCTACTTACTCTTGTATGAACTAGGTAATCTGTTTAAGATAAACAAAATTAGAATTTTCTTGATTTTCCTCTTAATTACCAGTACAATACATGTATTCATTAAATTTGGGAGATCATTTTGAAATTTGCCGCAAAAAAAACAGATTCTTTGGGAAGAGAAAATTTTTGTCCAATGGCAACCCTGCATGGTCCATTCTAATACCGCCGACTGGTATTGCAGTCTGGTCACGTGTGGTATATGTAATCGGCCCTGGGAATTAACCTAGGCAATAGGCAATGCCTAGGTAAAAGCAGAGGCAAAATCGGTTTGCCTAGGCAATTATATTTCCTAGGTAAAACAAGTTAATTGGGCTACTAAAATGTATTTGTGTCTATCAGAAATAGAACCTCTTTAGCCAAAATGACTTCCTTAAATCACTCTTTACATACATTGTATATTGTTCTACAATTGTTTCCATGGCACTGGGCCAGTAACTACATGTAGCAACCCGGTATAAGGACACTTGTTTTGAACATGATTTGTGGATTTGGACATATATGTTGAGTAGTGGCCTGGAAATAATGTTCCCCCAAAATAACTAAGCATTTCAGGTTATTATTGAATCATATTAATTTGAGATGGCAATATTGTTGCAAAATTGCCTAGGTAAAATCTGTTTATGCCTAGGCCAATTTCTTTTACCTAGGCAAATATATCGCCTAGGCAAATTTTCCTTAATTCCCAGGGCTGTGTAATGTTGACTGGAAAGTAGATTTGCCGTTATAGAAACAATATTTTTAGCTCAGTTTTAAATTCGAGCACAGATATGTGCGAACAAAATATTATTTGTAAATAAATAAAGAGTGCCAGTGAGGTATATATTCTAATCAGGTAGAGTCGTCTATATTGGCCACAGCAATAAGCAATGCTGTGGGAAATGCCATGGCAACATGTGGAATCCAGATGTACACTGTTGCAGCATTAAATTTTTAGAGCTGAAGGTACATGTACATATATATAAGTTCTGGCCTTGATATTTATAATGAAATGTCAGTCATGGTCACTGGTAACCATGTAGATGGAGATACATGTACCTGTTGTAGAATTCAAATTTGTCAATACAATTGTACCAATAATGTTAGGGTTGTTTTGCAAAAAGGGGAAATTTTTTTTACATGCAATTACACAATATATTTATCATTTAACAAAGGGGCATTAATCAATTGTACATATGTTTTGAACAGGAAACAACCAGAGAAATAAATATTCCGATTGTTGTTAGCTTGCTTTTTGCGGGAGATTGTTTCTCTGCTGAGTTGTCAACTTAAAATAATTTTTAATGGGTCTTCACATTTATTACCAAATTATGTAAGGTGGTCAACATTTATATTCAAGTGGGCACATGTCAAGTTGAAAGAAATTTGGTTGCAGTCCTATTTTTGACTGGGGTTAAATGTTTGCTTCATTTTTTTCGATGTGGTTCACGTTGGAGAAGACAGTTTCAAGTTTTAATTTGGTCATGGTCCAGTATGGTCTGATTATATTTGTTGGGCTTGTGACCATACATGTACGCCCATTTTCGAATAAGAATTCAGTTTCTGGTGTATGTATTGGGATGATAATACAATTTTAGCAATTTTCAACAGAATTTCACGATTTTCAGTATGTTGACATCTGAGAAGATGAAACTTGTGTGAGAAAATGAAGGTGTTTTAGTTCTCCTTGTTCAAATCATAGTTTTTGGTTGTTTGAATTCCCAAATCTAGTTTTCTGATTGTGATTCATGGTTTCAGGATTAAGTTTTTCATCATGGCCAGCAAGTGGCATATACAGGCCTTAAAATCCATAAAATTTTGTGAGAATCAAAAGTTTCTATAGGGAATCAAGACTTTTTTTTTTACGAGAATCATGAATCTTATTGTCAGATTTAAAAAAAGGCTTGCATATACTAGTACCAGTATAAGAATAAAATATTTTTTATCATAAAGAATGTTGTCGTAGTAGACACGTTTGGTAATTTTAAGGAATAACTGTTATGAATTGATCATTCTTCCAACAGTGTGCATTTATTTATGTGTCACTTGTTGGAGGGTGGTGTGTTCGTTATGGTACAAACATCTGTATTCTAGCTATTCTTTATAGAAAAATGAAATAATTCAGCTTTCATGTCTCCCTTACAAATGACGTTTGAATTTATATACCAAAAGGTTGAGTTTGTGATTCTTTCTTTTCCTGGTCTGAATGTTCTGTCCCAAAAGAAACAAATTCGATGGTGAAAGTAGTATGCATGGAAAGTTGATGACAATGAAGTTTGGTCATCTTTTGTTCCTCTGAAAGTGTTTTTCATATTATAATGGCTTCTGAGCTTGAAATGAACTCGTTGCACAGTCTTTTCTCGTAAAACTGGCAACATCATGATACGACCTTGATAGCCTTGTAGCTGAACCTGATAAACTTTTAACTATTTAAACATAAATTAGGCATTCCTCTCCAAATGATGATTGACTAAGGGGATTGGTGTGCTGCCCCAAGCCAAATTGGTTAGGGTTGATGTGCACCAATTTCATGCAGTGTTTAGTTGTGTCAGGTCTAATGCAGGACCTGTCAACTTCCATGTAAGTGTCAAGGCCTTAAATTGTGGCATGTGTAACCATTTCTCATCAGATAGCCATGTGGACATTCAGTCAAGCTCAAGAAGTTTCATAAAACTTTAAATAATAAAATCCATTCAGGATGTACAAGTAGTCACAGCATGAGTTAACTGATGATCTATGCACACTATAGCTATATCCAATTTGATTTAGAGGTTGGGGGGGTCATTGTTTTACACTAAGGATTAGGAACCACAAGTGATTACATGTACATTGAAATGGTTTTGTGTGGTCTGAAATATAATTATTTTTGTCATTCTGTAATGCCATCAGAAGTTAATACCAAATTTTCCATTTTATATCCCCAATGAAGATCAACTGAGGGGAGGTGGTGCTGCCTCTGTCTTGTGCTTTACAAGTTCAGGGTCGATGTGCACCATTTTAATGCATGTATTACAAACACACTTATTACTTTCAATCCTGCTTGTTCATTGGGCATGGGTGGGGAAAATATTTGATATTTTGTAGATATCTGGAAGAAACCTATATTGTACTTCAAAACTTTCCTCTAAGCATCCAGTAAGCTTGTATATTTGATGAAATCAAGAAGAAGCAATAGAAAGTGAACAATGATTAGGTATGACTAGATTTGTCAGCACATTTTATATCCCCAATGAAGATCAACTGAGGGGAGGTGGTGCTGCCTCTTGTGCTTTACAAGTTCAGGGTCGATGTGCACCATTTTAATGCATGTATTACAAACACACTTATTACTTTCAATCCTGCTTGTTCATTGGGCATGGGTGGGGATAATATTTGATATTTTGTAGATATCTGGAAGAGACCTCTATTGTACTTCAAAACTTCCCTCTAAGCATCCAGTAAGCTTGTATATTTGATGTAATCAAGAAGCAATAGAAAGTGCACAATGATTAGGTATGATTAGATTTGTCAGCACATTTTATATCCCCAATGAAGATCAACTGAGGGGAGGTGGTGCTGCCTCTTCTTGTGCTTTACAAGTTCAGGGTCGATGTGCACCATTTATGTAGCACAAACCACTTGTTACTTTTTATATGCCCGTTTGGATAATGTCTGATATTTTGTAGATGTTCTGACCATACAGTGAACATTTAAACTCCACGCTATTCAATCATCCAGAAAGCATGTACTCTTGAGGTTAATTTTGACCATGACTTATTTTATCTCTACTATTTAATATTTTTCTTATTTAACTAGTAAAAGTCTGAATTTCAAGAAAGAAAAATTCTTAAAAACATTTCACCCACATCTAAGATCTAACATTGTGGTGTTGCTTGTCCCGAATAACGTTGATTTCAGGATGCTACCAGTTGTTGCTCACAAAAACTGATGTAGTGGTGTGACCTTCTGCTATCCTTATTTGACTACTCAGTTTTCTAGAGAAATTATCTGTTAGCAAGTTTGCCGAGACTGCCATCTCCAATCCTGTACTAGTAATGTTGTGCACATGCTATGCTGTCCACTGGATGAGCATTTATATCCTGCCACATGTTTGTTGCCATGGATATAGGCCATTGAAAGAACACCTATGATACTTCTGATTGTTTGCTGCTCAAGACATTCGCCACTGCACTGCTTTGTGTCCACTGTTTTTGAGTTCGTAGAGAGTAAAGTGTTGGCAAATTATGCTGTCCGTAAGTTTAGGTCTTTTCAAATATTCAATTTCCTGAATATAAATTGTTTTTATGTCGCAAGATTATTTGGCTGTCAAATAGTGCATGACAAATACTTTGAATTTCACAATGTTTCAATGTTTAGTGAGTTTCTTATAATATACCTATTAAATAATGAGTATTAAAGTTTAGGAATAGATATTTAATTTTTTATTGATCTATCTATTTACATGTATATATTTCTTCATGTGAATGAAGTAAGTTACAACATGCGTGAGTTTAATATGCAGTAGATGTCATCAATGGTAGGGTGGAAATAACTTTTTATTCAGATAAATTGCTACCGCCTTCAAGATGAATATCTTGCCATATGACTGATCATTTGGACGAAGTTAAAGAATTAGGCATGAAGATTTGAGCTCCATGATGAGTGGAATATTGTGGAGAACTAGAACCAAGTTCATTATCCAGCCATAAAGATTGTGGTGCTGGCTTATTTAAAGGCCTAAATTACAAGTATGTTTGTTCAAAGTGCCAAGAAGTATGCCAATAAGTCCCTGAAACCAGCTCAAGCAATGAGGATATTTCATAAGAAAAACGAAACAGAGCTTCGTGAATCTGCAGTTATGAGTAAGTCCTTCATATAGAATTTCCATTTGAATTTACTCTTAATTATTTTATTAAACTTTACCAATTCTTAAAGTTTTACATTGAGACTTGGAACTGTTGCTCAATTTAGTGTGTTTTGTAAATTAATGTTTATAAATTTTGGCCATTCAGCCTTACATACATCTGCCTCCAGTACTTTTATCATGTATTGTTACATCTTAGGTCTGTAGGAAAATTTCATCACTTATCTGTCAGGTCATATAAATTAATTAGTCTTAATTGTCTTCAATTAATACAACCTGTTAATTCCGTTGGCAGCTTTTAATCGTTTTGCCTCTTGGCTTGTCTATTTCATTAATCTTAATTGGCATGTTCAATCAGTTAACACTTTCTTTTTACCATTAGCATGTTTTTACTTGTCACCTATACTCATTGGTTAATTCAGCTTGACATTTCTCACCTCCAATTCTATATAAAATCCTTCAACTCTTAAACTTAAGAAAAGAACAGTGTACCTATTGCTGTCAGTGTTATACTCATCTTGGGGAGGGGGGAACCAAATCATTGTGAATAGTTTTAAAAATGTGCATGTTTTGAGTTTGTTAATCTGTCTCACGTTTCTTGCCAAGGATATTGGCTATAGAAAGACCACCCTACCAGGTAATGCATTGACACTTTCTGCTCTTTCCATCAATGTATCACATTATTATAATCAATAAATTGGAAAAATGATCAAGGAAATATGGGTGGATACAAAAATCGGACTTGGCACTGAAAGGGTTAAACCTCTTCAATTTAAATCAACTTTTGCTGTGTATATAGTGTAGGGTAACCAATATTGTTGAACACTTCCTACTTTTAAAATCTTCACCTAGAAATGTTACTTAATAGGCTCAATCCTATGATATTCTCTGTATTCTATAACTAGTGCTTATTTCGTGAATACAAATATTTGTTTATTTTTCACTAAAGTTATGTCCTCTCTCATGAATTTCCTTCATTAAATCTCTGTTATCACTGTTTTCTCGGTAAGTTTTCAATGAAAGGAACACTCATAATCTTTGTCTGGGGTGGGGATGACTAATAATTTCACGACTCAAGGCCAGAGCTTTTTCAGAGTAATTTGTTGCAGTCATCAGTGTTGTACATTAGATGTTGGAAGGAATAGAATGAATTTCATTGATCTGCAGGGGTGTTGGCGAGCTGTAAATTTGGATGAACGATCTACATGGGAGGGCTACAGGACAGTTGCTCTTCTGCCAGAAGAAAAAATATAAGATCTTGCAAACTTACAAATGGAAAGGAATTTTAAATATTTGGTGCGGAGATGTTCAGGTAACCTGTTTAGTGGTGTTTGATGAAAGCTGTAAAACTTCTATTGGCTGCTATGGAGCAGTTAAAAATTGAGTGAGTCTTGGCTTAATTAGTTTTCCGTATTGATGTGACAAATTTTTCATTTATCCGACTACAGTTTAATATTGAAATTTCTTTATTATATGCATTTGTGTAAATGTCATAGTAACACTGAGCAGGGTGGGACTCACTTTTTCTTCAGATAAATTATTACAAGATGAAACTCTCGGAACAGACATCACAATTAATATATCAACTTCTGTCAATTTTTAAAGACAATTACTTGAAATAGCCCCCATACTTAAAAAAAAAAAATCAAAATCATTTGCGAGCCAGAAATTTGATGTTATTTCATAGATCTTATGTCTTGCCAGGTATTTCACTTTAATACATAGAATAGCTATTGCCAATGTGCATAATATGAATTAGATATGGAGTAAATTCTCCCATTTTGTTTTTATCTATTTTTTAGAAGTAGGGTGTTGTAACTGGTTCTTTTTTCAAATATTTAATAATCATTCAAATTTTTCACTTTTAATATCCTTGGGCGTTATGATGTACATCATATATAATATGCACTAATCTGTTCTTCACTTGCAAAACCTAAGTTATAGCAATAGCATGCAAAATAGAAACATATTTTTAGCCTAATATTGGGAGAGGGAGGCACTAATAAGTTTCCTTCAGATGATACTCAAAAGTTGTAGCTGTATCTGGACTATTTGAAGAATTTTGGGGCATACAAGAGATGTTGCTTTTGAGTATTCCAAACAAGGTTTCTACAATGTCTAGTTTCCTCGTATTATGATTGAAAGAAATACAGATTTGTTTTGTTCTGTCACAATGCCAGATTGGAATCGGGTTTGGAAGAAATCAAAGGAATCTCTGAATGTGGTTAAATTCAACTTTTGAGCACAGCAACATGTGTCGTGCGGCTATGTGCATTGAACCAAAGATATTCAACAATGGTCATGATATGCTTATACATGTGTACAAGGTTATTCATCTCAGTTATTTGAAGATAAACCAGTTATCGTGCTCATATCTGGGTCCACTGGAGTTGCTATCGGTGCCATGGGAGAGCAATATGAGGCTTGACCCAGATGGAGGATAGACGAATAACCATGCAACATGTAGGATAGGGTTTTCAAAGACAACGATGAAAGAATGTAAAGTTAAAGAATCGGCAACAATGTTTCATTAAAAACGATAAAGCTGTCAACACTGCTACAGTCTACTTGTACTAGTCCAACATTCAACAACAATACTGTGAAGTCATTGACAATTCAAGCTGCCATGTTCCCTTATGCAGATTAGAAATGCCTCTGCAACTTCTACCAGCAGTGGGTCCATCTTCCTGGAAATGGTGTGTTGATGTGATGTGTTGTATATAACCATGCCCCCATATAGGATAGTGTTTTCAAAGAAAACTAAGGAATATCGTAAGGTTTCTGGACAATCAAGGCAACAATACTTTATAAAACATCAAGCTTTCAACACTGCTGAATCAACTATGTACAGTCTATTAATGCCAAGTCTTAGCAACCATATGACAACGTCCTTTGATATTCCAAGCAACAAGATGCTTCTACGGCTTGTACCAGCGCTCTTCTGACATCGGGTGGTTTCCAATTATCAAGTTAATCGGGTGGATTTTCTGACCAGAAACCATTATAAGAATCCTGTTTATTAGAGAAAGAATCTTTTCTGACCAGCATTCTAATGGTGTGCCAATGGGTGTGGAGGTTGAGAAATGTCTGGTGCTCAATCAAAGCGCTGAAATTTGTCTTGAGGTATTAGCTGGTATGTCTATTGCCTTCAGCAACCCAACTATTATTTATATAATTCAAAACACTTTCTAAATAAAAACAGTTAAAACTGTTCCTGTTAATTTTAAATACTGAATCATCTACTGATTTCTACTTATACTTTGCATAGAGATCTATATATCTTTGAAGTTTGAAAAGATGTTTAAAAAAATTGGGCTTAATTATGTTAACGTTGCGTTGTATATGTGAATCATCAAAATGAATTGCTAAAAAAAAATTTGCATATGTTTCATGATTGGGATGGGTGGGGCTAATAATTTTTCTTCAGATAAATGAATGCTGCCACCCAGTTTGTCCACATGGATTGGAATGATTTGGTTGCAAATGGCCAGTTTACAGTAATGAAGATTTGCTCAAGTTCCGAATAAATATATGCGATCCACTTGGAGCTGGAAAGTTGAGCCAAATTTATTGAATGAGTCGTTGCACATCACTTATGGAAATGAAATTTATGGCTGCTTGTTGTATAAAAGTGGAACCTGCAGCAGGGAAGTTGGGAGGAATAGAATGAATTCCTCCAGCAACCATTGAGATATTAAATTGAGCCGTCCCAGCCTGGGTGTCATATAGTCCAAATAAGACGTTTGCCAAATTGTTTCCCGCAAAAGAAGTTTACTGTGATATCGTGCTATGTAAGTCTATTTGAAAAGTATTTATTTTGCTTTGTAAATTGTATGAGCAAACTCACTGGCCTCGGAATAATATATATTTCTGTTTTTTTTCTATTTTCCTCAATGTAATAATTTTAGAATATCTTGGATGAATTAAGTTATAATAAATATTGTTTGTATTGAAAAATAATCAAATTAATATTCATGTACATTAAATATTTGTTGCAGATAGTAATTTCATTTCACTTTGAAATGTATGAACCACATTTTTTATTTGTCATAATTAACCTGGGAGGGTGGTATATGCTAATGAAGTTTACT
Source organism: Siphonodentalium dalli (assembly GCA_032622095.1). Taxonomy (NCBI): domain Eukaryota; kingdom Metazoa; phylum Mollusca; class Scaphopoda; order Gadilida; family Siphonodentaliidae; genus Siphonodentalium; species Siphonodentalium dalli. The sequence continues at coordinate 153,578,638 of CP136066.1, read as the reverse complement.
TTGAACAGATAATCTGGCAAGTGATGTTGGAAGATTAAAACTTCACCAGGAAGATAAAATTAAAGTTGTTAGCTAGCAGAGTTCAGCATCTTTGTGAGTACTGAAATGTGGTGATATGTTGAATTTTACTGATATCAATACATTTAAGCACATCACGTAGGAAGTAAGGTTGAGACATGAAATGTTTGGGATTTGGGTGGGCAGTTAACACTCTTTTTCCAGATGCTTCGCGATGTGAGTAGGGACAGGAATAAGTTCTGTGTAGAAGAACCACTTGAATATAGATGAATACATTTCCATTTGATTGGTTTTGTGAGTGAGTACACTTGTTAAAGTTCCCTTGTTTATACGTAATCAATTCACTTTTGTGAGTACACTTGTTATAAAGGTTACAGATTATGTAGGAAGTAAGGTTGAGATTTTGGGGGCACGTTCATGCATGTTTCAGGTTTACTAGATTTTGGTCATTGACCGATTTGTTTCAAGTAACAAAAATAACTGTTATGAGTTGATCATTCTTCCAGCAGTGTGCATTGATTAAGGCGTCACTCGTTGGAGGGTGGTGGGTTTGTTACGGTACTAACATAATTTTTATAGGAATCCTGCAGCCCTGAAGTTTACATTACCATGGAAATGTGTTCATTTGGAGGTTGAAGTTTCTCTGCTTTAATAGGTGGTGACAGAATAAAAAAGGTTTAGAACTATGGTTTGCAATTTTGTCTGTCCTTTTTCAATGTGAGTTTTTCATTAACTACATATTTGAATATAATTCTGGTTGTCCCAAATTAGGAAACTTTTTTTTAGTGCAACATATTTCGGTGGAAATGTCAGTAGAACAATGATTAGGCTTAAATTTTTCAAGACAATAACTTGAAATAGCCCCCATACTTAAAAAAAAAAATGTCAAAATCATATGCGCGAGTCTGAAATTTATATTGCTATCACCAATGAAGATTAACTAAGGGGAGCTTGATGCTGCCTGTGACAAACTCAGTGTTCACCAGTTTCATGTAATTTAGGATTTTAGGTGTAGAACTAGTCTAAATTGAGTTTATTTAGGATGTGGGAATGGGTGGAATTAATGTATTCTTCAGATATTCAACAAGCAGACTATACGAGAGGGAGAGAGCACGGAGTAGTAAATGTGCCTTTTATATAAGTGTAATAAAAAGAAGAGCAATTGATGAAGTCAAGAAGAAGCAATATAAAGTGCATAATGATTAGGTATGACTAGAATTGGTCGGCACATTTTATATCCCCAATGAAGATCAACTGAGGGGAGGTGGTGCTGCCTCTGTCTTGTGCTTTACAAGTTCAGGGTCGATGTGCACCATTTTATTGCATGTATTACCAACACAATTGATGTGATTTGACTTAGTGGTGAGCGGTATGTAATTAAACCTTAAAAAAGATTAACCGTGTTGGGATTATTTATCTCTTCTGAATCATGGTTAATAATTCCTTAAACATATTTTAAGGTTTCACTATTTTTGAAATTAATATAATTTTTGTCAGCATATTTTTGATGTGATTTTGGATACATTTTCCATTTGATATCCCCAATGAAAATCAACTGAGGGGAGGTGGTGCTGCCTCTGTCTTGTGCTTCCCAAGTTCAGGGTAGATGTGCACCATTTTAATGCATGTATTACAAACACACTTATTACTTTCAATCCAGCTTGTTCATTGGGCATGGGTGGGGATAATATTTGATATTTTGTAGATATCTGGAAGAAACCTGTATTTTACTTCAAAACTTCACATTAAGCATCTAGTAAGCTTGTAGATTTCGATGTGATTTGACTTTGTGGTGGGGGGTATGTAGTTAACCATAAAAAGATAACCGTGTTGAATTGTTATTTGTCTCTGATGCATCTTGATTCGTAATTCCTTACACATGTTTTAAGGTTTGACTAATTTTGCAATTGACATATTTTTTGTCCGCATTTTTTATGTGATTTTGGAATTGCACATTTTTTGTTAGTGTTTCTAAATATAATTCATAATGTATTATCAACCCTGATGTGAGATCTAACCAAATGCAAGTGTTTTGACCGAAGCTTGGGTGTTGGCTAATTATTGTTTCATTTTGATTATGTTAGATTCTCAAGTTTTAAACAACTATTTATGATTTCACCCGGTTGTGTGGTTTTATACCGCTATTTGCATTTACCTAATTGATTTGACACATTGTTTGTCGCCTAATAGTGTTGGTTTCAGATTTCTGCTACAAGGTACTTGACAGCCATTTACAACCTTTTTACAAGCTCTGTTGATATATAGCTTTGTAACTTGTGAGTACTTGGATATGTTGCTAGCTTTATCCTGTAACCTGTAGCATCTATAATTGCACCGTACATACCAATTATATACAAACTTCTTTATCAATGTGTTCCTGTAAGCGTGATAACATTTACAATATTTGTAAAAATTCTGCACACTAGGGATATTTTGATATCTTACTTTTGTATTGTCAATATATTGGATTTCCTATAGCGTTTGAGAGAAGAAAAAAACCTTGAAAAGAAACTGAAAAAATATATTGTTACATTCAAACAATTGGATATTAATAACAATATCAATGAGATAATCAAGCTTTTAGAGTTTTCCATATAATTTCTGCAAATAAATAACATTTAGGGTTAGGGAAATGTAACATTTTTTTCAGATCTCTCAATTCAATGTTGTATTTTCAAAAGTTTTACACAAGTGAATATAAGCCTTAAATTGTTTTATGCTGTTGTAAGAATGTTGGAAGAAATAGAATGAATTTCTTCAACAATCATTCCATATGCAATTGATTACTGATCACTGAAGAGGTATTTATTATATATTTCTGGCTCATTTTTTCTGTTTGATTGGAGTGAGAGGTATGTTAATTAATTTGTTTTCTTGATGGGCTTTTTGTGAAAAGAGGTATTTATAGTTTTGTTTGCTTTATTTATTCAAATGGATCATGTCTTGGCTGTTAAGGAATTTATACTTGTATGGAAAAAAGTTGCTGGTAAACACTGAACCATTTAACTATTTCAATGATACTTTCGCCGATGCTGACCTGACAAAACTGACAAAACATTCCTGTACAATAACCTTGGAAAATGTATGCTTTTCAAAAACGTTTTCTTAAATATGCACACTGGGATCTATAGGTATTATTTTTTTTCAATATTCGCCTGCGCTAATGGTAACTAAAGTTCAAAGGTATATGTAGTTTGTTTTCCTCTTGGGTTACTTCACTTATTGTAACTTGTAAGGTATTTTATTTTAATTATATGAAATCTTGTGGAACTTTCCAATGATTCTGAAAGGTATATATATATTTTTTTTTCTATATTTTCTTTGGGAACATCGGAGGACTTCAATGACAAGGTATTTTTTAGTCACTTGAAAGCAAAAGAAATTGCTGATTTTGAGGTTAGATCAAAATGTACAAGGTATATACACTTACATATTACTTGGAAGGGATGGGAGAAGCTAATAAATTTTCTGCAGATATTGCTGAACTATGTTTTGGTGTATGGAACTGGATTGTGCCGTAGGCTCATCACTTCTGCAAGATATTCTGATCAGATGGGGAAGAATGTCAAAGGATTGTAGAAATTGTAATCGAATACAATTGCTAATGCTCAAGGTGCAGATTGTTTAAGAGAATGTGAAGGTATATACACTTAACATCAGAGTAATTATTTTAAACAAGGTAAGGTTGAAGTGCATCATGATTATGTGTTGTGCTTATTTTTGTAAGCTTGTGTTTGGATATCGGGGGTGCATAACATTATTTTATTAGTGTATTACTCGTGAATCTGAATTAACCAGCCAGAGACTTCTTTGCGTGTCGAGAAATCTGTTTTTTCCTGTATTGTGTTTACAAGTCTCATCAGAAACTAGTTTTAACTGCATGAGCTGACTATCTTTATAAGGTATCAAGACTAGATATGTGTTTACTCTGCACCTGGTATCACTATATTTGGTTTCTATGAATTCACATCTAACTGTAAATACTGATTGCATGAAAATATCTAGACTGCTTTTAGATATACACTTATGTCCTGATATATTGAAGACCCTTAAAGCCAGCTTATATTCTGATGTAGGGTGTGCTTGCTAATCAGTTGAGTTCTAGGTACACCATAGCTTTTTCCAGATTAATATTGTCAAATTTCACGGATTCACACGTTTATTGTTCTGCTAATTAGTAACCTGGTAATGTGCACACTAAACCCTTCTAATTGTTCTAATATAACATTTGACTTCTATATATCGAAGATCCAGTGCAGGGTAATAATATTGTAGGTCAACACTTACATGTAAAGTTTCACCTAGAAATGTTGCTCAATTGGCTCAATCTATAATATATTCCCTCCATTCCCTACTTCTCATTTAAGTTTATTTAGCAGTGAATAACTTCATTGCTTAATTTTCCCATTGTGTCATTGATTATAAATTAGCTTTGTTAGTTTAAATTTTGTTTATCACTAATATGTTGGATAAGTTAATATTTGTCAATGAATGCTACATAGATTTTCCTGGGGTGGGGATGACTAATAATTTTGCTTCAGGTCATGTGGCTGCCTGCAGGGAAGTGTTCTCAATAACCGCGTTAAAGTCAGAGATTTGGCCATAAGACTCCATTTAAATTTTGAATGGTCCCAGTTGGGAGATTTATGCAAGTTTCGTTAGAAGAGCTTTTTCAGAGTAATTTGTTGCTGTTGTCAGCGCGGAAGACTAGGAGATGTTGGAAGAAATAGAATGAATTTCTTCAACATCGTAAAAATGGTCTGCAACGGCTGAAGTCCTGGGGAGCTGTGAATAAAAATCTGCATGGGCTGATCATCTCATGGGAGATCTGCAGGGGCTCATCAAGAATGAAAAAATTAAATGTTGAAATGGAGTCGTGAAAAGTAACCAGTTTAGTGGTGATTGATATCGAGCTGTAAAACTAATGGAATGAGAAACAGAAGATATGCTGCTGGGAAATTGAGAAGGGATCATTTTTGGGAGTTGGCATTGTAAATCGTTGCAACTGATTGAATATTCCTGTGCTGTTGTGGAGCTGTTCAAAACTATAGTGAGTCTTTGCTTAATTTTCTGTGTTAATTAATGGGACAAAACTTTTTCTGCATGTGACATCAGTTTGATATTTAAACACTATTTAATTTTAGTATTGTATGGCAACATTGATTTACTGAATTTTTCCATCTACCAATTCTAAATTCCTTTTGTAATTTAAGTGTAGTTTTCAACAAATCTTGCACTGCTTATGTGTGAATGTCATAGTTGGGGTAGAGTGGAACTAACATTTTCTTCAGAAATTATTACAAGATAAAAACTCTCGGAACAGACTAGTCATGTGGCAGAATTTAATATAAGAAATGAGCATGAAGATTTCGGAACTCCAAGTTTGCAAGGGCATGATGATATGATTATACAATGATATGAGGGTGAGAAAATTGTACTATAGAATAGCTATTGCCAATGGGCATAATATAAATTTAATATGGAGTAGATCCAACTAGTTCTTATTTCAAATATTTTATCATATTCAAATTTTTATCTTATGTCCTAGGGCATAATGATGTACATCATATAATCTGTTCTTCACTTGCAAAACCTAAGTTATAGCAATAGCAAACAATATAAAATATTTTGCCTAATATTGGTAAAGGGAGGTACTAATAAGTTTTCTTCAGATAAAGATGATGCCCAAAGTTGTGGCTGTATCTCTACCATCTTTCAAGAATTTTGGGCATACAAGCGATGTTTAGTATTCCAAACACGATTTCTACAATGTCTAGTTTCCTCCCGTGTTATGATTGGAAGAAATACAGATTTATGTTGGTCCATCAGAATGCCAGATTGGAATGGGGTTTGGAAGAAATCAAATTAATCTCCGAATGTGGTTGAATTCAACTTGACAAGCAGGGCAACATGTGTCGGGCGGCAGCTGTGTGCGTTCAATATTGGACCAAAGGTATTCAACAATGGCCATGATCTGTTTAGACATGTGTACAAGGATGGGACATAGGAAGAGGACTGTCATTCCAACATCCGTGAAATGGTATAATGTTGATGCAGTGCCAGAATGGGTTATTTATCTCAGTCATTTAAAGATAAACCAGTTATCGTTGTGCTTGCATCTGGGTCCTCTGGAGTTGGTATTGGTGCGATGGTAGAGCAACATGAGGCTTGTCCCAGATGGAATATAGAGGAATAACCATGCCCCCATGTAGGATAGGGTTTTCGAAGAGTAAAGAATCGAGGCAACAATGTTTCCATAAAAGATGCTGTCAACACTCAATGGTACAATCTACTCATACCAGTCCAACATTCAACAACAATATGGTGAAGTCTATTGACAATTCAAGCTGCCATGTTCCCTTGTGTAGATTGGAGATGCCTCCGCGACTTCTACCAGCAGTGGGTCCATCTTCCTGGCAATGGTGTGTTGATGCGATGTGTTGGATATAACCATGCCCCCATATAGGATAGTGTTTTCAAAGATAACCATAGAATATCGTAAATTTGGAAGTGCTTCTGACACTGGGTGGTTTTCAATTGAATGAATTGCTTCAACATTGTAAAAATGGTCTGCAGGGGCTGATCTTCGCGGAAGTCCTGGTGAGCTGTGTACAAAATTCTTGGCTGATCATCTCTCGGGGAAATCTGCAGGGGCTCAAGGAAGAAAAAATTAATCTTAAAACTGAGTTGTGGAAAGTAACTTTAATGTTTGGTGCTGAGATGTTCAGGTAACCAGTTTAGTGGTATGATTGATGAAAGCTGTAAAACTAATGGAATGAGAAACAAAGATGATATGCTGCTGGGAAATTAATAATGGACCATTTTTGGGGAGTTGACATTGTTAATCGTTGCAACTGATTGAATATTCCTGTGCTGTTGTGGAGCTGTTCAAAACTATAGTGAGTCTTTGCTTCATTTTCTGTGTTAATTAATGGGAATTTTTTTTTACTTTTTCTGCATCTGATAAAGAGTTTGATATTAAAACACTATGTAATTTTAGTATTTATATACATGTATAACATTTGTTTTACTTAATTTTTCCATCTACAAATTCTCAATTACTTTTGTAATTTAAATGAGTTATTTTCAAATAATCACCTGCTTTCATAAATGTGTAAATGTCATAGTTGGGGTAGGGTGGCACTAACATTTTCTTCAGAAATTATTACAAGATAAAACTCCTGGAACAGACTTATCAATGTGGCAGAATTTAATATAAGAAATGAGCATGATATGCTTATACAAAGAGATATGAGGCTGAGGAAATTGTGTAAACTGTTTTACATCTACCATCACGTATCCGTTGTCTGTAAGTCTAGTTTTAACAATTGATGTTTATCATGTTATTTCATTAATCTTTAATTTTATGTCTGACCAGGTATTTCACTTTAATACTATATTATAGCTGTTGCCAATGTGCATAATATGAATTCGATAATGGAGTAGATTCTCCCATTTTTTTTCTGTATCTTATTTTTTAGAAATAGGGTGCTGTACCTAGTTCTTTTTGTAAAATATTTTATATCATTAAGATTTTTCACTTTTAATATCCTAGGGCATAGTGGTGTACATCATATATGCAATAATTTGTTCTTCACTTGCAAAAGTTATAGCACAATATAGATATATTTTTGCCTAATATTATGAGAGGGAGGTAATAATAAGTTTTCTTCAGATAAAGATGATGCCCAAAGTTCTGGCTGTATCTCGACTCTTGAAATCAAGAATTTTGGAGCATGTAAGAGATGTTGCTTTTGAGTATTCCAAAAAAAGATTTCTACAATGTCTAGTTTCCTCTTGTGTTATGGAAGAAATGCAGATTTGTGTTGGTTGTCAGAATGCCAGATTGGAATGGGTTTGAAGAAATTGAACGAATCTCCGAATGTGGTTAAATTCAAATTGTGGGCAGGGCAACATGTGTCGGGATGGTGTGCAATTGGACCAAAGTTGTTAAACAACGGCCGTGATGTTTATACATGTGAACAAGGATGGGACATGGGAAAAGTGCTCACTTCTGTCATTTGAAGATAAACCAGTTATCTTTGTGCTTACATCTGGGTCCTTTGGAGTTGGTATCGGTGCCATGGTAGAGCAACATGAAGCTTGTACCAGATGGAGTATAGAGGAATAACCATGCCCCCTTGCAGGATAGGGTTTTCGAAGAGTAAAGAATCGAGGCAACAATGTTTCCATAAAAGATGCTGTCAACACTGGTACAGTCTACTAGTCCAACCAGCGATATGGTGAAGTCTATTGACAATTGAAGCTGCCATGTTCCCTTGTTTAGATTAGAGATGCCTCTGCGAATTCTACCAGCAGTGGATCCATCTTCCTGGAAATGGTGTGTTGATGTGATGTTTGAAATAAGCATGCCCCATATAGGATAGTGTTTTCAAAGATAACCATGGAATATCGTAAAGTTTCTTGACAATCAAGGCAACAATACTTATATAAAACTTCAATGCTGCTGAATCGACTACAGTCTATGCGAAGTCCAACAACCGTATGGCGCCGTCCTTTGATGATCCAAGCAACCATGTTCGTTTAAGTATAAATTAAAGATTCTTGTACCAGCGCTGACACCAGCTTCTAATTCCGGGTGATTTTCAATTAACTTATCCGGTGGATTTTCTGACCAGAAACCATTATAAGAATCCTGTTTATTTGAGAGAATCTTTTCTGACCAGCATTATAATGGTGTGCCAATGGGTGTGGAGGTTGAGAAATGTCTGGTGCTCATCCAAAGCGCGGAAATTTGTCTTGAGGTATCAGCTGTTATGTCCATTGCCTTCTGCAACCCAACTATTATGTGGGTTATTTCTAGAATTTATAATAAAACAGTTTAAACTGTTCCTGTTAATTTTAAATACTGAATCATCTACTTATTTCTACTTATACTTTGCATAGAAATCTATCGATAGGGTAGGTTTAAAAAGATTAAAAAAAAATTCTTTGAACATTGTGCGTGTATATCTGAATCAACAAAATGAATTTCTAAAAGTTTTTTAAGGGCCTGCTAGTAAACAATTTTACATTGAATATGTTTCATGATTGGGATGGGTGGGGCTAATAAATTCTTCTTCAGATAAATGAACTCTGCCACCCACTATCCGCATGGAATGGAATGATTTGGTTGCAAAAGGCCAGTTTACAGTAATGAAGATTTGTACAAGTTCCGAATAAATATTAGTGATCTGATTGTTGGAGCTGGAAAGTTGTGAGCCAAATTTATTGAATGATTCGTTTAACATCACTTAATGGAAATGAAGAAATTTATGGCTGCTTGTTGTATAAAAGTGGAACCCGCAGTAGGGATGTTGGGAGGAATAGAATGAATTCCTCCGACAACTATTAATGTATTAAAATGTGAGCCGTGCTAGTCTGGATGTCTATCGTCCCAATAAGAAGTTTGCCAAATTGTTTCCCGCAAAAGATATCGTGCTATGTAAGTCTACATTTTAATAATATTTATTTTACTTTGTGTGAGAGTAAACTCTGTCCTCGTAATAATTAATATTTCTGGTTTTTGTCTATTTTCCTTAATGAAATAATTTTAGAATATCTTTGATAAATTAAATAAAGTTATAATAAATATGGTGGTTTGTTTTTAAAAACAATCTAATAATTTAATTTTCATGCACATTTACTTGTGGATAAAGTAATTTCATTTCACTTTGACATGTATGAACCACATTTTTTATTTGTCATTGTTAAAACAGGGAGGGTGGGATATGCTAATGAAGTTTCCTTCAGATAAGTGAAAATCGGTCAGGTGTTGTTGGAAGATTAAAACTTCACCAGGAAGATCAAAATAAAGTTGTTAGCAGAATTCAGCATTGTCTTTGAGAGTCAGAAGAATGCCATGTCTAAGAAATGGAGTTGTGATGTTGCAATGTTTGTAAAGGTTATCGAAAGAGAAACGATATTCCCATGGCGAAGAGTTGACCTGTAATTTGTTGTTGCTGAATGACGAGTAATATGACAGATTTGAAGTGACGAGTAATCATGACAGATATCTTCAATCAAGCGTATTGTGAACATCTGAATCTAAAAGACATAAGAGCTGAGAGAATGTTGGATATTCCCCATCATCTAGTAGCTTTTCGTAGCACTAAGGTATAGCTAGGTTCTATAAATATCTTTGAAAAATTCATGCTGATTTATGTTCATTCATAACTTATGTGAAACAGTTATCTGAGGTCATTTGCTGTCAAGTCAGTCATAGCCATTCTAATTGAATTAAATCAACTCGTTTATGTTCAATCTTTAAATAGTTTCAATTCTAATGACATAATATACATTTAAATATGTAATTATTCTTTACACGTACCATACAATCAAGTATTATTTTTAAGGGCCATGACATGTTTGGGTGGGGAGGTTGCTAATAGAGTAATAGATTGCTTTTCAGTTAGAAAATATTGCAAGTTGAAACGGGTTGAAAGGACATATGTAGGAGATCTGAGTACTCAAGAAGGTGCTTGATAAAACGGAAAGGTGTAAACAAACTGAAGTGCTGAAGTGCTGTCATCGGTAAAGTAAGATCCTATTTCATCTGATCTGAGATCATTTTCATAACCATTTTAATTGAATTAAATAGACTCCTTTATTTTCACTGCTTTATATAATTTCAATAACACAATGTCCATTTGCAAATGTAATTATTCTTTACATGTACTTATTTTTAAGGGCCATGTCATGTTGAGGGGGGGGGGGGGGGCAGTGCTAATAGATTGCTTTTCAGTTAAAAAGCTTTTAGTTGAAAGGACTTACATGTACAGGATCTGCGAGTACACTCGAGAAGGCAATGTTCCATATCCGACCTTGATAAAACAGGAAGGCGGAAAAGAAACTGAAGTATAGTCTGTAAAGCAAGATCCTCCCATTGCATCTGTGTTTGGCAATTATTGCTTAATAATTTTAAACATTTGTCAAGAAAGTATTAAACAGTCACAATATCTACAAAAATAATTTTCTGTACTGTGTGTCATTAATGACATTACTATAGTTTTGGTAACAATATTTAGCATAAAGAATATGGAAATAAAAGAAAACTGTAAGGTGGAAATGCAATGAATTTTACTGATATTTATGTATTTAAGCACAGATTACGTAGGTAGTAAGGTTGACACATGAATTGTTTTGGAGTTGGGTGGGCATATAACATGCTCTTTTTCCAGATACTTTGTGATGTGAGTAGGGACAGGAATAAGTTCTGCTGTGTAGAAGAACCATTTGAATATAGACCGAACACATTTCCATTTGATTGGTTTTGTGAGTACACTTGTTCAAGTTACTTTGTTTATGTAATCAATTCAGTTTTGTGAGTACACTTGTTATAAAAGTTACTCTCATAACTTTCTTAGTAACTCAAAATCTGTTAGTTTTGCGATTTAAACTAACATTATGCCTTTACATTGTCATTTTTGTAGCAAAACAAAATATCTTCAACCATAGGACATCTCTGCTCTAAAATCTGCTTTGTTTGCATGAAGTACATTTTTGTGTGTGGGGTAGGGAACAAGCTTAAGTAAACTGTATTATATACCGATCTAACTTAGTATCCTCATTACTATGATTAATTATAGCTTTGTGACATTGCCTTGTGCTTTACAAGTTCAGGGTTGATGTGCACCATTTTATTGCATGTATTACACACATAATGGATGTGATTTGACTTAGTGGTGAGCGGTATGTAATTAAACATTAAAAAAGATCAAACATGTTGGAAATTTTATTTGTCTCTGCTGCATTCATGGTTCGTAATTCCTTAAACATATTTTAAGGTTTCACTATTTTTACCATTAACAGAATTTTTGTCAGCATATTTTTTATGTGATTTTGGATACATTTTCCATTTTATATCGCCAATGAAGAACAACTGAGGGGAGGTGGTGCTGCCTCTGTCTTGTGCTTTACAATTTCAGGGTCGATGTGCACCATTTTTATGCATGTATTACAAACACTTATTACTTTCAATCCTGCTTGTTCATTGGGCATGGGTGGGGATAACATTTGATATTTTGTAGATATCTGGAAGAAACCTCTATTGTACTTAAAAACTTCCTTCGAAGCATCTAAGAAGCTTGTATATTGATGAAATCAAGAAAGCAATAGAAAGTGCACAATGATTAGGTATGACTAGAATTTGTCAGCACATTTTATATCCCCAATGAAGATCAACTGAGGGGAGGTGGTGCTGCCTCTGTCTTGTGCTTTACAAGTTCAGGGTCGATGTGCACCATTTTAATGCATGTATTACAAACACACTTTTTCCTTTCAATTCTGCTTGGGCATTGGTGGGGATATTTGATATTTTTTAGATATCTGGAAGAAACGTGTATTGTACTTCAAAACTTCACAAAAAGCACCTAGTAAGCTCGTAGACTTCGATGTGGTTTGACTTAGTGGTGAGCGGTATGTAGTTAATCATAATTTTTTTTTTAACTGTTGGCATTGTTATTTGTCTCTGCTGCATCTTGATTCGTAATTCCTTACACGTGTTTTAAGGTTTCACTATTTTTGCCATGAATGAAAAAAAAAGTTGCTGGTAAACACTGAACCATTTAACTATTTCAACGATGCTTTTGCCGAAGTAGACTTAACAAAACTGACAAAAACATTCCTGTACATATATGTACTTGTGTCCTGATATATTTGATACCCTTAAAGCCAGCTTATATTCTGATGTAGGGTGTGCTTGCTAATCAATTGAATTCTAGCCTTATCTGGCTTTTTCCATAGAGTAATATTGTAAAATTTCAGTTTCTTGTTTACTCATTAGTAACCAGGTAATTCACTAAACCCTAATTTTTCTAATATAACATTTGACGTCTGTATATCAAATTTGTAGCGTAATAATATTGTAGGTCAACTCTTATACTTGTAAAAAGTTTCACCTAGAAATGTTGCTTAATTGGCTCAGTCTATAAGATAATCCCTCGATTCTATAGTTCTCATTTAAGTTTATATAGTAGTGAATAGCTTAATTTTCCATTTGTGTCATTGTTTATAAATTAACTTTGTATAAATCTTGTTTATCACTAATTTCGTGGATAACTTTTGTGTAGGAATGCTACGTAGATTTCCTTGGGGTGGGGATGACTAATAATTTTGCTTCAGGTCATGTGGCTGCCTATAGGGAAGAGTTCTCAATAACCGTGTTCAAGTCCGAGATTTGGCCATAAGACTCCATTTAAATTTTGAATGGTTCTGGTTGGGAGATTTATGCAAGTTTCGGTAGAAGAAGAGCTTTTTGTGGCTGCCTACAGGGAAGTGTTCTCAATAACCGTGTTCAAGTCGGAGATTTGGCCATAAGACTCCATTTAAAGTCCAACAACCGTATGGCGAAGTCCTTTGATAATCCAAGCAACCATGTTCCCTTGTGAGATGCTTCTACGGCTTGTACCAGCGCTGCTTCTGACACCGGGTGGTTTTCAATTATCAACTCGTCGGGTGGATTTTCTGACCAGAAACCATTATAAGAATCCTGTTTATTTGAGAGAATCTTTTCTGACAAGCGTTCTAATGGTGTGCCAATGGGTGTGGATGTTGAGAAATGTCTGGTGCTCGTCCAAAGCGTGGAAATTTGTCTTGAGGTATCAGTTATGTCTATTGCCTTCAGCAACCCAACTATTATGCGAGTTATTTCTAGAATTTCAAACACTTCATAATAAAAACAGTTTAAACTGTTCTGTTAATTTTAATTACTGAATCATCTACTGATATCTACTTATACTTTGCATAGAGATCTATAGATAGGGTAGGTTTGAAAAGATGTTTAAAAAAAATTGAGCTTAATTCTGTGAACATTACATACAAGAATATATCTGAATCAACAAAATAAATTGCTAATAGTTTTTAAAGACATGTTAGTACACAACTTTACATTGAATATGTTTCATGATTGGGATGGGTGGGGCTAATAAATTCTTCTTCAGATAAATGAACTCTGCCACCCACTATCCGCATGGAATGGAATGATTTGGTTGCGAAAGGCCAGTTTACAGTAATGAAGATTTGTACAAGTTCCGAATAAATAATAAATATTAGTGATCCCCTTGTTGGAGCTGGAAAGTTGTGAGCCAAATTTAGTGAATGGGCAGTTTAACATCACTTAATGGAAATGAAGAAATTTATGGCTGCTTGTTGTATAAAAGTGGAACCCGCAGTAATCCCTGGGATGTTGGGAGGAATAGAATGAATTCCTCCGACAACCATTAAAATATGAGCCGTGCCAGTCTGGATGTCGTATCGTCCTAATAAGAAGTTTGCCAAATTGTTTCCCGCAAAAGAAGTTGGCCGTGCTATGTAAGTCTGTATTTGAATAGTATTTATTTAACTTTGTGAGCAAACTCTCTGGCCTCAGATTAATTTAAATTTTTGGTTTTTGTCTATTTTCTTTAATGTAATAATTTTAGAATATCTTTGATAAATTAAATAAAGTTATATTAAATATGGTGGTTTGTTTTTAAAAACAATCTAATAATTTAGTTTTCATGCACATTTACTTGTGGATAAAAGTAATTTCATTTCACTTCGAAATTTATGAACCACATTTTTTTTGTCATTGCTAAACGGGGAGGGTGGGGATATGCTAATGAAGTTTCCTTCAGATAAGTGAAAATCGGGCAGGTGTTGTTGGAAGATTAAAACTTCACCAGGAAGATAAAAATAAAGTTGTTAGCAGAATTCAGCATCGTCTTTGAGAGTCAGAAGAATGCCATGTCTAAGAAATGGAGTTGTGATGTTGCAATGTTTGTAAAGGTTATCGAATGAGAAACGATATTCCCATGGCGAAGAGTTGACCTGTAATTTGTTGTTGCTGAATGACGAGTAATATGAAAGATTTCAATTGACGAGTAATCATTGCCAGTCCAACATTCAACAGCGATACAGCGAAGTCTATTGACAACAAGCTGCCATGTTCCCTTGTGTAGATTAGAGATGCCTCCGCAACTTCTTCCAGAAGTGGGTCCATCTTCCTGGAAATGGTGTGTTGATGCGATGTGATGGATATAACAATGCCCCCATATTGGATAGTGTTTTCAAAGATAGCCATGGAATATCATAAAGTTAAAAATTCTGGACAAGGCAACAATACTTGTATAAAACATCAAGCTTTCAACGATGCTGAATCAACTACAGTCTATTAATGCCAAGTCCAACAATCGTATGGCGAAGTCCTTTGATAATCCAAGCAACCATGTTCCCTTGTAAGATGCTTCTACGGCTTGTACCAGCGCTGCTTCTGCCACTGGGTGGTTTTCAATTATCAACTCGTCAGGTGGAATTTCTGACCAGAAACCATTATAAGAATCCTGTTTATTAGAGAGAATCTTTTCTGACAAGCGTTCTAATGGTGTGCCAATGGGTGTGGATGTTGAGAAATGTCTGGTGCTCGTCCAAAGCGTGGAAATTTGTCTTGAGGTATCAGTTATGTCTATTGCCTTTAGCAACCCAACTATTATGTGAGTTATTTCTAGAATTCCAAACACTTTCTTTATAATAAAAACAGTTTAAACTGTTCTGTTAATTTTAAATACTGAATCATCTACTGATATCTACTTATACTTTGCATAGAGATCTATATATATATAGATATGGTAGGTTTGAAAAGATGCTTTAAAAAATGATATATCTGAATCATCATGAGTTGCTAAATGTTTTTAAAGGCATGTTAGTACACAACCTTACATTGAATGTTTCATGATTTGGATGGGTGGGGCTAATAAATTCTTCTTCAGATAAATGATTTCTGCCACCCACTGTATCCGCATGGAATGGAATGATTTGGTTGCAAAAGGCCAGTTTACAGTAATGAAGATTTGTACAAGTTCCGAATAAATATTAGTGATCCACTTGTTGCAGCTGGAAAGTTGTGAGCCAAATTTAGTGAATGAGTCATTTAACATCACTTAATGGAAATGAAGAAATTTATGGCTGCTTGTTGTATAAAAGTGGAACCCACAGAAGGGATGTTGGGAGGAATAGAATGAATTCCTCCAACAACCATTAAAATATTAAAATGTGAACCGTGCCAGTCTGGATGTCGTATCGTCCAAAAGTTTGCCAAATAATTTCCCGCAACAGAAGTTGGCTATCGTTCTATGTAAGTCTAAATTTGAATAGTATTTATTTTACTTTGTGTAATAATTTAGTTTTCATGCACGTTTACTTGTTGTGGATAAAAGTAATTTCATTTGACTTCGCCATTTATGAACCACATTTTTTTATTTGTCATTGGGAGGGTGAGGATATGCTCATTAAGTTTCCTTCAGATAAGTGAAAATCGGACAGGTGTTGGAAGATTAAAACTTCAGCAAGAAGATAAAAATAAAGTTGTTAGCAGAATTCAGCATTGTCTTTGAGAGTCAGAAGAATGCCATGTCTAAGAAATGGAGTTGTGATGTTGAAATGTTTGTAAAGGTTATCGAATGAGAAACGATATTCCCATGGCGAAGACATGACCTGCAATTTGTGGTTGCCGAATGAGTAATCAATTGACAGATTGCTTCAATCAAGAAATTAAGGGTATTGTGAACATCTGAATCTAAAAGATATAAGAGCTGAGAGAATGTTGGATATTACTAGGTTCTATAATTATCTTTGAAAAATACATGCTGATTTATGTTCATTCATAACTTGTGTGAAACGGTTATCTGAAGTAATTTGCTGTCGGTCATAGCCATTCTAATTGAATTAAATAGGCTCTTTTATGTTCAATCTTTAAATACTTTCAGTTTTAATGACTGAATATCCATTTGCATATGTAATTAATCTTTACACGTACCATACAATCAAAGAGTATTATTTTTAAGGGCCATAACATGTTGGGGTGGGGAGGTTGCTAATAGAGTAATATATTGCTTTTCAGTTAAAAAATCAAGTTGAAAGGACATATGTAGGAGACCTCAGAGTACACTCAAGGAGGCAATGTTCCATATCCGAGATTGATAAAACAGAAAGGTGTAAACAAAGTGATGTCATCTGTAAAGTAAGATCCTCCTATTTCATCATCTGTGTTCGGCCAAATAAAATTTAATTTCTACTAATTTTAAACATTTGTCAAGAAAGTATTAAACAGTCAAAATATCTACAAAAATATCTTCTGAACCGCGTGTCATTAATGACAGTTTTGGCAACAATATTTTGCATAAAGAATATGGAAATAAAAGAGAACTTAAAGGTGGAAATGCAATGAATTTTACTGATATTTATGTATTTAAGCACAGATTACGTAGGTAGTAGTAAGACATGAAATGTTTGGTAGTTTGGTGGGCAGATAATACGCTCTTTTTCCAGATACTTCGCGACGCGAATAGGGACAGGAATAAGTTCTGCTTTGCAGATGAACCATTTGAATATCGACCTATATGCATTTCCATTTGATTGGTTTTGTGAGTACACTTGTTCAGTTCAATTTACTTTGTTTATTTAATCAATTCAGTTTTGTGAGTACACTTGTTACTAGCATTGTGCACTATGCCTTTACATTGTCATTTTTGTAGCAAAACAAAATATGTTCACCCATAGGACATCTCTGCTATGCTATTTTCAGATTGCTCTGAACACGTTCATTTTAAATCGCTTGGGTAGAATAAATCTTGTAGGATATCTGAAATTAAATTAAATTTCATAATTATTGTTTCACGTTGAAACCGAACAGAAGCAGAAAGCTGTTGAAGTTTGATTGTAGGTAATATTATGAAACAAGAAATTTATGACCATTGTCATTATTTCTGACACATTTTTCTTATGTGATCCAACGACATTTATTCTTTTGGATTGTTTTAATTTTTAGATCAGAGTTTAAAGTTTTTTATGCTTGATTAATCTAAAGTTGTTCTGTTGCGATATAAATTATAGATGTATGCGAGAATAAATAGGGAATACAATAGAGAATACCTAAGGATTTTGAAGACCTTCCATGCTATTAAAAATGAAGACATGATGAATGATTATGAGCTGAAATGGTTCGAGTGCACCATGCTTCATGCTCAGATAAAGTGAACAATCCGATGTAGTCGTCTCCTTTTCCAGTTGGCCCCTCTCTTCATGATCACCCACAGTTCGGTATAATTATATTTTCTTTGTGTAGTTCATTTACTGCTAATTTGCATAGCTGTTTTCTTTCAAGTTGTAATTACCACTAATTTCACTAATCTATCGGCACTCTTTCTTTTAGGCGGTATTTAATTTAATTGCTTGTTTTCCAACAACTTGTTATTGTTACTCTAGTCAGAATATATCTGCTGCAGTTTGGTGAAATTCTTTAAATGATTATTCACAAGGAACTTTTATGGTTTGCATAAATAAATGTTGATATTTTCTTTCCTTTAGTTAAATTTCTTCGATCTAACATGATGAACATATCACTTTTGCTACTAACAAACTGCGCTTATAAATATTAAAACTTTCAGTTCACCAGTCGTTCGGTCCGACTCGGGGGTGCATTCATGCATGTTTCAGGTTTACTAGATTTTGGTCATTGACCGATTTGTTTCAAGTAACAAAAATAACTGTTATGAGTTGATCATTCTTCCAGCAGTGTGCATTGATTAAGGTGTCACTCGTTGGAGGGTGGTGGGTTCGTTACGGTACTAACATCATATTTTTTTATAGGTTAAGGAATCGTGCAGCCCTGAAGTTTACATTACCATGGAAATGTGTTCATATGGAGGTTGAAGTTTCTCTGCTTTAATAGGTGGTGACAGAACAGAAAGGGTTAGAACTAACTATGGTTTGCAATTTTTTTTCCTTTTTTCAATGATGTGAGCTTTGCATTAACTACATATTTGAATATAAATTCTGGTTGTCCCAAAATAGTAAACTTTTATTAATGAACTTTTAGTAGTGCAACATGATATTTTTGTGGAAATGATATTGGTAGAACAATTATTAGGCTAAAAAAATTTGAGAAAATTACTTGATATTGCCCCCATACTTAAAAAAAAAAAAAAAACATCTCAAAATCATATGCGAGCCTGAAATTTATATTGCTATCCCTAATGAAGATTAACTGAGGGGAGCTTGGTGCTACCTTGATGTGCACCAATTTAGGCTTTTAGGTGTAGTAGTGTTATTGAGTTTATTTAAGATGTGGGAATGGGTGGAATTAATGTATTCTTCAGATAGATATTCAACAAGCAGACAGAGAGTGCACCAACTAGTTAAAGTGCCTTCTATATACTAGTAAGTGCAATTAAAAGAAGAGAAATTGATGAAATCAAAAAGCATTAGCAAGTGCACAATGATTAGGTAGGAATAGAATTTGTCAGATTTTAGATATACATTTAGAATTTTATATATCCCCAATGAAGATCAACTGAGGGGAGGTGGTGCTGCCTCTGTCTTGTGCTTTACAAGTTCAGGGTCGATGTGCACCATGTTATTGCATGTATTACACACATAATTGATGTGATTTGACTGAGTGGTGAGCGTTATTTAGTTAAACCATAAAAAAGATTAACAGTGTTGGCATTTTAATTTGTCTCTTCTGCATCACGATTCGTAATTCCTTAAACGTATTTTAAGGTTTCACTATTTTTGCAATTAACATAATTTTTATCAGCATATTTTTGATGTGATTTTGGATACATTTTCCATTTTATATCTCCACATATCCCCAATGAAGATAAACTGAGGGGAGGTGGTGCTGCCTCTGTCTTGTGCTTTACAAGTTCAGGGTCGATGTGCACCATTTTAATGCATGTATTACAAATGCAATTGATGTAATTTGACTTAGTGGTGAGCGGTATGTAGTTAAACCATAAAATATTAACTGTGTTGGAATTGTTATTTGTCTCTTCTGCATCATGGTTCGTAAAAATTTCAATTATCCCCAATGAAGATCAACTGAGGGGAGGTGGTGCTGCCTCTGTCTTGTGCTTTACAAGTTCAGGGTCGATGTGCACCATTTTTATGCATGTATTACAAACACACTTATTCCTTTCAATCCTGCTTGTTCATTGGGCATGGGTGGGGATAATATTTGATATTTTGTAGATATCTGGAAGAAACCTGTTTTTTACTTCAAAACTCCATGTTTTGAATTTCGATGTGGTTTGACTTAATGGTGGGCGGTATGTAGTTAACCATAAAATAGATTAACCATGTTGAATTGTTATTTGTCTCTGCTGCATCTTGATTCGTAATTCCTTACACGTGTTTTACGGTTTCACTATTTTTGCCATTGACATAATTTTTGTCAGCATTTTTTTGGGTGATTTTGGAGTTGCACATTTTCTGTTTCTAAATAGAATTCATAAAGTATTATCAACCCTCATGTGAGATCTGACTAAATGCAACTGTTTTGTCCGAAGCTTGGGTGTTAGCTAATTATTGTTTAATTTTGATTATGTTAGTTAGGTTCTCAAGTTTTTTAAAACTACTATTTATGATTTCACACGTGTGGTTTTATACCGGTATTTGCATTTACCCAATTGATTTCACACCTTGTTTGTCGCCTAATAGTGTTGGTTTCAGATTTCTGGCTACAAGGTGCTTGACTTGGCCATTTACAACCTTTTTGCAAGCTCTGTTATATAGCTTTGTAACTTGTGAGTACTTGGATGTGTTGCTAGCTTTATCCTGTAACCTATAGCATCTATAATTGCACCGTACATATTAATGATCTACAAACTTCTTTATCCATGTGTTGCAACCGTAATAGCATTTACAATATTTGTATAAATTCTGCACACAAGGGAAATTTTGATATCTTACTTTTTTTTGTATTGTCAATATATTAGATTTCCGAAGAAAAAAAAAACTTTAAAAGAAACTCAAAAAAATATACTGTTATATTAAACAATTTGGTTGATTAATAATAATATCAATGAGATAATCAAGCTTTAGAGTTTTCTATGTAATTTCTGCAAATAAATAACATTAGGATTAGGGAAATGTAAATTTTTTTTCAGATCTGTCAATTCAATGTTGTATTTCCAAAAGTTTTGCACAAGTGAATATAAAGCCTCAAATTGTTTCATGCTGTTGTAAGAATGTTGGAAGAAATAGAATGAATTTCTTCAACAATCATTCCATATGCAATTATTACTGATCACTGAAGAGGTATTTATTATATATTTCTGGCTCATTTTTTCTGTTTGATTGGAGTAAGAGGTACGTTAGTTAATTTATGTCTTCTTGATGGGCTTTTCGTGAAAAGAGGTATTTATAGTTTTGTTTGCTTTATTTATTCAAATCGATCATGTCTTGGCTGTGAAGGTATTTATACTTGTATGAAAAAATAAAGTTGCTGGTAAACACTGAACCATTTAACTATTTCAACGATACTTTTGCCGAAGTAGACTTAACAAAACTGACAAACATTCCTGTACAATAACCTTGGAAAATGTATGCTTTTCAAAAATGTTTTCTTAAATATGCACTGTTGGATCTATAGGTATTTTTTGTTCAATATTAGCCTGCACTAATGGAACTAAAGTTAAAAGGTATATGTAGTTTGCTTTCCTCATAGGTTACTTCACTTATTGTAAGGTATTTTATTTTAATTATATGAAATCTTGTGGAACTTTCCAATGATTCTGAAAGGTAAAAATATTTTTTCTATATTTTCTTTGGGAACATCGGAGGACTTCAATGACAAGGTATTTTTTAGTCATTTGAAAGCAAAGAAAATTGCTGATTTTGAGGTTAGATCAAAATGTTCAAGGTTTATATACACTTACATATTAATTGGGAAGGATGGGAGAAGCTAATAAATTTTCTGCAGATATCGCTGAACTATGTTTTGGTGTAAGGAACTGGATTGTGCCATAGGCTCATCGCTTCTGAGAGATTCTGATTGGATGGGGAAGAATGTCAAAAAGATGGTAGAAATTGTAATCGAATACAATTGCTAATGCTTTAGGTGCAGATCGTTTAAGAGAATGTGAAGGTATATACACTTAACATCGGGAGTTATTATTTTAAACAAGGTTGAAGTGCATCATGCTTATGTGTTGTGCTTATTTTTGTAAGCTTGTGTCTGGATATCGGTGGGGGCGCATAACATTATTTTATTAGTGTATTACTCATGAATCTGAATTAAACAGCCAGAGACTTGATTGTATGTCAAGAAATCTGTTTTTTCCTGTATTGTGTTTACAAATCTCAGAAACTATAGTTTTAACTGCATGAGCTAACTATCTTTATAAGGTATCAAGACTAGATATGTGTTTACTCTGCACCTGGTATAACTATATTAGGTTTCGCCATGTGTATCTCTTTGATTTCACCTTCTGGGATTAACCTCTAACTGTAAATACTTTTCCCGATTGTATGAAAATATCTTGAATGCTTTTAGATATGCACTTATGTCCTGATAATATGAATACTAAATGTATTTAGTCTGCACCGGGTATCACTATATTTGGATTCCCATCTATCTGTAAAGACTTCCGATCGCATGAGAATATCTACTGCTTTTAGATATGTACTTATGTCCTGATATATTGGATACCCTTAAAGCCAGCTTATATTCTGATGTAGGGTGTGCTTGCTAACCAGTTTAATTCTAGCCTTATCTGGCTTTTTTCATAGAGTAATATTGTCAAATTTCAGGCTTCAGTTTATTGTTTACTCATTAGTAACCAGGTAATTCACTAAACCCTAATTTTTCTAATTTTACATTTGATTTCTGTATATCAAATTTGTAGCGTAATAATATTGTAGGTCAACTCTTACTACCTATAAAAAGTTTCACCTAGAAATGTTGCTTAATTGGCTCAATCTATAAGATATTCCCTCCATTCTATAGTTCTAATTTAAGTTTATTTAGTAGTGAATAACTTAATTGCTTAATTTTCCATTTGTGTCATTGTTTACAAATTACCTTTGTATAAATCTTGTTTATCACTAATTTCGTGGTTAACTAAATATTTGTGTAGGAATGCTACATAGATTTTCCTGGGGTGGGGACTAACAATTTCGCTTCAGGTCATGTGGCTGCCTACAGGGAAGTGTTCTCAATAACCGCGTTCAAGTCGGAGATTTGGCCATAAGACTCCATTTAAATTTTGAATGGTCCTGGTTGGGAGATTTATGCAAGTTTCGGTAGAAGAAGAGCTTTTTCAGAGTAATTTGTTGCTGTTATCAGCGCGGAAGATTAGGAGATGTTGGAAGAAATAGAATGAATTTCTTCAACATCGTAAAAATGGTCTGCAGGGGCTGATCATCGCGGAAGTCCTGGCGAGCTGTGAATAAAAATCTGCATAGGCTGATCGTCTCATGGGAGATCTGCAGGGGCTCATCAAGAAAGAAAAAATTAATCTTAAAATGGAGTTGTGGAAAGTAACATTTTTGTTTGGTGCCGAGATGTTCAGGTAACCAGTTTAGTTGTGTGATTGATGAAAGCTGTAAACTAATGGAATCTGAAACAGATTATACGCTGCTGAGAAATTGAGAGTGGACCATTTTTGGGGAGTTGGCATTGTAACTGATTGAATATTCCTGCGCTGTTGTGGAGCTGTTCAAAACTATAGTGAGTCTTTGCTTAATTAATGGGACAAATTTTTTACTTTTTCTGCATCTGACATCAGTTTGATATTTAAACACTATTTAATTTTAGTATTGTATTTCAAAATTCATTTTTCCATCTACAAATTCTAAATTCCTTTTGTAATTTAAGTAGTTTTCAACAAATCTTGCACTACTTATGTGTAAATGTCAGTTGGGGTAGGATGGAACTAACATTTTCTTCAGAGATTATCACAAGATAAAACTCTCGGAACAGACTTATCAAGTGGCAGAATTTAATATAAGAAACGAGGATTTCGGAACTCCAGCACTTGATGCAAGTTTGCAAGGGCGTGATCATATGATTTTACAAAGATATAGGAGGCTGAGGAAATTGTGTAAACTGTTTTGCATCTACCATCAATTATCCCCTGAGCAGTTTCTGTAAGTCTAGATTTAACGCTTGATGTTATTTCATAGATCTTGAATTTTGTCTTGCCAGGTAATTCACTTACTATAGAATAGCTATTGCCAATGTGCATAATATAAATTTAATATGCAGTAGATCCAATTAGTTCTTGTTAAAAATATTTTATCATATTCAAATTTTTAACTTTAATATCCTAGGGCGTAATGATGTACATCATATAATCTGTTCTTCAGTTGCAAAACCTAAGTTATAGTAAACAACCTAAAATATTTTGCCTAATATTGGGAAAGGGAGGTACTAATAAGTTTTCTTCAGATAAAGATGATGCCCAAAGTTGTGGCTGTATATCTACCATCCTTCAAGAATTTTGGGGCATACCAGCGATGTTACGTTTGAGTATTCCAAACAAGATTTCTACAATATCTAGTTTCCTCTCATGTTATGATGAATCTCCGAATGTGGTTGAATTCAACTTTACAAGCAGGCAACAAGTGTCGGGCGGCTGTGTGCATTTAATATTGGACCAAAGGTATTCAACAATGGCCATGATCTGTTTAGACATGTGTACAAGGATGGGGACGTAGGAAGAGGGCTGTCATTCCAACATCCGGAAAATGGTATAATGTTGATGCAGTGTCAGAATGGGTTATTTATCTCAATCGTTTAAAGATAAACCAGTTTTCGTCGAGCTTATATCTTGGTCCTCTGGAGTTGGTATCGGTGCCATGGTAGAGCAACATGAGGCTTGTCCCAGATGGGAGTATAGAGCAATAACCATGCCCCCATGTAGGATAGGATTTTCGAAGAGTAAAGAATCAAGGCAACAATGTTTCCATAAAAGATGCTATCAACACTGGTACAATCTACTCATGCCAGTCCAACATTCAACAAAAATACAGCGAAGTCTATTGACAACAAGCTGCCATGTTCCCTTGTGTAGATTAGAGATGCCTCCGCAACTTCTACCAGAAGTGGGTCCATCTTCCTAGAAATGGTGTGTTGATGCGATGTGTTGGATATAACAATGCCCCCATATAGGATAGTGTTCTCAAAGATAACCATGGAATATCGTAAAGTTAAAGTTTCTGGACAATCAAGGCAACAATACTTGTATAAAACATCAAGCTTTCAATGATGCTGAATCAACTACAGTCTATTAATGCCAAGTCCAACAACCGTATGGCGAAGTCCTTTGATAATCCAAGCAACCATGTTCCCTTGTAAGATGCTTCTATGGCTTGTACCAGCGCTGCTTCTGACACCGGGTGGTTTTCAATTATCAACTCGTCAGGTGGATTTTCTGACTAGAAACCATTATAAGAATCCAGTTTATTAGAGAGAATCTTTTCTGACAAGCGTTCTAATGGTGTGCCAATGGGTGTGGAGGTTGAGAAATGTCTGGTGCTCATCCAAAGCGTGGAAATTTGTCTTGAGGTATCAGTTATGTCTATTGCCTTCAGCAACCCAACTATTATGCGAGTTATTTCTAGAATTCCAAACACTTTATAATAAAAACAGTTTAAACTGTTCTGTTAATTTTAAATACCGAATCATCTACTTATTTCTACTTATACTATGCATAGAGATCTATATATCTATAGATAGGGTAGGTTTGAAAAGATGTTGAAAATTCTGTGAACATTACATACAAGTATATATCTGAATCAACAAAATGAATTGCTAATAGTTTTTAAAGACATGTTAGTACACAACTTTACATTGAATATGTTTCATGATTGGGATTGGTGGGGCTAATAAATTCTTCTTCAGATAAATGAACTCTGCCACCCACTATCCGCATGGAATGGAATGATTTGGTTGCGAAAAGCCAGTTTACAGTAATGAAGATTTGTACAAGTTCCGAATAAATATTAGTGATCCACTTGTTGGAGCTGGAAAGTTGTGAGCCAAATTTAGTGAATGAGCCGTTTAACATCACTTAATGGAAATCAAGAAATTTATGGCTGCTTGTTGTATAAAAGTGGAACCCGCAGTAGGGATGTTGGGAGGAATAGAATGAATTCCTCCGACAACCATTAAAATATTAAAATGTGAGCCGTGCCAGTCTGGATGTCGTATCGTCCCAATAAGAAGTTTGCCAAATTGTTTGCCGCAAAAGAAGTTGGCTATCGTGCTATGTAAGTCTGTGTTTGAATAGTATTTATTTTACTTTGTCTGTGAGCAAACTCTGGCCTCAGATTAATTTAAATTTCTGGTTTTTGTCTTATTTTCTTTAATGTAATAATTTTAGAATATCTTTGATAAATTAAATAAAGTTATAATAAATATGGTGGTTTGTTTTTAAAAACAATGTAATAATTTAGTTTTCATGCACATTTACTTGTGGATAAAAGTAATTTCATTTCACTTCGAAATTTATGAACCAAATTTTTTATTTGTCATTGTTAAACAGGGAGGGTGGGGATATGCTAATGAAGTTTCCTTCAGATAAGTGAAAATCAGGCAGGTGTTGTTGGAAGATTAAAACTTCACCAGGAAGATAAAAATAAAGTTGTTAGCAGAATTCAGCATTGTCTTTGAGAGTCAGAAGAATGCCATGTCCAAGAAATGGAGTTGTGATGTTGCAATGTTTGTAAAGGTTATCGAATGAGAAACGATATTCCCATGGCGAAGAGTCGACCTGTAATTTGTTGTTGCTGAATGACAAGTATTATGACGGATTTCAAGTGACGAGTAATCATATGACAGATATCTTCAATCAAGCGTATTGTGAACATCTGAATCTAAAAGACATAAGAGCTGAGAGAATGTTGGATATTCCCCATCGTGTAGTAGCTTTTCGTAGCGCTAAGGTATAGCTAGGTTCTATAATTATCTATAAAAATACATGCTGATCTATTTTCATTCATAACTAATGTGGAACAGTTATCTGAGATCATTTTCTGAATGTCAGTCATAACCATTCTATGAATTAAATCAACTCCTTTATTTTCAATCTTGAAATACTTTCAATTTTAATGACAGAATAGCCAGTTTCAAATGTAATTATTCTTTACCATACAATCAAGACTATTATTTTTAAGGGCCATAACATGTTGGGGTGGGGGGTGCTAATAGATTGCTTTTCAGTTAAAAAGCTTGCAAGTTGAAAGGACATACATTTAAGAGATCTGAGTACACTCAAGAAGGCGTAAACAAACTGAAGTACTGTCATCGGTAAAGTAAGATTCACCTATTTCTTCTGATGTGTTCGGCAATTATTGCCTAATATAATTTATTTTCTACCAGAATTTTATTTCTACCAATTTTAAGCATTTATACATAAAGTATTAAACATTCAAATCATCTTATACTCTGCCATTAATGAAATTACATTTTTGTCAACAATATTTAACATAAAGAATATACGTTTAAAGAGAACGGAAATGTGGTAATATGAATTTTACTGATATCAATAAATTTAAGCACGTTACGGAGGAAGTAAGGTTGAGACATGAAATGTTTGGGAATTGGGTGGGCAGTTAACACGATCTTTTTCCAGATACTTCGCGATGCGAATAGGGACAGGAATAAGTTCTGCTGTGTAGAAGAACCATTTTTATAAAGACCATACACATTTCCATTTGATTGGTTTTGTGAGTACACTTGTTCAAGTTCCTTTGTGTAATCAATTCAGTTTTGTGAGTACACTTGTTATAAAGGTTTCTTTTTTATTTGATCGATTCCTCCTTTCTTAGTAACTCAGATATCTGTTAGTTTTTTTGTGATTTAAACTAACATTGTGCACTATGCATTTGCATTGTTATTTTTGTAAAAGAAATTTTTTTCACCCATAGGACATCTCCGCTCTAAAATCTGCTTTGTTTGCATGAAGTACGTTGTTTTGTGCGGGGTAGGGAACACGCTTAAGATTAACTTAGTGCACCATTTAATTATTATGATATTAAACAGTTAAATACTGATCTAACTTTGTTTCCCCATTACTATGATTAATAAATACTAGCTTTTTGATATTTACTGCTGTGTAGCAGAAGCATCCGGGGCCACTTGGTATACATATTAATATATCCACTTGTATATTAGATCTTTAATTTCCTCTATACAATCTTGCTTTGCATGAGTAATACATAATCCTTACAAAGCGTTTTCTTAGTGAATTAGTTACTCCTTAATGCTGTCCACTGTTGTGAAGTGCCTAAATATGTCTAAAGCTATCTGATAACAAAATAACTAATTTCAGCTGTTGGGGGTGGGGACAACCTAACTGCAACCTTTTTCACCTTTTTCAGAATGCTTACAGCATTTCTCTTCCAACCACTCCAGCAAATTATATAAATATAATCTCTGTTTATATATGGTGATGCAGGATGACTCTAACCGAACTCACAGCAGACTAACAGATTTATATCAAAGATAGTATACTATTCAAACTTTTCTAAAGCAAATTGTTGCTCCCTAAGATTTCAATAGAAGCCAATCAGAAGAAGCAGAAGCTTGGTGAAGAAATTTGTTTTAAGGTGTTGTGAAATTATATTCCTGACTTCACCCCCCGCCTTAGTTTGTCACTTTTTCTTTGAATGTAATAACGTTTATGTAGGTACCATTTAACTGAAGGAATTTGTAGATTAAGGTATTAGAATTGATGCTAGGATTTCCAATAGAACTGTTCCTGGACGTTATTTAATTCAAGAGCATTTCAATTAACCTGCAGACATTGTTGAGAACTTTGATCTATCAGTACTGCTACTTATACCATTACTCACTTTCTTTATTTAGTCACAAACAATAATTTAAGGTTTGATGTTTCTATTTTATAGTCATTTCTAATTGATCCCAAACTACTGAACTTAAAGGAAGTCTGTTTTCAACTGGGAAGGATGGGGCGGGGGCGACTCACTTTAATTTACTTTTCAGAACTGTACAGGGAGAATTTTTCAACAAAGCTGATTTATATCTATCAAGACTTTAGGGAGATTTGTTTTCCTCCACAGAACAGCATGTACCTACTGAACAAATTTTGAGTGTGCCATGATCTATGCTGCCCAAGTAATATTCCAATTCACAAAACAATTTATCTGAAGTAGTCAGAATCAGTTGGAATCGTGGGAAGGGGTGGATTTAAATTTAGCATTTTTGCAGTGAATGAATTTCTTAGAATTTTAAAGACAGATGGATCTTCAATGGCAAGATTTTTTCTAGGTTTCTGGATGTTCAGGCAAGTGCTAAGTGTCAATCACATACTTTGTGAAATTTCAGAAATTGGAAATGGGGGGGGGGGGGGGGGGGGGGATATCAAAATTTATTTGTTTCACTTTTCTATTTAGAACCATTTGAACAAAGTTACTGAATCTAGGAAGGTTTTTAGATTTTTCAGGATAGGTAAACTGATTGCCGGCTAATTATTCTGCAAACGTTTTACTTTAAACTTTTATAGAATTGGGAAGAATAATTTTTTCATAGGACTGTTTACTCAATGCAGTTATACAAAGAACACACTAAGTTAATTCCGCGATATTTCAGGTCTATATGCGTGGAGTGGGAGGGTGGGGAGCTATTGATATGACTGTACTATTTCAGTTTATAAAGTTACCCGGAAGCCACACAAGAATAACAAATGAATAAGATCGTGGAATAGCCATCTTTTGAAGCTCATATACAGACCCAGACAGACAGTTGTCTCAATGAAGAACATGCACCACCGTATTCAATGATTTCCAAGCAGAAGAGCACTCTAAACACGTTTGTTTCTAATAATTTGAGTAATTTCAGTGTCGACTAATGGGCTGGTAGCAAGTTATTTTGTGATTGGTAATCAGTAATCAATGTTTTTTCAGTTTTTTCTTCACTTTTTCGGACGTCGAGATATTGCTTGGCATTTTGGGATTATTTTCTGTTGTAGTTTTGATTTCAAATACATTGCTGATTTCAAGAATTTAGATACATCCACCATTCAGATGAGATTTCACTTTGATATGCAGTTGTGCTCTGTTGAGATTTTGGTGAATTATAGATATCTTCGCATTTTAGATGTTCATTCCTTTACAAGTAACCTATTAATTTCACAGACTTATTGACATCTGATCAACATCCATCAATTTTATTCTGAATGTAGTCTTGTACCACTAATTAAAAACACCATTGTAAGTTTGGTGAGTTTCTTTGGCATTAAATTTGTAGCCATACAGGAAGCAAGTTGAATGCAGACAGAGATGATTCAGGGAAGCAAGTACATATGCTGCTGCAGTCAGACAAATAAGTTAAATATATGGGTAGTTTTTTGTAAAGTTGGGAAAATATTTTTTTTGTCCAGGGAATGAGACAACATTCTGCAGCTGTTGAAGCACATGGAGAAATCCTACCTCCCCCTTCCTCAGTCCACAGAGATAAAAAAAATGAAAGGAAGTTGGGGTTGGGTAGCCCGCTTACAGCTATACTGGACACTATTTTGGCCAACAAATTTGACTATAAAATAGGTTTCCCCAAACTTGCAACTTTTCTCAGGTTTTTTAAATGTAAATAACTTATAAATAAAATAAAAAATGGTGAAAGATGGAATTACCAATTTTTTTTTCAAATGACAAATTTCAGGTGATTGCCAGCCAGATGTTGGTGATTTGACTAATACAAATCAACATCTTAACTGCTAAACTTTTAAATGCTTGTAAATAAAAACTTTAGACAATAGTAAGTTGATATTTGACTTGTAGATTAAACTTTCTCTTAAAAATGATCAAACATAAAAAAAAATTGAATCAATTCAGAATAGTTTTGTTGTAAGCCTCAACAAACATAAACAAAATTGAATTCAAGATTTATAATCAAAATAGTTTTGACTCTATTGAAAAAGTAGTTCTGTCAATAAGTTATATAATTTGGATCAATAGAATTTTTATTCAATAAATTTCAAGCAATTACTATTTTTGACCTTTATCTACTAATTCTAAATTTTTATTTTGTAGACAAAACTGGATTTGTGAATCAGTTGACAACAAATGTACTTTCATGTACTGTTCAGTGAAATACTGTTGAAAATAACTCTAAAAATAAATGATTTGGCCCCCTTTACACGTGTGTTTGTGTCAATTATTTCCCTCCACTTGGGTGCCTGTCAATATGGACCATCAACAGAATTATTTGGCAGTCAGTAACAGCAGATTCAGTGTGGATTTATTCTATTGCTGTGATACTGTAAGTCCGGAAACGTTTGTTTAAGTATTGCAATAATTTTATTATAAATATCCACAATCTCTTTTTCAAATTGAATTCTAAATTGAATAAGCGATCAGAAAAAAATACATAGAATTAACACAAACCTCTTGGTAGGTTGTTGGTGACTTTGCAAAGTATTTCTGTTGATATTTCCTTTGAGCAGTTGCAAAGCAGATGACCATCTGTCATTGGATGTTAGAGAATTGGAAGGCTTAGATCGAACTTCTGACTTGAAACTTCAGGTGCTGTTAGGTATCAATTGACTGACGATGCATGTGATTTCCAGACGTATGAAAGATCATTGACATGAAAACGTCATGTGATAACATTTCGCATCTTGACTCTTCTCAATAGCACCTGAAGTTTGAAGTAGGAAGTTCTCTATCCAAAACTCCTTAATGAGTGATGAGATGTGTGAGATGTAACTTGTGCGGTCTTGTAATAGAAACTTGTAGAAATATCTTTATTAAGTAAAGAATATGAAAATAATCATAATTTCAGTTTTATTTTCTGACTGGAGACAAAACCATGGAAATGGTTCACTGAATGATTAAATAGCTAGTAGCACAAGTTACAATCTCATACATGAACACTTCTGAGAACACATCTTTGCAGAATTGATATGTAGATTTTAACCCTTTCTTCACTAAATGTTTTCTCCCATTGTTATAAAAGTATACATTGGACTGGTCTATTATTCAGTTGGGAGGGATATTCAGGTGATAAAAGCAGACAGACGAAAACTAATACCAAGTTCAGAATCAGTCCTGTTCAACAACCTTCATATATGTTGTTTGGAAATGTTCAGATGATTTCCACAAAGGCAACAACTGGTATTTAGTATAGAAAGGGTTAAACTTGCATGATCACAATAAGGCATTCAGACGGCTACGATATGTTGTATTGGTTAACTTGAACAATGGAGAATTTATTTTCAATGATGGCATGCATTATTACTTGCCTGTTTTAAATTGATAAAAGATGGTGACTCTTTGGATGGATGGGAAATTTACTTTTATGTCAAAGTGTTAGTTTGGGTTTGACATTATTGTAGAATTGATTAGATAGACTGATTTACAATTTTGAATTTATTCGAATATCTAACTTCTGCATAAACTCATGGATTCGTCTGAACAGTACTGATGTCATTCACATGCATCTTTGTTAAATTCCAAGTCTGCATGTCTGAACCATCTTGAATGGGATGCGTGCTACAATCCAGCTATAACAAAGCTGTGTGACTGTCTGTCTCATATACCAAGCTGCAAACCATGGATATCAGTACGCCCAATCACTAATTCTTGTGCATATTCTAGATATAGCAACAACCAACAAATGCACTTCTCGGATGACAATACGATATTTGTACTTGATAATGGAGACAATATATGCTACTAATAAATTTTTCTGTGGGCCCCAATAAGACCATTCCAGGTCAATATTCCATTCCAGAAATGGAACTTGTTATAGTGGACTGCAAAGCAAAAAAGTTATGACTGAAAGCTCTCGTTGGTACAAATTTATGACATCAAATTGATGGTAGATTCTGGTTAAGACCAATCGATTTTCGTTGCAAGATTTTAAAACTTTTTGTTTCACAGGCAGTTTTCTCTTTATTTAGATTGATTACTTTTAATATTTGTTTTATATTTACTGATCAGATGGGTGTCCAGGTTTGTCCTAGAAATCTCCATAAACTTATAAATTAAGATTTTGATGTTGCAAAATTAAGAGGATTCTCTTATATATGTGTGGCTCCCTATTGGAGACGCCCATATATGAGATTGCACTCGCACAGGGTCTGTAACGCATTGTTTTCAGGCATTGTGAAATATAACTCCAATTAATAGGTACATTTACTCATTGTGAGGCCCCCACAAAGAATAATGGCCTGTGAGACAAAACCTTTTATTTTACGTGTTGAATGTGCATCATGGACGGCTGATAAGCATTGTCCCACAACTGTATCCAGGGCAATAATGCTGCCAAACCCCTGAAAATTTTTACCAAAAGTCCTGAACAAACTCCCCCCCCCCCCCCAAACAAGTATACAAGAAGATATTGTTGCTGCACCCAATAACTGACAAATGATGAATTTGGACTAGTATGGTAAGTAAATATCAGGTAAGTAATAACTGAGTAATGACTGACAATGTAGTTAAACTTGGAGGGGGGATGTGGAAAAGTAATATGCTGCTAGCGGCCACGTTTTAACAAATTTTGGAAAGTATGAGAGGCTCAGTCCCGAGGTTACCCTTGATCAATATGAAGTTTAGTGATGATCAGACGAGAGATGTGACTTGCAGGGTGTGTCGAAGGATTGTCATGCAAACAGTAAAATCAAGATGGCTGTCATAAGGCACATTTTCCAAACAAATTTGATTGCTCCAATGTGGTAGTCCTCCGAAGATCCATATGAAGTCTGGTGACTATCGGATGAGTGAAGTCATCTGCAGGGTGTGCCAAATGATTTATTCATGCAAAGAGTAGTGTTTCAGATTTCAAAACATTATTTTACCAAGTGTTGGACCACCACCATTTGAAATCAGGCTGGTATATTGAAAATGACGGTAAATGGCTGCGCCTGACTTTCAATGGGATTTTCAGGCATACAATTAAAGCATGTCTTTGTTATGAAATACGACATTGTACAGTTTAGGTAATGTGCTTTTGATCACAAACGTGGCATGTTTATAGCCCCCCAAAGATAGGCGGTTCAACCTTCATTTATGAGAGAACAAGACACGACACTTAAACCAAATTAGTACGAAAATGTAACCGGGAAAACGCTCATTGAGGCAGGTTGGCACCTGGGCTGGGATTTTTACACAATTGAAGAAAAACTTGACTCGCAACATACCATATTAAGTCTGAAGTGAGCGGCTTTTGTTTACAACAGTTTATTGCAAACTAGCATTCACTTCTGCCCACTGAGAGAGCGAAAGGATTTTGTCATGCAATGATTAAAGGTACTCAATCTGATCAGAGGGTCCTATATTACTATTTTGGCTTTAGGGGGTAAAAAATATTTGATTCGAGTCTAGGAACCCACCCATCAAAGCTTAGTGTTGTTAGATATTGATTTTTGAAATTTGTAATTTTCTCGAGATGTGTACTAATAATTGCCCCTTAGTTTGTAAATTTCTCGAGATGTGTACTAATAATTTCCACAGAAGCCCTTATTCAAACAGACGAAGATGGATAACTCTGAAATCAAGTGTATTAATAACGCAATTTTGACTATCTGACCATCCTTAACTTCAAATATTGATAACTGATCACTGAGCGTTTATAGGTAGGTTCCTCGACTCGAATCAATTATTTTTTATCCCCGAAGCCAAAGAAATGGTAATTTATGAGGGCCTGATCGGATTGAGTACCTTTAATGTACAAGCTGGGTTTTTTTTTTTTTTTTGCTGAATTGCCCCCAAAATAACCTTTTCCCCCATCTATTGTCAATCTTATTAGATAAGACATCTGAGGTTAACAGGACCTAGCGGTTGACGAAAATTGAAACAGGATAAATTGACCCTCAGAGCGTCATGAGATAAATGCTGTGGACTGCTGATGACTTAAAGAGGGAAATGTGAGCAATAAAGAGCGTTTCTTATCTGCTTAGGAGATAAGTTGGAACACTGGTACAGATGTGTCACCTGACCAGTGGATTGTCATTGGGCAGGTGCCTTTGACCTCCGATGACTTCAAGGGGGACTAATAAATTATATGAACAATAAAGAGCATTTATTATCAGCCCAGACGTTGTGGGGGGAAAAATTGGTGCATAAAATAAATTTAGTGAATGCATCGTTTAACATCACTTCATGGAAATCAAGAGCAATTTATGGCTGCTTGTTGTATAAAAGTTGAACCCGCAGTAGGGGGTGTTGGGAGGAATAGAATGAATTCCTCTGACAACCATTAAAATGCGGGCCGTGCCAGTCTTGATGTCTTAAGAAGTTTGCCAAATTGTTTCCTGCAAAAGAAGTCGTCAGTGATATCGTGCTATGTAAGTCTATATTTTAATAGTATTTATTTTACTTTGTGCGTCGGAGCAAACTCTCTGGCCTCGGATTAATTTATATTTCTGGTTTTTGTCTACTATTTTCTTTAATGTAATAATTTTAGAATATCTTTTATAAATTAAATTAAAGTT
Source organism: Siphonodentalium dalli (assembly GCA_032622095.1). Lineage (NCBI taxonomy): Eukaryota > Metazoa > Mollusca > Scaphopoda > Gadilida > Siphonodentaliidae > Siphonodentalium > Siphonodentalium dalli. The sequence continues at coordinate 153,543,404 of CP136066.1, read as the reverse complement.
ATAATAAATATGGTGGTTTGTTTTTAAAAACAATCTAATAATTTAATTTTCATGCACATTTACTTGTTGTGGATAAAAGTAATTTCATTTCACTTCAAAATTTATGAACCACATTTTTTATTTGTCATTGTTAAACAGGGAGGGTGGGATATGCTAATGAAGTTTCCTTCAGATAAGTGAAAATCGTGCAGGTGTTGGAAGATTAAAACTTCACCAGGAAGATAAAAATAAAGTTGTTAGCAGAGTTCAGCATTGTCTTTGAGAGTCAGAAGAATGCCATGTCTAAGAAATGGAGTTGTGATGTTGCAATGTTTGTAAAGGTTATCGAATGATAAACGATATTCCCATGGCGAAGAGTTGACCTGTAATTTGTTGTTGCTGAATGACGAGTAATATGACAGATTTCAAGTGACGAGTAATCATGACAGATATCTTCAATCAAGCGTATTGTGAACATCTGAATCTAAAAGACATAAGAGCTGAGAGAATGTTGGATATTCCCCATCATCTAGTAGCTTTTCGTAGCACTAAGGTATAGCTAGGTTCTATAAATATCTTTGAAAAATTCATGCTGATTTATGTTGATTCATAACTTATGTGAAACAGTTATCTGAGGTCATTTGCTGTCAAGTCAGTCATAGCCATTCTAATTGAATTAAATCAACTCGTTTATGTTCAATCTTTAAATAGTTTCAATTCTAATGACAGAATATACATTTGCATATGTAATTATTCTTTACACGTACCATACTATCGAGTATTATTTTTAAGGGCCATGACATGTTTGGGTGGGGAGGTTGCTAATAGAGTAATAGATTGCTTTTCAGTTAAAAAATATTGCAAGTTGAAAGGACATATGTAGGAGATCTGAGTACTCAAGAAGGTAATGTTCCATATCCGGGCTTGATAAAACGGAAAGGTGTAAACAAACTGAAGTGCTGTCATCTGTAAAGTAAGATCCTATTTCATCTGATCTGAGATCATTTTCATAACCATTTTAATTGAATTAAATAGACTCCTTTATTTTCACTGCTTTATATAATTTCAATAACACAATGTCCATTTGCAAATGTAATTATTCTTTTACATGTACTTATTTTTAAGGGCCATGTCATGTTGGGGGGGGGGGGGGGGCAGTGCTAATTGATTGCTTTTCAGTTAAAAAGCTTTTAGTTGAAAGGACTTAAAGTGATGTGAAACACTCCGGCAGGGTGATCAAATAGAAATGGAGAATAATCGTGCTCAAAGTAGTAATTTTTACAAATATTATATCCAAATTGATAACAAACACCGCCATTCTTATATATTAATTAAATACAGTGACTCTCGATGGCGATATCGTTTTCGTTAACTTGTCGCAGATAGCTGCGTCCCGAATTGAATAGTAAATATTTACAATTGTGCATAGTTCAGACGATGTTTTCTATAGAGTGGTAAGGTTGATTTGTTTTAAATTTTCGGCGATGTTACTAGAATGCTATATACCTCCAGTTGACATAGTGTCTGAATACTATCTTACTAGTTTCACGCACTCGAATAAGTACATAATATATCTTTAAATGTACATGATTTGCGAGTACACTCAAGAAGGCAATGTTCCATATCCGACCTTGATAAAACAGGAAGGCGGAAAATAAACTGAAGTATAGTCTGTGAAGTAAGATCCTCCCATTTCATCTGTGTTTGGCAATTATTGCTTAATAAAATTCAATTTCTACTAATTTTAAACATTTTGTCAAGAAAGTATTAAACAGTCACAATATCTACAAAAATAATTTTCTGTACTGTGTGTCATTAATGACATTACTATAGTTTTGGTAACAATATTTAGCATAAAGAATATGGAAATAAAAGAAAACTGTAAGGTGGAAATGCAATGAATTTTACTGATATTTATGTATTTAAGCACAGATTACGTAGGTAGTAAGGTTGACACATGAATTGTTTTGGAGTTGGGTGGGCATATAACATGCTCTTTTTCCAGATACTTCGTGATGTGAGTAGGGACAGGAATAAGTTCTGCTGTGTAGAAGAACCATTTGATTATAGACCGAACACATTTCCATTTGATTGGTTTTGTGAGTACACTTGTTCAAGTTACTTTATGTAATCAATTCAGTTTTGTGAGTACACGTGTTATAAAAGTTACTTTCATAACTTTCTTAGTAACTCAAAATCTGTTAGTTTTGCGATTTAAACTAACATTATGCACTATGCCTTTACTTTGTCATTTTTGTAGCAAAACAAAATATCTTCAACCATAGGACATCTCTGCTCTAAAATCTGCTTTGTTTGCATGAAGTACATTTTTTTGTGTTGGGTAGGGAACAAGCTTAAGTAAACTGTCTCATATACCGATCTAACTTAGTATCCTCATTACTATGATTAATTATAGCTTTGTGACATTGCCTTGTGCTTTACAAGTTCAGGGTTGATGTGCACCATTTTATTGCATGTATTACACACATAATGGATGTGATTTGACTTAGTGGTGAGCGGTATGTAATTAAACCTTAAAAAAGATCAAACATGTTGGAATTGTTATTTGTCTCTGCTGCATTCATGGTTCGTAATTCCTTAAACATATTTTAAGGTTTCACTATTTTTACAATTAACGGAATTTTTGTCAGCATATTTTTTATGTGATTTTGGATACATTTGCCATTTTATATCCCCATGGAAGAACAACTGAGGGGAGGTGGTGCTGCCTCTGTCTTGTGCTTTACAATTTCAGGGTCGATGTGCACCATTTTTATGCATGTATTACAAACTTAATACTTTCAATCCTGCTTGTTCATTGGGCATGGGTGGGGATAACATTTGATATTTTGTAGATATCTGGAAGAAACCTCTATTGTACTTAAAAACTTCCTTCTAAGCATAAGAAGCTTGTATATTGATGAAATCAAGAAAGCAATAGAAAGTGCACAATGATTAGGTATGACTAGAATTTGTCAGCACATTTTATATCCCCAATGAAGATCAACTGAGGGGAGGTGGTGCTGCCTCTGAATTGTGTTTTACAAGTTCAGGGTCGATGTGCACCATTTTAATGCATGTATTACAAACACACTTATTCCTTTCAATCCTGCTTGGGCATTGGTGGGGATAAATATTTGATATTTTTTAGATATCTGGAAGAAACGTGTATTGTACTTCAAAATTTCACATAAAGCACCTAGTAAGCTTGTAGACTTCGATGTGGTTTGACTTAGTGGTGAGTGGTATGTAGTTAACCATAACAAAAAATTAACTGTATTGGCATTGTTATTTGTCTGTGCTGCATCTTGATTCGTAATTCCTTACACGTGTTTTAAGGTTTCACTATTTTTGCCATGAATGAAAAAAAAAAGGTGCTGGTAAACACTGAACCATTTAACTATTTCATCGATGCTTTTGCCGAAGTAGACTTAACAAAACTGATAAACATTCCTGTACAATAACCTTGGAAAATGTATGCTTTTCAAAAATGTTTCTTAAATATGCACTGTTGGATCTAGAGGTATTTTTTTTTCAATATTAGCCTGCACTAATGGAACTAAAGTTCAAAGGTATATGTAGTTTGCTTTCCTCATAGGTTACTTCACTTATTGTAATGTATTTTATTTTAATTATATGAAATCTTGTGGAACTTTCCAATGATTCTGAAAGGTATATATATTTTTTCTATATTTTCTCTGGGAACATCGGAGGACTTCAATGACAAGGTATTTTTTAGTCATTTGAAAGCAAAAAAAATTGCTGATTTTGAGGTTAGATCAAAATGTTCAAGGTATATACACTTACATATTACTTGGGAGGGATGGGAGAAGCTAATATATTTTCTGCAGATATCGCTGAACTATGTTTTGGTGTAAGGAACTGGATTGTGCCATAGGCTCATCACTTCTGAGAGATATTCTGATTGGATGGGGAAGAATGTCAAAGGATGGTAGAAATTGTAATCGAATACAATTGCTAAAATGCTTTTAGGTGCAGATCGTTTTAATAAGAGAATGTGAAGGTATATATACATTTAACATCCGAGTATACATTTAACAATCCAGCATTCTGATTGGTCGGCGCCCACGTGGCTAGTTGCAGTTATTTCTCGGTGAATGCGCAACAGCTAATAACTCCAAGGTCATAACAACATCGATATGTCATTTGGGTTTGGAAAGACGAACGCGTAATGTTTTGGGCGCATTTGGATTCGCGCAGGATTGACTTAATAAATCATCGGGTTTCAATTGTTCCTGTTAACTTTTGCCAATGGTGCTATATATGGGTTATTTTGGGCTGGTTTTGTCACGATACTCTTTTCGATTTAAATACATATACAAAAGTGGCTTTTTCGCTAAATGTATATAAATATAAGGATTAACTGTCATGTGGACTGTTTTTATGGAGATGTAACCGTGAGGTAGTGGTCATAACTTGTATGTAAAACCCTTTGGGTTTTACACAAGTTATGACCACTTACCTCACGGTTACATTTCCATAAAAACAGTCCACATGACAGTTAATCCTTATTTAGTAGTGAATAACTTAATTGCTTAATTTTCCATTTGTGTCATTGTTTATAAATTACCTTTGTATAAATCTTGTTATACCCCCCGCAACGAAGTTAGGGGGGGTATACTGGAGTCAGCTTGTCCGTCGTCTGTCGTCCGTCCGTGGACACAAATTTGTCCGGAGTTTTTCTCAGTCGTTTTTCGATCAATTTCCGTGAAACTTGGTACAGACATCAACCACCATGGGAACCTGTGCACCTGCGATTATGATGTCTGTCGGACTTTTTTTGGTGGAGTTATCCCCCATTTTTCGACTTAGAAAATTTTCGTAACATGTAAATTTTGTCCAAGCTTTTAATCCTACATTTTTCGGTCAATTTTTTAAAAACGTGGCACAGATATTTAGTACCATGGGAACTTGTGCACCTGCGATTATGACGTCTGTCCGACATTTTTTGGTGGAGTTATCCCCCTTTTTCGACTTAGAAACTTTTTTGGCAACATGCATAATTTTGTCCGAGCTTTTATTCCTACATTTTTCGGTCAATGTTTTTTAATCTTGGCACTCATATTTAGTACCATGGGAACCTGTGCACCTGCGATTATGACGTCTGTCGGACATTTTTTGTGTGGAGTTATTCCCCTTTTTCGACTTAGAAATTTTTTCGCAACATACATAATTTTGTCCAAGCTTTTATTCCTACATTTTTCGGTCAATAGGTTTAAGATTAGGGTTATGGTTGTACATCTGCAATGGGACATGTTATTTTATTATTTTAACTAAATGTTTACTGACATGTGAACCATCTTAGTATTTTAAAAACGGGGGTATCCGTAGTCCCATTGGGACAGTCACACCTCTAGTTTATCACTAATTTCGTGGATAACTTAATATTTGTCAATGAATGCTACATAGATTTTCCTGGGGTGGGGATGACTAATAATTTCACTTCAGGTCATGTGGCTGCCTACAGGGAAGTGTTCTCAATAACCGCGTTCAAGTCAGAGATTTGGCCATTTAAATTTTGAATGGTCCTGGTTGGGAGATTTATGCAAGTTTCGGTAGAAGAAGAGCTTTTTCAGAGTAATTTGTTGCTGTTATCAGCGCGGAAGATTAGGAGATGTTGGAAGAAATAGAATGAATTTCTTCAACATCGTAAAAATGGTCTGCAGGGGCTCATCATCGCGGAAGTCCTGGCGAGCTGTGAATAAAAATCTGCATAGGCTGATCGTCTCATGGGAGATCTGCAGGGGCTCGTCAAGAAAGAAAAAATTAATCTTAAAATGGAGTTGTGGAAAGTAACATTTTTGTTTGGTGCCGAGATGTTCAAGTAACCAGTTTAGTTGTGTGATTGATGAAAGCTGTAAACTAATGGAATCTGAAACAGATTATACGCTGCTGGGAAATTGAGAGTCGACCATTTTTGGGGAGTCGGCATTGTAACTGATTGAATATTCCTGCGCTGTTGTGGAGCTGTTCAAAACTAGTGAGTCTTGGCTTAATTAATGGGACAATTTTTTAACTTTTTCTGCTTCTGACATCAGTTTGATATTTAAACACTATTTAATTTTAGTATTGTATAGCAAAATTCATTTAATTTTCCAATCTACAAATTCTAAATTCCTTTTGTAATTTAAGTGTAGTTTTCAACAAATCTTGCACTGCTTATGTGTAAATGTCATACTTGGGGTAGGGTGGAACTAACATTTTCTTCAGAGATTATTACAAGGTAAAACAGAATTTAATATAACAAATGAGCATGAAGATTTCGGAACTCCAGCACTTGATGCAAGTTTGCAAGGGCGTGATCATGATCATACAAAGATATCGGAGGCTGAGGAAATTGTGTAAACTGTTTTGCATCTACCATCACTTATCCCCTGAGCAGTTTCTGTAAGTCTAGATTTAACGCTTGATGTTATTTCATAGATCTTGAATTTTGTCTTTACAGGTAATTCACTTACTATAGAATAGCTATTGCCAATGTGCATAATATAAATTTAATATGCAGTAGATCCAATTAGTTCTTGTTTCAAATATTTTATCATATCATTCAGATTTTTTACTTTTATATCCTAGGGTGTAATGATGTACATCATATAATCTGTTCTTCAGTTGCAAAACCTAAGTTATAGTAAACAATATAAAATATTTTGCCTAATATTGGGAAAGGGAGGTACTAATAAGTTTTCTTCAGATAAAGATGATGCCCAAAGTTGTGGCTGTATCTCCACCATCTTTCAAGAATTTTGGGGCATACAAGCGATGTTGCGTATTCCAAACAAGATTTCTACAATGTCTAGTTTCCTCTCATGTTATGATGAATCTCCGAATGTGGTTGAATTCAACTTTACAAGCAGGGCAACAAGTGTCGGGCAGCTGTGTGCATTGAGTATTGGACCAAAGGTATTCAACAATGGCCATGATCTGTTTAGACATGTGTACAAGGAAGGGGACGTAGGAAGAGGGCTGTCATTCCAACATCCGGGAAATGGTATAAAGTTAATGCAGTGTCAGAATGGGTTATTTATCTCAATCGTTTAAAGATAAACCAGTTATCGTCGTGCTTATATCTGGTTCCTCAGGAGTTGGTATTGGTGCCATGGTAGAGCAACATGAAGCTTGTCCCAGATGGAGTAGAGGCATAACCATGCCCCCATGTAGGATAGGGTTTTCGAAGAGTAAAGAATCGAGGCAACAATGTTTCCATAAAAGATGCTGTCAACACAATCTGCTCATGCCAGTCCAACATTCAACAACGATACAGCGAAGTCTATTGACAATTCAAGCTGCCATGTTCCCTTGTGTAGATTAGAGATGCCTCCGCAACTTCTACCAGAAGTGGGTCCATCTTCCTAGAAATGGTGTGTTGATGCGATGTGTTGGATATAACAATGCCCCCATATAGGATAGTGTTTTCAAAGATAACCATGGAATATCGTAAAGTTAAAGTTTCTGGACAATCAAGGCAACAATACTTGTATAAAACATCAAGCTTTCAACGATACTGAATCAACTACAGTCTATTAATGCTAAGTCCAACAACCGTATGGCGAAGTCCTTTGATAATCCAAGCAAACATGTTCCCTTGTAAGGCCCGTTTTATACGTCGCGCCAAACACGGGTCGCGCTATCTTCGCCTGGCTCGACATTGGCGCGTCTCTGGCTCGTGTTACGTTTGTTTGATTTATACGTCGAGCCAGCTGGCACGTGCTGTAATCGTATATTTCGAACAATTTTAGCATTTCTGATACAAAATGCCGTCTGCTATAATCATTTCCGCGATAGTGTCCTCTGACAATGCACTATAAACTGGCCCTCTATACAGTGCATGAATCTCATAATTTATGCTTTCGTTGGTTTCAAAATCGGGATCTTGTCATTCATTTCCCTTGAGCCTTCGAATATATATATCTCTGCAATATATTTATTCCCAACTTTCGCGAAACGTCCTTTGTCAGTCGATACATGCATGTCCCCGTAGTACCGTACAATTGCCGTCAATGCATATTTACAACGGCCAATAGTTAGCACGTCTGTGGCTCGACGCTGTTTTATACGACGTGCCAGACACGGGTCGCGCTAGGATGACTCAAGAGATAACGTAATGACGCCAAAAACTTCAAATTGCGCATGCTCTCCACCAAAGAGGTCCTAAATGGGGGATGGCTTTCCCTGAATCATCTTAGCGCGACCCGTGTTTAGCACGTCGTCTAAAACAGCGTCGAGCCCCAGACGTGTAGCACGTCGGTACCAGACGTGTAGCACGTCGGGTCGTGCCAGAGAAATTCTGACGCGCCAGTTGGTTTTATACGTCGTGCTCCAGTCGCGCTATCTTGGACTTTGTCATTTTCACACTAATTAGGCTGGCGCGACCCGTGTCTGGCTCGACGTATAAAACGGGCCTAAGATGCTTCTACGGCTTGTACCAGCGCTGCTTCTGACACCGGGTGGTTTTCAATTATCAACTCGTCGGGTGGATTTTCTGACCAGAAACCATTATAAGAATCCTGTTTATTAGAGAAAGAATCTTTTCTGACCTGCATTCTAATGGTGTGCCAATGGGTGTGGAGGTTGAGAAATGTCTGGTGCTCATCCAAAGCGCGGAAATTTGTCTTGAGGTATCAGTTATGTCTATTGCCTTCAGCAACCCAACTATTTATATGTGAGTTATTGTTTGAATTCCAAACACTTTATAATAAAAACAGTTTAAACTGTTCCTGTTAATTTTAAATACTGAATCATCTACTGATTTTACTTATACTTTGCATAGAGATCTACATATCTATAGATAGGGTAGGTTTGAAAAGATGTTTAAAAAAATTGAGCTTAATTCTGTGAACATTGCATACAAGTATATATCTGAATCATCAAAATGAATTGCTAAAAGTTTTCAAAGGCATGTTAGTACACAACTTTACATTGAATATGTTTCATGATTGGGATGGGTGGACCTAATAAATTCTTCTTCAGATAAATGAAGTCTGCCACCCACGGTATCCGCATGGAATGGAATGATTTGGTTGCGAAAGGCCAGTTTACAGTAATGAAGATTTGTACAAGTTCCGAATAAATATTAGTGATCCGCTTGTTGGAGCTGGAAAGTTGTGAGCCAAATTTAGTGAATGAGTTGTTTAACATCACTTAATGGAAATCAAGAAATTTATGGCTGCTTATTGTATAAAAGTGGAACCCGCAGTAGGGATGTTGGGAGGAATAGAATGAATTCCTCCGACAACCATTAAAATATTAAAATGCCAGTCTGGATGTCGTATCGTCCCAATAAGAAGTTTGCCAAATTGTTTCCCGCAAAAGAAGTTGACGGTGATATCGTGCTATGTAAGTCTATAAGTGAATAGTATTTATTTTACTTTGTCTGCGAGCAAACTCTCTGGCTTTGGAATAATTTAAATTTCTGGTTTTTGTCTATTATTTTCTTTAATGTAATAATTTTAGAATATCTTTGATAAATTAAATAAAGTTATAATAAATATGGTGGTTTGTTTTTAAAAACAATCTAATAATTTAGTTTTCATGCACATTTACTTGTGGATAAAAGAAATTTCATTTCACTTCGAAATTTATGAACCACATTTTTTATTTGTCATTGTTAAACAGGGAGGGTGGGGATAACCCGGGATATGCTAATGAAGTTTCCTTCAGATAAGTGAAAATCAGGCATGTGTTGTTGGAAGATTAAAACTTCAGCAGGAAGATAATAATAAAGTTGTTAGCAGAATTCAGCATTGTCTTTGAGAGTCAGAAGAATGCCATGTCTAAGAAATGGAGTAGTGATGTTGCAATGTTTGTAAAGGTTATCGAATGAGAAACGATATTCTCATGGCGAAGAGTTGACCTGTAATTTGTGGTTGCTGAATGATGAGTAATGTGACAGATTTCAAGTGATGAGGAATCAAATGACAGATTTCATCAACAAGAAGCTTAAAGAGTATTGTGAACATCTGAATCTAAAAGAGAATGTTGGATATTCCCCATCGTCTAATAGCTTGCCATAGCACTAAGGTATAGCAAGGTTCTATAATTATCTTAGAAATCTACATGCTGATTTATGTTCATTCATAACTTATGTGAAACAGTTATCATATATCATTTGCTGTCAAGTCATTCATAATCATTCTAATTGAATTAAATCAACTCCTTTATTTTCAATCTTGAAATACTTCCAATTTTAATGACATAATAACCGTTTGCAATTATTCTTTACATGTACCATACAATCAAGACTATCATTTTTAAGGGCCATAACATGTTGTGGGGAGGGGGGGGTGTTGCTAATAGATTGCTTTTTCAGTTTAAAAGCTTGCTAGTTGAAAGGACATACATGTAAGAGATCTGTGAGTACACTCAAGAAGGCGTAAACAAACTGAAGTACTGTCATCGGTAAAGTAAGATTCACCTATTTCTTCTGATGTGTTTGGCAGTTATTGCCTAATCAAATTTAATTTCTACCAATTCTAAACATTTATCCAGAATGTATTAAACATTCAAAATATCTGCAAGAATTATCTTCTGTACGTGCCATTAATGACATTGCTAAGTTTTGGCAACAATATTTAACATAAAGAGAGCTGAAATTTGGTGATATGTTGGAATATTACTGATATCAATACATTTAAGCACATTACATAGGAAGTAAGGTTGAGACATGAAATGTTTGGGATTTGGGTGGCAGTTAACATTCTCTTTTTCCAGATACTTCGTGATGTGAGTAGGGACAGGAATAAGTTTGAATATAGACCCAACACATTTCCATTTGATTGGTTTTGTGAGTACACTTATTTAAGTTCCTTTGTTGATGTAATCAATTCAGTTTTGTGGGTACGCTTGTTATAAAGGTTACTTTTTTTATTTGATAGATTCCTTCTTAGTAACACAAATATTTGAAAAGTTTTTGCGATTTAAACTAACATTGTGCACTATGCATTTGCATTGTCATTTTTGTAGCAAAACAATGTCATTTTTGTAGTAAAACAAAACATGTTCACCCATAGGACGTCTCTGCTTTAAAATCTGCTTTGTTTTCATGAAGTACGTTCTTTTTTGTGGGGTAGGGAACACACTTAAGTTTAACTTTAGTACACCATTCAATTATGATATTAAATAGTGTCGTATACTGGTCTAACATCCTCATTTCTATGATTAATTTTAGTTTTGTGATATTTACTGTTGTGCCGAACTAAGAAACATCCGGGCCTACTTGGTATATATATCTACTTGACTGTCTATCGGACCTTATTTTCCTCTATGCTAGCCTGCGCTAATGGTAACAAGTTCAAAGGTATATGTGGTTTGTTTTCTTCATAGGTTACTTCACTTATTGTAAGGTATTTTATTTTAATTATATGAAATCTTGTGGTGGGACTTTCCAATGAATCTGAAAGGTATATATATTTTTTCAACGTTTTCTTTGGGAACACCCGAGACTTCAATGACGAGGTATTTTTTAATCCTTTGAAAGCAAAGGAAATTGCTGATTTTGAATCAAGGGGCTCATCAAGAAAGAAAAAATTTATCTTAAAATGGAGTTGTGGAAAGTAACATTTTTGTTTGGTGCCGAGATGTTCAGGTAACCAGTTTATTTGTGTGATTGATGAAAGCTGTAAACTAATGGAATGAGAAACAAAGATGATATATGGCTGGGAAATTGAGAGTGGACCATTTTTGGGGAGTTGGTATTGTAAATCGTTGCAACTGGTCAAATCACCTGCTTATGTGTAAATGTCTTAGTTGGGGTAGGGTGGAACTAATGTTTTCTTCAGAAATTATTACAAGAAAACTCTTTGAACAGACTTATCAATGTGGCAGAATTTAATATAAGAAATGAGCATGATATGCTAAAACAAAGATATAGGAGGCTGAGGAAATTGCGCTAACTGTTTTACATCTACCATCACGTATCGGCTAAGCAGTTGTCTGCAAGTCTAGTTTTAACAATTGATGTAATTTCATTAATCTTTAATTTTATGTAATGCTAGGTATTTCACTTTAATACTATAGAATAGCTATTGCCAATGTGCATAATATGAATTTTATATGGAGTAGATTCTCCCATTTTTTTTCTGTCTTATTTTTAGAAATAGGGTGCTGTAACTAAATCTTTTTGTCAAATATTTTATCACATTAAGATTTTTCACTTTTAATATCCTTGTGCGTAGTGATGTATATCATATATGCAATATTCTGTTATTCACTTGTAAAAGTTCTAGCAATAGCATACAATATAGAGATATATTTTTGCCAAATATTGTGAGAGGGAGGTACTAATTATTCTTCAGATAAAGATGATGCCCAAAGTTGTGGCTGTATCTCTACTCTCTTTCAAGAATTTTGGGGCATGCAAGAGATGTTGCTTTTGAGTATACCAAAAAAAAGATTTCTACAATGTCTAGTTTCCTCTTGTGTTATGATTGGAAGAAATGCAGATTTGTGTTGGTCGTCAGAATGCCAGATTGGAATGGGGTTGGAAGAAATGGAATGAATCTCTGAATGCGATTAAATTCAAATCGTGAGCAGACAACATGTGTCGGGCGATGGTGTGCATTGAGAATTGGACAACGGCCGTTTATACATGTGTACAAGGATGGGACATGGGAAGAGGTCTGTCGTTCAAACATTCGGGAAATGTTATAATGTTGATGCAGTGTGATAATGGGTTATTGATCTGTCATTTGAAGATAAACCAGTTATCGTTGTGCTTATATCTGGGTCCTCGGAGTTTGTATCGGTGCCATGGTAGAGCAACATGAAGCTTGTCCCAGATGGAGTATAGAGGAATAACCATGCCCCCATGTAGGATAGGGTTTTGAAGAATAAAGAATAAAGAGACAATGTTTCCATAAAAGATAAAATTCAACACCGGTACAGTCTACTCGTGTTAGTCCAACATTCAACAATGATACAGTGAAGTCTATTGACAATTCAAGCTGCCATGTTCCCTTGTTTAGATTAGTCCAACATTCAACAATGATACAGTGAAGTCTATTGACAATTCAAGCTGCCATGTTCCCTTGTTTAGATTAGAGATGTCTCCACGAATTCTACCAGCAGTGGATCCGTCTTCCTGGAAATTGTGTGTTGATGTGATGTGTTTGAAATATCCATGCCCCCATAGAGGATAGTGTTTTCAACAACCGTATGGCGATGTCCTTTGATGATCCAAGCAACCATGTTCCCTCAAATATAAATTAAAGATTCTTGTACCAGCACTGACACCAGCTTCTAACACCCGGTGATTTTTAATTATCAACTCGTCTGGTGGATTTTCTGACAAGCATTCTAATGGTGTGCCAATGGGTGTGGAGGTTAAGAAATGTCTGGTGCTCATCCAAAGCACGGAAATTTGTCTTGAGGTATCGGCTGTTATGTCTATTGCCTTCAGCAACCCAACTATTATGCGAGTTATTTCTAGAATTCCAAACACTTTATAATAAAAACAGTTTAAACTGTTCCCATTAATTTTAAGTACTGAATCATCTACTTATTTCTACTTTTCTTTGCATTGAGATTTATATATCTACAGATAGGGTGAGTATAAAAATATAAAACAAATAATATGAGCTTAGTTCTGTGAACAATTATGTGTGAATATCTGAATCATCAAAATGAATTTCTATAAAGTTTTTAAAGATCTGCTGGTACACAACTTGACATTGAATATGTTTCATCATTGGGATGGGTGGGGCTTATAAATTCTTCTTCAGATAAATGAACTCTGCCACCAATAGTATCCACATGGAATGGAATGATTTGGTTGCGAAAGGCCAGTTTACAGTAATGAAGATTTGCACAAGTTCCGAATAAATATTATTGATCCACTTGTTGGAGCTGGAAAGTTGTGAGCCAAATTTATTAAAGGAGTCATATAACATCAGTTAATTGAAATGAAGAAATTTATGGCTGCTTGTTGTATAAAAGAGGAACCTGCAGTAGGGATGTTGGGAGGAATAGAATGAATTCCTCCGACAACCATTAAAATATTAAAATGTGAGCCGTGCCAGTCTGGATGTCGTATCTTCCCAATAAGAAGTTTGCCAAATTGTTTGCCACAAAAGAAGTTGTCTGTGATATCCTGCTATGTAAGTCTATATTTGAATAGTATTTATTTTACTTTGTGTGTGAGAAAACTCTCTGGCCTCCGAATTATTATAATTTCTGGTTTTTGTCTATTATTTTTCTTAATGTAATAATTTTAAACTATCTTGGATAAATTAATAAAGTTGTAATACCGGTAAATATGGTGTAGATATGGTGATTTGTTTTTTTAAATAATCTAATAATTTAATTTTCATTCGCATTTACTTGTTGCGGATAAAAGTAATTTAATTTCACTTCGAAATATATGAACCACATTTATTATTTGTCATTGTTAAACAGGGAGGGTGCGATATGCTAATGAAGTTTACTTCAGATAAGTGCAAATCGGGCAGGTGTTGTTGGAAGATTAAAACTTCACCAGGAAGATCAAAATAAAGTTGTTAGCAGAATTCAGCATTGTCTTTGAGAGTCAGAAGAATGCCATGTCTAAGAAATGGAGTATTGACATTGCAAAGTTTGTAAAGGTTATCGAATGAGAAACGATATTCCCATGGCAAAGAATTGACCTGTAATTTGTGGTTGCCAAATGATGAGTAATGACAGATTTCAAGTGATGAGTAATCAAGACAGATTTCTTCAATCAAGAAATTAAGGGTACCGGTATTGTGAACATCTGAATCTAAAAGACAATAAGAGCTGAGAAAATGTTTGATATTACTAGGTTCTATAATTATCTTTGAAAAATACATGCTGATTCATAACTTGTGTGAAACATTCGTAACTTGTGTGAAACACTTATCTGAGGTAATTTGCTGTGAAGTCAGTCATAGCCATTCTAATGGAATTAAATAGACTCTTTTTATTTTCAATCTTTAAATACTTTCAATTTTAATGACAGAATATCAATTTGCATATGTAATTATTCTTTACATGTACCATACAATCAAGATTATTATTTTTAAGGGCCATAACATGTTGGGGTGGGGAGGTTGCTAATAGAGTAATAGATTGCTTTTCAGTAAAAAAATCTAGCAAGTTGAAAGGACATATATGTAGGAGATCTCGGAGTACACTCAAGAAGGCAATGTTCCATATCCGGGCTTGATAAAACAAAGGTGTAAACAAACTGAAAGTGCTGTTCAGTAAAGAAAGATCCTATTTCATCTGATCTGAGATCATTTTCATAACCATTTTAATTGAATTAAATAGACTCCCTTTATTTTCACTACTTTCTATAATTTCAGTAACCGAATGTCCATTTGCAAATGTAATTATTCTTTACATGTACTATACAATAACGACTATTATTTTTAAGGGCCATGACATGTTGGGGAGGGGGTGCTAAATTGCTAATCGATTGCTTTTCAGTTAAAAATCTTGCTAGTTGAAAGGACTTACATGTACAGGATCTGCGAGTACACTCAAGATGGCAATGTTCCATATCAGAGCTTGATAAAACAGGAAGGCATAAAACAAACTGAAGTATGGTCGTCTGTAAAGTAAGATCCTCCTATTTCATGTGTTCGGCCTAATAAAATTTAATTACTACTAATTTTAAACATTTGTCAAGAAAGTATTAAACAGTCAAAATATCTACAAAAATCATCTTCTGAACCGCGTTTCATTAATGACATAGTTTTGGCAACAATATTTAGCATAAAGAATATGGAAATAAAAGAGAACTGAAAGGTGGAAATGCAATGAATTTTACTGATATTTATGTATTTAAGCAAGCACAGATTACGTAGGTAGTAAGGTTGAGACATGAAATGTTTGGGAGTTGGATGGGCAGATAACACGCTCTTTTTCCAGATACTTTTCGCGACGTGAGTTGGGCCAAGAATAAGTTCTGCTGTACAGATGAACCATTTGAATATAGACCAAACATGTATTTCCATGTGATTGGGTTTGTGAGTACACTTGTTTAAGTTCCTTTGTTTATGTAATCAATTCAGTTTTGTGAGTACGCTTGTTATAAAGGTTACTTTCCTTCTTTCTTAGTAACTCAAATATCTGTTAGTTTTTGCAATTTAAACTAACATTGTGCACTATGCCTTTGCTTTGTCATTTTTGTAGCAAAACAAAATATGTTCACCCACAGGACATCTCTGCTATGCTATTTTCAGATTGCTCTGAACACATTCATTTAAAATCGCTTGGGTAGAATAAATCTTGTAGGATATCTGAAATTAAATTAAATTTCAGAATTATTGTTTCACGTTGAAACCGAACAGAAGCAGAAAGCTGTTGAAGTTTGATTGTAGGTAATATTATGAAACAAGAAATTTATGACCATTGTCATTATTTCTGACACATTTTTCTTATGTGATCTAACGACATTTATTCTTTTGGATTGTTTTAATTTTAGATCAGAGATTAAAGTTTTTTATGCTTGATTAATCTAAAGTTGTTGTGTTGCGATATAAATTATAGATGTATGCGAGAATAAATAGGGAATACAATAGAGAATACCTAAGGATTTTGAAGACCTTCCATGCTATGAAAAATGAAGACATGATGAATGATTATGAGCTGAAATTGGTTCGAATGCACCATGCTTCATGCTCAGATAAAGTGAACAATCGGACGTAGTTGTCTCCTTTTCCAGTTGGCTCCTCTCTTCCTGATTACCCACAGTTTGGTATAATTATATTTTAATTGTATAGTTCATTTACTGCTAATTTGCATATCTGTTTTCTTTCAAATTGTAATTACCACTAATTTCACTAATCTATCAGCACTCTTTCTTTTAGGCGGTATTTAATTTAATTGCTTGTTTTCCCCAACAACTTGTCAATGTTACTCTAGTCAGAATATATCTGCTGCTGTTTGGTGAAATTCTTAAAATGATTATTCATAAGGAACTGTCCTATATTAGTGTGTTAAATAAATGTTGATATTTTCTTTCCTTTCGTTAAATTTCTTCGATCTAACTTTCTGGGTTCAATTATGATGGGGGGGGGGCATTCATGTTGATCATTCTTCCAGCAGTGTGCATTGATTAAGGTGTCACTCGTTGGAGGGTGGTGGGTTCGTTACGGTACTAACATCATATTTTTTATAGGTTAAGGAATTGTGCAGCCCTGAAGTTTACATTACCATGGAAATGTGTTCATATGGAGGTTGAAGTTTCTCTGCTTTAATAGGTGGTGACAGAACAGAAATGGTTAGAACTAACTATGGTTTGCATTTTTTTTCTTCATTTTTTCAATGATGTGAGTTTTGCATTAACTACATATTTGAATATAAATTCTGGTTGTCCCAAAATAGTAAACTTTTATTAATAAACTTTTAGTAGTGCAACATGATATTTTTGTGGAAATGATATTGGTAGAACAATTATTAGGGTAAACAAATTTAAGAAAATTACTTGATATTGCCCCCTTACTTCAAAAAAAGAAAAACATCTCAAAATCATATGCGAGCCTGAAATTTATATTGCTATCCCTAATGAAGATTAACTGAGGGGAGCTTGGTGCTACCTTGATGTGCACCAATTTAGTCTTTTAGGGTGTAGTTGTGTTATTGAGTTTATTTAAGATGTGGGAATGGGTGGAATTAATATATTCTTCAGATAGACATTCAACAAGCAGACAGAGTTGTAGTTAAAGTGCCTTCTATATAAGTGCAATTAAAAGAAGAGAAATTGATGAAATCAAGAAGCATTAGCAAGTGCACAATGATTAGGTAGGACTAGAATTTGTCAGATTTTAGATATACATTTAGAATTTTATATATCCCCAATGAAGATCAACTGAGGGGAGGTGGTGCTGCCTCTGTCTTGTGCTTTACAAGTTCAGGGTCGATGTGCACCATTTTATTGCATGTATTACTCACAATTTTGATGTGATTTGACTGAGTGGTGAGCGTTATGTAGTTAAACCATAAAAAAGATTAACAGTGTTGGCATTTTAATTTGTCTCTTCTGCATCATGATTCGTAATTCCTTATTTAAAAACGTATTTTAAGGTTTCACTATTTTTGCAATTAACATAATTTTTATCAGCGTATTTTTGATGTGATTTTGGATACATTTTCCATTTTATATCGCCACATATCCCCAATGAAGATAAACTGAGGGGAGTTGGTGCTGCCTCTGTCTTGTGCTTTACAAGTTCAGGGTCGATGTGCACCATTTTAATGCATGTATTACAAAAGCAATTGATGTAATTTGACTTAGTGGTGAGCGGTATGTAGTTAAACCATAAAAGATTAACTGTGTTGGAATTGTTATTTGTCTCTTCTGCATCATGGTTCGTAATTCCTTAAACGTATTTTAAGGTTTCAAATATCCCCAATGAAGATCAACTGAGGGGAGGTGGTGCTGCATCTGTCTTGTGCTTTACAAGTTCAGGGTCGATGTGCACCATTTTAATGCATGTATTACAAACACACTTATTACTTTCAATCCTGCTTGTTCATTGGGCATGGGTGGGGATAATATTTGATATTTTGTAGATATCTGGAAGAAACCTGTATTGTACTTCACGTTAAGCATCTCGTAAGCTTGTAGATTTCGATGTGGTTTGACTTAATGGTGGGCGGTATGTAGTTAACCATAAAATAGATTAACCATGTTGAATTGTTATTTGTCTCTGCTGCATCTTGATTCGTAATTCCTTACACGTGTTTTAAGGTTGCACTATTTTTGCCATTGACATAATTCAGAATTTTTTATTTTTTTTATTTTTATTTTTTGTTAAAAGTGTTGTTTCTAAATAGAATTCATAAAGTATTATCAACCCTCATGTGAGATTTGACTAAATGCAACTGTTTTGTCCGAAGCTTGGGTGTTAGCTAATTATTGTTTAATTTTGATTATGTTAGTTAGGTTCTCAAGTTCGAATGATTTCACACGATTTTATACCGGTGTAACAGTTTATCTCCCCCCCGCCCTGATCATCTTCCCCCCCCCCTGCCTGAATTTTACATACCTTAACATCTATTGGCGTGATAGTCTCATTTTATCATTCACTATGACTATGTGACTTAGAAAAACTATCATTGGTGGCAAGGAAGCATGTCTTTTCTTCGGCAAAACCAGTTTATCTTCCCCCCCCCCCCCCCCCCCCCCCCCCCCGGGGGGGAAGATGCGCAGGGGGGGGAGATGTTGTAGCATTTACCCAATTGATTTTACACCTTGTTTGTCGCCTAATAGTGTTGGTTTCAGATTTCTGGCTACAAGGTGCTTGACTTGGCCATTTGCAACCTTTTTGCGAGCTCTGTTGATATATAGCTTTGTAACTTGTGAGTACTTGGATGTGTTGCTAGCTTTATCCTGTAACCTATAGCATCTATAATTGCACCGTACATATTAATGATATACAAACTTCTTTATCCATGTGTTGCAAGCGTAATAACATTTACAATGTTTGTATAAATTCTGCACACAAGGGAAATTTTGATATCTTACTTTTGTATTGTCAATATATTAGATTTCCGATAGTGTTTTAAAAAAAAAAAAATTAAAAGAAACTGAAAAATATACTGTTATATTCAAACAATTTGGTTATTAATAACAATATCAATGAGATAATCAAGCTTTAGAGTTTTCTATGTAATTTCTGCAAATAAATAACATTTAGGGTTAGGGAAATGTAAAAAAAATTTCAGATCTGTCAATTCAAAGTTATATTTACAAAAGTTTTGCACAAGTGAATATAAAGCCACAAATTGTTTCATGCTGTTGTAAGAATGTTGGAAGAAATAGAATGAATTTCTTCAACAATCATTCCATATGCAATTGATTACTGATCACTGAAGAGGTATTTATTATATATTTCTGTGGCTCATTTTTTCTGTTTGATTGGAGTAAGGTACGTTAGTTAATTTATGTCTTCTTGATGGGCTTTTCGTGAAAAGAGGTATTTATAGTTTTGTTTGCTTTATTTATTCAAATGGATCATGTCTTGGCTGTGAAGGTATTTATACTTGTATGGAAAAAAAAGTTGCTGGTAAACACAACCATTTAACTATTTCAACGTAGCTTTTGCCGAAGTAGACTTAACAAAACTGACTAAAATATTGTTGTACAATAACCTTGGAAAATGTATGCTTTTCAAAAACGTTTTCTTAAATATGCTGTGGGATCTAGAGGTATTTTTTTTCAATATTAGCCTGCACTAATGGAACTAAAGTTCAAAGGTATATGTAGTTTGCTTTCCTCATAGGTTACTTCACTTATTGTAGGGTATTTTTATTTTAATTATATGAAATCTTGTGGAACTTTCCAATGATTCTGAAAGGTATATATATTTTTTCTATATTTTCTTTGGGAACATCGGAGGACTTCAATGACAAGGTATTTTTTAGTCATTGAAAGAAAAGAAAATTGCTGATTTTGAGGTTAGATCAAAATATTCAAGGTATATACACTTACATATTACTTGGGGAGGGATGGGAGAAGCTAATAAATTTTCTGCAGATATCGCTGAACTATGTTTTGGTGTAAGGAACTGGATTGTGCCATAGGCTCATCACTTCTGAGAGATTCTGATTGGATGGGGAAGAATGTCAAAAAGATGGTAGAAATTGTAATCGAATACAATTGCTAATACTTTAGGTGCAGATCGTTTAAGAGAATGTGAAGGTATATACACTTAACATCGGAGTAATTATGTTAAACAAGGTTGAAGTGCATCATGCTTATGTGTTGTGCTTATTTTTGTAAGCTTGTGTCTGGATATCGGTGGGGGTGCATAACATTATTTTATTAGTGTATTACTCATGAATCTGAATTAAACAGCCAGAGACTTGATTGTATGTCAAGAAATCTGTTTTTTTCCTGTATTGTGTTTACAAATCTCAGAAACTATAGTTTTAACTGCATGAGCTAACTATCTTTATAAGGTATCAAGGCTAGATATGTTTACTCTGCACCTGGTATCACTATATTTGGTTTTCGCCATGTGTATCTCTTTGAATTCACCTTCTGGGATTAACATCTAACTGTAAATACTTTTCCCCGATTGTATGAAAATATCTTGAATGCTTTTAGATATGCACTTATGTCCTGATAATATGAATACTAAATGTATTTAGTCTGCACCGAGTATCACTATATTTGGTTTCGCCGCGTGCATCTCTTTGAATTCACCTTCTATGAATTCCCATCTATCTGTAAAGACTTTTCAGATCGCATGAGAATATCTACTGCTTTTAGATATACACGTAGTACTTATGTCCTGATATATTTGATACCCTTAAAGCCAGCTTATATTCTGATATAGGGTGTGCTTGCTAATCAGTTGAATTCTAGCCTTATCTGGCTTTTTCCATAGTAAATATTGTAATATTGTAATATTGTCAAATTTCAGGCTTCAGTTTATTGTTTACTCATTAGTAACCAGGTAATTCACTAAACCCTAATTTTTCTAATATAACATTTGACGTCTGTATATCAAATTTGTAGCGTAATAATATTGTAGGTCAACTCTTACTACTTATAAAAAGTTTCACCTATAAATGTTGCTTAATTGGCTCAATCTATAAGATATTCCCTCCATTCTATAGTTCTCATTTAAGTTTATTTAGTAGTGAATAACTTAATTGCTTAATTTTTCATTTGTGTAATTGTTTATATTTGTCTAGGAATGCTACATAGATTTTCCTGGGGTGGGGATAATTAATAATTTCGCTTCAGGTCATGTGGCTGCCTACAGGGAAGCGTTCTCAATAACCGCGTTCAAGTCGGAGATTTGGCCATAAGACTCCATTTAAATTTTGAATGGTCCTGGTTGGGAGATTTATGCAAGTTTCGGTAGAAGAAGAGCTTTTTCAGAGTAATTTGTTGCTGTTATCAGCGCGGAAGATTAGGAGATGTTGGAAGAAATAGAATGAATTTCTTCAACATCGTAAAAATGGTCTGCAGGGGGCTGATCATCGCGGAAGTCCTGGCGAGCTGTGAATAAAAATCTGCATATGGGAGATCTGCAGGGGCTCATCAAGAAAGGAAAAATTAATCTTAAAATGGAGTTGTGGAAAGTAACATTTTTGTTTGGTGCCGAGATGTTCAGGTAACCAGTTTAGTTGTGTGATTGATGAAAGCTGTAAACTAATGGAATCCAAAACAAAGATTATACGCTGCTGGGAAATTGAGAGTGGACCATTTTTGGGGAGTTGGCATTGTAACTGATTGAATATTCCTGCGCTGTTGTGGAGCTGTTCAAAACTAGTGAGTCTTTTCTTAATTAATGGGACAAATTTTTAACTTTTTCTCTGTCTGACATCAGTTTGATATACACTATTTAATTTTAGTATTGTATTTCAAAATTCATTTACTTCATTTTTCCATCTACAAATTCTAAATTCCTTTTGTAATTTAAGTGTAGTTTTCAACAAATCTTGCACTGCTTATGTGTAAATGTCATAGTTGGGGTAGGGTGGAACTAACATTTTCTTTAGAGATTATTACAAGATAAAACTCTCGTAACAGACTTGTCACGTGGTAGAATTTAATATAAGAAATGAGGATTTCGGAACTCCAGCACTTGATGCAAGTTTGCAAGGGCGTGATCATATGATTATACAAAGATATAGGAGGCTGAGGAAATTGTGTAAACTGTTTTGCATCTACCATCACTTATCCCCTGAGCAGTTTCTGTAAGTCTAGATTTAACGCTTGATGTTATTTCATAGATCTTGAATTTTGTCTTGCCAGGTAATTCACTTACTATAGAATAGCTATTGCCAATGTGCATAATATAAATTTAATATGCAGTAGATCCAATTGGTTCTTGTTTCAAATATTTTATCATATCATTCAAATTTTTAACTTTTATATCCTAGGGTGTAATGATGTACATCATATAATCTGTTCTTCAGTTGCAAAACCTAAGTTATAGTAAACAATATAAAATATTTTGCCTAATATTGGGAAAGGGAGGTCCATCTTCCTGGAAATGGTGTGTTGATGCAATGTGTTGGATATAACAATGCCCCCATATAGGATAGTGTTTTCAAAGATAACCATGGAATATCGTAAAGTTAAAGTTTCTGGACAATCAAGGCAACAATACTTGTATAAAACATCAAGCTTTCAACGATGCTGAATCAACTACAGTCTATTAATGCTAAGTCCAACAACCGTATGGCGAAGTCCTTTGATAATCCAAGCAAACATGTTCCCTTGTAAGATGCTTCTACAGCTTGTACCAGCGCTGCTTCTGACACCGGGTGGTTTTCAATTATCAACTCGTCGGATGGATTTTCTGACCAGAAACCATTATAAGAATCCTGTTTATTAGAGAAAGAATCTTTTCTGACAAGCATTCTAATGGTGTGCCAATGGGTGTGTGGACGTTGAGAAATGTCTGGTGCTCATCCAAAGCGCTGAAATTTGTCTTAAGGTATCAGTTATGTCTATTGCCTTCAGCAACCCAACTATTTATATGTGAGTTATTGTTTGAATTCCAAACACTTTATAATAAAAACAGTTTAAACTGTTCCTGTTAATTTTAAATACTGAATCATCTACTGATTTTACTTATACTTTGCATAGAGATCTACATATCTATAGATAGGGTAGGTTTGAAAAGATGTTTAAAAAAATTGAGCTTAATTCTGTGAACATTGCATCCAAGTATATATCTGAATCATCAAAATGAATTGCTAAAAGTTTTCAAAAGGCATGTTAGTACACAACTTTACATTGAATATGTTTCATGATTGGGATGGGTGGACCTAATAAATTCTTCTTCAGATAAATGAAGTCTGCCACCCACTGTATCCGCATGGAATGGAATGATTTGGTTGCGAAAGGCCAGTTTACAGTAATGAAGATTTGTACAAGTTCCGAATAAATATTAGTGATCCACTTGTTGGAGCTGGAAAGTTGTGAGCCAAATTTAGTGAATGAGTCGTTTAACATCACTTAATGGGTATATCAAGAAATTTATGGCTGCTTGTTGTATAAAAGTGGAACCCGCAGTAGGGATGTTGGGAGGAATAGAATGAATTCCTCCGACAACCATTAAAATATTAAAATGTGAGCCGTGCCAGTCTGGATGTCATATCGTCCCAATAAGAAGTTTGCCAAATTGTTTCCTGCAAAAGGAGTTGACCGTGATATCGTGCTATGTAAGTCTATATTTGAATAGTATTTATTTTACTTTGTCTGCGAGCAAACTCTCTGGCTTTGGAATAATTTAAATTTCTGGTTTTTGTCTATTATTTTCTTTAATGTAATAATTTTAGAATATCTTTGATAAATTAAATAAAGTTATAATAAATATGGTGGTTTGTTTTTAAAAACAATCTAATAATTTAGTTTTCATGCACATTTACTTGTGGATAAAAGTAATTTAATTTCATTTCGAAATTTATGAACCACATTTTTTATTTGTCATTGTTAAACAGGGAGGGTGGGGATAACCCGGGATATGCTAATGAAGTTTCCTTCAGATAAGTGAAAATCAGGCATGTGTTGTTGGAAGATTAAAACTTCAGCAGGAAGATAATAATAAAGTTGTTAGCAGAGTTCAGCATTGTCTTTGAGAGTCAGAAGAATGCCATGTCTAAGAAATGGAGTACCGGTAGTGATGTTGCAATGTTTGTAAAGGTTATCGAATGAGAAACGATATTCCCATGGCGAAGAGTTGACCTGTAATTTGTTGCTGAATGACGAGTAATATGACAGATTTCAAGTGACGAGTAATCATGACAGATATCTTCAATCAAGCGTATTGTGAACATCTGAATCTAAAAGACATAAGAGCTGAGAGAATGTTGGATATTCCCCATCGTCTAGTAACTTTTCGTAGCACTAAGGTATAGCTAGGTTCTATGATTATCTTTGAAAACTACATGCTGATATATGTTCATTCATAACTTGTGTGAAACAGTTATCTGAGATCATTTTCTGAAAGTCAGTAATAACCATTCTAATTGAATTAAATCAACTCCTTTATTTTCAATCTTGAAATACTTTCAATTTTAATGACTGAATAGCCATTTTCAAATGTAATTATTCTTTACCATACAATCAAGACTATTTTTAAGGGCCATAACATGTTGGGGGGGGGGGGTGCTAATAGATTGCTTTTCAGTTAAAAAGCTTGCTAGTTGAAAGGACATACATGTAAGAGATCTGTGAGTACACTCAAGAAGGCGTAAACAAACTGAAGTACTGTCATCTCTAAAGTAAGATTTACCTATTTCTTCTGATGTGTTCGGAAATTATTGCCTAATAAAATTTAATTTCTACCAATTTTAAACATTTATCCAGAAAGTATTAAACATACAAAACATCTGCAAGAATCATACTGTGCCATTAATGAAATTACAGATTTGGCAAGAATATTTAACATAAAGAATATATGTATAAAGAGAACTGAAATGTGGTAATATGAATTTTACTGATATCAATAAATTTAAGCACATTACGAATGAAGTAAGGTTGAGACATGAAATGTTTGGGAATTGGGTGGGAAGTTAACATTCTTTTTCCAGATACTTCGCGATGCGAATAGGGACAGGAATAAGTTCTGCTGTGTAGAAGAACCATTTGAATATAGACTAAACACATTTCCATTTGATTGGTTTTGTGAGTACACTTGTTCAAGTTCCTTTGTGTAATCAATTCAGTTTTGTGAGTACACTTGTTATAAAGATTTCTTTTTTATTTGATCGATTCCTCCTTTCTTAGTTACTCAGATATCTGTTAGTTTTTTGTGATTTAAACTAACATTGTGCCCCATACATTTGCATTGTTATTTTTGTAACAAAAGAAAAAAAATTCACCCATAGGACATCTCTGCTCTAAAATCTGCTTTGTTTGCATGAAGTACGTTGTTTTGTGTGGGGTAGGGAACACACTTAAGTTTAACTTAGTGCACCATTTAATTATTATGGTATTAAACAGTTAAATACTGATCTAACTTTGTTTCCTCATTACTATGATTAATAAATACTACATGTAGCTTTGTGATATTTTATGTTGTGTAGCAGAAGCATCCGGGGCCACTTGGTATACATATTAATATATCCACTTGTATATTAGATCTTTAATTTCCTCTATACAATCTTGCTTTGCATGAGTAATACATAAATCCTTACAAAGCGTTTTCTTAGTGAATTAGTTACACTCCTTAATGCTGTCCACTGTTGTGAAGTGCCTAAATATGTCTAAAGCTATCTGATAACAAAATAACTAATTCCAGCTGTTGGGGGTGGGGACAACCTAACTGCAACCTATTTCACCTTTTTCAGAATGCTTACAGCATTTCTCTTCCAACCACTCCAGCAAATTATATAAATATAATCTATGTTTATATATGGTGATGCAGGATGACTCTAACCAAACTCACAGCAGACTAACAGATTTATATCAAAGATAGTATACTATTCAACCTTTTCTAAAGCAAATTGTTGCTCCCTAAGATTTCAATAGAAGCCAATCAGAAGAAGCAGAAGCTTGGTGAAGAAATTTGTTTTAAGGTGTTGTGAAATTATATTCCTGACTTCACCCCCGCCTTAGTTTGTCACTTTTTCTTTGAATGTAATAACGTTTATGTAGGTACCATTTAACTGAAGGAATTTGTAGATGAAGGAATTAGAATTGGTTGACGATGTTAGAATTTCCAATAGAACTGTTCCTGGACGTTACTTAATTCAAGAGCATTTCAATTAACCTGCAGACAATGTAGAGAACTTTGATCCGTCAGTACTGCTACTTATACCATTACTCACTTTATTTTAGTCACAAACAATAATTTAAGGTTGGATGTTTCTATTTTATAGTCATTTCTAATTGATCCCAAACTACTGAACTTAAAGGAAGTCTGTTTTCAACTGGGAAGGAAGGGGCGGGGGGACTCACTTTAATTTACTTTTCAGAACTGGACAGGGAGAATTTTTGTTTTCAACAAAGCTGATTTATATCGATCAAGACTATAGGGAGATTTGTTTTCCTCCACAGAACAGCATGTACCTACTGAAAAAATTTGAGTGTGCCATGATCTATGCTGCCCAAGTAATATTCCAATTCACCAAACATTTTATCTGAAGTAGTCGGAATCAGTTGGAATCGTGGGAAGGGGTGGATTTAAATTTAGCATTTTTGCAGTGAATGAATTTCTTAGAATTTTAAATACAGTTTTAAAGACAGATGGATCTTCAAAGGCAAGATTTTTTCTAGGTTTCTGGATGTTCAGGCAAGTGCTATGTGTCAATCACATACTTATTTTTGAAATTTCAGAAATTGGAAATGAGGGGATATCAAAATTTATTTGTTTCACTTTTCTATTTAGAACCAATTGAACAAAGTTACTGAATCTAGGAAGGTTTTTAGATTTTTCAGGATAGGTAAACTGATTGCCGGTTGATTATTCTGCAAACGTTTTACTTTAAACTTTTATAGAATTGGGAAGAATAATTTTTTCATAGGACTGTTTACTCCATGCAGTTAAACAAAGAACACACTTAAGTTAATTCCGCGATATTTCAGGTCTATTTGTGTGGAGTGGGAGGGTGGGGAGCTATTGATATGAATGTACTATTTCAGTTTATAAAGTTACCCGGAAGCCACACAAGAATAACAAATGAATAAGATCGTGGAACAGCTATCTTTTGAAGCTCATATACAGACCCAGACAGACAGTTGTCTCAATGAAGAACATGCACCACCGTATTCAATGATTTCCAAGCAGAAGAGCACTCTAAACACGTTTCTTTCTAATATGTTTGAGTAATTTCAGTGTCGACCAATGGGTTAGTAGCAAGTTACTTTGTGATTGGTATTCAGTAATCAATGTTTTTTAAGTTTTTTCTTCACTTGTTCCGACGTCGAGATATTGCTTGGCATTTTGGGATTCTTTTCTGTTGTAGTTTTGATTTCAAATACATGGTTGATTTCAAGAATTTGGATACATCCACCATTCAGATGAGATTTCACTTTGATATGCAGTTGTGCTCTGTTGAGATTTTGGTGCATTGTAGATATCTTTGCATTTTAGACGTTCATTCCTGTACAAGTGACATAATTTCACAGATTTGTCGACATTCGATTAAAATCCAACAATTTTATTCTGAATGTAGTCTTGTACCACTAATTAAAAACACCATTGTAAGTTTGGTGAGTTTCTTTTGGCATTAAATTTGTAGCCATACAGGAAGCAAGTTGTATGCAGACAGAGAATGATTCAGGGAAGCAAGTACATATGCTGCTGCAGTCAGACAAATAAGTTAAATATATGGGCAGTTTTTTGTAAAGTTTGGAAAATATTTTTTTTGTCCAGGGAATGAGACAACATTCTGCAGCTGTTGAAGCACATGGAGAAATCCTACCTCCCCCTTCCTCAGTCCACAGGGATAAAAAAAAAAATGAAAGGAAGTTAGGGTTGGGTAGCCTGCTTACAGCTATACTGGACACTATTTCGGCCAACAAATTTTACTATAAACTAGGTTTCCCCAAACTTGCAACTTTTCTCAGGATTTTTAAAAGTAAATAACTTATAAATAAATAAATAAAAAATGACAAAAGATGCATTACCAATTTTTTTGGAAATGATAAATTTCAGGCGATTGCCAGCCAGATGTTGGTGATTTAAGTAATAAAAAGTAAAAATCAACATCTTAACTGCTAAATGCTTGTAAATAAAAACTTTAAGACAATAGTAAGTTGATATTTGACTTGTAGATCAAACATAAAAATAATTTAATCAATTCAGAATAATTCTGTTGTAAACCTCAACAATCATAAAAAAAATTGAATTCAAGATTTATAATCAAAATAGTTTTATGGCTGCTTGTTGTATAAAAGTGGAACCCGCAGTAATCCCTGGGATGTTGGGAGGAATAGAATGAATTCCTCCGACAACCATTAAAATATGAGCCGTGCCAGTCTGGATGTCGTATCGTCCCAATAAGAAGTTTGCCAAATTGTTTCCCGCAAAAGAAGTTGGCTATCGTGCTATGTAAGTCTGTATTTGAATAGTATTTATTTAACTTTGTGAGCAAACTCTGGCCTCAGATTAATTTAAATTTTTGGTTTTTGTCTATTTTCTTTAATGTAATAATTTTAGAATATCTTTGATAAATTAAATAAAGTTATATTAAATATGGTGGTTTGTTTTTAAAAACAATCTAATAATTTAGTTTTCATGCACATTTACTTGTGGATAAAAGTAATTTAATTTCACTTCGAAATTTATGAACCACATTTTTTTTGTCATTGCTAAACTGGGAGGGTGGGGATATGCTAATGAAGTTTCCTTCAGATAAGTGAAAATCGGGCAGGTGTTGTTGGAAGATTAAAACTTCACCAGGAAGATAAAAATAAAGTTGTTAGCAGAATTCAGCATCGTCTTTGAGAGTCAGAAGAATGCCATGTCTAAGAAATGGAGTTGTGATGTTGCAATGTTTGTAAAGGTTATCGAATGAGAAACGATATTCCCATGGCGAGAATTGACCTGTAATTTGTTGTTGCTGAATGACGAGTAATATGAAAGATTTCAATTGACGAGTAATCATTGCCAGTCCAACATTCAACAGCGATACAGCGAAGTCTATTGACAACAAGCTGCCATGTTCCCTTGTGTAGATTAGAGATGCCTCCGCAACTTCTTCCAGAAGTGGGTCCATCTTCCTGGAAATGGTGTGTTGATGCGATGTGATGGATATAACAATGCCCCCATATTGGATAGTGTTTTCAAAGATAGCCATGGAATATCATAAAGTTAAAAATTCTGGACAAGGCAACAATACTTGTATAAAACATCAAGCTTTCAACGATGCTGAATCAACTAGTCTATTAATGCCAAGTCCAACAATCGTATGGCGAAGTCCTTTGATAATCCAAGCAACCATGTTCCCTTGTAAGATGCTTCTACGGCTTGTACCAGCGCTGCTTCTGCCACTGGGTGGTTTTCAATTATCAACTCGTCAGGTGGAATTTCTGACCAGAAACCATTATAAGAATCCTGTTTATTAGAGAGAATCTTTTCTGACAAGCGTTCTAATGGTGTGCCAATGGGTGTGGATGTTGAGAAATGTCTGGTGCTCGTCCAAAGCGTGGAAATTTGTCTTGAGGTATCAGTTATGTCTATTGCCTTCAGCAACCCAACTATTATGTGAGTTATTTCTAGAATTCCAAACACTTTCTTTATAATAAAAACAGTTTAAACTGTTCTGTTAATTTTAAATACTGAATCATCTACTGATATCTACTTATACTTTGCATAGAGATCTATATATATATAGATATGGTAGGTTTGAAAAGATGCTTTAAAAAATGATATATCTGAATCATCATGAGTTGCTAAATGTTTTTAAAGGCATGTTAGTACACAACCTTACATTGAATGTTTCATGATTGGGATGGGTGGGGCTAATAAATTCTTCTTCAGATAAATGATTTCTGCCACCCACTGTATCCGCATGGAATGGAATGATTTGGTTGCAAAAGGCCAGTTTACAGTAATGAAGATTTGTACAAGTTCCGAATAAATATTAGTGATCCACTTGTTGCAGCTGGAAAGTTGTGAGCCAAATTTAGTGAATGAGTCATTTAACATCACTTAATGGAAATGAAGAAATTTATGGCTGCTTGTTGTATAAAAGTGGAACCCACAGAAGGGATGTTGGGAGGAATAGAATGAATTCCTCCAACAACCATTAAAATATTAAAATGTGAACCGTGCCAGTCTGGATGTCGTATCGTCCAAAAGTTTGCCAAATAATTTCCCGCAACAGAAGTTGGCTATCGTTCTATGTAAGTCTAAATTTGAATAGTATTTATTTTACTTTGTTTAATAATTTAGTTTTCATGCACGTTTACTTGTTGTGGATAAAAGTAATTTCATTTGACTTCGCCATTTATGAACCACATTTTTTTATTTGTCATTGGGAGGGTGAAGATATGCTCATTAAGTTTCCTTCAGATAAGTGAAAATCGGACAGGTGTTGGAAGATTAAAACTTCAGCAAGAAGATAAAAATAAAGTTGTTAGCAGAATTCAGCATTGTCTTTGAGAGTCAGAAGAATGCCATGTCTAAGAAATGGAGTTGTGATGTTGCAATGTTTGTAAAGGTTATCGAATGAGAAACGATATTCCCATTGCGAAGACATGACCTGCAATTTGTGGTTGCCGAATGAGTAATCAATTGACAGATTTCTTCAATCAAGAAATTAAGGGTATTGTGAACATCTGAATCTAAAAGATGTAAGAGCTGAGAGAATGTTGGATATTACTAGGTTCTATAATTATCTTTGAAAAATACATGCTGATTTATGTTCATTCATAACTTGTGTGAAACGGTTATCTGAAGTAATTTGCTGTCGGTCATAGCCATTCTAATTGAATTAAATAGGGTCTTTTATGTTCAATCTTTAAATACTTTCAGTTTTAATGACTGAATATCCATTTGCATATGTAATTAATCTTTACACGTACCATACAATCAAAGAGTATTATTTTTAAGGGCCATAACATGTTGGTGTGGGGAGGTTGCTAATAGAGTAATATATTGCTTTTCAGTTAAAAAATCAAGTTGAAAGGACATATGTAGGAGACCTCGGAGTACACTCAAGGAGGCAATGTTCCATATCCGAGATTGATAAAACAGAAAGGTGTAAACAAAGTGATGTCATCTGTAAAGTAAGATCCTCCTATTTCATCATCTGTGTTCGGCCAAATAAAATAAAATTTCTACTAATTTTAAACATTTGTCAAGAAAGTATTAAACAGTCAAAATATCTACAAAAATATCTTCTGAACCGCGTGTCATTAATGACAGTTTTGGCAACAATATTTTGCATAAAGAATATGGAAATAAAAGAGAACTGAAAGGTGGAAATGCAATGAATTTTACTGATATTTATGTATTTAAGCACAGATTACGTAGGTAGTAGTAAGACATGAAATGTTTGGTAGTTTGGTGGGCAGATAATACGCTCTTTTTCCAGATACTTCGCGACGCGAATAGGGACAGGAATAAGTTCTGCTTTGCAGATGAACCATTTGAATATCGACCTATATGCATTTCCATTTGATTGGTTTTGTGAGTACACTTGTTCAGTTCAATTTACTTTGTTTATTTAATCAATTCAGTTTTGTGAGTACACTTGTTACTAGCATTGTGCACTATGCCTTTACATTGTCATTTTTGTAGAAAAACAAAATATGTTCACCCATAGGACATCTCTGCTATGCTATTTTCAGATTGCTCTGAACACGTTCATTTTAAATCGCTTGGGTAGAATAAATCTTGTAGGATATCTGAAATTAAATTAAATTTCAGAATTATTGTTTCACGTTGAAACCGAACAGAAGCAGAAAGCTGTTGAAGTTTGATTGTAGGTAATATTATGAAACAAGAAATTTATGACCATTGTCATTATTTCTGACACATTTTTCTTATGTGATCTAACGACATTTATTCTTTTGGATTGTTTTAATTTTTAGATCAGAGTTTAAAGTTTTTTATGCTTGATTAATCTAAAGTTGTTGTGTTGCGATATAAATTATAGATGTATGCGAGAATAAATAGGGAATACAATAGAGAATACCTAAGGATTTTGAAGACCTTCCATGCTATTAAAAATGAAGACATGATGAATGATTATGAGCTGAAATGGTTCGAGTGCACCATGCTTCATGCTCAGATAAAGTGAACAATCCGATGTAGTCATCTCCTTTTCCAGTTGGCCACTCTCTTCATGATCACCCACAGTTCGGTATAATTATATTTTCTTTGTGTAGTTCATTTACTGCTAATTTGCATAGCTGTTTTCTTTCAAGTTGTAATTACCACTAATTTCACTAATCTATCGGCACTCTTTCTTTTAGGCGGTATTTAATTTAATTGCTTGTTTTCCAACAACTTGTTATTGTTACTCTAGTCAGAATATATCTGCTGCTGTTTGGTGAAATTCTTTAAATGATTATTCATAAGGAACTTTTATGGTTTGCATAAATAAATGTTGATATTTTCTTTCCTTTAGTTAAATTTCTTCGATCTAACATGATGAACATATCACTTTTGCTACTAACAAACTGCGCTTATAAATATTAAAACTTTCAGTTCACCAGTCGTTCGGTCCGACTCGGGGGTGCATTCATGCATGTTTCAGGTTTACTAGATTTTGGTCATTGACCGATTTGTTTCAAGTAACAAAAATAACTGTTATGAGTTGATCATTCTTCCAGCAGTGTGCATTGATTAAGGTGTCACTCGTTGGAGGGTGGTGGGTTCGTTACGGTACTAACATCATATTTTTTTATAGGTTAAGGAATCGTGCAGCCCTGAAGTTTACATTACCATGGAAATGTGTTCATATGGAGGTTGAAGTTTCTCTGCTTTAATAGGTGGTGACAGAACAGAAAGGGTTAGAACTAACTATGGTTTGCAATTTGTTTTCCTTTTTTCAATGATGTGAGTTTTGCATTAACTACATATTTGAATATAAATTCTGGTTGTCCCAAAATAGTAAACTTTTATTAATGAACTTTTAGTAGTGCAACATGATATTTTTGTGGAAATGATATTGGTAGAACAATTATTAGGCTAAAAAAAATTAAGAAAATTACTTGATATTGCCCCCATACTTAAAACAAAAAAAAAAACATCTCAAAATCATATGCGAGCCTGAAATTTATATTGCTATCCCTAATGAAGATTAACTGAGGGGAGCTTGGTGCTACCTTGATGTGCACCAATTTAGGCTTTTAGGTGTAGTAGTGTTATTGAGTTTATTTAAGATGTGGGAATGGGTGGAATTAATGTATTCTTCAGATAGATATTCAACAAGCAGACAGAGAGTGCACCAACTAGTTAAAGTGCTTTCTATATACTAGTAAGTGCAATTAAAAGAGAAATTGATGAAATCAAAAAGCATTAGCAAGTGCACAATGATTAGGTAGGAATAGAATTTGTCAGATTTTAGATATACATTTAGAATTTTATATATCCCCAATGAAGATCAACTGAGGGGAGGTGGTGCTGCCTCTGTCTTGTGCTTTACAAGTTCAGGGTCGATGTGCACCATGTTATTGCATGTATTACACACATAATTGATGTGATTTGACTGAGTGGTGAGCGTTATTTAGTTAAACCATAAAAAAGATTAACAGTGTTGGCATTTTAATTTGTCTCTTCTGCATCACGATTCGTAATTCCTTAAACGTATTTTAAGGTTTCACTATTTTTGCAATTAACATAATTTTTATCAGCATATTTTTGATGTGATTTTGGATACATTTTCCATTTTATATCGCCACATATCCCCAATGAAGATAAACTGAGGGGAGGTGGTGCTGCCTCTGTCTTGTGCTTTACAAGTTCAGGGTCGATGTGCACCATTTTAATGCATGTATTACAAATGCAATTGATGTAATTTGACTTGGTGGTGAGCGGTATGTAGTTAAACCATAAAATATTAACTGTGTTGGAATTGTTATTTGTCTCTTCTGCATCATGGTTCGTAAAAATTTCAATTATCCCCAATGAAGATCAACTGAGGGGAGGTGGTGCTGCCTCTGTCTTGTGCTTTACAAGTTCAGGGTCGATGTGCACCATTTTTATGCATGTATTACAAACACACTTATTCCTTTCAATCCTGCTTGTTCATTGGGCATGGGTGGGGATAATATTTGATATTTTGTAGATATCTGGAAGAAACCTGTTTTTTACTTCAAAACTCCACGTTTTGAATTTCGATGTGGTTTGACTTAATGGTGGGCGGTATGTAGTTAACCATAAAATAGATTAACCATGTTGAATTGTTATTTGTCTCTGCTGCATCTTGATTCGTAATTGCTTACACGTGTTTTACGGTTTCACTATTTTTGCCATTGACATAATTTTTGTCAGCATTTTTTTTGGTGATTTTTGAGTTGCACATTTTCTGTTTCTAAATAGAATTCATAAAGTATTATCAACCCTCATGTGAGATCTGACTAAATGCAACTGTTTTGTCCGAAGCTTGGGTGTTAGCTAATTATTGTTTAATTTTGATTATGTTAGTTAGGTTCTCAAGTTTTTTAAAACTACTATTTATGATTTCACACGTGTGGTGTTATACCGGTATTTGCATTTACCCAATTGATTTCACACCTTGTTTGTCGCCTAATAGTGTTGGTTTCAGATTTCTGGCTACAAGGTGCTTGACTTGGCCATTTACAACCTTTTTGCAAGCTCTGTTATATAGCTTTGTAACTTGTGAGTACTTGGATGTGTTGCTAGCTTTATCCTGTAACCTATAGCATCTATAATTGCACCGTACATATTAATGATATACAAACTTCTTTATCCATGTGTTGCAAGCGTAATAGCATTTACAATATTTGTATAAATTCTGCACACAAGGGAAATTTTGATATCTTACTTTTTTTTGTATTGTCAATATATTAGATTTCCGAAGAAAAAAAAAAACTTTAAAAGAAACTCAAAAAAATATACTGTTATATTAAACAATTTGGTTGATTAATAATAATATCAATGAGATAATCAAGCTTTAGAGTTTTCTATGTAATTTCTGCAAATAAATAGCATTAGGATTAGGGAAATGTAATTTTTTTTTCAGATCTGTCAATTCAATGTTGTATTTCCAAAAGTTTTGTACAAGTGAATATAAAGCCTCAAATTGTTTCATGCTGTTGTAAGAATGTTGGAAGAAATAGAATGAATTTCTTCAACAATCATTCCATATGCAATTATTACTGATCACTGAAGAGGTATTTATTATATATTTCTGGCTCATTTTTTCTGTTTGATTGGAGTAAGAGGTACGTTAGTTAATTTATGTCTTCTTGATGGGCTTTTCGTGAAAAGAGGTATTTATAGTTTTGTTTGCTTTATTTATTCAAATCGATCATGTCTTGGCTGTGAAGGTATTTATACTTCTATGAAAAAATAAAGTTGCTGGTAAACACTGAACCATTTAACTATTTCAACGATACTTTTGCCGAAGTAGACTTAACAAAACTGACAAAAACATTCCTGTACAATAACCTTGGAAAATGTATGCTTTTCTTAAATATGCACTGTTGGATCTAGAGGTATTTTT
Organism: Siphonodentalium dalli; assembly: GCA_032622095.1. Lineage (NCBI taxonomy): Eukaryota > Metazoa > Mollusca > Scaphopoda > Gadilida > Siphonodentaliidae > Siphonodentalium > Siphonodentalium dalli. The sequence continues at coordinate 153,507,353 of CP136066.1, read as the reverse complement.
TTTTCAATATTAGCCTGCACTAATGGAACTAAAGTTCAAAGGTATATGTAGTTTGCTTTCCTCATAGGTTACTTCACTTATTGTAAGGTATTTTATTTTAATTATATGAAATCTTGTGGAACTTTCCAATGATTCTGAAAGGTCAAAATATTATTTCTATATTTTCTTTGGGAACATCGGAGGACTTCAATGACAAGGTATTTTTTAGTCATTTGAAAGCAAAGAAAATTGCTGATTTTGAGGTTAGATCAAAATGTTCAAGGTTTATATACACTTACATATTAATTGGGAGGGATGGGAGAAGCTAATAAATTTTCTGCAGATATCGCTGAACTATGTTTTGGTGTAAGGAACTGGATTGTGCCATAGGCTCATCGCTTCTGAGAGATTCTGATTGGATGGGGAAGAATGTCAAAAAGATGGTAGAAATTGTAATCGAATACAATTGCTAATGCTTTAGGTGCAGATCGTTTAAGAGAATGTGAAGGTATATACACTTAACATCGGGAGTAATTATTTTAAACAAGGTTGAAGTGCATCATGCTTATGTGTTGTGCTTATTTTTGTAAGCTTGTGTCTGGATATCGGTGGGGGCGCATAACATTATTTTATTAGTGTATTACTCATGAATCTGAATTAAACAGCCAGAGACTTGATTGTATGTCAAGAAATCTGTTTTTTCCTGTATTGTGTTTACAAATCTCAGAAACTATAGTTTTAACTGCATGAGCTAACTATCTTTATAAGGTATCAAGACTAGATATGTGTTTACTCTGCACCTGGTATAACTATATTAGGTTTCGCCATGTGTATCTCTTTGATTTCACCTTCTGGGATTAACCTCTAACTGTAAATACTTTTCCCGATTGTATGAAAATATCTTGAATGCTTTTAGATATGCACTTATGTCCTGATATATGAATACTAAATGTATTTAGTCTGCACCGGGTATCACTATATTTGGATTCCCATCTATCTGTAAAGACTTCCGATCGCATGAGAATATCTACTGCTTTTAGATATGTACTTATGTCCTGATATATTGGATACCTTTAAAGCCAGCTTATATTCTGATGTAGGGTGTGCTTGCTAACCAGTTTAATTCTAGCCTTATCTGGCTTTTTTCATAGAGTAATATTGTCAAATTTCAGGCTTCAGTTTATTGTTTACTCATTAGTAACCAGGTAATTCACTAAACCCAAATTTTTCTAATATAACATTTGATTTCTGTATATCAAATTTGTAGCGTAATAATATTGTAGGTCAACTCTTACTACCTATAAAAAGTTTCACCTAGAAATGTTGCTTAATTGGCTCAATCTATAAGATATTCCCTCCATTCTATAGTTCTAATTTAAGTTTATTTAGTAGTGAATAACTTAATTGCTTAATTTTCCATTTGTGTCATTGTTTATAAATTACCTTTGTATAAATCTTGTTTATCACTAATTTCGTGGTTAACTAAATATTTGTGTAGGAATGCTACATAGATTTTCCTGGGGTGGGGACTAATAATTTCACTTCAGGTCATGTGGCTGCCTACAGGGAAGCGTTCTCAATAACCGCGTTCAAGTCGGAGATTTGGCCATAAGACTCCATTTAAATTTTGAATGGTCCTGGTTGGGAGATTTATGCAAGTTTCGGTAGAAGAAGAGCTTTTTCAGAGTAATTTGTTGCTGTTATCAGCGCGGAAGATTAGGAGATGTTGGAAGAAATAGAATGAATTTCTTCAACATCGTAAAAATGGTGGCTCATCATCGCTGAAGTCCTGGGGAGCTGTGAATAAAAATCTGCATAGGCTGATCGTCTCATGGGAGATCTGCAGGGGCTCATCAAGAAAGAAAAAATTAATCTTAAAATGGAGTCGTGGAAAGTAACATTTTTGTTTGGTGCCGAGATGTTCAGGTAACCAGTTTAGTTGTGTGATTGATGAAAGCTGTAAACTAATGGAATCTGAAACAGATTATACGCTGCTGGGAAATTGAGAGTGGACCATTTTTGGGGAGTTGGCATTGTAACTGATTGAATATTCCTGCGCTGTTGTGGAGCTGTTCAAAACTATAGTGAGTCTTTGCTTAATTAATGGGACAAATTTTTTACTTTTTCTGCATCTGACATCAGTTTGATATTTAAACACTATTTAATTTTAGTATTGTATTTCAAAATTCATTTTTCCATCTACAAATTCTAAATTCCTTTTGTAATTTAAGTAGTTTTCAACAAATCTTGCACTACTTATGTGTAAATGTCAGTTGGGGTAGGATGGAACTAACATTTTCTTCAGAGATTATCACAAGTTAAAATTCTCGGAACACACTTATCAAGTGGCAGAATTTAATATAAGAAACGAGGATTTCGGAACTCCAGCACTTGATGCAAGTTTGCAAGGGCGTGATCATATGATTATACAAAGATATAGGAGGCTGAGGAAATTGTGTAAACTGTTTTGCATCTACCATCACTTATCCCCTGAGCAGTTTCTGTAAGTCTAGATTTAACGCTTGATGTTATTTCATAGATCTTGAATTTTGTCTTGCCAGGTAATTCACTTACTATAGAATAGCTATTGCCAATGTGCATAATATAAATTTAATATGCAGTAGATCCAATTAGTTCTTGTTTCAAATATTTTATCATATTCAAATTTTTAACTTTTATATCCTAGGGCGTAATGATGTACATCATATAATCTGTTCTTCAGTTGCAAAACCTAAGTTATAGTAAACAACCTAAAATATTTTGCCTAATATTGGGAAAGGGAGGTACTAATAAGTTTTCTTCAGATAAAGATGATGCCCAAAGTTGTGGCTGTATCTCCACCATCTTTCAAGAATTTTGGGGCATACCAGCGATGTTGCGTTTGAGTATTCCAAACAAGATTTCTACAATATCTAGTTTCCTCTCATGTTATGATGAATCTCCGAATGTGGTTGAATTCAACTTTACAAGCAGGGCAACAAGTGTCGGGCGGCTGTGTGCATTTAATATTGGACCAAAGGTATTCAACAATGGCCATGATCTGTTTAGACATGTGTACAAGGATGGGGACGTAGGAAGAGGGCTGTCATTCCAACATCCGGAAAATGGTATAATGTTGATGCAGTGTCAGAATAGGTTATTTATCTCAATCGTTTAAAGATAAACCAGTTTTCGTCGAGCTTATATCTGGGTCCTCTGGAGTTGGTATCGGTGCCATGGTAGAGCAACATGAGGCTTGTCCCAGATGGGAGTATAGAGCAATAACCATGCCCCCATGTAGGATAGGATTTTCGAAGAGTAAAGAATCAAGGCAACAATGTTTCCATAATGCTATCAACACTGGTACAATCTACTCATGCCAGTCCAACATTCAACAAAAATACAGCGAAGTCTATTGACAACAAGCTGCCATGTTCCCTTGTGTAGATTAGAGATGCCTCCGCAACTTCTACCAGAAGTGGGTCCATCTTCCTGGAAATGGTGTGTTGATACGATGTGTTGGATATAACAATGCCCCCATATAGGATAGTGTTCTCAAAGATAACCATGGAATATCGTAAAGTTAAAGTTTCTGGACAATCAAGGCAACAATACTTGTATAAAACATCAAGCTTTCAATGATGCTGAATCAACTACAGTCTATTAATGCCAAGTCCAACAACCGTATGGCGAAGTCCTTTGATAATCCAAGCAACCATGTTCCCTTGTAAGATGCTTCTACGGCTTGTACCAGCGCTGCTTCTGACACCGGGTGGTTTTCAATTATCAACTCGTCAGGTGGATTTTCTGACTAGAAACCATTATAAGAATCCAGTTTATTAGAGAGAATCTTTTCTGACAAGCGTTCTAATGGTGTGCCAATGGGTGTGGAGGTTGAGAAATGTCTGGTGCTCATCCAAAGCGTGGAAATTTGTCTTGAGGTATCAGTTATGTCTATTGCCTTCAGCAACCCAACTATTATGCGAGTTATTTCTAGAATTCCAAACACTTTATAATAAAAACAGTTTAAACTGTTCTGTTAATTTTAAATACCGAATCATCTACTTATTTCTACTTATACTATGCATAGAGATCTATATATCTATAGATAGGGTAGGTTTGAAAAGATGTTGAAAATTCTGTGAACATTACATACAAGTATATATCTGAATCAACAAAATGAATTGCTAATAGTTTTTAAAGACATGTTAGTACACAACTTTACATTGAATATGTTTCATGATTGGGATTGGTGGGGCTAATAAATTCTTCTTCAGATAAATGAACTCTGCCACCCACTATCCGCATGGAATGGAATGATTTGGTTGCGAAAAGCCAGTTTACAGTAATGAAGATTTGTACAAGTTCCGAATAAATATTAGTGATCCACTTGTTGGAGCTGGAAAGTTGTGAGCCAAATTTAGTGAATGAGCCGTTTAACATCACTTAATGGAAATCAAGAAATTTATGGCTGCTTGTTGTATAAAAGTGGAACCCGCAGTAGGGATGTTGGGAGGAATAGAATGAATTCCTCCGACAACCATTAAAATATTAAAATGTGAGCCGTGCCAGTCTGGATGTCGTATCGTCCCAATAAGAAGTTTGCCAAATTGTTTGCCGCAAAAGAAGTTGGCTATCGTGCTATGTAAGTCTGTGTTTGAATAGTATTTATTTTACTTTGTCTGTGAGCAAACTCTGGCCTCAGATTAATTTAAATTTCTGGTTTTTGTCTTATTTTCTTTAATGTAATAATTTTAGAATATCTTTGATAAATTAAATAAAGTTATAATAAATATGGTGGTTTGTTTTTAAAAACAATGTAATAATTTAGTTTTCATGCACATTTACTTGTGGATAAAAGTAATTTCATTTCACTTCGAAATTTATGAACCAAATTTTTTATTTGTCATTGTTAAACAGGGAGGGTGGGGATATGCTAATGAAGTTTCCTTCAGATAAGTGAAAATCGGGCAGGTGTTGTTGGAAGATTAAAACTTCACCAGGAAGATAAAAATAAAGTTGTTAGCAGAATTCAGCATTGTCTTTGAGAGTCAGAAGAATGCCATGTCCAAGAAATGGAGTTGTGATGTTGCAATGTTTGTAAAGGTTATCGAATGAGAAACGATATTCCCATGGCGAAGAGTTGACCTGTAATTTGTTGTTGCTGAATGACTAGTAATATGACGGATTTCAAGTGACGAGTAATCATATGACAGATATCTTCAATCAAGCGTATTGTGAACATCTGAATCTAAAAGACATAAGAGCTGAGAGAATGTTGGATATTCCCCATCGTGTAGTAGCTTTTCGTAGCGCTAAGGTATAGCTAGGTTCTATAATTATCTATAAAAATACATGCTGATCTATTTTCATTCATAACTAATGTGGAACAGTTATCTGAGATCATTTTCTGAATGTCAGTCATAACCATTCTATGAATTAAATCAACTCCTTTATTTTCAATCTTGAAATACTTCCAATTTTAATGACATAATAACCGTTTGCAATTATTCTTTACATGTACCATACAATCAAGACTATCATTTTTAAGGGCCATAACATGTTGTGGGGAGGGGGGGGTGTTGCTAATAGATTGCTTTTTCAGTTAAAAAGCTTGCTAGTTGAAAGGACATACATGTAAGAGATCTGTGAGTACACTCAAGAAGGCGTAAACAAACTGAAGTACTTTGTCCAGAATCGGTAAAGTCATCGGTAAAGTAAGATTCACCTATTTCTTCTGATGTGTTCGGCAATTATTGCCTAATATAATTTATTTTCTACCAGAATTTTATTTCTACCAATTTTAAGCATTTATACATAAAGTATTAAACATTCAAATCATCTTATACTGTGCCATTAATGAAATTACAGTTTTGGCAACAATATTTAACATAAATAATATACGTATAAAGAGAACTGAAATGTGGTAATATGAATTTTACTGATATCAATAAATTTAAGCACATTACGGAGGAAGTAAGGTTGAGACATGAAATGTTTGGGAATTGGGTGGGCAGTTAACACGATCTTTTTCCAGATACTTCGCGATGCGAATAGGGACAGGAATAAGTTCTGCTGTGTAGAAGAACCATTTTTATAAAGACCAAACACATTTCCATTTGATTGGTTTTGTGAGTACACTTGTTCAAGTTCCTTTGTGTAATCAATTCAGTTTTGTGAGTACACTTGTTATAAAGGTTTCTTTTTTATTTGATGATTCCTCCTTTCTTAGTAACTCAGATATCTGTTAGTTTTTTGTGATTTAAACTAACATTGTGCACTATGCATTTGCATTGTTATTTTTGTAAAAGAAACTTTTTTAACCCATAGGACATCTCTGCTCTAAAATCTGCTTTGTTTGCATGAAGTATGTTTTGTGCGGGGTAGGGAACACGCTTAAGATTAACTTAGTGCACCATTTAATTATTATGATATTAAACAGTTAAATACTGATCTAACTTTGTTTCCCCATTACTATGATTAATAAATACTAGCTTTGTGATATTTACTGCTGTGTAGCAGAAGCATCCGGGGCCACTTGGTATACATATTAATATATCCACTTGTATATTAGATCTTTAATTTCCTCTATACAATCTTGCTTTGCATGAGTAATACATAATCCTTACAAAGCGTTTTCTTAGTGAATTAGTTACACTCCTTAATGCTGTCCACTGTTGTGAAGTGCCTAAATATGTCTAAAGCTATCTGATAACACAATAACTAATTTCAGCTGTTGGGGGTGGGGACAACCTAACTGCAACCTTTTTCACCTTTTTCAGAATGCTTACAGCATTTCACTTCCAACCACTCCAGCAAATTATATAAATATAATCTCTGTTTATATATGGTGATGCAGGATGACTCTAACCAAACTCACAGCAGACTAACAGATTTATATCAAAGATAGTATACTATTCAAACTTTTCTAAAGCAAATTGTTGCTCCCTAAGATTTCAATAGAAGCCAATCAGAAGAAGCAGAAGCTTGGTGAAGAAATTTGTTTTAAGGTGTTGTGAAATTATATTCCTGACTTCACCCCCGCCTTAGTTTGTCACTTTTTCTTTGAATGTAATAACGTTTATGTAGGTACCATTTAACTGAAGGAATTTGTAGATTAAGGTATTAGAATTGATGCTAGGATTTCCAATAGAACTGTTCCTGGACGTTATTTAATTCAAGAGCATTTCAATTAACCTGCAGACATTGTTGAGAACTTTGATCTATCAGTACTGCTACTTATACCATTACTCACTTTCTTTATTTAGTCACAAACAATAATTTAAGGTTTGATGTTTCTATTTTATAGTCATTTCTAATTGATCCCAAACTACTGAACTTAAAGGAAGTCTGTTTTCAACTGGGAAGGATGGGGCGGGGGCGACTCACTTTAATTTACTTTTCAGAACTGTACAGGGAGAATTTTTCAACAAAGCTGATTTATATCTATCAAGACTTTAGGGAGATTTGTTTTCCTCCACAGAACAGCATGTACCTACTGAACAAATTTTGAGTGTGCCATGATCTATGCTGCCCAAGTAATATTCCAATTCACCAAACATTTTATCTGAAGTAGTCGGAATCAGTTGGAATCGTGGGAAGGGGTGGATTTAAATTTAGCATTTTTGCAGTGAATGAATTTCTTAGAATTTTAAAGACAGATGGATCTTCAATGGCAAGATTTTTTCTAGGTTTCTGGATGTTCAGGCAAGTGCTAAGTGTCAATCACATACTTTGTGAAATTTCAGAAATTGGAAATCGGGGGGGGGGGGGGGGGGGGGGTGGTTTCTATTTAGAACCATTTGAACAAAGTTACTGAATCTAGGAAGGTTTTTAGATTTTTCAGGATAGGTAAACTGATTGCTGGCTAATTATTCTGCAAACGTTTTACTTTAAACTTTTATAGAATTGGGAAGAATAATTTTTTCATAGGACTGTTTACTCAATGCAGTTATACAAAGAACACACTAAGTTAATTCCGCGATATTTCAGGTCTATATGTGTGGAGTGGGAGGGTGGGGAGCTATTGATATGACTGTACTATTTCAGTTTATAAAGTTACCCGGAAGCCACACAAGAATAACAAATGAATAAGATCGTGGAACAGCTATCTTTTGAAGCTCATATACAGACCCAGACAGACAGATGTCTCAATGAAGAACATGCACCACCGTATTCAATGATTTCCAAGCAGAAGAGCACTCTAAACACGTTTGTTTCTAATAGTTTGAGTAATTTCAGTGTCGACTAATGGGCTGGTAGCAAGTTATTTTGTGATTGGTAATCAGTAATCAATGTTTTTTCAGTTTTTTCTTCACTTTTTCGGACGTCGAGATATTGCTTGGCATTTTGGGATTCTTTTCTGTTGTAGTTTTGATTTCAAATACATCGCTGATTTCAAGAATTTAGATACATCCACCATTCAGATGAGATTTCACTTTGATATGCAGTTGTGCTCTGTTGAGATTTTGGTGAATTATAGATATCTTCGCATTTTAGATGTTCATTCCTTTACAAGTAACCTAATTTCACCGACTTATTGACATCTGATCAACATCCATCAATTTTATTCTGAATGTAGTCTTGTACCACTAATTAAAAACACCATTGTAAGTTTGGTGAGTTTCTTTGGCATTAAATTTGTAGCCATACAGGAAGCAAGTTGAATGCAGACAGAGATGATTCAGGGAAGCAAGTACATATGCTGCTGCAGTCAGACAAATAAGTTAAATATATGGGCAGTTTTTTGTAAAGTTGGGAAAATATTTTTTTTGTCCAGGGAATGAGACAACATTCTGCAGCTGTTGAAGCACATGGAGAAATCCTACCTCCCCCTTCCTCAGTCCACAGAGATAAAAAAAATGAAAGGAAGTTGGGGTTGGGTAGCCCGCTTACAGCTATACTGGACACTATTTTGGCCAACAAATTTGACTATAAAATAGGTTTCCCCAAACTTGCAACTTTTCTCAGGTTTTTTAAATGTAAATAACTTATAAATAAATAAAATAAAAAATGGTGAAAGATGGCATTACCAATTTTTTTTTCAAATGACAAATTTCAGGTGATTGCCAGCCAGATCTTGGTGATTTGAGTAATACAAATCAACATCTTAACTGCTAAACTTTTAAATGCTTGTAAATAAAAACTTTAGACAATAGTAAGTTGATATTTGACTTGTAGATTAAACTTTCTCTTAAAAATGATCAAACATAAAAAAAAATTGAATCAATTCAGAATAGTTTTGTTGTAAGCCTCAACAAACAAACAAAATTGAATTCAAGATTTATAATCAAAATAGTTTTGACTCTATTGAAAAAGTAGTTCTGTCAATAAGTTAAATAATTTGGATCAATAGAATTTTTATTCAATAAATTTTTAATTTGTAATGTAAAGCAATTACTATTTTTGACCTTTATCTACTACATGTAATTCTAAATTTTTATTTTGTAGACAAAACTGGATTTGTGAATCAGTTGACAACAAATGTACTTTCATGTACTGTTCAGTGAAATACTGTTGAAAATAACTCTAAAAATAAATGATTTGGCCCCCTTTACACGTGTGTTTGTGTCAATCATTTCCCTCCACTTGGGTGCCTGTCAATATGGACCATCAACAGAATTATTTGGCAGCAGATTCAGTGGATTTATTCTATTGCTGTGATACTGTAAGTCTGGAAACGTTTGTTTAAGTATTGCAATAATTTTACTTTAAATATCCACAATCTCTTTTTCAAATTGAATTCTAAATTGAATAAGCGATCAGAAAAAAATAGTTAGAATTAACACAAACCTCTTGGTAGGTTGATGGTGACTTTGCAAAGTATTTCTGTTGATATTTCCTTTGAGCAGTTGAAAACTAATACAAGTTCAGAAGGAGTCCTGTTCAACAACCTTTATATATGTTGTTTGGAAATGTTCAGATAATGAGTTCAACAAAGGGAACAACTCGTCAATGAGTATTTAGTATAGAAAGGGTTACACTTGCATGATCACAATGAGGCATTCAGATGGCTACGATATGTTGTATCGGTTAACTTGCACAATGGAGAATTTATTTTCAACGATGGCATGCATTATTACTTGCCTGTTTTCAATTGATAAAAGATGGTGACTCCTTGGATGGAAGGGAAATTTACTTTTATGTCAAAGTCATGACATTATTGTAGAATTGATTAGACTGATTTACAATTTTGCATTTATTCGAATATCAAACTTCTGCATAAAATCATGGATTCGTCTGAACAGTACTCATGTCATTTCACATGTATCTTTGTTAAATTCCAAGTCTGCATGTCTGAACCATCTTGAATGGGATGAGTGCTACAATCCAGCTATAACAAAGCTGTGTGACTGTCTCATATACCAAGCTGCAAACCATGGATATCAGTACGCCCAATCACTAATTCTTGTGCATATTCTAGATATAGCAACAACCAACAAATGCACTTCTCGGATGACAATACAATATTTGTACTTGATAATGGAGACAATATATGCTACTAAATAAATTTTACTGTGAGCCCCAATAAGACCGTTCCAGGTCAATATTCCATTCCAGAAATGGAACTTGTTAGTGTCCTGCAAAGCAAAAAAAGTTATGAATGAAAGCTCTCGTTGGTACAAATTGACGTGTGATGACATCAAATTGATGGTAGATTCTGGTTAAGACCAATCGATTTTCGTTGCAAGATTTTAAAACTTTTTGTTTCACAGGCAGTTTTCTCTTTATTTAGATTGATTACTTTTAATATATGTTTTATATTTACTGATCAGATGGGTGTCCAGGTTTGTCCTAGAAATCTCCATAAACTCTGGTAATTTTGCTACATCAAAATCTTAATTTATGAGGATTCTCTTACATATGTGTGGCTCCCTATTGGAGACGCCCATATATAAGAGATTTCACTCGCACAGGGTCTATAACGCATTGTGAAATATAACGCCAATTAATAGGTACATTTACTCATTGTGAGGCCCCCACAAAGAATAATGGCCTGTGAGACAAAACCTTTTATTTTCTGTGTTGAATGTGCATCATGGACGGCCGATGCGCATTGTCCCACAACTGTATCCAGGGCAATAATGCTGCCAAGCCCCTGAAAAATTTGACCAAAAGTCATGGACAAAACTGCCCCCCCCCCCCCCCCAAAACAAGAAGATATTGTTGCTGCACCCAATAACCGACAAATCATGAATTTGGATGACTAATCTGGACTAGTAAGTAAACTGATATTAAGGTAAGTAATAACTCTTGACAATGTAGTTAAACTTGGGGAGGGGGGATGTGAGGCTCAGTCCCGAGGTTACCCTTGATCAATATGAAGTTTAGTGATGAGAGATGTGACTTGCAGGGGTGTGCCGAAGGATTGTCATGCAAACAGTAAAATCAAGATGGCTGTCAGAAGGCACATTTTCAAAAAAAATTTGATTGCTCCAATGTGGTAGTCCCGAAGATCCATATGAAGTCTGGTGACTATCGGATGAGTGAAGTCATCTTTAGGGTGTGCCAAATGATTTAGTCATGCAAAGAGTAGTGTTTTTCATTCAAAGCGGATTTCAAAACATGATTTTACCAAGTGTTGTACCATCACCATTTGAAATCAGGCTGGTATATTGAAAATGACAGTAAACGGCTGCGCCTGACTTTTAATGGGATATTCAGGCATACAATTAAAGCATGTCTTTGTTATGAAATACGATATTGTATAGTTTAGGTAATGTGCTTTTGATCGCCAACGTGGCATGTTTATAGCCCCCAAACATAGGAGGTTCAACCTTCATTTACGAGAGAACTAGACACGACACTGAAACAAGCTGGTTTTTTTTTTGCTGAATTGCTCCCAAAATGACTTTTTCCCCCCATCTATTGTCAATCTTATTATATAGGTCCTGTCAGATGTCTTAACAGTTGCAATCTGGTTGACGAAAATTGAAACGGGATAAATTGACCCTTAGAGCGTCAGGAGATAAATGCCGTGGACTGCCGACGACTTAAGAGGGAAATAGCAATAAAAAGCGTTTCTTATCTGCTTAGGAGATAAGTAGGAACATTGGTACAGATGGGTCACCTGACCAGTGGATTGTCATTGGGCAGGCGCCTTTGACCTCAGATGACTTCAAGGGGGACTAATAAATTATATGAACAATGAAGTGCATTTATTATCAGCTATATATGGATTGTATCTGGGCCCTAGGGATCTGCGAATCGGGGATTTTGCATCATATCGAAGATCGAGTCTCCGTCTGATATCAACATCGAATCGAATCAGCTAGTGATTGACATTGTGTATTTCGGTGTCTCATGACTAAACACTGCAAAATTCACTGGAAACGATGTTAATCTCCTTAAACATCCATTGTAAATTGGATGGTTCCAGAAAACACACACAAGTTTGATTTCTTGGGAAACTGAAAGTAGAAATTTATAGGAAGTCTGCCGGCAGTGTCGCATATGATGACTCCATTTAACTGGTCCAGTGCTGGAAGCCCATATTTGAACCTATGTAAGAGTGCTGGAAGCCCAGATCTGGGCTTTGGCGGCATCACTGTATTGGTTGTTCAGTTTAATCATTTAAATCATGTTTGTCAAGTAATATTTCTGAAATATTGTTACATATATAATAAAATTGTGACATTGTGAGTTTGAATGGATGCTGACCATAAAATTGTCAGAAAGAGTAGTTTTATTGCGAAAAGTTAGAGGAAAATGACCAATTGTTTTGCTCAACTGCGTCGACATCCAGGCTCATAACCATAACCTAATCCGACAACCAGGCTCATAAACTAATGATATACCCAAGCTCATAACCATACTCAGACAACCAGACTCATAATCTAATCAGACAACCAGACTCATAACCATAACCTAATCCTAAATGTATATATGTGTGGGGCTCAAGTTCGATAAAAAGAGTGCAAGCGTAGTAAATTACATACTCCAAGCATAAATTTCAATGATTTTCTGTTTATTGTAATATATATACACATTTCATTATCTTTATGTAGGATATTTAGCAGCGAACCAGTTAAGAACATAATAGACCGATTGTTCAAAGGTTTCTCTTGGCCGTTGTAAATATACATTGAAGGCAATTGTAAGGTACAACGGGGACATGCATGTATCGACTGACAAGGGATGTTTCGCGAAAGTTGGGAATACATATATTGCAGAGATATACATTCGAAGGTTCAAGGGAAATGAATGACAAGATCCCGATTTTGAAACCAACGAAAGCGTAAATTATGAGATTCATGCACTGTATAGAGGGCCAGTTTATAGTGCATTGTCAGAGGACACTATCGCGGAAATGATTATAGCCTTTTGTATCAGAAATGCTAAAATTGTTCGAAATATACGATTACAGCACGTGCCAGCTGGCTCGACATATAAATCAAATAAACGTAACACGAGCCAGAGACGCGCCAATGTCGAGCCAGGGGAAGATAGCATGACCCGTGTTTGGCGCGACGTATTTAACTGAAATTAACTATTATACTGATTATACTATTGATGCTGCATATGTGCGCAATCCGTGTGAGATGTGTACTATACTAAGAAGCTTGTCCATTTCATTCATAACAAGGGGTACGCATCTAAGATGCTATGTCGAGTTTATTGGCAGTCGAAAAAAACTTCTGCCAATAACTTGGCAATAAGACCCACACAAGGCCCAAAAAGTCGGATAAACCTGGTTTTCGAACTCGTCTGAGATATTATTGCAATAGAATTATATACTAAATATAAATTGAATGATTGGTTAATATCTCATAGAGCTATAAATATGGTTTGAATCAGTTAATATTTTATTGAGTTGTCGCGCTAACGGTGAAAAAAATGCTAAAAATAGACAAACTAAGGCCCATAACTCTGGGGAAAAAATTCGGACAAACCTGGTTTTCGAACTCGTCTGAGATATTGTTGCAAGAGACTCATATATCAAATATGATTTGAATCAGTTAATATTTTATTCAGTTATCGCGCTATCGGTGAAAAAAATGCTAAAAATAGACAAACTAAGGCCCATAACTCCGGGGAAAAAATTTGGACAAACCTGGTTTTCGAACTCGTCCGAGATATTGTTGCAAGAGACTCATATCAAATATGGTTGTAATCAGTTAATATTTGACGAGTTATCGCGCTAATAGGTGATAAAATTGCAAAAAAGATGGATAACTTTTGTCAAAAAGTTCGGACGTGACCCATTTTCTACAGGCAGTAAATAATCATTGGGAGCAACTCATATACCAATTTTTTTTTGAATCCGTTCAAAAATGTCAAAGTAATAAGGCATTCTTTAGGTCCGCCCGCCGCCGCCCGCCAACCGTCCCTCGTCAAACCATAAGTTGAGTTTTTGAAAAACTCGACTAAAAATGTCATCATGTCGATTTCAATGAAACTCGACGAGCAACGTCATCATGTAGCTTTCACCATCGTCCGAATTTGTGATAACCTGAATGTATCTTCTGCTTTGTTCATAAGTATGTGTTTCTTGTCGATTCATGAAAATAGAAGGATATCTGAGGATTATCAGATTCACATATGTACTCGGTAATATTATGATAATTTAAACGCAATATAATAACGTTTGCTTGCATCACGAATTTCGATTCCAGTATTGTCCCCAGCCTAGCCAGAGTGATTGAGATTTTCCCATTGCATGCGACATTTATATTTTAGGCCACTCCATTGCAAATATTTGACAGTCCATAATGTTATAATTATGTTCTCAATAAAATGTAAACCGCGGCTACGAATTAACTTCACTGTGCATAATTCCGATAGTAACTCCACTCAATTTGGAACGCCAGCCATTGAAAGACGCACATGTTTATTTCAGATTACGACATTAATGCTTCAAGCACACCGATCTACTGTGCGACAAAAGCGGTCGCAAAAATTTTAAACAGCAGTGTCGTATTAGATAATAATTGGTGACGTCACAAAAGCAGTGCCGTATTAGCTAATAATTGGTGATGTCACAAAATCAGATATATTCTATATACGACCTAATGGGCCCATTCTGGGAAGTTTTGCGATTTAGTAGTGAGATGTTGCCTATTGGCAAATCTTATAGATTTGAGTCAATCATATCATTTGACAGTGTGTGTCATCAACTCTAGCGATGGTACCTTGTGCGTTTAGTTGCTGCGAAATAAACTACCTGGACTATATATATATAAAACCAGTTGTGAATACGACCCCTGGCAGTGTCATTTTGAATGAATTGCCTAATATTACTGTAGTAACATTTCCAAGAAATTAATCTTTAAATATTATTCAAGTCACAAAATTAATGAGATATTGATAGATTCTGTCAATGTTATTCAGGTAAACATTGTGGCCACTTTAGATTCAGTTCAGATTGAATTAAACATCCTGCTAACAGGCTGAACAAAACAGAACAACTGAAGAGTAACATAATATGCAATAATAAGGTTAACATGATAGACACAACCCCCATAATGCATGCTGTCTTTAAAAGTCCTTCAGATCTGCCGAAAATTAGAACACATAGGTACAATGCTAGCAGACAGCAAATGAACCTTTCTCTACCCAATATATATGCGTGAATTGTATCAGCTGGGCCCATACAATCGTGTGATTCGCAGCCCAGATTAGATATGTGATCTAAGTTGGTGTGAATTGCATGATTCACAAGCGAGATATGGAGTGATTCAATATCACACTCTGTAATCACTTGAATGGCAGTTCGGTGTCACATCACGTTCTCTAGTTATATGTCCCGTTTTCGGAGTGTATTTTTTCAACGCTGTCAAATTTAAACTCAAAATGGAACGTATTTCAATTTAACATTTCTCCACGTTATCAAGTAGGCCAGATATTCAGTTTATATCGATAGAAATAGAGTGTAAATGACGTTGTGAGATAAGTGTCACCCAAAAGTAACACCTCTAAGAAATTTCTCTTCGAATACTGAAAAAAAGTGTCATTAATTTCTTTTACTGGCATTAACGCTAGAGTACGGAATGTTCACAATGGTAGTGATCTTGAGGCGTAAATAAATGCTCAATACTACTTTTATGTGTTTGATGCCAAATTGTGTAAGCATGGTTAATGCCATCCCAACAATAAAAGAAGCAAAAACACTGATAAAAGAAAATGAGACATTATACCCGTGTTTAAATAGAAATTACGTAGATGTGTACTTTCTGTGACACTTTTCTCATAGCAGAGATGCATCTACGCTCCATTTCTATCAATATATAACGATACGATTGAATATCTGGCCTACTTGATGAAGTGGACAAATAATATAATTACTTTGAAATACTCTCCATTTTGTGTTGAAAGTCGGCAGCATAGAATAAATGCAACCCAAGAACAGGACATATAACTACAGAGAATGTGACGTGACATCAAACCGCATTCAATTGATTACAGAGTGCGTAACTGGTGTAATGCAATGTAATTTCATGGAAATCTACAGAATTTTCAGTTGTTGCAAATCCTCATCAAATGCTGTCTGAAAAAATCTTAATGCATGCACTCTGTTGTAACGACTGTAGCATGTTCTGTTTCTTATAGACTATATGTTCACTTTAAGATTTTGTGCCACCAATCCTTTCTTTACGGGCCTGAACCCTGGTTGACATTCTTTGCAGAGAATTGTCGTATTGACAGTGAAATGGACATCTGGCATGTCAATTTGTTGAAAGATGTAGACCTAGAATCATTGCGTGTTATCTGGATGCTTGTGCCATGATTCTGTCCTGAAAGATTATAAAAAGTGTTTATTATGTAGTGTTCACATGGCAGTGTTGCTTGATTATGTTGAATTAGCCATTGTGATGGCACCGTCTGTTGTCTGTGTTTTACGGTTTTACCCTTCAGATGGGTACATTGTATTAACATGAAGAGCTTCTGATTGTGGCCAAAACATTCCATACTGGTGATCAAAGATCAAAATAAGGCAATAAACACACAAAATACAAAACAACAGAATCTATATACTACCCGCTATGAGAAGGCTCATGGAGGTCTAGATATAGATATTCAAGATTCAACGCTCTTTAACCCTTTCTTTACTAAATGGATTCTCCCATTCAGTTATAAAAATATACATTAGAATAGTCTATTATTCATATGAAGGGCGTTCAGGAAATAAAAGCAGTTGATAGACAGATGATACAATAGTACAGGCACATTAGGGTTCAAAAGGGACACAAATCGGAGAAAGCTGTTTTTTTTCAGGAATTAATAAAAAAACATGTTTATGAACAACAGCAAAAGTCTCTGAAAATCCAAGTTAAGTTTTTTGAGATATCAGGATTCAGAATGGTTAAAATTCTGACTCAATTCTAGCTATCAGGCCATATGCGAATGCAGTCATTTGTAGACCAATTAAAGCCAATTACATTGAAATATATACAAAGCCAATTACATTGAAATATACACAAACAGTGCTAGTCGTGAACCATATCTGTAGAATGTCTGTCCCAAAATTGCCAAAATCGAATGAAATTTACATTTTGTGCAAAATTGAATAGCTAGTCCAATAGGAGTGATCACACACTCGAATTATGTGAGGAAGAATGATTGCAGAATATAAGAGAAACTTTTGATCAGAGATGTGTGAATTCTCTTTATTGTATTTCATGAGAGAGCAAGCAAAAGTAGGTCTCATACAACTGTTAAATCTGGACTTTTGTATTGGGTAAAATGTGTAGATTGTATTGTCCGTCTCTCAAAATAGTTTAAACAGTTGACCCCGATCAAGTGGTGAACACAAATATTTTGCTTTTATCACAAGAATTTCATGGTGGTATAATATGAATGCAATTGATCAAAACACAAAGGAGTAGGCCTACCATAGACTATCTTCAATAAATGCTAAACTTGACCAAAATTGCATACATACTGCAGATACTGTATTTATACCTGGAAATAATATTTGGTTATATTCACCAAGGCCACAAATACGTGAAATGTACTGTTTTCTGCAACCGCATCACCGCGTTTATCCCTTCTCCCAAATGTTACACATATCTGCCACACACAAAATCATAAATTACAATATTGAATGAATGTTGAACACTGAAATAACAGCTTTAAACGCCGACCACCTGATATTTAGCACACATACATGGATGGTATTGGTAAGATATTTTCAAACAAAATACTGATAACTAATATTGTACATTGCGAGGTAGCATATTCCAGTTGTAAAGTGCCGACTGAAGTAATCTGAACAAAATGGTCTACTAAGAAACTGGTTTGGTAGCAGCATGAAAATTAGTCTTACATAAAATATACGATGTACTATTTCTTTGATCTGGTGAGACATATCTATTGAAGAGATGGGTGTTTCTTTACAGTTTAAAAAGCATTTTAACAAACGTGTATGGTTATTATCACAGACAGTGTTGAACATTCTGGAAATGTAAATACTATTTATACTGCATGATGTTATTTTTATATCACTCCAGTGCATTTGGGTGAAACTATCATACCAGATAGTGAATTTCCTTCATGTAACTATCATACAGACTGACATGACATAATCAATCGAAATATAGCAATAGGTACTTAAATAATCATAATACATGTATCAAGTTAACCCTTTACCCAACAGAACAGCCCTGTGCCAATGCATTCTCTTATATATGCAAGTCGACCATAGGTCGCCTCGCATATATAAGAGAATGCATTGGCCTAACAATTTTTTACGATTTTAATAATTTTTTCTTGTATTCTTTAACAATTTTATATTTTCACCCATAAAGAGCCCCAGACAAACATGAGCAGACGACACTCTTCTAGGTGCTTCTATATATGTGTGGGTCTCCCTGCAGGGTAATGGATG
Organism: Siphonodentalium dalli; assembly: GCA_032622095.1. Lineage (NCBI taxonomy): Eukaryota > Metazoa > Mollusca > Scaphopoda > Gadilida > Siphonodentaliidae > Siphonodentalium > Siphonodentalium dalli. The sequence continues at coordinate 153,488,569 of CP136066.1, read as the reverse complement.
TTTTTATTTTATGTCCTAAAAATTGTAAGAAACATTTATTTAAAAAAAATGATAAAAAATTGTTAGGCCAATGCATTCTCTTATATATGCGAGGCGTCCTATGGTCGACTCGCATATATAAGAGAATGCATTGGCACAGGGTATTTTAGGCTGCTGAAGCTTTATTTGGGCGTTTTTGGCCGTTTTGTTGGGTAAAGGGTTAATGAATGAGCTGATTTTGATAATCAACAATTACCTTGACGAATGTGAGAGCATTTGTTGCCTGCAAACCTAGACTCCTTAGTATTACAACTGGTGTAAGATCTGTAGTGTAAAGTCGGTGCAAACCATCGATAACCGCAACAACTGGAAGGACATCCCGCTGGCGTGCTGTCTCATATTCAAGAAGGTGATCCAATGACCCTGATAATGTTAAAAATGTGTTTTGTTGATCATATTTATTGTGACCCACTCAGACCCCCCTGATAATGAAAATAAATTATGGTTACGGTCGTGAAGTGATGAATCAGTTGTATTATTGTTGAACATGCATTGGCTTTGTTTGGAGAATATTGTTCAGTTACTTATGGGTGAAATGGTACTTTGTGGCACCATCATTCGCACTAAACTATAAAACTATAAAGGACACTGTGTGTGTGGCTGTGAAGTGGTCTCGTAATATAGCAATTACACAAACAGCCTGAGGCTGAATTGTAAGATTGGGTTATCTGAAATATAAGCTTGTTCAAATTTGCTACGCATCAAACTAGTTCTAGCTACACCTCAAACTAGGTTCGGATGAAAATTTCAGCAAATGAAATAGCTAGACCAGTTGCAGGATATTCCAGTGATAGAGGTTTTCCCTAGAGTTAATTTGATTTGTGTGTGGTTAAGTGTGTGGCTCGGGTCAAAAAGAATACATTTTTTATAGATTATGGTGGTCATTGAAGGATTCCAAGGTTCCTGAACAAGTCACACTCTGCTGACTGTTTTATTCAGATATATGTATGTTTTGATAGCTGTTACAGATTTGGGCAACATTAGAAGCAAAAATGTCCCCAATTTCCCAATGGATAGTATTTACTATTGAGGCAACCTGAATTTTCCACTTTTTCAAGGTAATGTTCCCTTATTCGACAAAATAGCATGTATATCATAAATCTGCAGATGCAATATAGATATTTTACTAACTTTCTTAGTAAATTTAACTTTTATTTTTTTATTTCGAATGAAGTACCCTAATTTGGTAGCGCAAAAAATGTACTATTAAATTACATGTAGGTTGGTTTTCATGAATCTATGTGCTGGGTGTATTATTCTATGAATGTGATTTGTAACCTTAATAATTTATAGGCCTACGTGATGTTTGGTAGTCATGCCAAGGACATCTTAATAGAACAGCAAAACAAACATGGTTCGCTGTCGCTTGCCAGATGTGCCCAAATCAAAATAATTCAGTTGGAAAAATTATTTTCATTTCGCAAGTGAGTTCTCAATTTCATAAAAAAAAGTGGATACTATTTATTAGCCCTTCCGTTACTGGAGCCTCCTGACATTTTTCGTAAAACCCTGTGCTATTACAAATGTAATATCAATGAGAAATTCACATTACATTGTGATCAGGGCGTCGAGGCCAAAGGATGTAAGTAATGCAAGAATAGGATTTGCTCTGATTGAGTTTCGCGGTTAGAGAGTTTACATCAACATTGCCATGGTCAACAAAATTACCTCAAATTCATTGTCTACAGAGGAAATTATAATCGCAGTGCAAGAGCATGAAGTATTTGATAACAAGACTCTCTCTGCAATATCTCCCAATAGGGAGCCTCGCATATTTAAGAGAATATATTGGCCTAAGAATATTTACCTTGACCTTGTATTAAGTCAGTGCATTTTCTTATTTATGTGAGGCTCCCTATGGGAGACTCGCATATATAAAAGAATGCACTGGAACACGATATTTACTGCTGCACCAGCACAGCTCCCATCGTGAAACAGTTAGCAATATTACTTACCAACATCACATCCTTCAGATACAGCCCTTCTGAGTAGAGCAGCAAGACACTTGACATCACCAAACCCGATATTAACACCCTGACCAGCCAGAGGATGCATTCTGTGAGCCGCATCACTAAACAATTAATATAACAAATTACTGCCGTGTAAGATGTTGAAAGCTAAAGTTCATTTTGCTTCTGAAAGCCCGTCTGTGTTGTGTTGTGTGCGAATCCGCAAACTTTGAACACACAAGGCCCATGCAGTTGATGACACAAGTGTTGTGACTTCTGCATAGAATGCTCACTTAGAACGTAATATCAATGAGGCATTCACATGTCATTGTGATCGGGCGTCGTGGCCAAAGCATGTCAGTATTGCAAGAATAGGATTTGCTCTAATTGAGTTTCGCGATCAGAGAGTTAACATTAACATTGCCAAGATCAACAAAATGGCTATCTGAAATTCAATGTCTACAGAGGAAATTATAATCGCAGTGGAAGAGCATGAAGTATTTAATGACAAGACTCTCTCTGCAGTGTCGCATCATTCAAAAACACTCAAGTCAAAGAGAATGGTTTGGTGGTCATCATGTCCTGCTTACAAAATGTATGGTAAAAGTAAACTGGTATCAAAGCTAATTATGATCTGTTTCCCCACATGCCAATATATTAATGTCAGTTGACAGTTAAGAAATCTATTAGTCAGCCAAATTAAAGATTGAAGTTTACGATTTTCATGATAAACAAACATTGGAAAGAGCTGAAATAGGATTTAATAGGAAAGTGATGCAAATTTTCTGACCATCAAAGCTATTAAGTAAAAGGAAATTGAGCAACCATGCTAAGAACTATATATAAAAAAAACACTTCGCTTTTATAATATTCGATGTTCCACATAGTGCAACACAGTTTCCCAATTTCTATAAAGTACATTTTGCAATGAGATAGCGCTTAAATGATGTCCTGATTGGTCTAAAAGAAAACAGTCCAAATGTTTAAAAAAGCTCACAGACACCTACCCAATCAGAGCTACTCTTGACTTTGCATATTGTGAAGAATGAATGAGGTTTAATGGAAACATTGCCCTGGATTTCTCGTCGACACCAACTACAGTGGGTGGTAGCTGCCTGCATGATGTCCCACCTGAAAATCAATGTTACAAAACAAATAATATTAACCAAACTCAACTATATCAGCTGAGGGATAAAAAGTGAAGACTTTTGAGATTCTTGATTTTCATATTCTGTATTTATTCAGCATCCTCTGATGATCTCTCCATCAGATGAGTATTCTGATAAATTGTAGTTTCCTGCCATGTGTCACCCCTGCCTCCCCCATTTCTGTGTAAAATCAATTTAAAAATTTGCAATGAAAAAGAAATTAAGTTTGTCCCCTCCATACGAAAGTGTGTAATGAAACCAAATGTAGGTTCCACCAAATTTTTCAAAAATGTGACCTTAGAGAGACCATTGTTATAGAGCTGCAAATTAAGATGAACAAAGTACTTCTTCAGCAGAATATTAACAATATCTGTTGAAAAATATTCAGTGCAGAAATTTTTATATCACCTCTCTCCAGTTAAGACACATATAGGTGAATTGGTCATACACACCTGTATTTTGTGATAAAGTTACCCAAGTTCCCAAAATTGTGATAAAGTTACACAGGTTGGGGATAATTGTGATATAAAGTTACACAGGTTAATAAAATTTCATTTGTAGCAACCTTGTATTAATTGTTGTGATCAAAATGACAACTCCAACAATAATAGTTATAAATTTACAGTAAATAAGGAGGGGGCTTGTAACGAGCTCTGCTGCCCCTGCACTGCCCTTATGCACTGTCCCTATATGCTTTAAGTCATGGTAGTACACAAGTGACATGGGAAACAATACAATTTCCTCTGATTTACTATTGCTTGGAAACCTAACAAATTTAGCCCATTTATCAATGAGCAATGGCATTGATGTCGGCACAGATGTGTCGGTGAAGGATTCTTCTTTCAATTAATGCCACAAATGCCCCTCAATTCCATATCTATCCATTGCATTTAATAAATTTTTGAACACCGAATATTGTCTCCCAAGGGTGTCAAAAATCCAAGTTGATCTTACTAGTACTCAAAACATCATGTCCGATGAGTTTCCGAATACTGCTCAAGTTACCATGTGGACAATATGAAAACAGCGATTTCTAAGTCGAAAAAGGGGAACAACTCTGTCAAAAATCATTGGACCTTGACCACATTCAAACTTTGTCGGAGTCTTCACACGTTTGAATCACATACCAAATATCAAGAAATTCTGTTGAATTGTGCTCAAGTTACCATGCAGACAACCCGAAAATGGCGATTTCTAATGGGAAGGAAAATTTGGCATAATTCTGTCAAAAATCATTGGACTGTGATGATATTCGAGTCTTCTCAAATGTGAACACATACCAGATATCATTATGGATGTGCTCATTATAAAAGTCCTCCAAAATTTTTGTCCCATCCAATAAACTATCATATCCAGTTTTCCTATCCCATCATATTACACTGAGCTTCAAATAGACCATGTCAACTAGTATAATTACCTGGTATAATACTCCGAAGAAGGGAGCCAAAAGCATCTCCAGCTTGGACCGCCATAGAGTTCTTATCCCTCTCATGCCACTGTAACAGAACAAAATATGACAATAACCATATTTTTGCTAATTTATTTTACTAAATTCTCATATTTTGATTTTTTTGTAGATATTCTAATTATACATGTTGGTCATATAGCATTGTTATCATTCTTGCTCGAGTGAAAACATTGTCATTTGAATGGAATGTTGGTGAAGACATCTCAATGGAAAGCACTAGCAAAATAGCTTCAAACCTTGGGTTGTCTGGATGATAACTTGAGTAGTATTCAACTGAATTTCTTGATATATGGTATGTGGTTCACATTTGAGAAACTACAGGTCAAGTTTGAATTTGGTACTACTTGTCAAGTGGTTCCCTAATATAATATAAGGAAATGTTCAGATAAGCCTGAATTTTCTCCTGACGGGTCTCTGAAACAGCCATATTTATATTTGGCTAGTGGAATCAGTTAAGGAATTGCTGCTTCTGTAATGGGTAGCTAACAATACAGTAAAACCTCTCTAAACCGAACACTCTTCGGACCGGCCCTTATGTTCGGTTTAGAGAGGTGTTCGGTTTACAGAAAATCGCAAAACCATCGTAATATATTGCCACCGTCAGTAAGAGTTATCGAGACCAGAACACCTCATTAATGATTACTTAAAATTTATTCAATAAACAGCAAAATAAAACATAAATTGCAATAAATAAACATGCTATATAAGAAATAAACATATGTATAGAGAAACCAGGAAACACGGAAACGATACATTTTACGGTGATTCGCGGTTTTTGAAAATGTTGTTGACGATAGATTTCAACTCTGAGCTATTGTTTTCCCGATGGCTCATTAATTGTGATAAGTTGATTTAATAAAACTGTGATGGTAACAATAAACCACCGTCCTGTACTTTTAGCGAATTAGTGTTTAGTTTGGACAATTGTTGTAAAAACAAAGAGTCCATTCCAGCACAATAGCTGATGTAATAACAACGTGTCATTGCTCTAATTACGTGTACCTGTGAAGTCACCATTGTTCAATCAGTTTGTGATATAAGCAAGCATGTATCTATGTGTATCTGCATGTATCTGAATGTGGTCCAGTGCAGTAACCAATTCTGGTTTAGGCGCATCCAATTAGACACCTGTTGTTTAATCCGTTTCAAAGCTTTGCCGATATAAAAGACCGCTAATTAAATTGGTACGCTTTTTCAATAGTACAAAAGTATATTACCTGTGTGCATGCGCTTTCGTCTGGTATCGCTTTCGGAATTTATTTAGAATAAGATTAAATATAAATTCGGCAGTATCTTTTTATTCTCAGGCATTATATTCGTTTTAATTTGTAAATAAATTTGATTAATGTACCAAGAACACTTCGTCCATTTCTAACTAACTGTTGTCACTGACGGTGATCGAGGTCGCACAGGTCAACTCAAAAACGGAAACGTTCACCGATTTTAACTGATTGCGTTCGGTCTCTTCCATCGCTTTAAGCGTTCGGATTTTGGAGGTAAACGTTAGTGTATTTGTTCACTTATGGACTAATAAAGCTGTCTGGTATTCGGAGTACGCTTTAAGCATTCAGATTTTGGAGGTAAACATTAGTGTATTTGTTCACTTATGGACTAATAAAGCTGTCTGGTATTCGGAGTACAGAGGTTTCGGATTACAGAGGTAATCATTAGTGACAATGCACTTGGGTAAATTCTGACCGAACAATTCATTCGGAATGGAGAGGGGTTCGGATTGTAGAGGGTCCGGTTTGGAGAGGTTTCACTGTAATTCAATCTTGGCAATAATATCTAGGGAGAGCTTCCCTAACCTTATACGGTACATCATTTATAGCATCCAAAAAAATTTCTTCTAATGAGTAACTAAAAAAAAATAATAGATTCTCTAACTCTTTGCAGAATCGGTTCTAACAACAGCAAAAAATTGATATGAAACTATTTTTGCAGACATATTTGTAATTATTCCCCCAAAATCAGCTGCCAAATATTCCACTTGAATAGATTTTAATAAAAAATGTTGCAATCTAAAAATAGACACATTTCCTGACCCGGTTTTGAAAAACAAATTTGGAGGAAACAATTATTTCCTAGAGACAGAAGCTCCTGTTAATAGGACTCTTTTTTAATTATTTTATAAAATTTCAATCAATATAGAAAGTTTGGGAAGAGATACACCATCTTTAATGTCAAAATAATTTTTTAGAGACAGTTTCACTAACCAGTGCATCGTTTACTGCATCTACAAAGCTCTCTTCTGGCATCTTAAGCAGATGTGAGGCAGATTCTCTGGTTGTCGTCCATATTAGATTACTAACATCATTTGACAACTGGAAGATAATCAGAATTCAGAAATTAGTTGTTGGAAACTACTATTGTGAATATTTTATTGGTCTTGCTGGATAACAAAGGCCTCAGTTATTTTCAAGCCTGCAAATAGTGTGTCTGTCATTTGCAGCATGAGGTCCTCAGAGGGTAAATTTATTGACGCTACCCCGAATGCTGGACAAGCATCACCAAATTCACCCTCATGGAACGTCATTTTGCAAGGCCTCATCTGCTATGGGACCTAGGATCAGATTGAAGTTCCCCAGTTGAAGGTGGTGATATTCACTCATTAGCCACCTCAATTATGCATGTTATCTTCTAAAAATTAGAGGATATAGAAACTGAACAGAAGTAACAAAAAGCAATACTATTTTGAGACTATAGATACTTCCCAGGAGATAATGCCTAAGCAGAATGAGGTCCCCAGAGGGTGATTTTAGTGATGCTAGCCAGCTGTGCAGGATAGCGTCACTAAATTCACCCTCTGGGGGACCTCATTCTCCAAATGACAGACACACTATTTCAAGGCCTCAGTTATTTTTGTTGAAAGACTACTGTGCATTTTAACCCTTTCTTGACTAAATACTCATTGACGAGCGCGAACCCTGGAAATGATCAGATAATAAGTTCAACAACTTTATCTGAAAATACTCCACTAATGAATAGGAATTCTTCTGCACGTGTGTATATCTGTTTGCCTGGCTGTCTATATTTCCTGAACAACCCCCAGATGAATAATACTAGACTATTTCAACGTATACTTTTATTACTGAATGGGAGAATTCATTTAGTAAAGAAAGGGGTAAAGCAACCTAAAGGGGTTAAACACCCTAAAGTGCTTAAAGGGTCACAGGTAAATTCTCAGATGACTTTATAAGAATAACATTAATACATTGCAATTTACTCACAGGTAACAAAGCTATAGGTCCTGTTGGCAAAAATCTTTGCCAAGCAACTGTATTTTCAATCTGAAAAAAAAGCAAGTGCTCTGATATAAAATGTGGCATTTGGATCCTCTATCTCTTTAATTAAAATGATGATATTCTAATTAGATTTACATCTATTGAATTTGTATCAGGATCCTATTTCTAGAATGATGGTGCTATCCCAAGACCAGGTAATAAAGTATTTCCAGATATGGAGTACATGTACATGCTTATATAGTCAAGTAAATGTTTGCGAAAATCGTAGAATTTAGTAGTAGTATAAAACAAAACAATGTGAATGAATAATCAGTAATAAATATAATTAATTTAAAAACTTGAAGATAATACCCATTAATACTAATCAATACCGAAATAAAATCTGAGTCTGAATTCTTGAGACGTAAATCTGATAAGATTTTCTTCTGCTTTTTAAAGGTACTCAATCTGAATTAACGTTCCTAAATTATTATTTCTTTGGCTTCGGGGGTAAAAAATATTTTATTCGAGTTGAGGAACCCACCCAGCTAAGCTCAGAGTGATCAGATATCGATTTTTGAAGTTTGTTATTTCTCGAGATGTGCAATTAAATGTGGCCCAGAAACACATGGTCTCGGACAAAATTGCAGAAGAAGATGGATAACACAAAACCAAGTGGTAATCCGGCCAAATTTCGTTATACTTAAGTGATAATACGACCATATTTCGTTGAACAAAATATTGATAAATAACAAGTTTTGGGAAATATAATATTTATAAATAATATTACTTTTTCCTTAAGGGAAGCCCGAAACTGAACTATATGGATTACGTCTCCGGCCTTGTGTCAATCAGGAGGGTTAAAATTTTATTGCTGTGCCGACCCCACTCACATCCGTGTCCAGATTAGTCTCGCATGAATACACCCGCATTCTATCTATTGTCTAGTCAGTTTTTTATTTCCGACTTAATCATGAGATTTGCGAGTCGCGGGGTTGGGAATGGCACCACCATGGGAGGGATCTATGATAGTTCAGTTTCGGGCTTCCCTTAAGGAAAAAGTAATATTATTTATAAATATTATATTTTTCCGCCAAGGAGAAGCCCTCAACTGAACTATATGGATTAGAATGCAAGCCCAGGAGGAGGCACGAGCAATAAAGTTAATTAATATCCAAATTCGATGGGAATGTACTCTTCCGAAACATGATTCATGTAAATGTGATTTAGTCATGAATCAGATATGATTATGTTACGTGAAAGAGCTCCCAATTCAGATTACGACATTGCTCAAATGTGTACCGCCCGCCCCCCTTGTTTTTGGAATAAACATCCCAGGTAGTGCCATATAATTCATGCTAGCGAGACAACCGAGCAAGTATAACTTTGCTGCATCCTATTCTCTTTGTCATCTTCTTCGCTCTCTCGACAGTTCACATTATGAACTGATGTCACATGCAGCCATTGTGTAGGCCATAAGATATCAGAATGCTTATGATACACCAGGGAGCAAATTAACTGGAATCGCATCGCGATTTGCCACTGAAATGTGGATACCGGTAATAGCGAGGAATTTCTTTATACATGTATGATGTTATAAAAATGCTATCTAATCATGTCAATGTGAGATTATTTGCTAATCAGATATCGAAAGTAAATTGCTCCCTGTGATACACAAACCAGATATAAAAATGATATGCTGCAGATATCATAGCGAGGTATGAGGTTTCATTATATCATGCCACACATCTGTACTCCAGCCTCGTATAATGTAGAGAGCAGGGAACGCCATCATGATCCAAGGTATCATTGCATACCAGTATATATGGGATTAGAGAACACCACAGCGGACTTGATGAACAAGCATAGAAGCATCAGTGATCTATGATGGCACACATAACGAGTGTCGGGTACATTTCGAAATGATCAAATGTAGCAGAATGATCAAAATTGCAAAATGACCGGTGAAGGAGTGGCCTGGAGGTATCCCGAAGGTATTACGATTCCAGGAGATTGGACCCCATCGTGTGGAGATGTGGGCCACTGCACCGTGGGGAAGAGATAGAAGGCTGGTTGGTGCAGCTCTTGGAGGCACGCAACAAGACTTCCCCACCCAGATCATTCAGCCTTTCTTTCCTACCGGTGAAGGAGTGGCCTGGAGGTATCCCTAAGGTATTACGATTCCAGGGGATTGGACCCCATCTTGTGGAGATGTGGGCCCCTGCACCATGGGGAAGAGTTAGAAGGTTGGTTGGTGCAGCACTTGGAGGCACGCAACAACAAGTCTTCCCCACCCAGATCATTCAGCCTTTCTTTCCTACCGGTGAAGGAGTGGCCTGGATGTATCCCGAAGGTATTACGATTCCAGGGGATCGACTGGACCCCATCTTGTAATGATGTGGGCCACTGCACCATGGGGAAGAGTCAGAAGGCCATTTGGCTGGTGCGCTATGTCTAGACTATGAGAGCAAGAGCGTCACGTGACAACGAGTCTACCCCACCCAGAACATCCTCCAAAGGCTATTTTTTCTCTTTCTTCTTTTTATTTCTTCTTTCTTTTTCTTTTCTTCTTTGTTCTTTTATAAAAGAATCCTCGTCCGACAGTGTGCCTGACGACCCACTGTCGACCCGCGATTCTTGCTCATCGTCGTCAAACCTGCCGACGCCATGCGATGCAGAGAAGCATGTCAAGATCGACGCCAACAGAATTGGCTGCATCAGGTTGGGATACCAGACTGTGGAAGAGGCCTACTCTGAAATGGTTCGACGCAAGACAAATGCTCTTGCATTTGGGATAAGTAGCTATGGCCTGTCCAAGGTCACCCCCTCAAATTCTGGGGCATCATCAAGCTGCGCCCCCAAGGCCAGAGGGAATAAGTTCTGATGAGCCATTTGATCAGAGGAAGCCCCTTCCATGGAATCCCCCAAATGCAGGTGGTCCTGACCAAACTGGAATAAATGTCGATGACATACCACTATGATCGCATGACGGCGGAGGAGCAGGCCCGGATGTATCCCGAAGGTATTACGATTCCAGGGGATCGACTGGACCCCATCTTGTAATGATGTGGGCCACTGCACCATGGGGAAGAGTCAGAAGGCCATTTGGCTGGTGCGCTATGTCTATGAGAGCATATGCGTCACGTGACAACGAGTCTTCCCCACCCAGAACAGCCGCCAAAGGCTACTCCCAGGTGCCCAATAAACAGATCTTCGTGGCAGGAATCCAGGCCGAAATCAAAATACTGATGGAAATTTCACTCTATGTGGAATAATAGTATATCGATGTGAATTTTTTCGAAATTTAATAATCGTATTGCCACTACCATTAGGCACCTGAGAGAAAGGTGCCGGAGCAATCGCCCGTGAAGATTGGTTTCCCGAATCAACCGCATGCAGCACCCGCCTACCATTGGTTCAACTGCCGTAGCAGGACCTGGGGGGCCAGAACTGGTCCTGCCCGAGGTAAAGACTGGTACGGTTGCTCAAAGTAGGTAATCATTGACTAATATGCCCTTACCCAACTATAACAAGTAATACACCCGTGAATGAGCAACCTGCACGGTGTGTGGCCATCAAATTCGAATCATGTTCGACTGCAAGACATGCTGTTAGTTATAACAAAGCAAGGTTAATACACATAACACAATACAACCTAGGTTATTGAATATAAAGTAAGGTTAATATAAAATCACGTTATACCCCTGGCCACGTGATCTTACCTGCTATGACAGGTAAGATACTGTCTTTTCTCGTATATGAGGACGATGAGTTCCGAATGCACATAGGCAAGAACTAGGCGGTTTCCGTTAGGAAAGTGCGCTTACAGCGGACGTGAAGATACGAATGCCTGTATTTTCGTCATGATTGTATCGAATCGTTTTGTCACATAATCAGTGGATATGTCGATGATATACCACTATGATCACATGACTGCGGAGGAGCAGGCCCGGATGTATCCCGAAGGTATTACTATTCCAGGGGATCGACTGGACCCCATCTTGTAATGATGTGGGCCACTGCACCATGGGGAAGAGTCAGAAGGCCATTTGGCTGGTGCGCTATGTCTATGAGAGCAAGAGCGTCACGTGACAACGAGTCTTCCCCACCCAGAACAGCCGCCATAGACGAAGAGCCATGTCATGGCCGGTTTCGGAAATATATTGGCAGTAGATGTGCGCAATATAAACGCTGCGCATGTAAGCTCGCTTTAGACATGTAACAATACAAATGCAGTCCTTTCTGCGCAATATAAATGTGTTGCATGTAACTGCGCATCATACACGAGTGAAAGCTATGTGGCAGAATATCGTTTTGATATATGTGGAAATAGAAGTTAGTGAGCCAAGTGATGGTCTCTACTGGAAAGACTATTGGCAGTGAATCTGGAGCACGTGACAATATGTATTCTTTCTATTTCGCTGTTTGCCGTTATCATTCACTGATGAAACTGCAAAGTATGTCAGTATTGGGATGAAAACTGTTCACCATATGTAAGCATACTAGTAGTCAGTTCTGACAGCATACATGAGGCCCTGATACGATATGAGTGTCATGTACAATGTATGGAACTATTACGGCGTGCAATACATCATTGCAAGCTCGCCCACGCCGAGGCATATTAGAGCCTACGGTAAGATGGCTTAGTGTCAGGCCACAAAGTTTTCACTTCATTGCAGTTGGTGAACAATAGTTCGTAGGAACCCAAACTGTACATACATGGATGTAAAGAATGCAACACAATATTTAGAACGTCAGACAACACATCAATTCGAAGTGTGGTTATATATGTGATAACGAATACCATCCCCCTGTTACGGAGTGTTAGTAACTATTGTACTGATGATACAATGAGTTATATGATATTTAATCGTGATAGACAAGGTAGAATTTTCGAAATACCTTGAAGTCGATGTAATGTGTTATTACATTTGTCATGTGTCTAACAAGACCACGCGCTCATACATACTGGCGGGCGTAGATTCGCAGGTATTGATCGTTAAAACAATATTACAGATCGCTCAGTCGAAAGAAATGTGAATTGTCATCTGATAGTGATAACAAGTACTATCTTTCGTATTTATTCATGTAAATTATTACAAAGGAGGATATGACTGTCCTGTGCAACTTTCTGCGAATTAACAGAGCAGTGCCATGTATGATTTGGCAGTATACATTAGGATACAAAGCAACGGAACTTACGAAATAACCGAAGCGAGTCGACGGAAACTTATGTAAAGTGAAACACGTGTAGCACGAAATTAGGAGACATCGCATACCGTACTACATTGCGTCCTCAATTGTAAGTCATGATAGTCATCACGCCGTATGTGTGGCACAATATGCACTATGTGGTTTTGCCACAAGTAAGCTATGTGCTTCTTTAGTCATTGTCAAGATGGCCATCTTAATTCCAATTGTTGGAAGATAAAGCCGTCTTGAGGAAAACAGAAAACACGGAAACAAATTACGGATACAGTGAAACGAAAAAAGTTCCCGTTTCGGATGTGAGAAATATTAATTAACTATCGGGTACAATAAATTGCAAGTTTGTAATATCAACAATAAATATTGAGTCGATAAACTCGCAACACAGAAAGATACAACCTTGAGAAAATAGAAACGATCCTGTCCTGGCGAGGAGGAATAAAAACTGACTAGACAATAGATAGAATGCGGGTGTATTCATGCGAGACTAATCTGGACACGGATGTGAGTGGGGTCGGCACAGCAATAAAATTTTAACCCTCCTGATTGACACAAGGCCGGAGACGTAATCCATATAGTTCAGTTGAGGGCTTCTCCTTGGCGGAAAAATATGATACCATAGTTCACAGTGGTTAGCATTTAGCATTATTCTGTTGCAATAAATCGATTCTGATAACTAAAGCGTAATTTGAAGAAATGTTGTTGTTGTATCTTGATGATATGGGGACTGTCTGATCGGATTGAGTACCTTTAAAGAGACTGTTGTATCCTCTATTGACTCACATAAATGACTTTCAAATCTAATAAGAACAAAATTCTTTTGGCTTCTAAATTTAAATAAAACAAAATTAATCTTGAAAACAGTGCCTGGCTTTGCAATTTGGAAAAGAGCGTTTCCTATGTGGAACATGTTTTGTATCCCATACTCAATGCTACTCAATTGGATAAAAAATAATCCAAATAAGTCAGCCTTCATCACTAAGGGGTAAAATTTTGGGGAGAACTCCAAGGTGGTTTGTAAAACTAAACATCTATAGATTCGGCCATCCGTAAAAGGAGCAAGACAATGAGAAAATTATTGGAAAGAAAGTTCATTTTCTCCAGGTTAAAAATGGGAGGAATATCTATCTAGATGCAAGGATTTTACATTTTTCTCCCACTGATCTAATGCATGGCTATGTTCCTATTGTCGGTCAAAATATCTCACTAAATATTTGTAAAAAGATACATTGTACTTTCCAAGGAGCATATTAACAAAACTCAGGCAATATGTTAGGCCAATGCATTCTCTTATATATGTGAGGCTCCATATAGGAGACTCGCATATATTAAAGAATACATTGGCACAGGGTTGTCACAAAATTTGAGGAAGCTCCAGTCATGAATAGGTTAAGGGTGTTCAGACAACACTGTTATGCGTTGTGTTGAAATTGGGATAAAGGCGCAACAGCATTAAGATGTTTAGCATCCGTTGTGTTGAATCCGTTAGCGTACTCAATGGTGAGATTCTATTTTAAACACGAGTCCCATAGCATACATTATACAGTATCAAAGCAAGTTCGTCATAATGTGGTTATTGTATCCAATCGATCACAGGGGGATGCTTAGTCTGCAAAGCGAAGGAAATTATACTTCCATGTTTAATAAGGAAGTACATTGTTTTTCTTATTTTTATATTTCTCTATTATTAGAAAATTTATAATGCTTATATCACATGAAGTACAAGAGATGGAGATCTGGAATTTTTTATGTATATAGGCCTATAATAGTTTTAGGTATTCGGGCTATATAGGATTTTGAAGTGCGGTTGCCTTACAGAGTTGTCTCCCTTAATGTGGAAAAAAGGGAGGTGCCATATCTCAGAAAGTATGTGGAGAGAAATATCCAGGAGATCAATGACCAGAAACATTTAATGGAAGGATCAAAAGTCGCCTTGCAGAAATTTAATGCTAGTTGGACTTGTATTTATGAGAATAAATATTTAGTTGTCGGGATTTGACAGGTTGGCATTATTCTAGAAATAATTTAAAGCAGATAGGTTGATTTGCAATATTGCATTTTTTCCAATATCAAACTCATCAAATACAATCGAAAGCTCTGCAGTAGATGCGTGTAAACTGTTCAATGGATCCAATGTTATGAGCTAACGCAACGGACCAACCTAACGGTCCAACGCAACACGTCATCTGAACTGTACTTTACATACCTCTGCCAACTTCAATGTTGCTACGAGTGCTACTTGCTTGTAATCCCATTTCAGAGTATGAAAAGCAGCCGCCTTACGAACCACTGAGTTCATCCCGTCAGCTCCTATCTGAGAAAATAAGAATAGCATGGTGCTCAGACTGCAAACAAAGTATGGAATCATATCACACTCTAGATTCTCTTATATTTAGTTATATAAGTAATGAAAGAGTAATTCCGGTCCTTTGAAATTACGTATGAGTGCATCAACAAAATATTAATTTTGTTTGTAATGATCAATATGTAAAAATAGATTAGACCAAGAATGAACTGTTTAATAGGCGATTGGAAAAAAATATTTATTTTAATAGTGGTACTCGCAAAGTCAATCAACTTACTCTCATGGTTAAAAGACTCTCATGGTTAAAATTATTTCAAATAGGAGAAATTGAGTCAATGCGCAGCAAGCGATGTGTTGATTGACCAATGAATAGCTTCCTGCAAATTCAATTAATATTACTTATTCGTACAAGCCACACCCGCGGTATTTATCTGCTATCTCCTGAAGTTACCGATATAAACTACACGATCAGGCCTCAGCCTAGGGGTCCAGAACAGGGAGACTTGAAGTCTCCCTCCAGGAAATTTAGGGAGACTTCAGGAAATTTAGGGAGACTTCAGGGAGAAGTGGGGAGACTATACCAAAAATTGGCAATTTTCAAATATCGCTTTATTTTATAACATCTGACAATAAAAATTTTAAAAAGATAAAATAAGAAATAAAACTAAAAAAAATTGACTTTATCTGAAATTAGCTTAATTAATTGTTATTATACATTTAAAAATTTTGGAAATGTTTTGTGTAGCTATCATTTAAGCAAGACAATTATCAAGTTACAGTAGTAGTTAATTTTTTAACTAAATGAAAGTAGTATTATTTCCTAGACTGCAGCTTGGAAGATATGTTTGTACAGTCTTAATTATGATGCATGTAACTTTGTAAGTTTAATTTGGTCACGGCTGTAATGTGGGTGTCCGCTAAAATAAACAATAAGGACTAACTAACAAAGGAGTTGCAAAAGCTTTTATTAATTAATGGCCTCCCTTAATTAATGCCAACATCACTGGTATAATCCGATTAAAGCAATAAACTTGACATTATTTTATTTACGGAAGCGGGTCTCTTCAAAAAGTCCGACGCGGTCTCTTCAAAAAGTCCGACGCATTACCGAAACGAACTTCCGAAGCGCCTGGTACATACTCTGATAATGTCGTAATTGTTTTATATCTGAAAAGCGGGACGGCGGTCTTTTAAGTTAATTTAAATATTTATATGTGACACTCACGATGGTCAGTAACAACACAGATGCGAACATCTCATCGTGTTTTCAGCGTGTCAAAACATTCGTGATTATAACATTCATTAATTACCGCAAAGGGATCGAACAAAGGCGACTGAATAACAACACAAAACAATAGGTCATATTTTATTTTTTATTTTAAACACTTGGGTCTTTGTCTCTGCATCGTCGGTTTCTTTTTGGGATGGCCGCCACAATTCATCTATATACGGACATGTCTGGAAAAAAAACTAGAAAAAAAATTAAGAAAAAAAACATTCCCCCTAAAATTGAAGGCGACTTCGATTTCGCCTTAGAGCGACGACAGGGCGAAGTCAGCGACAGTAAGGCGACAATCTCGCCCGAGTCGCCTTGTGAGCTGAGGCCTGTACACGATAACATTGCGCATCAACACTTGACGCTGTATGTTCAAAATCAAAACTAACATACGTTTATTCATAGTTGGGGAATGATCAGACAGAACAGGTATACATAATATAATTGTATTTTCAAAGATATTCAAAAAGATAGTATTTTCTCCTAAATATTTTCTCTATGTTAGTATCGCTGTGATAAACATAGCCTTATGAATATTAATGAGTTTTCACAAACAAGACAGTTAATGACTGTGGGGGGCGCTCACTAGACTGCAAAGACTGATAAGACTGGGACTCTGGAGACCACAAGAGTCAGAACTTTTCATAATCACTTTAAAAGAAGTAGATCTAAACAGGATATGTGGCTAGAGAGGCTTCATGTATGTAGATCGGTGAATATCCACCTTGAAATTACCAACTGTACACTTGGTAATATTGTGCCCCCTGGCCCTTTACTCAAGTTCACAGAAAATCATTAATAAGAAGCATTTACTTTGGCTCTAACTGTAAACGGGGTATGCCTACACATGTCAAGTAAAATCTGACATTTTTATAAACATTCCCTGGAGATCTGCTAGAGGTCATTAATTCCCAATTACAATAACAATCTATCATATGTGGTGTTCAAATCTTTCAACAGGACTTTTAACACTCCCACATCCACCACTTCACTAGAACATATTTGGTAAACTTGACCATGGAGTTAAATAAAAAAAATAAATAATTTTTTTGGAGTTATGTCCCTGGCACCGCCCACATTTGACCCAGTGACCTCATTTGAACAAATCTGAAACCCAGTCACCCAAGGATCCTTCAAACCAAATATGAACCCATTTGGCTAGATGGTATTTGAGAAGAAGATGTTTAAAAGAATTACTATGGAGGGAAAGATTTATGGCCCTGGCTTCGCAACTATTTGACCCAGTGATCTCATTTGAACAAATCTGAATGTGAGTCACCTAGGGAACATCCACACCAAATATGAACCCATTCGGTCTTATGGTTCCAGAGGAGAAGAAGTTTAAAGAATTGTTGACGGATGGATGGACGGACGGATGGACGGACGGACGAACAAATGGGTAGATATGTGGCTCCGACCTATGTGGCTTGAAATGGTAATGTGGCTTTAGTTTTTATGTGGCTTCTCAAGTAGCCATAAAATTTGATGTGGCTATCAAGTAGTAGATCGTGATAAAACTCCAGATTATGGATTCATAACATGTTGGAATTATAGCAGAAGAAGCTGATTAAAACTCAAAAACTTGCACACAGCAACTGGGACAGTGGAATAGGAGAAACTGACAGGTCCGTCATTGGGTGGCTAGCCACATAAATGTCCGCCAGTGTCCGACATCTCCTATTGACAGGTCATGGATGTCTAAATCTATGGACTTTTTGTTTCCAAATTTTGAGTGACTACAAAATTAAATAAGCTGATTAGGCCAAATAGATCATTTTTGAATGTCCATCTGAAAGCTGTTACGTGGCTAGCCACGCAAATAAATGCACATAAATATCCATTTTACACAATCTTAGCCACATAAGTAGTCATTAGTAAACACGGACGGATGGATGGACAAGGAGTGATGACTATAGCTCCACCGGAGACTTCGTCTCAGGTGAGCTAAAAATGGAATTCCCCCTTCATCTTTGAAATCAAATAGAATGCGAGTATCGTCAGACATAGATGAAAGTAATGAGATGGAGTCCGGATATTTATCAGACTGTCACAAAGTAAGATATGCAAATCAGAGGTCCCTGACAAAATTGGCTATAACACCCAAAGTACTAAATCAGATAAAATTTGGCCACAATACCCATAAGATACAAAGTACTAAAGTATACTTTAGTACTTTGGGTGATACTGCCAATTTTTGTCAGGGACCTGTGATGCCAATATGGAATAAAATATGAACAACAGCAGTAACAAATGCCCCTCACCAGCAGTTTTGTTCTGAAGCATTTTCCATCTCTTGTGTGTACCTCCACATAGTTATTACTCTCTGGAGAAGGCATGATAATCTTCACGGCTCTGGTTCCATACAGCACTTCAACTGAGACTGTAGCCTGTGTGTTCTCAAGAGATTTCATCAGAGCAGCAGAAATTATGTCATTCTCGGCAACAAAAGCAAGGTCTTCAAGGAGATCGTCTTTGTTGAATGTTATCATGGACTCCGAGCATGAATCCCAGACCTGCAGAATTAATTTCCCTTTGTTAAAATGAACGGTTGTAATTTAATTGATGATTTAAGCCAAGTTCAAATGGATATATTGCATCCTTACATTGGGATGGTCTATTGCTTGTGATCTACCATTCAGATACATTCCATGTGTGAGCTCTGTTACAATGCAGAGCTACCAATACTTTTGTAATGAAGGAGAGTTTCGAAGAATCTGCTGTGTCCATGCGTCGCATTGAAATTGGAATACAAACAATAACACAACAGAGTTTAGACGGCTGCAATGAATCTATTACCTTGTATCCATTATTGCACACAACTGAGAAATTCTATTTTCAGTTCACCACAAGACGCAACACACATCTTACATGGAAATTAAGCACGTGCTTATGATGTTTCTAATTTTCAAAAGATGCTGGCTGTCTGCGAAGCAAAAGACATTTGACTTGTATTTATGGCAATAATGATTTAGTTGGGATTTAAGATTATAACAGATTTCATTAATAACAGATAAGATTGATTTGCAATATTGCATTTATTCTGATATTGAAATTATCAGCAGCAATCAGAAGCTCTACATTATAACAACAGGTCAATGCAACACAGTTGTCTCTATCTACAGATATCTACTCCATGCAATGCTACAGCTGAATGTATATATTACTTACTAAGAGGATGCAATTAAATTGCATAAATCAAGTTACTGGTATTATGGAGTAACATCAATGACAATATGTTAGATATCTATACAATAAAGAATATAATAACTGAAATTCAATATAAAGTTAACCGGTCGTAACGATACCTGCATTCGTTTTACAGGACAACATCGGAGCTTCTCAATTTCTTCCCACGCATCCAAACCTGAAATATTGCAAAATTGAAAATTCATGTCATAGCATTTAGGTGTTATTAATTAGATATGTCATTTTTGCCCAGTACTGCTTGTTATCGAACTAGGTGAATATCGCTTCAATATGCTCTTAAACTGAGTAATACCATTTTACGACTTCAACAATTCCTACTAATATTATTTTACGACATCACAAATCCGAGTAATATGGTTTTACAACATGCTGTTACTCTATCTCACCGCTAAATACATTTGGCACACGCTCGTCAAAATAGGACATTCCAATTTTCAATTAGGCAACACATTTGGACGAAGTGAGTTACGTTGTGCTAAATAATGTGCAGACATAGAATTTTGAGATGTCACTCATTTGAAAGAGTTGTTGATATTACTCTGTGACTAAGAGGTGATCAAATTAATAAATAGTATATTACTTGGTTGGTTTCATATTATTGGCCTGCTATTAGCCCTCAGTAACCTCATATCAGCCTTCGACCTCAGGCTGATATGAGGTTACCTCAGCTACCATGCCTTATATCAAACAAACCCAGGAATATCCTCTAAATATTAACCCTTTTTTACTAAATAGTTTCTCCTATTAGTTATAATAGTATACAAAAGGAATGGCTTATTAAAATATAAGGAAATATAAGCAGACGATAAACAGAGAAATAATTAATACAGTGCAGAAACATACTGAGGTATTGTTGAAATTCAAAGTAATATTTCTGATGAAAGTGTCAATGACACTGAAGCGCAACTTGGATAGTGGCTAATGTCAAATGTTACAGTTAATGGAGCGATAAGGAATGTGCAAAGTTGGTAAGTCTATGTAATACTAAATGACAACATGCCAGCGACCGCGTTTTTCATCGAAAATCATTCAAATGCAATAGCTCCCATCTAAAGGTGATCCTAAAAATTTTTCAAAACATTTCGCCAATAATTGTGGCTGCACGGTGTGCCGATGGATTCAAATGTGAAATCCAAGATGGCCACATCACAATTCGGGAAAAATGGTAAGCTCCCATCTGGAAGTCACCCCGAAGATCCATATGAAGTTTGGTGATGATCGGATGAGAGATGTGACCTGTTGGGTGTACTAAAGGATTGAGTCATACAAAGATTAAAATCCAAGATGGCTAGCCATTTTTTTTAACAGAATTCACAACAAACGGTAAACTCCCATCTAAAGGTTACCCTGAAGTTCCATATGAAGTTTTGTGAAAATCAGATGAGAGCTGTGACCTAAAGGAAATTGTTGACGGACAGATGACAAACGAACCAACCCATGGCAATAGCTCAAACTTGACTTTGTCAAGTTGAGCTAAAAACTGAATTACATTAGAATTTAGAATGCACATGTTGAAAATTCTTATAAAAATCCTGAATCTGAATTTAGAATTATTCCACTAAGAGACCTTGAAATAATAAATGACAAGAATCAACACACTGCAATAGTCAATATCCAAAGAATAAATGCTATTTCCTCATAATAATCGTCATGGATAGTGTCAACTTACTTTTAAACAGAGAAACAGTTCCACTGCTCAGAGTACAAGTTCTGTTGCTGTATTTATCTGACAATTTAAACTGTTTCGCTGGAGCACCTTCTAACATTACTATCCTCTTGCCATTTAACATTGGATCATGAGCTGTAATATCACAATACAAAAGTATGAGATGGCAAATAAAATGGCAAAATATTTGCATTGACCAGGAATACAGTATATACATGTAATACAAAATGTGCACAACACACAAGATACCCAGTCAATTTCATCTTTCCTCTAACCGAATACAGCTTCATTTCCAATGAAATTCAGAAACCCATTAGATGGTAAAAAAGGTTTTTGTTGTTTCATACCATACAGTATGTGTACAAAAGTAAAATAGGCCAAATCAAGGATCTTTCATATAATACCAGGATTGGTAAAATGGGCAGGCACCAGAGAAAGTCCTGCTTATATTTCACTACTGTTTGAACCGAACCGCAAAGATCCAAATGAAGTTCATTGATGTTCGGATGAGGGATGTGGTCAGTAGGGTGTGCCAAAATAGTTAGCCATGCAAAGAGTAAAATCTATTTTCACACTATGTCCCATTACTCAATAAGGGGCAGAAACTCTGGAAAAAATCAGACGAAACCAGCTGTTTGGAATTACTCTTTCACCATACCGAAAATCATTAAAATCCGACTGATGATGACCAAGATATAGAGCTTCAAAAAAATTTATGGACCGACTCACGGAGCCCATTAAGGTTCAGGTTCAGTGTAGAGATCCCTCCTTTATTTACGAGCACCCCACACATGGCAGGTTAAAAATAAATATAAAAACCTAAAATACTTGAGAGCTTTTTGTAAAATACTATAACATAAAAGGTTTGTTTTTTTAAGATATCTATGTACATGTAGAATGTCATTAAGACTGATAGTATGTACAAGTTTCAGTATAAAAACAGTTAGTAATGTAGGTGGTGTATATTTTGAGCAGCTTTCAATGTGCTGACACGAATTGTGTGGATGGAATATATATAGTTTCTATTTATCTCTTCAATCTTTGTGATATTTTTCGAGTTGGTAATGTTTTCCGAATAGGTACAGTCGATGACAAATTGTGTGAAATTTTCCGGTTCATTTTGTATTTCATTTATGTGAATAGTGTCAGGAAGGAACTGTTTAATATTGTTCTGGTAAGTATGTCTTTGTTTTTTATATGTGGGGCAAATAGCTATAAAGTGTGTTCTATCTTCTAATGGTGCTTTGCATAGTTGGCATTCTGTATCGGTCAAGATTTTTCTAAATTTATTCATTATTGATTTGAGAAGATATGTATTAGTCATGAGCCAGATTTTTATGATGGCTTTTCTTGTAGCCGCCGGTGAATGTTTAGCAGCTGCCCATACTAAATGTGGCTCTTTGGAGGAATTGTTTTGTAATTTGATCAGATTTAGACTTGATTTATTCGAAAATTCTAATTCGTTTTGTCGGTGCCAGTATTGATGGATGGCGGTTTTGCATGTCTGTTTTCATTCATTTACTGCACTTTTGTCTATTGTAGTTTGTAGAATAATTAGTGGGTCGGCAATGTCATATTTCATGGTTAACTTTCTCACTTTAATAAACCAGCTTCGGCTGGAATTGTCTTTTATTGATAGTTGTCTAATAGCTAAAGCATATTCGGCGGTGTTGTGTGATTTAGCAATATTGATAAAATTGGTTAATATCTTCTGTATCTGTATATGGTTTCAGTGCAGGATCCTGTCGGATGTATTAGCACACTTCTTCATGTCAATGAGGCCTTGTAAGGTTAGTGCCCCTATCAAAGCATATACCGCAGTGTTGGCAGTTCTATCCAATAGCGTTTTCGGAATATTTGTCGTTGCTATTTTTCAAGTTTTTCAAGGTCTTCATTTTTATATGACAGCAGTTCGAGTCCATGTGTCATACGCGGAATAACATATGTGTTCCACATCTGGAGTGAGATTATAGGTGAAATACTGTTCGTCCTGTGAACACCGGTCCCCATTAGTGCATATAAGGTTTTTACGCCCAGTAGCTATGCGGGCATTAATATCAGGAGTATTTGTTGAGTTTTGCTCGATGCCCAGATGTTTTGCAGTATCTACTGTGACAACTTCTGTTTCACCTAATTTTATTTTGATATTGTTTGGCTTTTTATTTGCTGTTTTCATTTATATGACAATTTCAGTTTTACTTGCATTCATACCAAAGCGATCTTTGCTTGAGGTATTATATACCGCGGTGGTTAATATCTGTAGATTAGATGCTGTTTTTGCAAGTAGTGCAACGTCATCAGCACCATTGGGAGCTGTGATGTTTATATTTCCAACTCTTTGTGCTGCAGTGCTGTTGCTGAGCATATGAAGCATGTCATTGTTAAAACATAGCGGATAGTTTCACTCCTTGTCTAATGCCTTGTTTTAATTCTATGTCATTTGAGAGAGCATTTTGATATTTTATTTTTATGTGGGCATCTTTGTGCAGTGACTGGACAATAAGCCACAGACCACCTTGCACCCCATCAATATAAAGTTTTCGCAATAGACTGTCATGCCACACAACATCAAATGCCTTTTCTGCATCTAGTGTTTCTATAAAAAGTTGTTCGTTATTGTCCTTGCTTTCATTGAAGGCTTCTGTTATAAGTAGGCCAGCCATTAGTGGGGAAGTCCCCTGGGTGAACACTCCCTGTAATTTGCTTTGTGATGGCAGCAGAATATCGTCATGCTTATGTTGTATAGATGTTTCTAATATTTTACAAACAATTGAGCTGACTGTTATTCCCCTATAGATCCCTGCTTTAGTTATGTCTTTACCTTTCTTTGGAACCGGGAACATTGATGTGCACCCGGAAACCCTAGGGTTGTGTGGAATGCACCACACTAGACCCACATCACACCCAGAAATACCCACGTTCATGATAAAGAAAGAAACATCAGAGATGTTATTAATCAGAGCCGGCGATATAGAAATACACCCAGGACCGAAGAAAAAAGCGACCGTCAAAAAGCAAGTATCCATCTACCTTGCACGATATGTCAAGACGGCGTCTCATGGATGGACAAACGCATCTGCTGCGATGGATGTGGAATCTGGAAACATAAAAGCTGTATCATCATGAATACAAACGACTTCCAAGATTACGAACAACATCAAAGCCTTGAATGGAAGTGTTACAGATGCGATAGCCTAAATATGGACAGCTTTACCTTCCACAGTTACGGGGTGCAGACATCTAACAGATTTGAATCATTAAACCTATTGGACTCGACCATAGATAGCATTAACACCACTTTTGACCTACCCATACCAGCAGCAATATTAGAAAATGCCTTATCAAGGAGAGACTCAAACATTTGACACCCCAAATAAGGAAAATCTCAGAATACTCACTGTCAACTGCAGAAGTCTACCAAAATATAAAGCATAATTAGAAGTAGCAGTTCACTACATCAAACCCGACATCATACTAGGAACTGAATCGTGGCTTAAAGGAATATCACCAGGGCAAACTCCAACACAAGATGCGATCCTATTCCCGCCATCATCCCATGCATTGAGGATTGATAGACGATCAGTCGGGGCGGCGTATTCATTGCATATAATTATCACAGAATAAACAGAATACATCACTGACTGAAATTGAATGGGAAAAGATATCACTCACCGGTAACAAAGACATCTACATTGCCAGTTTTTATATGCCCCATAGGAAAATTGATGCAGTAAAGAGCCTCGATACATCAATAAAGAAACTGGCAGATAAAAGAGACCACAACTACATCATCGGTGGAGACTTTTAACTGCCCAGACATAGACTGGGAGAAGATGACAGTCAAAGACGAAGCTCAAGACAGAGAAGTCCAAACAGCTCTGCTAGATGTATGTATCAGACATGGACTATTACAGATGAATGAAGAGCCAACTAGGGAAAACAAAATTTTAGACCTAGTACTGACAAACAATCCTTCCATAATGAAAAACTCCATTACAGTTCCTGGGATATCAGACCATGCCATGATAGTAACAGATTGTTACCCAAGACCAAAGAACCACAATAGGAAGAAAAAGAAAAACAAGGCAAGGCAAACTGGACTATTATCAGTGAAGACATAGAAAAGGTCACCAAAGAGGTCACAACCAGAGCGAGTACAAAACAGGAAACCGTGGAATCACTATGGAACTATCTCTGAGATGAAATAAAGGAAATCACAGACAGGAGGGTACCAACAGCCTCAAGTAGAAGAAGAGAACTCCCATGGATAAACAGGAAACTATCTCACATGCTTATGAAGAAAGGAAAACTCTATCGGAAAGTGAAGACATCAAAGAAATGGGATAAGTACAAAGATTTCCAAAAGTTGTGCAGGAACGAAATGAGAAAGGCAGAACGATCACACATAAAAGAGATCATCAAAGAAAGCTCGAAAAAAAGAACAGCAAACCATTCTGGAAATTCCTGAAGTCAAAAAGGGTAGCACACTCACGGACAACAGCGCAGAGAAAGCAGCTTTATTGAATAAACAATTCCAATCAGTATTCACCAAAGATCTGAACAACACACCTACAGCAAAACCATCAAGCAGTATACCGGACATCGCAGACATCAACATCAAAGAGGAAGGTATATTCAAACTCCAGGCCCAGACGGTATACCAAACCAAGTTCTCAAGATCTGCGCTAACCACATAGCTCGTGCACTAACAGCTATCTTTCAACTATCAGTGGACACAGGAGAACTCCCAACGGACTGGCGCAGTTCAAACATATCTCCCATCTACAAAAAAGGTGACATGCACAACCCAGAGAACTACCGCCCTGTCTCACTTTCATCGGTATCCTGCAAAATTCTAGAACACATCATTTGCAGGCACATAAGAGACCACCTGGATGAACATAAAATACTGACCGACAACAACCATGGTTTCAGATCTGGTCACTCATGCGGCACACAGCTAGTCAACGTCACAGAGGATCTCCTACAAAACCTGGACGAAAATATACAAACAGATATAGCCATCCTTGATTTTTCCAAGGTCTTCGAAACAGTACCACACAAGGGCCTCCTATACAAACCACAGAATTATGGCATAAATGACACAACCCACAATACTGGAAAACTTCCTCACAAAAAGAGAGATGAGAGTGGTACTTGAAGGAGAAGCGTCACCAAACGTACCAGTGGAGTCAGGTGTACCACAGGGAACAGTACTTGGACCACTGCTATTCCTTTGTCACGAGAATGACTTACCGAAAGCAGTAACCTCAGAGGTAAAATTATTTGCAGACGATTGCCTCCTCTATAGACAGATCAGAGACCAGTCCGACCACCATGCACTACAGAAAGACCTCTCCTCGTTAGAAAAATTGGCCGACCAATGGGGGATGCGTTTTAACGCAAATGCTACATCATGTCTACAAAGAACAAATCAACCCACATGTACCAACTAGACAACCACATCCTCCAGTCAGTAGATGAAACACCATATCTAGGACTCTCTTTAACCAACAACCTAACCTGGTCATCCCATATAAACAAAATTGTCAAAAGAGCCAACAGCACCTTAGGATTCCTTAAACGAAACATCAGCAAAGCCGATAAGAAGCACAAGAAACTGGCTTACGAGTCCATGGTAAGATCCACACTCGAATATGGGGCAGAAACATGGGATCCATACTTGCAGAAGGACATCGACAACATCGAAAGGGTACAGAAAAAAGCTGCAAGATTTATCACCAGGAATTACAAAGACAGAGAAAAGGGTGCAGTCACAGCCATGATGGAGATAGAAGGGTTAACACCAATGAAGATAAGAAGAGAAGTGAAAAGGATGTCACTGTTTAGGAAGATAGTAGACGGGCGAAGATAGTAGAAGGGTCGGTTCCAGCTATAAATACACATGACTTATTAACACCAAGGAGCAAGGACAAAAGAAAAATCACTGCTAAAAACTTCCCAGGATTTGAGACAACAAACATTATTGAGTCACATGAGTGTACCAACTCACTTTCTTAAGAAACAATAAGGACAAACACGGCTCAGTATAAGAACTCATTCTTTGTCAAATCAATCATCGAGTGGAACCACCTGGAGGATATGGACAGCGCATGTGATATAACATCCACAACAACATTAACAGCTAAAGTCGTCCAACGGTGCACCTACAGTTATCTAACTAACATTTGCGGAGTGCCCATGTGAGGCTGTTCTGTCACATGCCTATATATAGGCATATATACATATCTATGCATTAATATATTGTACCTGAAATAGTCATCATATTCTGTCACAAAATGCTACAATCAAAATAGGAAAATAGGGACACTGACATTTAGATTACCGGTATGCTAAAAGGGTCGGGGTCGATTCGGTCCAGGGCTGGTTCGGCTGGGCTTGTTCAGCCCATGGTTTGGGCCGAACAGTCTCACCTAAAAATGTTTTTATCAGTAGGATATTTGGATGTTTATATATATTTTTCTTTTGTATGTTATTTTATTATTATAATAAAGCGTTTAATATTTTGATTAAAGTGTATAAAAGGGTAGCATTGCTCTAGTTTATATTATATATCTTGATCTTATGATTTGATTTAATATTCTTACTTGTAATTTGTCTGTGAGAAAGTTGATAATAAAGTTGTATATATATGTTTCTATATATATTGGTACATGTATCTACTTTTTTTACACTCAGAACGGCTTCTGTCATGTTTGTTTGAACAAGATAAAACGGTGATTGATCTGAGTTGAGAATCACTCGGTTGGTGAGTTGTTTGTTTAAGTAAGACTTAATTGTTCATGCAATCACAACATGTTTGTTTAAGTGAGGCTTGTTCATGCCTATAAAATAAAGATGAACGGAAGAAAGAAGAAGACAAGAAGACCAAAGTACGCCATGTTTTAATATTAATAAATAAATAATGTATTGACTGATTCTTCATGTTTTATCTTGTTTTTAATCATTAAATAATCAGATGTTTTATCATGTTAGCTGTATATATTGACTGATTCTTCCATGTTTTAACTTGGTTTTAATCAATATATGTTCGGATGTTTCATCATGTAAACTGCATATATTCATGTTATTATTCAAATTTGTTGATGTGTGTTAATTACTATGTATATATATCCATTACTATTGTTGCCAATAAAACGTTAAGTACAAACATAATCTCCATTGTCATCAAAAGACCGGTCCCAAATCAAAGGCAATTAACATGCCGTCCAATTAACTTCCATGCTACCTAATTACCCGAATTGAATAGGGGCCGAACAAGTCCGGCCGAAAGAGCCCTGGACCGAAAAGTCCAAGGGTCCGTGACTACCCGCCCCCGAGACAACCCGCCCCCTTTCACTCTGAGACAACCCGCCCCCGGACAACCCGCCCCCAAAAATCAATTAGCGGTAATCAGTGGCTAATTAGGAGGTGTGAGGGGATTTTTATTTGATTTAACAACATGGACAACAATAAATACACATGTAATATAATATAACTTATGAACACAAAAATGCATCAACGTTAATATGTTTATTTATTACGAAGTTTAATGAACGAAATTTAAAAACGGAATGAATGAATATGAACGAAGATTAAAAATAAGTTTAACAAACGAACAATGATTAATTTGGGGCTGACGGATGAAGTTGTGCAATGGACCCTTCTGACCATATGCCGTCTTAAGGCCGACGGTTGATGTGTGTCTCTTCACGGCCTGCGTCCAATGGAAGCAGCATCTGTATCTGGAAATATATACTTCTTTCACAGCTTTCCAAGAAGCCGCTGTAAAATAGAAAACAATTGTTAGAATTTAAGAGAATTTAGAATATTTTTAATATATAAAGTATAATAGTTGTTTGTCTATGATAGAATTTATGAGAATTTAGAATATTTGTAATATATAAAGTATATTTATTTTTTAGTTATGCAGTATAATAGTTGTTTGTTTGTCCATGTTTAAGAGAGTATATAGTATAACAGTGGTACACACCTCGCAGATGTCCCACAGTTAATATACCCAGTACACTGTGATAATGAACCATTTGCATCAATTGTTTGTTTTGAAAGCACCCTTTTTAATTAGTCTTCACTTACCCTATGTGCCGTTCAGTTGTCAAAACATTGTGTCATTCTTTATCCCAGTCCAGGCATTGACATAATTAATGAATAAACACATGTTTTGTTGATCAAAATCTGTAATAATATATCATAAAAGACTATAATCACTCTTTAAAATTTCGGGACAACCCGCCCTCATTTATCGGGATCAAAATTAGCTCTCCTCGTATTGTCCAGAAAAAAAACTCGATTGGGATTTAAGACGTATACGATAGAGACAGAAAAGACCTTCGACTATATTTTATAATTATAACTCGAATTTAGGTGACTTGAATACTTAGAATCACCTAGAGCACAAGCCATCGCGGTTCCAACCATGCCACCACCAGATATCAAAATATCAACATCGCAAATACTACTATAACATTTCTGATAATGTTTGGATACTGCATAACGGAGGAAAATAGGTGTTAGTGATTTGAACATTTTTTTTTCATAAAAAATTAACTTTGTAGAGTTGCGTCCCTTGGAATATTAGTTCCGCACTTTTCTTAAATTTTGTTAAAAATAAAAAGGACAATATATCAAACACAGAATATTGTAACATATTCATATATCTTAAACTTATTACAACCGCTGATAATAATTATATATTTTTTAAACGAAAAAAGCAAAAATATATCAAAACATTATCCGGCGGTTACGGGTGCAGATTAACATGGCAACTATGTCAACAAGTCATGCTTTATCGTGTATTACAAATTCTTCTGTTAAAAACCCGATAAATCCAAAGTCTGGATTGTCATATACGTCTGACGAACGTCCTCATCTACCTTGTGATCCAAGATTATACGCACAGTATGCTGCAGAACTCTCGGAATCAGCAACACAAAGTGCCCCCAGACAAGTTCCAGCATCTTCCTTTTTGGAATTGGATGGCGGTGTCTTGAACCGATCAGAGCATGAACTGAGCCGGTTATCTGATGACGATTTTTATAGGAAGTTAATACAGCTGAAAAATGAACAAAGAAAGACACTTTCTGTTTGTGAACGACTTTATGTCAATAAACTTGCCTCTGGACAAAATCTTGACAACAATGCACTTTCCAATTCTGTCGCACTCACAGTTTCAGTCAATGGCAAAGAGAATGAAGAGTATGATAGGGAAGCAGAAGCAGAAGCATTTAAAAACATCCACATTCGTCCACCAACATACCCACGTGATAGATTGAGAGATTTGTCATCAAAACCACCTGTCGCCCCATCTTCAATCTCAAAAGACCTGCATATCCATCTTTCAAAAGGGTCTCCATCTGTTTCAAAATCTATACAACGTCCAATTTCAGCACCAATGGCACGTTCTAGAAGTTTAGATGATATCAATTTACTATCTGGTAGTTTTGAAGATATTGATTTTCAAGATGACTTTATTGAAAGACGCTCAAGAGACTTAGAAAAAATAGAGCATATGTGGGAAACATTCTCAGTTGATGACTACCTTCCAAGAAAACGGCCAATGTCAGCATCATCAGATAGAAGTGGAGGATCAGATTCAGGATGGAGACATAGGATCACTATTCCAAAGCCTTTCGGCATGACTCTAAGAGATGAGAATAAGGTGAAACTAAAGGGTAGAGTTTGTAGGGAACTAGAAAGAGAACGAGAACAAAAATTGAGGGAAGAAGAAGAGGAGCTCCAGAAAAAATTTAAAGCATCACCACTGCCAGCTCATATTTACCTGCCTCTATATGATGAACTACAAGAGAAAAATGAAGCTAGACGACAATATGTTAGACATTATAGCAAAGATTTATTGGAATCGCAATCTAGGCCATTTAAATTTTTGCAACGTGAAGAGGAAAAGAAGAACTATAAGAGAGCAAATACCACTCCCTCCCCAGCAAAACGGGATAAGGTTTTTAAGGCTAAGCCCATTCCTTCATCAGTTTATGACAATACTGTTAAGAATAAGTTGTTAGAGGAAGAAGAATTCCGGGATATTAGGATAAAAATGAGGGCCAAAGAAACGTACAGAGCTGCAGCTTTGCCTCCATCCATGGATGCGAGAAATAAAGCCAAGGAGCATGATTTAAAAGAAAAGGCGATGAAACCTCACAAGAAAGTGAAAAAGAGGTCAAAAGATAGACAGGATGTTCCCAATTATGACGAGCTGTATAAGCAATTTCAGAGGGAGCTATCTAGGCGGAAATATGGCCGTGAATCAACGGTAATGAAACCATTCAATCTACACAATCACAAACTATCAGAAAGTCAAGAACGAATTTTGCGAGACATGGAAAGAGATGAGGAAACTTTGAAGGAGAATAGGTGGCCATACATGACACCCCGACACACACCACGCAGAAGTCTGGGTGAGAATATTGAGTTTACTACGGGTAGTACCCCGCTTGACAAAACAAGTGTCCATTGCCACTGCGGTGTATTTGCCGTTCGGCCACGGTGTCAGAGTTTGTAACTGCAGTTGAGCACCGTGGCCGGACGGCAAGTACACCACGTCCGAACGGCAACTACACCGCGGCTGGACGGCATGTACACCATGGTTAGATTTCTGGTTTGTATCATCTTTATTCAGTTTAATGAACGTACGCAGCGGCAACTACACCATGGCAGAATGGCAAGTACACGGCGGCCCAACTGTAGTTAGCCGGTGGAGCCATGGTGTCGCTGCATTTCAGCCACGGTGGCAACGCTAACCGCACCGCGGTTCAGTGGACACTTGTTTTGTCCAGCAGGAGTATCTACCCACGAGTAGTATAATACAGTTTTTTTTATAATAATTTGTTTAAACTGTATTTCATCTCGCTGAGCATATAAAAAATGGTGTATATATATACCGGTATGATAATAGCATAGTGTGTTTTGAGATGTGTGTTACTCAATGAGTTAGAAGTATAATTTTTCGCAAGGCTTTGTCGAGCAAAAAATCATACTTCTAACAAGTTGAGATAACACACATCTCAAAACACACTATGTTCTTGTTGTATTTATCTTATGCTGACCTTCATTATAATTATTGGGCAAATTAAGCCAAATTTATGAAAGTTTTGAGACAAAATAACATACTCGTTCATTTTGGTCATTTCAATGAGCAATTCCCGTTGTGCATGATTACTCTGCATACAGTACATGTAATGAGGTCATGGATTTATGGAACATTGGAGCGATTTGTCAGCAATAAACAAGATATAAGTCCCGATTTAATATTCATCCATGTTCAGAAATCAGAACTGTGATATTCTTTCAATCAAATGTCAGTGTTCTCAAACAAGAAGCAAAGTCTTTCAAGCCATTATAGTTCAAAATTCACTAGATTGAAATAACGATGCACATTCTGAGAAAAGTGTACATCGTAAATTTAGCTAATTATCTATGGTGAATGCTGTCTAAAATGACAGGAAAAAGATAGTGAAAGCTGACATTTAGTCCTATTAGGGACATTTAATCATGTTTCATTTTATATGTATAAAATAATACACATGTATATGTAAGATATAGTGAAAATTTAATACACATTATATAACATTATGTTTAATACAGTCCGATTCTGATCCATTATCCTGGTGGTCTGCTATAATTTAACCTATGTTACCCTGATTAGATACCAGTATATAGTCTGCCAAAATAGACGAGGAAAACAACCCAATTGTGATTTGTCATTGACCAAACATTCTCTCTGCATGTACCCTACTGAACCCTTCCATGACTGGAGCTTCCTGAATTTTTTTGATAATTCTGTGCTTATGCATTCTCTATAGGAGACTCATATACATTTATATAAGAGAAATTAGAATGCACTGGCAAAGGTTCTTTGATGCTGCACCAGTGCAGCTCCTGTCATGAAAGGGTTAAGGTAGCAAAATCTAAATTAGCAAATTTCTCAGCTGAACGACCGATCTTTCAAACCAAATTACTTGTTTGTCAAGTGAATTGAAAGTGATAACTCTGAACTGCTCATACCCCGTGATATCAAATAAGTACAACGTAGAACTGCCCTAAAAATTACCTTATCTGAATTCATACTGCAGAAATATTAGTGAGTCATAGAACGGGACAAACCATTTTCATCTGATAGTGTTATATAACTTTCATCTCGCAGATGATATTTTGATAAGCATATAAACCATTGTGATACAAATTATAGCACAAAGAAAAGTGCTCAGTTTTTTCCTCATATGTGAGCAAAGGTACATGTATGGCCATTCATCAATTCTAATCAGGGACAGTGGCTAGAGGGTCTTCGTTTGGGGGGGGGGGTTCACCTTGGGAAATTCTAACTGAACCCCCCCGCCCCCCCTTGAATCAGATTGGGACCAAACACAAGTTTTGCATAATTCCATTGCAACCCCCCCCCCCCCCTTGCACCTCAGTGCTCTCAGGCCTAATCTCATATATATTTTGAAGACCTCTGTCTGTTTGTCTGTCTGTCTGTCTGTCTGTCATTAATACAAATCTACGATTCTCGACCGATCGGGACGAAACTTGGTACGTGTGTGTAGTTTGACCAGGCGGTGGTCGTTGTCGTATTGGCGAGCCCGTGCGACGCCCGTGCAGCGCATGCGCAGACGAGATCACGGAAACGGGTGGAGCTATCGACTTTAAATTTGGTATGTGAATGTATCTTGCCCCGGATACGAATTTTATCGGGTCGCCGAGCCCGTGCGACACCAGCTTCGCGCATGCGCAGACCAGATCTCGGAAACGGGTGGAGCTATCGACTTGAAATTTGGTATGTGAATGTATCTTGTCCCGCATACGAATTTTATCGGGTCGCCGAGCCCGTGCGACGCCAGCTTCGCGCATGCGCAGACCAGATCTCGGAAACGGGTAGAGCTATCGACTTGAAATTTGGTTTTTGAATAGCACGGACAACGTCAGGCTGGGTAGAGCTATCGACTTGAAATTTGGTTTTTGAATAGCCCGGACAACGTCGGGCTCATCGGCTAGTCTCATATATATTTTGAAGACCTCTGTTTGTTTGTCTGTCTGTCTGTCTGTCATTAATACAAATCTACGATTCTCGACCGATCGGGACGAAACTTGGTACGTGTGTGTAGTTTGACCAGGCGGTCGTCGTTGTCGTATTGGCGAGCCCGTGCGGCGCCCGCTTCGCGCATGCGCAGACGAGATCTCGGAAACGGGTGGAGCTATCGACTTGAAATTTGGTATGTGAATGTATCTTGCCCCGGATACGAATTTTATCGGGTCGCCGAGCCCGTGCGACGCCAGCTTCGCGCATGCGCAGACGAGATCTCGGAAACGGGTGGAGCTATCGACTTGAAATTTGGTATGTGAATGTATCTTGCCCCGGATACGAATTTTATCGGGTCGCCGAGCCCGTTCGACGCCAGCTTCGCGCATGCGCAGACCAGATCTCGGAAACGGGTAGAGCTATCGACTTGAAATTTGGTTTTTGAATAGCCCGGACAACGTCGGGCTCATCGGCTAGTCTATTATATATTTTGGAAGATCTGTGTGTGTGTTCCCGATGAACTCGAAAACGGCCGACCCGATTTCGATGAAACTTCGTATGTGGTGGTATGTTCGGCCGTGGGGTGGCATGGGCCTATTAATTTGTCTGTGTGATGTGACCTTGACCTTGAAATCGGGTCATTTCAAGGTCAAACGCCAGAATATCACGGGATTTCGATGAAACTTGGTATGTGGTGGTACCTTTGGCCGGGGAGTGGCATAAACCTATTAATTTCCCCGTGCGACGTGACCTTGACCTTGAAATCGGGTCATTTCAAGGTCAAACGCCCGAATATCACGGGATTTCGATGAAACTTGGTATGTGGGGGTACTTTCGTATGGGGAGTCTCACAAACATATCCATTTGCCCGTGCGACGTGACCTTGAAATCGGGTCAATTCAAGGTCAAATCGCCAATTTTGATGGGATTTTGACTAAATTTTATACACAGGGTTACTTTTGTCCACTGGGTGTTTTGGACGAGTCAAATTGTGACCCTGACCTTGACCTTCAAAATGATCAATTCAAGGTCAAATCAGGCAAAACCGGATGGATTTCGACGGGCACGTTTGTCGCGTACTTTTGTCCGGGCAGTGTTTTGGACTGGTCAAATCGTGACCCCACTTGACCTTGACCTTCAGAATGGACAATTCAAGGTCAAAGCCCGGACGAAGTCGGGTCACCTTCTAGTATCCTATATATTCATAAACCATGGTTCTAAATTCCCGGTATGAGAACATTCAGATATTTTGACCTGTAAAATGCATAAATCCTAACATCTAGTGGTCTAACTCCAGACAAATGCACACGGCTATGGTCAAGAGACCAGGACACACCGGGCTGACCATGGTTGTTCCGCCCGGTGTGAGAAAATTTTGAAATCTGAACAAGAAAATCGCAAAATCCTACCATCTAGACTAGCATCAAGCCTTCCTAGAGTTGGAAATTTCAAACCTGACATCCCCACTTAGGTTGGAAAATTTCCAACTGATGACAATTCCAATGACAATGCTGACCAAATGTATGACAATATTGTTTTCTTAATTTAATTAGCAGATTTTGACTGGCCACTGGGGAGGGACCAGGACACAAGCTTTCCAAGTGTTGGAAATTTCCAACCTGTCACCCCACCCCCTAAGGTTGGAAAATTTCCAACTGATGACAATTTCATTCCAAAATTTTGACAAAAAATAGGAAAATATGCAAATATTGGTCCAAAAACAATTAATTCTCCCCAATAAATTGTTTGAAAATCAAACTACAAGAACATTTTCAACCTATTGTTGGTGTGAAATTTCCAACTAATGTTTTGGCAGGTATGAACTTTCCAACTGTTGAAATTTTTTACCAAAGTTGGGGGGAGTGAGACACCCCCCCCCCCAAACCCCCCCTGTCGCCACGTCTCTGATTCTAATACAT
Organism: Siphonodentalium dalli; assembly: GCA_032622095.1. Classification (NCBI taxonomy): domain Eukaryota; kingdom Metazoa; phylum Mollusca; class Scaphopoda; order Gadilida; family Siphonodentaliidae; genus Siphonodentalium; species Siphonodentalium dalli. The sequence continues at coordinate 153,452,109 of CP136066.1, read as the reverse complement.
GTGTAAACACAAACAAAAGTCATGTGTCTATATCACACAAACTAACCAATTGATCTGAACAGGAAAGACTTTTATATATGTAGTCATTCTTTCTTTTTTTTTATACAATTTGATAATTTGTCATTTACTAGATAGCTGTTTTCATTCTGAAAGTACCGGTACTGTACTTAGTGTACGGTGCTAACAGTAACAACATCTCTATTAGCAATTTTCTCCACATAATGTAGCATCGCAGTATCGTACAGTCCAATGGCATGCTGTTCGAAGACTTGGTAATGGGCTGACCTGATTGTAGACATATTCTAATGCATATTCATTTTCTTGGTAATGGTTGTGTTGGAAATTTAATCTTAATTTTTAGAGTTTACACAGGTTTACAAGCAAGAATTTTTAATTTGTGAAATAATGCTGAGACATACATACAGTAATTCCCTAAGTAATCGAGAGCTTTCCGATGAATGGCAACAAGCCATATTTCCGACTAAATCCTGAAAAGTTACCCATAATTCTGCTGTGGTAAGGAGTCAATTACTTAGGGCATTACTGTACATCAGGGTGAACCATGGTTTGTCCTGGTAGCAGAAAATTTAACTAGAAAACTTGAAATCTTTACAATCGATTTCCGTGATTGATTGATTCCAATATAATATTCCATTGAATTAATTGTATTATTGTAGTGTTTCTCAGTAATGTATAAAAATGGCTATGAAATGACAGAAAGTGTACTTTCATGTCTATTGTGTGCACATTTATATATTTTACTGACTTGAAGTAGGGGGAATATAAAGACCTGCACTGGGCATTTTACATGATTATAAGACTTGTGCACTCCTTTTGTTACAGGCACTCTATCTTCATCTCTGGATGCCATACCGTACAAAGGTACAACTTCACATGATCTGAGATCCTCAGCAAACAGGTATGTTATGGCAGAATGTTACAGTAATGTCCTAAATAATCGACCCCTAAACCACAGCAGAATTATGGTAAATTTTTCAGGATTTAGTCGGAAATATGGCTTGCTGCCATTCATCGGAAAGCTCTCGGTGAGAGCTTTCCGCTGAATGGCAACAAGCCATATTTCCAATAAAATCCTAAAAAATGTACCATAATTCTGCTGTGGTTAAAGGGTCATATACTTCAGGCATTAATGTAGTTCTTGTTACAGTTTTATCACTACAAATTATGTTAATAAGTTTCATCCAAACTAAAAGATACATACATTACATGTACATCTTGTTGATTTAGATAAATGTATAATGATTAATTTTAATTGAACCATAATTGATTCCAAGACGTATATGAACCCTTTCATGACGAGAGTTGCACTGGTGCAGTATTACAGATCCTGTGCCAGTGCATTCTCTTATAGGGAACCTCACATATATAAGAGAATACACAGGCTTACAGGGTCAAGGTAAATATTGTTAGGCCAATGTATTATTTGATACATGTATATCACATATATAGGAGAATGCATTGGCACAGGGTTTTTGCCAAACTTCAGGAAGCTCCAGTCATGGAAGGGTTAATAGTACAGCCATTAGGCCAAAAAAAAAAAGTGTTTTGGTTCTCGGGCAATTTTTTTTTCAAATCAATGAGGGAGGGAGGGTTTTATTTTTTATTTTTTTCTGTGCATAGTAAGCATGGACAAAGATACCTTCCTCTGCCTAGTAATAACCAGAAAGGTAGAGGGAACTGTTATGCATATAAACTCATTTAGTCTTATACAAAAATGACATTGTACTACCAGTGTATGACTGGGATTACCTAACAATATATAATGCCCCTGACATTAACTACTGTTATTGTTGTCTAAAAACTGATACCTCCCATTCTAATATGTGATCCTGAATTTAGTCCTGTGCCTTTCAATTGTATAAAGTTACAATTAGTGTAAGTTGTTCACAATGACTAATTGTAAGAAGAGCATGAGGATCAGCTAATCATTTTCTTAATTGTAGTCATCTACTTCATGTTGTAAGCCTGCAAGTCACTTTTTAACACATTACATGTTGGAGCTCAATGCACACTAATATTCAACAAACATCTACTATGGACATGTTGATCAAATCCACACCAAAAAAAACACACAAAAAAAATGTTCAAATTTATTTTTTCGTAAGTTTTTTTGTCATAACATCAGGCATTGCAATAAAAAGTCCTAATGCGGCCATTTTTATTCAATGCGGCGGGACCTGAGAACCAAATATTTTTTTTGTTGGCCTTACTAATTATTATTGTTTACTTTGTTTGGGTACTAATTTAAGATCATTATTATTCTCATAGTAAGGTAGATTATATCATTGTCATGTTTTGTTTCCCAGAATATTGCAAGATGTGTACATTGTAGGAAAGCATTTATGCAATTTTTAAATACTGGTAACTAATTTTTTACACAGCTTCCTGAAAATTTGCGAAACCCTGTGCCAACAATTAATTTTCTAATATATGCTAGTCTCCCATAGGAAATCTCGCATATATATTAGAGAATGCATTGGCCTAACAATATAACATTTACCTTGGCCTTGTAGGCCAGTGAATTTCACATGGGGATTGTCACATATATAAGAGAATGCTCTAGCACAGGATATGTAATGCTACCAGTGCCGCTCCCATCATGAAAGGGTTAATAATTACATGCTGGACCCATTCTATTAAAACAAAGTTTATATTGGTATTGTACGTTACATGTGTGTTTGTAGGGATAGAGTGAATATGCTGACAAGGCAGGAACAAGAAGAAATAGAGAGAGATAGAAGGCGTCGAATTAAAGATATGAAGCTCAGACAATCTATAATTGATAAAGCTGGAGAATCTATCAATGTCCATCAGTCTGTCACCGACAAAATAAAACACTCAAGGTTAAATTTATGCTTCTTTAATCCTTTCTTTACTAAATGAATTCTCCAATTCAAACTCAGTTATGAAAGTAGTGAAATCAGGGTTGGTGATTTAAAAAAAAAATTCTAAATGTTATCAGAATATGTAATCTTGCAGTTTTTCTGATAAATGAAGGTTCTAAAATATATTGCTTATTTATCTTATTATATCCAAGGCTGAATTAATGAGAATTCTATCATTGTATACCAACCAAACACACAAATATTATGGCAGTAAGCTATAGCGACCATGTGCTTTATGCATACACTTAGGTCTATATGGGTTCCAATGTTGTGATATCTGGATAGGTAAACCTGTGCTTAAACTTGCACTACTACATTTGTAAATAATATGTTTATTTGTAATTCCAGGAGGGCAGATCGGGAGAGGTTGGAATGCTATGAAAGGGAGCTAGATGAAATGAAGCAGCGAATATCAGAGAGACCATATCTATTTGAGAGAGAAGCCAAGGTAAAAATCTTTTGGTTCTGAAATGTCTGATTGTCTTCACTATTTATAGCATAGCATATCTTGGGATATGGATAAAAGATAAACTTCAGTTCTAGGGAAAAAGCACTATAACTTTATTATATTATGTTTATATATACTATAAATTGTTTCTTCTGGGTTCTGATTTCACAATGTAGCTTCTCTATCATAATTATTTACTTTGTACAATTATTTTTAAATGGCATCTGTTCCTTTTATAGTCTCAAATTAGGCACAGTTTCTTTTGCAAGTTAACCATATCATCATTCAAAATTAGATGCGGATTTAGATCTTTATTATTAAAGATACAGATGGCCTTCACGATGGGTATTGCTGTTAAAGTATACACATCTGTTAAAACCATCATAAACAGAAAGAATATTAAAATATAGACAGATTTTGTTCTTATACTAATAATAAATATCGCATAAATAGCATGCTACATGTATTGTCAAGAAAGATCATATGCAGTGTTAGTTAACAAAAGCCATGTCATGTTAAAGTACAGTATGAAAAGAGTGTGCGATAACCAAAACACTCGTCACTGGGGTGATCGCACTAAGTGAACTTTGGTTAAAACTGTACCACGTTGTTTACAACATACAGGCTTATAGTGCTCGCTAATCCTAACCACTCAACATTTTAGTGATGAATGGGTCACCTTGAAGTAATCTCCTGAAGAAGTAACCCCGGTGCTGAATGTTTTGCTTATCACACACTCTTTATGTGCTGTATATAAACAAATGCTTGGCTCGCACAAGTGTTTTGTGGACAATTTCATTTTCATACTATCATTTTACTGTACTATTCTTGAGGAAATTTTCATAATTTGGTAACTTTTATTTCTAAATTATAACCTTCATCCATGCATTTAAGAAATGAATGCAGTATACTTACAGAGATATTTTTTTCAACAACTAAATAATGATCAGTTATTTTAGAACAGAGGTGTTCAATTTTATACATAAACTATTTATAGTCCTTCCTGGTGGAATTGTTTATCCTCTTTTAACCCCTTTCTAAACTAAATGCTCATTGACGAGTAGTTATCCCTTAACAAATGTTCAGATATTATAATGAGTTCAGGTCATTTGTTGAACTTATTATCTGAACATTTCCCTCCAATAAATAGGAGTCCTTCTGCACTTGTATAATCTTTCATCTGTTTATTTTTCCTGAAAACCCTTCCAGATGAATAAGAGACTAATCCAATTTATATGTTTACAATTGAGTGGGAGAATTCATTTGAATCCATTTAGTATAAAAAGTGTTAATTTTGTCCAAAAAAGTAGTAATGTTGTACAGTTCTTTTTAATTAGGCTTTATATTCTCAAAATCCCACAGGAAATTATGGTTGTATTGTTTGACAAAGCAGACTTGATTCTTTATTATCTAGGCACTGTAGTATCGGTTTGAAACTCTGTAATTGGCCCTGACCATGGACAGCCATTAGATACATGGTTTATATGAACCCTTCCATTACTGGAGCTTCCTTTAAAAAATTTTCAAAAAAAACACTGTGCCAATGCATTCTCTTATATATGCGAGTCTCCCATAGGGAGCCTCATATATATATAAAAATGCATTGGCCTAACAGTACTTACCTGGTCCTTGTAACATTTGTTTGTAAGCCAGCCAGTGCATTCTCTTATATATGTGAGGCTCCCTAATGGAGACTCGTATATATAAGAGAATGCACTGGCATAGGATGAAAGGGTTAAGGAATGATTTTTGATAGGCACAAATTAAAATATGGCAAAAATTATTAATGTGCGAATGTAAATTAAAGTAAGGTAACTGGGAACTTGTTGCGAATGTATGTTTTTTTCTTATTTTCAGAAAAATGCACAAACAATGACCGAGAAAAAGTTTTCACAAAAGCTTAACGAGTATGGATTGGATGAAGATGTTTTACATAGTCTGAGTTCCCACCGATCCTCTCACCGTGATGATGAAGAATTACGGCCGCATGGATCACAGGGTTTCCATACAGAAGGAGAAGTGGACGGGGATGATAGTTACAATCGATATGCTGATTCATTTGAAGCAGATGAGGACATTCTTCCCTAAGTCCACTCTCACTTTTCACAAACATCCAGCTAGAATAACTCTATCTCATATTTCATTTGTTTGTTAATGTTTGTATCATTTATCTGAGCCAACTTTGTGCCCTGTCATTCACTGAAATCCAACATATTTTGTGTGACAATGTCGTGAAATCCCTTTAAAAATCGGCACCAGGTTTTTTTAACTTTTGGAAATGTTAACAAAGGTCCATTTAATAAGCGAGTTACCGATTATTTTTTTTATAGTGCTTTGATCTACTGTTTTAATAACAATCTACATGTATGACATAAGATATACTATAATTCATCACCATTTGGAACGTCTGTGTCTCAGACGGCGCCCATAGAGTAATAGAAAATCATAGAAACATTTCCCCTGTCTCGCTCACAGAATGCAACAGAATTCAAACTAAGATGTAAAGTTATTCCCCTTCGATTGAAAATAATAGACTGCAGAAAATTAAGCATAAAAAAAACGTTGGTATACCTCAACAAGATCTTCACATTTTATTACACTGGATAAGTTGATATTACAATGTTTTGGAGCTTCCTCTTTAAAATGGTATATAATATGGCATATATTTTATATGTGATCTGGGGGGTTCGGAAATTAATTTTGTGGAACATCAAATATATCTGAAATATTTAGAATAGGCAAGTTTTAATATTCCTCTTACGAAATAAACTACATAATTTTAATTTGGAGATTAAAATGTTGGGTCCATTTAACAGTATTCAGGTTTATTTCATGTACACCCCACAAGCAGACGGTGATGTCATGCTTTGGGCTGAAATCTTTGTCAATGCACATTAATGCATTATTCCTCATAGGTTTTCAACATTGTATCTCATAATAGTAGTTGAGGAAAGAATAACCTCAGATTATCCCCCGAAACTGTAAACATTCTTTGGCTTAAAGTGATAAAATAGAAATGAAGAATAATCTTGTTAAAACTAGTTATTTTTACAAATATTATATCTAAATTTACACCACACACCGTCATTCACATGTAGTAATTAAATGCAGTGACTCTCGATGGTGAAATCGATTTTGTTAGTTTATTGCTGATAGATGCATCCCGAATCGAGTAGTAAATATTTACAATTGAGTGTAGTTCAGACAATGTTTTTAATGGAGTGATACGGTCGATTTGCTTCAGATTTTCGGCAGTGTGAGTAGAATGTTGCATTCCTCAAATTGGCATAGTGCCTCAATACTAATTTATCAGTTTCACGCACCCAAACAAGTACATAATATGTCTTTAAAGTGACATAAGGCACACACAGTGGGTAAATTTTAAAAATCAAACAGGTTTGTAAAACCGTGAACACTAAGCAGACTGTTGAGAAAGAGATAGACTTAGTTCTTATTTTTGTTATTGATAACTCTCCAGTGACTAGATTTCACATTTTCAAACCATTGTCATGCAAACATTACTGTTACTGTGAAAGCTATTTTATCAACAAAATTTGCCAAATGAAATGTTATAGTTCAAAATCTTATTTCTGGTCTATTTGTTTTATTGTTCTGACATTTTACAAAGTAGAACTTAACGATTTGATCAGAATTTGCTCAACTGGATGTTGATATAAACGATTACTCATTGATGAGTAGTTATCCCATAGGAATTGTTCATAATAAGTTCAACAAAACAACCATTTTTCAAACTTTTTATCTGAACATTTCCCTGCAATAAATAGGATCCTTCTGTACTTTTATTATCTGTTTTCTGCTTATTTTTCCCTGAAAACCCTTCCAAATGAATAATAAATAATTCTAATGTATACTTTTATAACTGAGTGGGAAAATCCAGTTAGAATAGAAAGGGTTAAAAATGTATTCAGGGTCCTGATTTTTTGTGTGTATAAACTCTTCTATTACTAGCTTGTCAATACAGAACAGAAATTTTATTGCAAAATTAACACCTCGTGTAACTGTTAGTGCCCCTCTTATTCATCAAGTATAGAGAAAATATTTGGCCCATTTCTGTCTGTTTAAACTGAAATTATCTAGACTTTTGTGATATTTCACCGGCTCATATAAATAGCAAACATTTCCCAATTTTGTCCTTAAATGCCGTTTTAGTCTCAATATTTTATTAATTTCTTTTTGCAAGTCTGTGATACGTCGTATTAATGTGTTTTCTTATTCAAACACAGTGCTATCAGGTACCATGGTAACTTGATTGCACATATTTATCTTATAATTATTTATGAATTGTATATCCTGGTTCTTGTTATAGAAAGATATTTTTGTTACTATGATCAATGACCTCATTAACCTGATTATTTTACTCGTTTCACATACAGATATATACACATATCTAAATCTGTTAAAACAAGAATCGCATTAGTGATGTGAGGTCAAGTTTTGAAATATGGCTTGTTGCCATTCATCGGAAATCTCTCAGTGAGAGCTTTCTGATGAATGGCAACAAGCCATATTTCCATCTAAATCCTGAATAATTACACACAATTATGCTGTGGTTAAGGAGTCGATTATTTAGGGCATTACTGCATATTGTTGAGATACTCTTCAGGTGATGATGAAGGTTTCTGATAAAATATGTTTTGTCATTTCATGATTTCAGTATATAAAGTGAAATGGTAAACAAATCATTGCATTGAAAAGGTCTATCATAGAAAAATATTATCCTCACATCTTCAGTTCATACCATCAAAGCTTGTATTCTGATCACGTAAATGAATAGATTTAACTTAAGTAGCATGCACTAGTTATATAAATAATGTATACAGTTTTATATTTAACTCATTGTATGTTAATGCTATAAATTATTAAATATATATAAACATTCAAAACTGCTTCATTGTTCCAAGTTGTTCATCTGAAGCTGTGGGAAGTCCCATTTAGCTGTGACTAATGTTAATTAACATAAAACAAATTTTAAGACCTGCAGTGAGATGTATTAAGCTTGTGTATTATACTCATGTGTGATTTACAGCATATACTCAAGCAATGGACATGCACAGTATTGATTGTCTATTGTGCGCTTAGTCATGGCTACCATTATCTGCCACGATAGAATCATTTTCTAACCTCGGGTGTTAGATTGGCATTGAGATTAATGGTATGTATTGCCGAATTGATGTTGCTGTTTTATTCTGTTTCATTTCATGAAAATGGGTCAATGGCGGAAATAATACTCTGTTTTCATTTTTTGCACACTATTTTTTTTGTTTTCATCATTTTCATTTCTGGTAGAGTAACAGACCTCCTATTTAGTCAATGAAAATAAACCTGCATTCTAATAAGGTCACTGTGCAGACTGCTAAGATGATGATTGAGTTGTCAACCGATACCGATGCCCAATCTCCTAAAAACGCGACATGAGGATACACTGGTAATGTCTTGTTGCAAACACTTGTGTAGGAACTGTTACATCGGAAGTCGTTCTATCGCCGGTATTGTGATGGTTCTTGCCTGATTTGTTACGGTTCCTGACGATTGAAAATAATCATTTTTGTGACAAAATCATGCATAATTATAGATATCTTGAATATATTACTATTCCTGAATGAACAGAGGCTGCAGAAGTGCCGTGTTATCGAAACCTGAACTCTAGACCACAATTAACTAGGTATTAGCGAGTTAACGCGTAAATATCAACATGAGATTTATTCGAATGATTTCTGCACTTTGGTCCGAAAATCGTCTTGTGTATCTGACATTTTAAACCAGATAATGACTGTAGCTTATGTAATTTGCATAATAGAACAGGTATATCAAGAAATAACACAATAAATACCTAATACGGGAGATTAAGTGACATTAATAGGCAGAAATAAAATATTGAAAGTCCCGATGAGTATAGTATCATAATCATGCCCGCCTATATAAATGACCAATGGTGATATAAATCTGCTCTCAGGTGAATATGAGATGTTATATACATTTACTTAATCTGGGCATTATTGAAAGATCCAGGTGTGACAATATTTCAATGCCAGCGCCATCATATTTCCTCCTCTGAAGACTGCCTGAGGGACATTTACACATGTTTGTCGCCCAGACATGAATATAACTTATGAAATTACGTTCAACTGAATCATTGTTAGGTTATGATGTGATTGGGGTGGTGGGGGACTTGGGGAGAGGGTGCTTAATTTGTGTCTATCCCCAACTTTGGTCAAAATGTTCAACAGTTACAAAATTATTATCTTACAATAGATTGGTTTGAAATTTAACACAACCAACAATATGTTGAAATTGTTCTCTTAGTTTGATTTGACAACAATTTAATAGTGGGGAATTTGTCGTTTTTAGACCAACATTTGCATACTTTCCTACACTTTAAACATGTAATCAACCATATTTGACATATACAAATGGACACCTCTTCTTTAGAGTTGATCCAAAACTGGTTAATAGACAAATAATCTAATTCCATTTAATTAATATGCTTTGTATTAAATAATGTATACTCTTTTGCAAAATAAATCATCTCTCTCTCTCCATCAGTTGGGAACATTTCCTATCTTGTGGGGGTGGGGCGCCAGGTTGGAAACTTCCAACACTTGGGAATCTTGAAGCCATTCTAGATGAGTTTTGCAATTTTCAGGTTCAGATATCCACATTTTCTCACTGGGCCCATGTATCCTGAGTTTCTCCCCCGGTTTGCATGGTGGCCAATCAATGGCTACTAAAGAATGGCATACAATCTAGAGCTATAATGTGTCATGCAGTTGGGAAAAACCAAATCCCAGGCCTTGTGCATGAGTTTGGTCTGTTTCAAGGGGATGATGCGGTTGGAAATTCCAAGGTGGACGCCCCAACATTGGAGACACTCCAGCCCACGTCCCTGCTCACTTGACACGTTGTCAGCGAGGAATAATAATGTGCCTTATAATAGCCAGGTTCAGACACCCATAACACTGATTTCTAGTGATTCATTTGTATGAATGTTTAGCTAATAATTCAAACAATCTGTTACTGCATGTTGAATTTAATAGCTGAGCATTCCTACAAATGAATCAATAGGATTCAAGTCGCTGCTCATTACAGCACATTTAGTCACCAAAGGATTAACATCCATATAAAAATAATATTTGTAACTGCATGATTCTTTTCTCTTTTTTTCTATGTTACTGCTTGTTGAACTTAATAGCTAAGCATTCCTACAGATTAATTAATCAATAGGATTCAAGTCAATTCTCATTACAGCGCATTTAGTAACCAAAGGTTTAACATCCATATAATAATATTTGTAATTGTAGGATTCTTTGCTTTTTTATATCTTCTATTAAAAAAATCAGAGATCCCTAGTCAATCTAAAATATGATTGAATGAAAGGTTATCGTCCTTGTATATGCTTTAATAGCTGCATATTCTATAATTTAACCTAGATAATCAGCATCCAGCAAGCGGATGCCCGACATAAACTTCATAATCAGAACATCGTCTTATTTTTGGCTTTTTGTTGAGTAAAATACGTCTACGAAAATAGACAACACTAGCAGATGTGCCCCCTCTTCGTCCGGGCTATTTAGGGATTTATTTGTGATCGTCTCCGCCTGGAGAAACTATTGTTTGATCGTCTTGGAAACATGCCTATATGAGCGAATACGGTCAAGGTCACACGTGAAATTGGACTCACCCATATTGTTCCCGGGATCAAAGTAGGCCTACATTATACCAAATTTGAGTGGGATCGGTCGAGGTCCAGAAACATGCCAATTTGAGCATATATGAGCGAGGTCAAGGACACGGTCCCAAGTGAAATTGGACCCGCCCATATTGTTCCCGTGATCAAAGTAGAACCAGCTACCAAATTTGAGTGGGATCGGTCGAGGTCCAGAAACATGCCTATATGAGCGTATTTGAGCGATGTCAAGGACAGTCGCACGTGAAATTGGACCCGCCCATATTGTTCCCCGGATCAAAGTAGGCCTACACACCAAATTTGAGTCGGATCGGTCAAGCAGTTTTTCGAGTCTATAACACAAATACATACATACAGACAGAAGTTCCAAAATATATAATAGATCAAATACAAGACAGATAACTCTATATATCCTGTCTACGCTCAAGCTTTCCGAAGTCCAGCACTATGAAATTTCACTATTGTTAACCAGCTATTGACTCATGGAAATGTTGGGCCTGCAAAACGCGTTATTTTTCAACTAGCTGGCGACTTTGTAACACAGCTTATTGGATAAGCATAGAAAGGCAGTGTAATTCATCGAAATTAATGACAAGTGGTGCAAATTTCAACTTAATGCATAGTTTGTTGTGTTTATCTTTGTATACTTTCACAAAATTGGCAGTTTGAACAATGTACCATGGCAAATATTAGCCAGTTTTACCCGTATAGAATGACTAAATGGGGAGAGAACCGACTCGATCAGGAGAGAACCCAAACAATTATCAAAATTCGCGTTTTTTGTCTTTATGACTTGCACAATGAAAGTTTCGTTATTAACACGCTCATTGGTGCCACAGATTGTGATGGGATTGAAATAACTAATTGAATTATCACCTAGATGCCTCAAAATTGTGTTTTAACTGTCAAAAAGTCGTAAAAATGTATAATTTCGATCATCAGGAACCGTCACAAATCAGTCAAGAACCATCACAAACCGGCAATAGAACGATTTCTGATGTAACAGTTCCTACACAGTGGTTGCAAAAGATGAATGTGTTTTGTATTACACACAAGCTTCGTACATATCACAATAAATGTTTCTTCAGATTGCCTTTAATTTATTTTTTTGGTGAATTATGTACCTTTATAATAGGGTAATCACTAGGGAGGAGGGCAATCTCAGATTTTGGGAAATTTGGTGGATCATACCCAAATCAATACAAGTTCGATCTGAGTTTTGAGCAAGTGCAATCATAAACCAAATTTCAGTTTAATTTAAATTAAGGAATAAGTTAATTGACTTATAGTCCCAGATGGTATTGCAGTAAATGTAATACAATATTACAATATGAGGTAACAGTAAAAGTCATATTTTTATCGTTTTGATAGGAGTCATTTTAAAATCAGTAAGAGTTCCAGCACTAACTACATATTATAGTATGTTGTTCCATGAGATCACCACTCTTTGGCAGAAGTATTTCCAACATGAACAACAAAGTATGGAGGTGATCAAATTCATAAGTCAACACCACCTGGACTTGTCATTTGGAAACAATAAAGACTGAAATTTCAAAGCCAGAATGACCCATATATTTGGTAAGAATTCACAATTTCGGCCTTGTCAGTTACATACAAAGTTTATTGTACATAACTCTTTTGAGGTCATCGCACCACAAAACTCATCCTATATTTTTCTGTCATACATCAAATTTTATTTCATTCCATTCATCGAAACAAAAGTTATCACCTAGAAATTGAATAGCCGCACGATGGATGAACCAATTTACATAATATGGCCTTTTTTTAATGGACATAACAAATTGATACAGTGCAACTGCTGAGTGATAAAAATAGATCCAATGATTGACAGCTCCTGCTAGGTTTTCACAACTGTACGTGGTCCAATTTTTTATTCTGTTGTTTGTGATGTGGTTAGTTTGTCATCTATCCAACTCTCCACATATTACATTCCATCTGTCTGATGTAAATACAAAATAAAAAAAAAAAATTATGTATCAGCCTGCTACTTTTTAATTTTTATAACTGATTTGTTTCTAGAAATTCAAATGTAGTGGACCTTGATGATTTCATGCAGTCCAAGACCTATTGAAATGATGCAAAAACGATGCAGTTTTGATAAAATTTATTGCACTTATGAACAAGTTAACAATCAATAAAAAATATAAATATTCCAAATACATCAACAAATACCTGTCTAATTCACCTTAAGACAGTTGATCAACAATGCTGTTATATGACTAGTCAGAAGGCAGAACATTTGTGGCAGGAAAATGAATTATAAACCTTGATGTTCAATGAGGAATTGTGGATAAGGTTATGTAAAAGAGTCTTTCACCTTTTTTCTGCAGATGATAACACAACTTGAGTCAGGCAATTTCAGCAATCTGGGTACCACAATGGTCTGGTTAACCCTTTCATGACTGGAGCTGCGCTGATGCAGCAATAAAGATCCTGTGCCAGTGCAGTTACCTATATATGCGAAGCTCCCATAGGGAGCCTCACATATATAAGAGAACGCACTGGCTTACAGGGTTAAGGTAAATATTGTCAGGCCAATGTATTCTCTTCCCTATGGGAGACTCAAATATATAAGAGAGAATGCATTGGCACAGGGTTTTCGCAATATTTCAGGATACTCTAGTCATGGAAGGGTTAATATGACCTTGGGGTCTAGTTCTGAGAGTTACAGGACATACATAATTCACTGACACAAAATTAGTCATAACACTAAAACTACCTATATATAAGAAAAGATTCCTATAACTATTGAAATGGAGAATTTCCACATGTCCCCCAAAACCTTTGGTCAGAAATTCAGCAAAATACGAAAAAAACATAATAATGAAACAATCCCATTCCTCAAATAATTCCCTTCATTTTGGTATATGATTCAACCATGAACGGCTTGAGACGGTGGAGATTTCTTCCAAAATGTAAGTGTTAATGACACTGTAGCTCAACTTGGAGAGGGGATACATTACAGAAATGGAGCAATAAGGAATTTTTTAAAGTTTGAATGTTCAAGAAATACAAGAGGTCAACCCGGAGAGCCATATGAAGTTTGCGATCAATCGATGAATAATGTTGACTGTGTTTTTAAACAAAATTCAGAACAGGATGATTGTTGTCAGCCATGTTTTTTTAACAAAATATGGAAAAATTTGATAGCTCCAATCTAGAGGTCACCCAAAGATCCATATGATGTTTGGTTACCATTGGATGTGGCATATAGGGTGTACACAAGGATTTAAACATGTAAGATTAAAATCTAAGATGTCTGGTGGAGGCCTTGTTTTCGATAGCTCCCATCAATAAGTGATCCTACACTTGCCTGTAAATTTTCAAAAACATTTCTTCAATAAATGTGGGCTGCAGAGTGTGCCAATGGATTAAAAATATGAAATCCAAGATGGCCACTGACAGCCATGTTTTTTGAACGAAAATTTTGTCTATAGCTCCCATCTGGAGGTAACCCTTAAGATTCATAGGAAGAAGTTTGACTTGAATCAAATGAAAAATGTTGGTTGATGGCGTACCAAAGAATAAAATATAAGATGGCTGCCAGTGGCTAAGTTTTTATTTTTTATAAAAAAAAATCGCTCAAATTTGATAGTGCTCATCTAAGTTCACCTAGAACATCAATATGAAGTTTGGGATCAATCGAATGGAAAATGTTGGTTGTAGGGCATGCAGAAAGATTCAGTGATCCTAAATTTTCAAAACATTTTTTCGATAAATGTGGGCTGGAGGATGTGCCGATGGATTTAAATGTGAAATTCAAAATGGCTGCTGCTGGCTATATTTTTCAACTAAAATTCCAATTTTTTTTATATCTCCCATCTGGAGGTCACTCCAAAGATCCATATAAAGTTTGGTGATCGGATGAGGAATGTGGCCTGTGGGGTGTGCCAAAGTAATTTGTTGAAGCACGGACACACGCATGGACCACTTGATGCCAACCGATGGCAATACCAGAAAATTGACTTAGTCAAGTTGAGCTACAAATGAAACACATCAATACAACCATCGTATTCCTGGAATATTTCATTTTGTTTTCATAATTGGATTATATGTACAGTTAGCATTATAATGGAGATATCTCTCACGAAATCATCAGAGACGGGGCCATGAGACTGGTCTTGTTTGACCAATTTTGTTCACTGGTCTCCAATGCTGTCCCTGACTGAACATGGTTGATGCGTACACCAAAATGTAGGCAAATATTATAGGAATATGAATGTTGTACCATTATATTTTATTTTTTAACTATTATTGCATTTCTGGCCACGGTTTTGGGGACATGTGGAAATTCTCCATTTCGAGAGTTAGGAACCATGTAATATATATAGGTACTAAATTGGTTTGGGAGTTTAATAAATCAAATGTTGAGCAGATATTTCTGATAGGTACACAATTAATATATTGCAAATAGCCATTACGTCAGAACTATAATGTCGTAACTCCATTTTGGTGGGAAATGAGTATTTGATATCATTCGAATCGTGAGAAAAAATCCTATCCGATGGGCCAAACTGTTTTTGCATTGGATGGCAAATATTCTCACAAACCAGTGACACAAATGTCATATCTCCAGAGATCTTCACAATTATTCGTGCTATAAGGTCGTATGTCCAACAGCAGCCAATCGGATGCTTCAGGTTGTCCATGTGACTTCTGTTTTGTGTTTGTAAATTCTTAAATGTGTGCTATATGGTCGTATCTCCATGCTAGTCATGTGATCAGTTGGTGATTTAAATTTTGTGATTGTTCCACAAATTTCTGTATGATGATGCACATGAGTGAATATTCATAATGTAGAATAGGCACTTTTTAGTTCATAGACATGCGATTGCCACCATATTTAGCTTAATCTGTATTTATTAGCACAACTTCCTTATAGCATGGAAACCAATCGTCGTTGGATACGCAAAATGTCGTATCTCCAAACAAGTTATTGCTTTTTAAAAGAAAACGACGGAGTAAACAGAAAAAAATATGTGGTTCAATGGACAGCTAATGCCAGTTTTCATTGGGATAAATACAATAATACATCATGCTTTGTCAACATTATGAGAAATGTTGACTGAAAACTTCAACCTTCATTTTCTCGGAAAGTTGAAAATGTGAGTTACGACATTATAGTTCTGACGCGACGAAATTTAGTCACTGAATTGCAACAATATATTCATTCTGTATCATTTTCGATGTCACCAAGCACTATATGGTTATTCCCTACCACCTAGTCCTCTATAGATCGTAAGTTGACAGCAGAATATTCTTCTCATTTGGTAGTATTTCTGAAATAGAGAGAGGTGAATTCATTATCAAGAGATCAGATTATAATATTAATGCTTTTCAAAGAAATAAGATTGCTGACCAATTGTATAAAGGTCTAAAATGTTATCATTTGTATACATGTTGCAAATCTTTAACATGTGGGTAAACTCAGGAGTTGTTATGTGATGAAATTACCCAAAATACACACATGTTATTAAAGACAGAAAATTGAGCTGCAACATGTCAATATGAAAATAAGATGTCTTGTAATACATGATCATTACTTCATAATAGTTTACAAACCTTCTACATGAAACATTTCTCCATGATCATTTACACTTTCAGGTTGCTGTGTTGAAACTGTTACAACCTGCTCTGTGATGCTTTGTGGGAAGACGACTGGCTGATTCGAAGACAAGTCTGCTGAAATAAGAACTAAATTGGATGAATCAATTTCATATAAATATATATTGTGAGCTTAAACTGACATGATTCATTCAAACCCCAAAATAATGTATACATCATTTGGTAAGAGGTATCTCAAAAACCAGCTGCATGGAGGATTTCCGAACAAATTCGTTGATACATATAAAGACCTCTCCGAACCGACCATTGTGTTCAGTTTAGAGAGGTCTTCGGTTTACAGAAATCGTGTCACAACCACATCAGAATGTCCCCATTATTAAGACACAACACATAATTTTTAAAAGATGAAACTTCAGGTGACACCAATTGAATTACAAACTAGGATTTAAATTTCTGAAATACCAGAAATTTTATACTTCCATGGAATATTTAATTTTTAATAAACAGTCTTTATATTATATGGAAATTATATATTAAATAATTGAAAGAAAATATTTAATCAGAAAAATAATACCGTGCACAAGCTTGCTCGTGCCTGACTACATGTATGCACTTTGTGTTTGTATCCACCTAGTTTATGAACTGGAAGTGATCCCAAACATGCATGATGTATAAACCATGATGCACGATATAGTTCTCTACTTATAATATTAATAGTTGTAAAAGTATTACTCGATCACGACTGATACAGAGCCAAGCCAAGCACCCTTCTGGTGGTAATATTATTACTGGATCATGGTGGTGATAATATATATATAATAAACGTCCGTGCAACATTCTATTCTCATTCGCGAAAAAAACTTAGAAAATTGCATGTAGATACTACCAATCGCATCCTTTCTTCTATTTACTTTTATCTGGATTCGGGAATTTTACCCCCCCCCCCCCCCCATCTGAATTTTTGCGGAATTTGCCTAATGTCTGAACCCGCCCGAAGTGAGTTCTCTGTTGAGCAGGTTGCTTTGCGGTCAACCTTTGTAGGTGATCCGACAGTATACCAACGTACCTGTATTTGCATTAAAGGCGGATTATCTCTTTAAATAACAAATTTGAAAAAGTTTCATGGGTCTAAAATAATAACTATGAATTGAATACCTCTGTCTGGCTTTTTTGGTGGCTTAAAGAGTATGGGAGGCCAAATTTACATTTAATAATTAATTGCGCTTAAGCGTAATTATTTGCGCTTAAGCGCAATCAATTGCGCTTAAGCGCAATTCATGGTTATATGTAACAAAATACCCCTGGTGAATAAATAGGTTTCTCCATAACTTAGCATTAACTCCTATTGACATGTCACTTCTTGGTTTCATTGGTTTGGATGGGTAGGGAGCTAGCCCAACTTCTTTATCAAAATGGCTGACTCGCAATAGTATCACCTTCTGTTTTAGTTGGAGCGATTCGTGATAGCATTATATTATCTTCGGTATATATTAGTTGGGGCTACTTGCAATAGCATTACTTTCTGTATTAGTCGGGGCGACATTGATTTTCTTCAATTTTCGAGTATACAGGCACACCATATGAGGGAATTAAGCCCTCGGTGACACCACATTCACACTATATGATCATGGAAATACTATAGATTTGTGCAAGAGCTGCTGATTTAATAAGAAAAACTAGAGCTTCAGGACTGAGACACCAAAGCTCCAGTAATTACACACCATTTTTTGGACAGGGATGCTGATAATATGAAAATAGGGTTTTTTCCCCCTGATTTAAGTCAATAAGTAAACCATATAGTAATGCTCTAATTAATCGACTCCTTAACCACAGCAGAATTATGGATATAACTTTTCAGGATTTAGTCGGAAATATGGCTTGTTGCCATTCATCGGAAAGCTCTCGAGAGCTTTTCGATGAATGGCAACAAGCCATATTTCCGACTAAATCCTGAAAAGTTACCCATAATTCTGCTGTGGTTAAGAAGTCGATTAAATAGAGCATTACTGTATGAGGTAAGAAAGCACTCATGCAGTGACACCGCATGCATGTATAGGATATTACCATAGTAAAGGCTCAAATCTGTGCAAAAATACATTAAAAACATCATACAAAACATTACTAGAGTTCCGGGAAGGCGACATCAATTCTTTGGATAGAGGGATGCTGATAATATGTAATTAGGGGATTCTCCTTGTTGAACACATACTCACAGTTTGACTGTTGAGTACAGGTCAAAATTAGCCCAATGCTCATCTTGTGTTGCTAGGTGATACACCAGGTCATGCTAATAGTTTATGGGTAGGTTAGATAGTAGTCACAATTACGCTTAAGCGCAATTGATTGCGCTTAAGCACAATTGATTGCGCTTAAGCGTAATTAATTACGCTTAAGTGTAAATGCCCTATTTGCGCTTAAGCACAATATGTGGTATTTGCGCTTAAGCGCAATTATTTGCGCTTAAGCGCAATTCATTATTAAATGTGAATTTGGCCTCCCATAAAAGAGTACATTAGTCCCACTGTGCATCCCTTTATATATATATCTATTATATATTTTGGAAGATGTGTGTGTTTGTGTGTGTGTGTTCGCGATGGACTCGAACACGGCTGGACCGATTTCGACCAAACATGGTACGGACACGTAATTCGACCCGGGAACGAACATGGGCCTATTGATTTTCAGATCCAAGGTCAACTTTTCACGTGCCGAGGTCAAATCTGTTTTTACGCTGTGTTACGGGACTTTCATTTGAGTTCGGTGCTTACAAATCGATTCGAAACAGCGCGAATAATAAAATGCCAGTCATAATAATGACACTGTGAGAATCTTTCGTGTTTCCTCTTTCCAACGATATATAATGCGTATGTATCCGTTTTAGTTATCTGCCTCAATTATCAAGAAGAAGTGGTACTATCTTCCATCAGGATAAAAACAATGCGTAACTTCTATGACGTCGTTAGAGGTCATAACGTTAGATCACGTTAACGCTTAACCGGCCGATGCATTTGACTGTTTTAGACGTCTTGGCGATATCTCGGGCACCGATGGTAATTTATCTTTACGTTGAAACTTGATAATTAATGAGCGTGTGTATATGAGGCGCGTTTATATACTTGAGTGGAAATCAAATCGGGTTAAACTGGCGGATTTATACGGACGAAATTTGATGCATAGGGTATCTCGGTATCCGCTGGGCCGATTTTCACCATTTTTGGGGTGTTGGTGTTTGACCTCACCTGACCTTGACCTTCAAAATGGTCAATTCAAGGTCAAAGCCCGGACGAAGTCGGGTCACCTTCTAGTATATATATATATATATACTAGCTGGTGGTCCCGACTTCGTCCGGGCTGTTTTCCTTCTGCTTTTCGACGAATTGCGCGATTTGACCTTGAATTGATCATTTTGAAGGTCAAGGTCAGGTCGGTGTCACGATGTGACCCGTCCAAAACACTCCCCGGACAAAAGTTCCAGACAAATGTACCCATCGAAATCTGTCCACTTTTACCCGATTTGACTTTGAATTGACCATTTTGAAGGCCAATGTCAGGTTTGGATCACGATTTGACCCGTCCAAAACATTCCTCAGATAAAAGTAACCCTAGGTATCAAATTTCGTCAAAATTTGCGATTTGACATTGAATTGACAATTTTGAAGGTTAAGGTCAGGTTGTGGTAACAATTTGACCAGCCATAAAGACTCACCGTCCAAAAGTACCTCTAGGTATCAAATTTCATCGAAATCCGTCCCGTTTTACCCAATTTGACCTTGAATTGACCTTTTTGAAGGTCAAGGACAGGTCGGGGTCACGATTTGACACGTTCAAATCACTCCCTGGACAAATTTATCCTTAGGTATCAAATTTCGTCGAAATCCGTCTGGCAGTTTTCCCGGCCATAGCTAACACACACACACACACACACAAACACAGACAGACATAAGTCCCAAAATATATAGTAGACTAAATATATAAAAAAAATACTACATGGCCTCCTTACATCGCAACATGGCGATCACATTGCTCAGATTGTTAATGTTATCGCGAACTGGGTCGCATATGCCGTCCAACAAATGCGAATATAGTCCTATTAAATCCAGACAAGCGCCGATTTGTGATTTGCGGACATAAATGTCCATTAAGTTTGTCAGATACTGCACGATGACGGTGATTTCTATATGCAGTGGGTGATATGTGGTTGGAATGATTCAAGTGCATGATACAGATTTGCCGCCCGACAAACACTGATATACTTCATTGCGCAGATAACAAAAAGGGAATGCCTAAAATCGTGTTCATCATCTCGATGTTAGCATTGGCATGTATTGTAATAGTTACATGTGTGATATGTATTGACGTAAGAACTGTTTCGTATTCAATGAAATGCTATTTAAATAATACAATATAATCGAAGTCACTTGGTCGGACAGGTGCGTGGCATAATATGCCATCCGACGCACATCGGACATGCTGCATCTGTTTCCGTTTTAAAAAACGCGAATTTGTGAAATGTGCACGGACTGCATGGGGAATGTAATGTCAGTGACTGTTGTGTCTAGGTGCTGTGAAATGATTGTTTTTTAGAACAATTCAACTGCAAATCACTGAAGCCTGGCAATCACTGACACAAATGCTTATTCTTATATATTAATTAAATGCAGTAACGTTCAATTTTCGTTAGTTTATCGATGATAGATTCGTCCCGAATCAAGTAGTAAATATTTACAAAGCGTAAGCAGCATGTGGGCGTCTGCGGGTGTTGTTTGTATGGGACCCCTTCCCCTATAGGTGTGTGTATGTCTAAGCCCCCATAGTATGGCAACACCCCCTTTTCTATGCTTTGTATGTGTTTATCTATGGGTCCGCATAGTCTTACAAAGTCTTACAAACTCCTCCTTTTTATGTATTATTAATTTTATAGGTTTAATTATTATATATTGCTCCTCCTTTTATTAATTCCCTCCTTCCCACTCAATTTTATCTTCTGGAACATTCTAGTGAACTTTCAAACGCCCACACTAATTTTTTGTTTCTGGAAAATTCTGGAAATATTTTTTTTCTACAACATTCTAGTAAAATCCATAATGTATTCGTGTAAGAAAATTCATACTTGTATACGGTCGCTTTAAATTTTTTTATACCTGTAACGCCACTAACCAATAAATGTTAATTTCACACACGGTAAAGCGAGGCATTGGCTCTCGTGCTATCATAGCATCTATCTATTTACTGTTCTCCACGCGCAGAATTTAAGCGGTAAAACTCATTTCTCAAATCTTCTGGCTCGAAAACCCTTCGGCCCCTTTAACGTTTATACCTTTCGATAACTAATAAAGTTTATTGATCTCACAGAGTTATTAACTGCTCTGTACCTGTTAGTAAACACATTCCACGAGGCATGCTTTCTCTCTAACAATAACAGAGCATCATGGAATATTCTATAATGGCATGTTTACTCGATGCCTATAACAGATGTGCACTAAACACACCAGCGAAGCACTAAGTGTGTTTGTTTTCACAATGAATTTATCTGGTAATTTAAGCGTTCAAACACATTCGGCATACCTGTAGGTAATAACCATTCTAATGTGTAATTCATTCAACCTTATTGTTCCGGGGCCCCCATATCATTTGCACAAACTGGGTAAGAAAATGTCTTTCTAAAAAGCCTATGAAACAGCCGACAAATTAAAACAATCTAGAATGTTGTAGAATACAAAAATTTCCAGAATGTTCCAAGGTGGTTCCAATAACATCAAATTAGTGTCCCCCGATTGTGGACAGAACATCAGGCTTATTATCACCTTACGCCATAGATCCATAGCGCAGTGGCTCAAAACATTCGACTCTAGTCACCCTTTCATGGTCATATGTTCTGCGCGCTTTTGTTTTTAGCCGCGAAAATAACGATAACTTTGTAACATACCGCTACATCGTATAAGAGCTCTTCTGTGTGTGAAATGGCTGTCAACCAAACTATACATGATGCATCAAACTTATTATTTTAGTTTAAAATTCTTTTGTATATTAGTTTTTGTTTCAAATTCACGTTTAAAAAAGTAGTCATTTCACGTTGTTGTACTACGTCAAATGGCGTTTTTTTTATTCGTCAAATATAGTCATAATAGCACTTAAAATTTTTGTCAAATAGGGCTTTTTGTAACTGCGTATTAAGCGTTTATAAAATGACCAATTTCATAACAGGAAAATTAACCGTAAACAATGAAATTCGAAATAAAAAATGTGTACTTTTAACTATTTTGAAGTTTTGAAGAGGCAATTTTTAGCATTTGAAGTAAGTGTCCAATAGGCTATATATATTCAAAATGCCATGTTTGTCAGCTAACCACAAAATCTCGCTTAATAATGGGAGGGAAAAGATATGTTGCTGTCATTTACAAATATTGCATGAATATACTGATATAACACCTCATCGACACATATAATGCTCATAATCGTACATGTAACTTCATTCGAACGCACGTGATGGTAGATGCAAGTCGCATTCCAGTCTCTGTCAGCTACAATATGATCTCATATACAAGGTATTTCTAAAAATAGTTATCAAGGTTATGTAATGCCTGACATACATGGACATACTGCAATCGTAGTAATGAGTCACAATATATAAACATATTGTAGACACTAGGTGTGGAAATTCATTAGATGAGTCATAAATTGACAATATTTTTAGTACGTATTTGACAACTATAAAATACGTCTATTTCACTACATCACTAGCGGTCAAATCACGTTTTTACAGAGCACAAAATATACACTGAAATGCACTCAAAATATTTGTGAAGTAGGCATTTTTTATAATACCTATTAGATGATTAGAAATCATTCATGTTTGACAACTTATAAACGACCCAATTGATGAGATTAATAACAGGCACATTCACACAAAATCATACTTATACATATTTGACCACATTACCTTCTACATATAATGGTAAGACACAACAGACCACCATAGAGCAGCGTGTATGTAGAAATGATTAGTTTGACTATACAATAAAGAGCATTATACGTGATTTACCAGTGAAAGGGGATTTATATACGTCATGATGTACGTATAGATACTATACTATAAGAAAATGGACGTATAAAGGTATATAGCAACGATGTAGACCCGCGTTTTATTGCATAAATGAGTATGGTATGCATTAAACGGTAACAACACTGAAATTGTACACTGTTTGAACCGCCATAGACATCAGAATTGATGCGTTGTGCTGAGTTGTTTTGAGAAGAATATATGAAATTAATACGCGCACGTCATTACATTACATTCGTGTATTACTGACATATACCACGTATATAGTCCATAAAAAAGACATAGAATGCGTGCGAAAACTCAACAGTTTAACTATGCAGTAAAGAGCTTTTATACGTGATTTACCAGTGGAAATTGCACGTGTCTTAACGCATGTATATGTACTGGATTTGCTTTAAGAAACAGGGACATATACATAAACCAGACACGCACTTACATACTTTGAACACAGTAGACCTTTCGTGACACGATACTGTCACGTGGGCAATGTATCCTCTGTATAACAGACCTATATTTATAGGAGTAACAATACATATAATTGATGAAAAATAAATCACTAAGTATTTATATACTAGTCTACATCAGATGGGGTCTTTATTTTCTCCATGTAATGGAGATTTTAGAGTAACAATCTGAAATGAACTATGACTAGAATACCAAGTTGTTGAACGGATGTTATCATTCCATTTGTCCTCGTTTAGCTAAATTCAGCAACGGATTTTGATTGGTTATAAATATTATAATAAGAACTAAATAATTTACCGATAGCTATTAGAGATCAAATGCTCACTAGGTATGGGTACGAGCAACCGATTGTGTTAATTATATGAGGAACTCACGTCCAATGACATTTGAGTTAGCGGATTTACTCGAATAAACAGATGGTTTTGCAAATTAGGAATTATGGAGGAAATATTACCCACAGAAATGCTTGAGAAAATTTACAAGGAGTTAGTTAACACGTCAACGATACATGCAGACATCAAAACAGAACTACAACATACATGGTTCTTAAGGAGAGTAAAATAATAATTACGGAACTTCTAGAAGGAAATTTTGCTGATGGTAGAAAGAGATTGAATACTTTGATGGAGAGATAATAATTTGAAGCAGATTTCTTACTGGATATTTTGGATCAATTGTTTTCAGATTGTTGGATATTTAGTGGTACTACTAAATGAAAGTGTCAATGACACTGTAGCTCAACTTGGAAAGGGAATTATTTCATGTGTTAAAGTCAATGGAGTGATTAGGAATGTGGAAAGTTGAAAGGCCTAGTTATGCAAAGAGTAAAATCTAAGATGGCCGCTGGCAGCCATATTTTTTTGCCAAATGACCCCAAAAAGACTCGTTCCCATTTACATGTCATTATTAACATCCAGTACAAATTTCATGATGATCTGACAAATGATACGATCTGTAGCCTGTGTCAAAGGATTTAGTCATGCAAAGAGTAAAATCCCAGATGGCTGCTGGCAGCCATGTTTTTTGGCCAAATAATAATTCCCATCTACATGTCATTGTTAATATCCGTAACAAATTTAATGAAGATCTGACCAAAGCTACGACATGTAGGCCTCGCCAAAGGATTTAGTCATGCAAAGAGTTAAATCCAAGATGGCTTCTGGTGGCCATTTGTTTTGGCCGAATGACCCCAAAATGACTCGTTCCCATCTACATGTCAATATTAACATCCATGACAAATTTCATGATGATCAGACGAGCAGTATGACCTGTAGCCCGCGCCAATGGATTGAATTTTGAAATCCAAAATGGCGGCTGGTGGCCATGTTTTTTGACCGAATGACCCCACAATGATTCGTTCCCATCTACATGTCAATGTCAACATTCATGACAAATTTCATAAAGATCGGACCAAAGATACGACCTGTAGCCCGTGCTAATGAATTTAATTTTGAAATCCAAGATGGCCACTGGCGGCCATGTTGTTTGTCCGAATGACCCCAAAATGACTTGTTCCCATCTACATTCCAATTTCAACAGTCATGACAAATTTCATGATGATCAGACAAAAGGTACGACCTGTAGCCCGTGCTAAAGGATTTAGTCATACAAAGAGTAAAATCTAAAATGGCTGCTGGCGGCCATGTTTTTTGGCCGAATGACCCCAAAATGACTCGTTCCCATCTACATATCATTCATTGTTAACATCCATGAAAAAAAATTTGATGATCCGACCAAATGTATGACCTGTAGGCCGTGCCAAAGACTTTAGTCATGCAAAGAGTAAAATCTAAGATGGCTGCCGGTGGCCATGTTTTTTGGCCGAACAACCCCAAAATTACTCGTTCCCATCTACATGTCAATATTAATATCCATGACAAATTTCATGATGATCAGACAAACAGTACGACCTGTATCCCGTGCTAATGGATTGAATATTGAAATCCAAGATGGCCACTGGCGGCCATATTTTTTTCCCGAATGAACCCAAAATGATTCGTTCCCATCTACATTTCAATGTCAACAGCGAAGACACATTTTATGATGATCCGACCAAGGGTACGACCTGTAGGCCGTACCAAAGAATTTAGTCATGCAAAGAGTAAATCTAAGATGGCTGCCGGCAGCCATGTTTTTTGGCCGAATGACCCCAAAATTAGTCGTTCCCATCTACATGTCAATGTTAACATCCATGACAAATTTCATGATGATCAGACGAACAGTACGACCTGTAGCCCGTGCTAATGGATTGAATTTTGAAATCCAAGATGGCCACTGGCAGCCATGTTGTTTGTCCGAATGACCCGAAAATGACTCGTTCCCATCTACATTCCAATTTCAACAGCCATGACAAATTTCATGATGATCAGACTAAAGGTACGACCTGTAGCCCGTGCTAAAGGATTTAGTCATACAAAGACTAAAATCCAAAATGGCTGCTGGCGGCCATGTTTTTTTGCTGAATGACCCCAAAATGACTCGTTCCCATCTACATGTCATTGTTAACATCCATGACACATTTTATGATGATCCGACCAAAGGTACGACCTGTAGGCCGTGCCAAAGAATTTAGTCATGCAAAGAGTAAATCTAAGATGGCTGCTGGCGGCCATGTTTTTGGGCCGAATGACCCCAAAATTACTCGTTCCCATCTACATGTCAATGTTAACATTCATGACAAATTTCATGATGATCAGACCAAAGGTACGACCTGTAGCCCGTGCTAATGGATTGAATTTTGAAATCTAAGATGGCCGCTGGCGGCCATGTTGTTTGTCCGAATGACCCCAAAACGACTCGTTCCCATCTACATTCCAATTTCAACAGCCATGACAAATTTCATGATGATAAGACTAAAGGTACGACCTGTAGCCCGTGCTAAAGGATTTAGTCATACAAAGAGTAAAATCCAAAATGGCTGCTGGCAGCCATGTTTTTTTGCCGAATGACCCCAAAATGACTCGTTCCCATCTACATGTCATTGTTAACATCCATGACACATTTTATGATGATCCGACCAAAGGTACGACCTGTAGGCCATGCCAAAGAATTTAGTCATGCAAAGAGTAAATCTAAGATGGCCGCCGGCGGCCATGTTTTTGGACCGAATGACCCCAAAATTACTCGTTCCCATCTACATGTCAATGTTAACATTCATGACAAATTTCATGATGATCAGACCAAAGGTACGACCTGTAGCCCGTGCTAATGGATTGAATTTTGAAATCCAAGATGGCCGCTGGCGGCCATGTTGTTTGTCCGAATGACCCCAAAACGACTCGTTCCCATCTACATTCCAATTTCAACAGCCATGACAAATTTTATGATGATCAGACTAAAGGTACGACCGTGCTAAAGGATTTAGTCATACAAAGAGTAAAATCCAAGATGGCTGCTGGCGACCATGTTTTTTGGCCGAATGACCCCAAAATTACTCGTTCCCACCTACATGACATTGTTAATATCCATGACAAATTTTATGATGATCAGACTAATGGTACGACCTGCAGCCCGTGCTGAAGAATTTAGTCATACAAAGCGTAAAATCCAAGATGGCTGCTGGTGACCATGTTTTTTGGCCGAATGACCCCAAAATTACTCGTTCCCATCTACATGTCAATATTATCATCCATGACAAATTTCATGATGATCAGACTAACAGTACGACCTGTGGCCCGTGCTAATGGATTAAATTTTGAAATCCAAGATGGCCGCTGGTGGCCATGTTTTTTGTCCGAATGACCCTAAAATGACTCGTTCCCATCTACATTCCAATTTCAACAGCCATGACAAATTTTATGATGATCAGACTAAAGGTACGACCGTGCTAAAGGATTTAGTCATACAAAGCATAAAATCCAAGATGGCTGCTGGCGGGCATATTATTTGGCCGAATGACCCCAAAATGAGTCGTTCCCATCTACATGTCATTATTAACATTCATGACAAATTTTATGATGATCAGACTAAAGGTACGACCTGTAGCTCGTGCTAAAGGATTTAGTCATACAAAGAGTAAAATCCAAGATGGCTGCTGGCGACCATTTTTTTTTGGCCGAATGACCCCAAAATGACTCATTCCCATCTACATGTCATTATTAACATTCATGACAAATTTTATGATGATCAGACTAAAGGTACAACCTGTAGCTCGTGCTAAAGGATTTAGTCATACAAAGAGTAAAATCCAAGATGGCTGCTGGCGACCATTTTTTTTTGGCCGAATGACCCCAAAATGACTCATTCCCATCTACATGTCATTGTTGACATCCATGACAAATTTTATGATGATCAGACTAAAGGTACGACCTGTAGCCCGTGCTAAAGGATTTAGTCATACAAAAAGTAAAATCCAAGATGGCTGCTGGCGGCCATGTTTTTTGGCCGAATGACCCCAAAATGACTCGTTCCCATCTACATGTCATTATCAACATTCTTGACAAATTTTATGATGATCAGACAAAAAGTAGGACCTGTAGCCCGTGCTAAAGGATTTAGTCATACAAAGAGTAAAATCCAAGATGGCTGCTGGCAGCCATGTTTTTTGGCCGAATGACCCCAAAATTAGTCGTTCCCACCTACATGACATTGTTAATATCCACGACAAATTTCATGATGATCAGACGAACAGTACGACCTGTAGCCCGTGCTAATGGATTGAATTTTGAAATCCAAGATGGCCGCTGGCAGCCATGTTGTTTGTCCGAATGACCCGAAAATGACTCGTTCCCATCTACATTGCAATTTCAACAGCCATGACAAATTTCATGATGATCAGACTAAAGGTACGACCTGCAGCCCGTGCTGAAGAATTTAGTCATACAAAGAGTAAAATCCAAGATAGCTGCTGGTGGCCATGTTTTTTGGCCGAATGACCCCAAAATTACTCGTTCCCATCTACATGTCAATATTATCATCCATGACAAATTTCATGATGATCAGACTAACAGTACGACCTGTGGCCCGTGCTAATGGATTAAATTTTGAAATCCAAGATGGCCACTGGCGGCCATGTTTTTTGTCCGAATGACCCCAAAATGACTCGTTCCCATCTACATTCCAATTTCAACAGCCATGTAAAATTTTATGATGATCGGACTAAAGGTACGACCTGTAGCCCGTGCTAAAGGATTTAGTCATACAAAGAGTAAAATCCAAGATGGCTGCTGGCGGCCATGTTTTTGGGCCAAATGACCCCAAAATTACTCGTTCCCATCTACATGTCAATATTAACATCCATGACAAATTTGATGATGATCAGACTAAAGGCACGACCTGTAGCCCGTGCTAAAGAATTTAGTCATACAAAGAGTAAAATCCAAGATAGCTGCTGGCCGCATGTTTTTAGGCCGAATGACCCCAAAATTACTCGTTCCCATCTACATGTCAATATTAACATCCATGACAAATTTCATGATGATCAGACGAACAGTACGACCTGTGGCCCGTGCTAATGGATTTAATTTTGAAATCCAGGATGGCCACTGGCGGCCATTGTTTTTTGTCCGAATGACCCCAAAATTCGTGGTTCCCATCTACATTCCAATTTCAACAGCCATGACAAATTTTATGATGATCAGACTAAAGGTACGACCTGTAGCCCGTGCTGAAGGATTTAGTCATACAAAGAGTAAAATCCAAGATGGCTGCTGGCGGCCATGTTTTTGGGCCAAATGACCCCAAAATTAATCGTTCCCATCTACATGTCAATATTAACATCCATGACAAATTTCATGATGATCAGACGAACAGTACGACCTGTGGCCCGTGCTAATGGATTGAATTTTGAAATCCAAGATGGCCACTGGCGGCCATGTTATTTGTCCGAATGACCCCAAAATGACTCGTTCCCATCTACATTCCAATTTCAACAGCCATGACAAATTTTATGATGATCGGACTAAAGGTACGACCTGTAGCCTGTGCTAAAGGATTTAGTCATACAAAGAGTGAAATCAAAGATGCCTGCTGGCGGCCATGTTTTTTGTCCGAATGACCCCAAAATGACTCGTTCCCATCTACATGTCATTATTAACATTCTTGACAAATTTTATGATGATCAGACTAAAAGTACGACCTGTAGCCCGTGCTAAAGAATTTAGTCATACAAAGAGTAAAATCCAAGATGACTGCTGGCCGCCATGTTTTTTGGCCGAATGACCCCAAAATTACCTGTTCCCATCTACATGTCAATATTAACATCCATGACAAATTTCATGATGATCAGACGAACAGTACGACCTGTGGCCCGTGCTAATGGATTGAATTTTGAAATCCAAGATGGCCACTGGCGGCCATGTTATTTGTCCGAATGACCCCAAAATGACTCGTTCCCATCTACATTCCAATTTCAACAGCCATGACAAATTTTATGATGATCGGACTAAAGGTACGACCTGTAGCCTGTGCTAAAGGATTTAGTCATACAAAGAGTGAAATCAAAGATGCCTGCTGGCGGCCATGTTTTTTGGCCGAATGACCCCAAAATGACTCGTTCCCATCTACATGTCATTATTAACATTCTTGACAAATTTTATGATGATCAGACTAAAAGTACGACCTGTAGCCCGTGCTAAAGAATTTAGTCATACAAAGAGTAAAATCCAAGATGGCTGCTGGCAGCCATGTTTTTGGGCCAAATGACCCCAAAATTACTCGTTCCCATCTACATGTCAATATTAACATCCATGACAAATTTCATGACGATCAGACAAACAGTACGCCCTGTAGCCCGTGCTAATGGATTGAATTTTGAAATGCAAGATGGCCACTGGCGGCCATGTTTTTTTACCGAATGACCCCAAAATGAATCATTCTAGTCTAAATGTTGATGTCAACAGCTATGACAAATTTCATAATGATCCGATCAAAGGTACAACCTGTAGACTGCATTGTTGACGCCTTACGCACACACGGACGACGGACGACAAAGCCATGGCAATAGCTCAAACTTTACAAAGTAAAGTTGAGCTAAAAAGGGTGAACATGGGACCCAATCATAATAAAAAAAATATACAGACAGAGGTGTCAGTTACCATTGTTTGATGAACATAACCAAACTCCAATTATACAGACAGAGGTGTCAATTGCTGGTGTTTGATGAACATAACCAAACTCCAAATAGACTACACGTAAGAAGTTGACAAAACCCATGGTTTGTGTGTTTAAGCTTGTATAGCGTTATTCCTTTTAAATAATAAAGTGAAATTTACCTCATTTCCTATAACCGATTTGGTCATAAATGTATCCCATATGCTAAAAATAACTTACCATCGGGAATATTGGCCTTCGGTGATTTAACCACACACTAGTTTTTTTTTATATGAAACACAGTAGAGGAGCGGCCAAATCCAAAAAGGGCCTTAGTTTTCGAGATACCCCTACCCTCGGTAGAACAAGTTGAAACCAACTTTTTCTGAAAGGTAAATATATATCATTTATGAAAATGATTCTTGGCCTTGCCGGAATTGGTGGCAGCTATGTATGGCAAGACTATTTGTGAAGGTACCTACCGAAAAATTAGCCTGTTTTCAGCGGTTGGCCAGCTATACTCAATTGATTAAAAGTTGAGCACATCACCAAAAACAGAATATTCTATTTGTTATTATGGGGTACATGGTGATACTAGATCGGAGCGTTGTTATTTTTTCTGGTTTGTTTGAGATTTCACGACGTCATGGTGGAGAATGTAACGTTATGCGTCAAAACATCATGACGATTCAGAGAAACTGTCGCCCGTCAACTCTGTACAAAACTAGCACGCTGGATTGAGCTTATCTTATCATATATGTTTGGAAAGAATGGAGTATTTGCTACACGAAGGTATTAAGTTTATTTTCCTGACTCTACCAATTTAGCAATAATAGGCAAAAACTTAACCCTCCCCCAATGTCATAAAATGCTAAATATAGCCATCGCCTGGGATTGGATACCAGAATGATAGAATAGTGCGTAGTATTTCCTTTTACTTAGTGTAGAACACACATTACAAGTGTAAAATGCAAATTTCCAACCATATTCACTATTAGATAAATATTAAACTCCAAGATGGCGTCCAATATGGCATTCAGTTTTTATTTTAAGACTTAGTGAAGCGACATACGAAAAATCCTGAAAAGGAACGTCGCAAGTGGTAAAATGTATATTATTTTAATGACCATATAGAATAGTATTTCATATGAAACATTAGTTTCACCAATAATACATCTTATCAATTGGAAAAATAAAAGTAAAAAAATTATTCCGCCGTTCAATGTCATAATTTCGAACCAAAGTTGTCGCTTGGGATTGGAACCACGAATGATCGCATAATGCGCAGTATTTTGTTTTATTAAATGTAGAATACACATGCAAATTGCCAGAGAAATTGCCATCCAAATTTGTTATTAAAAGAGTATCATAATCGAAGATGGCGTTCAATATGGCGGCCAATTTTAAATTCAAGACTTAGTGAACGGACATACGACAAATTCAGAAAAGAAATGTCCCCAGTGGTATATTATATATAATTATACTGACTACATAGAACATTTCATATCAAACATTAAATTCAGCATTGATCTTTATTATCAATTGATGAAATAATTAGACAAAAACTTGATCACCCCTACAGTCACAAACTTCCACACAAATGGGCCACTGTGGATTGTATTACAGGCCAAAAAGAAATGAGCATACATTTTGGATTTCATTTGTGCTGAATACGATAAAGAAACAAAAAGTTTGAAGTCACACCCACTATTGCGCCATAATGGCGGCCAATATGGCATTTAAGTTTAATGTCAACACTTTGTAAACAACTAGTACGATATGCGGGAAAATAAACGTCTCATGTGTTATTACTTATGTGTATGTTTCCATTATTACATGGCAAATTTTACTATTAATTGTTTATTGTTTTATTATGATTTGTATTGTTAGCATATTGGTGTTTATGCAAATAAATCGTATCGTATCGTTTAGTGCGACATAATTATGTTAGAACCACACTCGCTATAAGATGGATCTCAAAATACAAGATGGCATCCCATAATTTAGATGTCATTTCAATTTTGCGAAGAAGTACAACAGGCAGAAAAACGACTTCCTTTTGTGATGCTTTGCGCTGGATTTGTTGTTGAAGTGCCAGTTGTTTTCAACAACCGTTCAAATGGTTTGTTTGTTCTGGAGCCGATAGTCGATAAGTTAACTTTTCAATAATACTATTTTGGAATAGAATAAAATTAACATATATGTTATCTTCATAAAGATGAGCAACATTTGCTTTTATCAATCATGAAAATTACATGGCTCTGATGGCTTACCATTCAATTAACGTTCAGTGACTAAAGGTTAAACATGACTCCAGTGACGACATATTTATAGAGACAGATGGATCTGAGAAATACAATTATTATTCCCATATTTTCATTTAATATGAGTCATACAATGTGATTCTATGCATTCACAGCAATGGGCACTTGAGCATGGCATGTCCAGGTTTTCTTGAGAAACAAAAATGACTATTCTGGGTGAACAAGAACACAACACTATACACCAGTGATTTTTAGTTGATTACATCACATTGACTTACACTCAGTTACTTGTATCCCCATAAAACACCAGATCGACGACGAAGGTGTTATAAATCCCGATCAGTAACACTGATATGAGGTCCATGTTAAGTGAAAACAACTTTCGAAAATCTGCCAGTTTGGGGTAGGTGGCTTATGTACGGACTGAGTATATTGCTTCCGCGGTAAGATAGGCGCTGTCTTTCCGCCACCCATAAGAATACAATGTATGTTGTGATATGGCCTAGTCGCCATAGACCAAACCGTAAACACAATTTAGAAAAATAAGAAAGTTCCAATCTAGTATCACCATGTACCACATAATAACAAATAAAACGTTCTGTTTTTGGTGATGTGCTTAACTTTTAACCAATTGTGTATAGCTGGCCAACCGCTGAAAACAGGCTAATTTTTCGGTAGGGTACCTCCACAAATAGTCTTACCATACATAGCTGCCACCAATTCTGGCAAGGCCAAGAATCATTTCCATAAATGATATATATTTACCTTCCAGAAAAGGTTGGTTTCAACTTGTTCTACCGAGGGTAGGGGTATCCGACAACTTTTGGCGTTTGGCCGCTCCTCTACAGTGGTGCGTATGACCATGCCCAACAAAAATATATCCAATAATTTGTTGCCGATTAAAAAACCTTGAAATATACCTTTGATACATTTATAGTTTGCTTCTTTACCTCAATGTGTCTAGTCAATTACGTAAACATAGTGTATCGTTACCACTAGCTTTCTCTGTACAGATGGTTATGATTGGAATTCCGATAAATTACATCGGAATGGTTTGGATTCGTACCCGTATGCCGATTCAAAACTCATTAAGAGCGCGCTGATGAAGGTGTATAACTTTAATACTTCATGTGTATAGGCCAGTAACGGGAACCCATTGCGGTCAGTGCATGTATATCGTACATATATGACAAAAACGAGAGGCCGATCACGATCGGCAGATGTTTAACCCATCCCTTAGCGATAGTAAATTGTTGCGGGGGGTATAATGACACCTTATTATTAACAGTAACACTGTGCCAATGCATTCTATTATGTATGTCTGTCTCCCATAAATGTACAGGCTAATATGACCTATAACTTGAAGGTAAGTGGCCAATCTGTTACAATGTTGTTGTCGTTTAATATACATTTTGTCAATTTTATATGAATGAAAGCATGTAGATTGCAAAAATCTTTGTTAAAACTAGAGACATTGAAACAATTTTGAAAATAAAGAGCGTTTTTATTGATGTATATGCGGAATTAGGTTTAAATGCATAAGTGACGTGTACCATTAAGGTATGTGACCCAAAATGCGGTGATTTGTATGCTATTTGAACCATTGATGAAGTAGTGACACACTAGAAAACATTAATTTCTACAGAAACCTTAACTTTGTTGTCTGTGTCAGAACACTTAATGGCGTGTGTTTGTGTTGAATGTTATAGCGCACCATTCGAGAAAGATTTTAATCCTTTTATTAATGTGTATTCAAAGAGCAGAGCAGTGGCTGGAGTATGTGAAGTTTGGATTCGGCAGTGCATGTATCTCGTATATATTGATATGGGCAGTCAGTCTACCTATCTCTCAGTCTCCACAGATGCAGAAGCCATTAGGAGCATGCATTTGAATGACAGACGTATCGTGGCAGTTAATGACTTAAACATGTGTTTAATTACGAAGTTTCGAGAAATTGTGTGTTGTTTACTAGGATTTACTTTATTTGAAATGTTCAAATATCTATTGGCAAGGCATTGATTGATTCCTGATATTTTGATTACAGATATTAAAGGGGTATTTAGAGAAAAAGCTTAACTAATGTTAGAGATGATTTAATCAATTTTACCATAACAGTTGACCATTAGGAGGGATACAGAGCGGGGAGTCAGTCTGTATTCAGGGTTCATTCCGCTCGCGGTATAGCTTTTGTGAGAGAAATTGCATGGGTTAGGTATGTAAGCATCTGTTGTATAATTCGTATTGGCTGCTTCGAGTTTAATACGCTTTACTGCTAACTCACACGGGCCAAGAATTTTCCAGATGGATAGATGCTGTGTTATTAGCTTTTGTGAGAGCAAGTGCCTCGCTGGTCTGTTTAGTGCCCATCGGTTTGTGAAAATGTATAATGCTTGGTGTCCCTACATTCTTCATAAATGCTTTAAGTTGGATAGATAGGTAAATCTATGAAGTGATGGTCACATACGCTCATTTTCAATCTATTCACAAACCCCCTTGCACATAAGCCATGTGACCCAAATGCGTTGTATGCTATATGAACCATTTATGAAGTAATAACAATTCAATACCTTCATTTCCTACAGTGTTGATTCGTGCATCGAATGTACATGCATAATATGTGACATCTAACTTGAAGGTAAGTGGCCAATCTGTTACAATGTTGTTGTCGTTTAACATACAATCCTGCAGAACATATGACCATGAAAGGGTGACTAGAGTCGAATGTTTTGAGCCACTGCGCTATGGATCTATGGCGTAAGGTGATAATAAGCCTGATGTTCTGTCCATAATCGGGGGACACTAATTTGATGTTATTGTGGAACAACTTGGAACATTCTGGAAATTTTTGTATTCTACAACATTCTAGATTGTTTTAATTTGTCGGCTGTTTCATAGGCTTTTAGAAAGACATTTTCTTACCCAGTTTGTGCAAATGATATGGGGCCCCAGAACAATAAGGTTGAATGAATTACACATTAGAATGGTTATTACCTAGTACCTACAGGTATGCCAAATGTGTTTGAATGCTTAAATTACCAGATAAATTCATTGTGAAAACAAACACACTTAGTGCTTCGCTGGTGTGTTTAGTGCACATCTGTTATAGGCATAGAGTAAACATGCCATTATAGAATATTCCAAGTGCATGTACGTATTATGTGTTTTGTGAACAGCAAAATACTGTTACAACGATTGCATATTATATCATGTAGTTGCTCATGTGTCTGTTGTTGACGATAATTGACCAAAGCACGAACACATTTGCATTAAATATGTATAGACACATATTTTGAGATGGCATATGCATTCAAAAGAGTCACATAAATGACATTAATTACGTGCAGCAGGATTGCACGCATCTCGTTCTGACTGTGGTTTAGAGAGCGTCCCGTGTTATTCTTCTGCATAATGGGACAGTCCATTAATTTCTCACGTCTCTATGAAATCATTACATTCACCAGAAGGTGATAAAGATGGATATTTGTGTGATTGAAGATCAACTATACTTCGACTCTAACATTGTAGAAATACCACGGACATGTCACATACAAATCAGTTAACTAATACTAAAGTTATCAATCAGAAACCATCTCGGACAGACATGCTGATTACGATATTCCTCCCAAATATATCGGGAACAATTAGATATATATATATATATATTGGTGAACGGACTGACGGACGGACAAGCTGATTTCAATATACCTTCACAACCCACCCACAACTGGTTGCGGGGTATAATAAGCTAATAATTATAATATAAATGTTACCTGAACACTCCACATCAATGCACTTATAATCGGAAGATTAATGAGAATGCTTTAATGTCGGTTCTCTTTAGCACTGCATATTTGCAGAATTTCAACATAGAAATATTCAAATCCAAGTTATTTGCTTTACAACGGCTCCGAGATGAACTCATACCAATATACTGCTCAGGAAATGATTGTTGGAACTCGATGGGTGCTCTGTCGGTTCCCATGTAGAGGATTGAGCCAGACGGGTGTGTTCGAATCGGAGGTAGGTTCCATCCGCGGCGGGGTGGGGTAGCCGGAGGAAGGAGAGAGGGGATTGACAAATTTTTGGCGTATATTTAGATAAAATATATCTATTATATATTTTGGAAGATCTGAGGGTGTGTCTGTGTGTGTGTCTGAGTGTGTGTCTGTCTGTAATCGATGGACTCAAAAACGGCAGAGCCGATTTCGATGAAACTTGGTATGTGTGGGTATTTTCGGCCGGGGAGTGACATGGGCCTATTAATATGCCCGTGCGACGTGACCTTGACATCGGGTAATTTCAAGGTCAAACGCCCGAATATCACGGGATTTCGATGAAACTTGGTATGTGGGTGTATTTTCGGCCGGGGAGTGGCATAAACCTATTAATTTACCCGTGAGACGTGACCTTGACATCGGGTCATTTCAAGGTCAAACGCCCGAATATCATGGGATTTCGATGAAACTTGGTATGTGGGGGTACTTTCGTATGGGGAGTCTCATAAGCATATTAATTTGCCCGTGCGACGTGACCTTGACCTTGAAATCGGGTCATTTCAAGGTCAAACACCCAAATATCACGGGATTTCGATGAAACTTGGTATGTGGGGGTACTTTCGTATAGGGAGTCTCATAAGCATATTAATTTGCCCGTGCGATGTGACCTTGGCCTTGAAATCGGGTCATTTCAAGGTCAAACGCCCGAATATCACGGGATTTCGATGCAACTTGGTATGTGGGGGGTACTTTCGTATGGGGAGTCTCATAAGCATATTCATTTGCCCGTGCGACGTTACCTTGGCCTTGAAATCGGGTCAATTCAAGGTCAAATTGCCAATTTTGATGGTATTTCGACGAAATTTTATACATATGGTTACTTTTGTCCACTGGGTGTTTTGGACGGGTCAAATCGTGACCCCGACCTGACCTTGACCTTCAAAATGATCAATTCAAGGTCAAATCGTGTAAAACCGGATGGATTTCGACGGGTACTTTTGTTCGGGCAGTGTTTTGGACGGGTCAAATCGTGACCCCACTTGACATTGGCCTTCAAAATAGACAATTCAAGGTCAAAGCCCGGACGAAGTCGGGTCACCTTCTAGTTATATATATAAGCGGAATTTTGTTGTACAGCTCTTTTCACTTGACTGAGAAAAAAATAATTTTCGAAGTCCAAAAATTTATGTTGAAAAAATGGAGCCTTTTTCAAAAAGTGAAAACAAAATGAACAACTTTTCTGGAACATGTTGATTTGGACCCGTTTTTTACTCTGGATTCCCCAAAAGTCGACTCCGTTTCGTGTGTAGCATACCGGGAAACTTATGAATCAGTATTTGAATAAGAAATGATGAAAGGTACAGCCGCGCCTTTGATACGGCTAGTTTGTTGAATGATATTTGAGCATGTACATCATTCGTTCATAGTTCGTGTATTTTGAATAGACAATTTCTTTGTTAATAGTTGGTTAACAGGGTTAGGTTAGAGACGAGGTAGTTGCATCAGGAACACGGATTCAGTGAACATAATATCTATATCGCGTTATCGAACGAATCGAATTTGGTGGGAATAAACAGTGTGTATGATATACGCCACAAGTTCTGACCGTTTCGGAGGAGATCTGGCTACAAGCAGTCAATTCCACAAATATGAATTTCGAAGGGCCATAACTCTGGCCATAACTCTGGATGCCTTGATCCAGGGAATCGATGTATCAAGTTTGGTGTGAATCAACAGCAATATTTTTTTTGGAAAAATTTCGCCCCCACCCCAACCCAGAAATATAAGTCCGACCCTGTCCAAAATATGTTTGTGTAATATATTGACAATGGCGACTTCCACCATAAAAACTAAATCCAGCTATCTTTCTTGCTATGTGAGGACAGGCGATCTGAACTATTTCGAGGTTGACCTATATATGGGAGATAACTCTGAAGAGGAAAGAGGGACACAGTTTTTGGTGTGCTCATGCTTCAGTGGGTATCAAGATGTATCTACCGACCAAATTTTATTGCTGTACTCCTTATAGTTTCGGAGTTCTGAAAACGCCATTTTTTCACATGAAAGTGTCAATGACACTGTAGCTCAACTTAGGTAGGGGAATAATTTAATGGTTGACAGTAAATGGAGGAATAGGAAAGGTGCTAATTGAAATGTCTAACCTGCACCAAAGGATTTAGTGATGCAAAGAGTAAAATACAAGATGGCTGCTGGCGGCCATGTTTTTTGGCCAATTGACCCCAAAAGGACTCTTTCCCATCTACGTGTCATTGTTAACATCCATGACAAATTTTATGAAGATCTGACCAAAGCTACGACCTACAAATTTCATGATTATCAGACGAACAGTACGACCTGTAAACCGCGCCAATGGATTGAATTTTGAAATCCAAGATGGCCGCTGGCAGCCATGTTTTTTTGCCGAATGACCCCAAAATTACTCGTTCCCATCTACATGTCAATGTCAACATCCATGACAAATTTCATGACCATCAGACCAAAGCTACGACCTGTAGCCCGCAATAAAGGATTTAGTCATGCAAAGAGTAAAATCCAAGATAGCTGCTGGCGGCCATGTTTTTTGGCCGAACGACCCCAAAATCACTCATTCCCATCTACATATCATTATTAACATCCATGACAAATTTCATGATGATCAGACGAACAGTACGACCTGTAGCCCGCGCCAATGGATTGAATCTTGAAATCCAAGATGGCTGCCAGCGGCCATGTATTTTGGCCGAATGACCCCAAAATGACTCATTCCCATCTACATGTCAATGTCAACATTCATTACAAATTTCATAAAGATTAGACCAAGGTACGACCTGTAGCCGCGCCAAAGGATTTAGTCATGCAAAGAGTAAAATCCAAGATGGCTGCTGGCGGCCATTTTTTTCCGCCGAACGACCCCAAAATGACTCGTTCCCATCTATATGTCATTGTTAACATCCATGACAAATTTCATGATGTTCCGATCAAAGCTACGACCTGTAGCCCGCGCCAAAGGATTTAGTCATACAAAGAGTAAATTCCAAGATGGCTGCTGGCGGCCATGTTTTTTGGCCGAACAACCCCAAAATGACTCGTTCCCATCTACATGTCATTGTTAACATCCATGACAAATTTCATGATGTTCCGATCAAAGCTACGACCTGTAGCCCGTGCCAAAGGATTTAGTCATACAAAGAGTAAAATCCAAGATGGCTGCTGGCGGCCATGTTTTTTGGCCGAACAACGCCAAAACGACTCGTTCCCATCTACATGTCAATATTAACATCCATGACAAATTTCATGATGATCAGACGAACAGTACGACCTGTAGCCCGCGCCAATGGATTGAATTTTGAAATCTAAGATGGCTGGCCATGTTTTTTGGCCGAATGACCCCACAATGATTCGTTCCCATCTACATGTCAATGTCAAC
Organism: Siphonodentalium dalli; assembly: GCA_032622095.1. Taxonomy (NCBI): domain Eukaryota; kingdom Metazoa; phylum Mollusca; class Scaphopoda; order Gadilida; family Siphonodentaliidae; genus Siphonodentalium; species Siphonodentalium dalli. The sequence continues at coordinate 153,411,224 of CP136066.1, read as the reverse complement.
ATTCATGACAAATTTCATAAACATAAGACCAAAGGTACAACCTGTAGCCCGCGCCAAAGGATTTAGTCATGCAAAGAGTAAAATCCAAGATGGCTGCTGGCGGCCATGTTTTTTGGCCGAACGACTCCAAAATCACTCGTTCCCATCTACATGTCAGTGTTAACATCCATGACAAATTTCATAAACTTCCGACCAACGCAACGACCTGTAGCCCGCGCCAAAGGATTTAGTCATGCAAAGAGTAAAATCCAAGATGGCTGCTGGCAGCCATGTTTTTTGGCCAAACGACCCCAAAATAACTCGTTCCCATCTACATGTCATTATTAACATCAATGACAAATTTCATGATGATCAGACGAAAAGTACGACCTGTAGCCCGCGCCAATGGATTGAATCTTGAAATCCAAGATGGCTGCCAGCGGCCATGTTTTTTTGGCCGAATGACCCCAAAATGACTCGTTCCCATCTACATGTCAATGTCAACATTCATGACAAATTTCATAAAGATCAGACCAAAGGTACGACCTGTAGCCCGCGCCAAAGGAACTTGTTGACGGACACACGGCCAGACGCCAAACCATGGCAATAGCTCAAACTTACAAAAGTAAGTTGAGCTAATAAAGGGCGATAACTCTTTAAGTCAAGTGAGGACATGATTCTCAATAGGCCTAAGCACTAGAGTTTGTATACATATATATATACATACAAAGTTTTAGCTTTCTATCTCTTGTATTTACTGAGCTATGCTCATTATAAAATTGCTAAGAAGAATAAAGAATAATAATAATAATAGAGAAAAATAAAACAATATACTTCAATGCTAAACCATGGAAGTATAACTAATTTTCGATTAATTTCACACAAAAAAGGCAAGAAAATGTGGATACACACAGGCCTACATGTTAAAGCTATACAAAGTAAATCTCCCATTCATCAGGCATGCGCTAATAGTCCCGAAATCCTGCCTTCGTTGCTTTGTGTATAAAATATGTAAATGCGCCTGTGCATGCTGTTTTGCACTCAGAAATGGGAAATTTACTTTGCATGGCCTTAATATTAAATGAAAGTGTCAATGACACTGTAGCTCAACTTGAAAAGGGAATAATTTAATGTATTACACTCAATGGAGCGATTAGGAATGCAGAAAGTTGAAATATCTAAGCTATACTAGATTATCAACATGAAGAGATATATATATAAAAGTAAAATCCAAGATGGTTGCTGGCGGCTATGTTTTCCAATAAAATTCAAAAACATTTGATAGCTTCCATCTAGTAAGATCAATATCAAGATTAATATGAAGTCTGGAGATGATCGGATGAGGGAAGTGGACTGTAGGGTGAGCCAAAGGATTTAGTCATGCAAAGAGTAAAATCCAAGATGGCTGACAGTGGACACGTTTTAAGGCCAAATGACCCTAAAATGACTCGTTTCCTATCTATGTCCCAATGTCAACAGCCATGACAAATTTCATGATGATCCGACTAAAGGTACTAATACGACCTGTAGCCCGTGCCAAAGGATTTAGTCAAGCAAAGAGTAAAATCCAAGATGGCTGCTGGCGGCCAGGATTTTTGGCCGAATGACCTAAAAATGATTCGTTCCCATCTACATGTCATTGTTAACATCCCTGACAAATTTCATGATGATCTGACCAAAGGTACGATCTGTAGCCTGTGTGAAAGGATTTAGTCATGCAAAGAGTAAAATCCAAGATGGCTGCCAGCGGCCATGTTTTCTGGCCAAACGACCCCAAAATTACTCGTTCTTATCTGCATGTCAATATTAACATCCATGACAAATTTCATGATGATCAGACGAACAGTACCACCTGTAGCCCGTGCTAATGGATTGAATTTTGAAATCCAAGATGGCTGCTAGCTGTTTTTTTATCCGAATGACCCCAAAATGACTCGTTCCCATCTACATTCCAATTTCAACAGCCATGACAAATTTCATGATGATCAGACTAAAAGTACGACCTGTTGCCCTGCTAAAGGATTTAGTCATACAAAGAGTAAAATCTAAGATGGCTGCTGGCGGCCAAGTTTTTCTGCCAAATGATCCCAAAATGACTCGTTCCCATCTACATGTCATTGTTAACATCCATGACAAATTTTATGATGATCCGACCAAAGGTACAACCTGTAGCCCGTGCCAAAGGATTTAGTCATGCAAAGAGTAAAATCCAAGATGGTTGCCGGCGGCCATGTTTTTTGGCCGAATGACCCCAAAATGACTCGTTCCCATCTACATTCCAATTTCAACAGCCATGACAAATTTCATGATGATCAGTCTAGAGGAACGCCCTGCAGCCCGTGCTAAAGGATTTAGTCATACAAAGAGTAAAATCCAAGATTGCTGCTGGTGGCCATGTTTTTTGGGCCAAATGACCCCAAAATAACTCGTTCCCATCTACATATCATTGTTAACATCCATGACAAATTTTATGATGATCCGACTAAAGGTACGACCTGTAGCCCGTGCCAAAGGATTTAGTCATGCAAAGAGTAAAATCCAAGATGGCTGCTGGCAGCCATGTTTTTTGGTCCATTACCATCATTGGATTTTGAAGCCTAAGCAAGCTAGTACAAGACGCTATAAGCTAGTTTTAATACTTTATATTGCTTTATGGGTAAAATTTAATAACACATATTTTGATGTAAAAAATTCTTTTAGCTGAGTAAAAAAACTTGTTTCGCGGCTGAAGGACCACCCACCACCCCTAGCCTGTATGTCTGTCAAAAAGTTTTAAGCCCCCCACCCCAACCCAAATCCCTGCTGACAGTAACATTATTTTTTCAATATTACCAAAAAGAAGCAATCCAGTATTTGGTGTTTTGTCTTCAAGAACATCTGGCCCTTCAGACACATCATTGATCACAACTTGACATGATGAGAGGTGATCCTCATTCAGTGATTCAAGCCTAATCAGTTCACTCTTGAGATCCGAGGCCTCTGGATTCTTCATGTGCCTGATCGGACTGGTGTTAAGTTCTTCACCTTTCAGATCTGATGCCTCGTGACGCTTCATGTGTGAGATTCGACTGCTGCTCTGGGAAAATCTCTTATCACAGATATCACAAGCGTATGGCCGTTCACCTGAAAAATGTTAAGCGACAGCAATTTTATTAGTTGCTTTATGAACATCCGGGAAGGAAATCTCTCGATTGGGGGGGGGGGGGGGGGGGGAGAAAGAAATATATGACAGGTCTCGACATACTATTTGCCAATTATTCAGCATGATCACTGGTGAATGCAAATATCATATATTGATTATATTCACTTGAATTCATTTACTATTGGCAATAAAAATAAATGAAACCAACACATGGAATCTCAATTATTCTCTTCTCATTTCGTCATGCTATTATGACTGATGGAATGGTTTGGTGAGAAGTCTTAAAGGCCCACTTAATTTTTGAATGCCCATATAACATTATGCACAACATATTCCATATTATATAACATTTGAAAGAGGAACCAAAATATATATATATTCTACCAAAATATAGAACAGCTGTGGCCTAGGAGTGTCCACCAAGTGATAGATTATTAGATTCATTCCAAGACTTCCCCCGTTGTCAACCCAGAATGCATCAGAATTCAAACTAAGAGATTATTCCCCTTCCATTGAGAATAAATAGACTTTACAGTACAGTGCGGATCAAAATTAAGCACACATCGGTAGCTGGACAAAAACATGTTCCATTTTATTTTACCAGATCAGTTGATAATGTTTTGGAGCTTCCTATTTCAAATGGTATATCATATGGAATATGTTGTATATAATGTGAACTGGTAATTCAAAAATTAAGTGGGCTTTTAATACAAACTGGACACCATGAGCTAAAAAAAACCAGGATTGAAAATGCATTAATTGCAACTGGCCATCATACACAATACTGATGAGGAAGTCTGACATAACAAATATTCTGCTGTGAACTAAAACTCGCCCAAGATATTGTTGATCATGATCAAAATTCATAATACAAGTGTCAATGACAATGTAGCTCAAATTGGGGAGGCATTAACAATTTTATGATGAGCAGTCAATATAATGATAAAGAAGGCAAGTCAAAAAGTTTCAGTAAATGGATTGTATTGTGTAAATGAAATTATTTTAATTTCAAACATTTCTCCAATATATGTGGGCTGCAGGATCAGCCAATGGTTCAAATTTGAAATCCGAGATGGCTGCAGGTGGCCATTTTTTAAACAAATTTCAAAAAAATTGGACACCTTCCATCTAGCTGTCATCCCAAAGATCCTTATGAAGTTTGGTGATGATCGGATGAGGGATGTGGCCTGTAGGTTGTGCCGAAGGATTTAGTCATGCAAAGAGTAAAATCCAAGATGGCTGCTAGCAGCCATGTTTTTTAACAGATTTCGATAAAATCAATGTCTGCCATCGAGAGGTCACCCTGAAGATGCATACAGTTTGGTGATGATTGGATGAGGGATGTGTTTTGTAGGGTGTGCCAAATTTATAGTGAAAAGGAGTGCTGACCCTTCTGTGACAGGAGCTTCCTGAAATTTTGCGAAAAACCCTGTGCCAATGCATTATCTTATATATGCAAGTCTCCAACAGCGCAGCTCCCGTCATGAAAGGGTTAATAATCACTTCAACATTTGTTGTGTGGACAAAAAGAACTGCCCACGCCTTTGTTTACGTAGGTGGCTTACCTGAATGTGTTAGCTTATGTTTCTTGAGACTTGATCTCTCAGCAAAGCTTTTATCACAACCCGCCACATCACAAGTAAATGGACGCTCCCCTGTCAGAGATGTGAAAATATGTAATGATACTTCATAAATAAAGGCATATTATGCACTTCTTTCAGAGATTCAATCTGATATATTCAGGCAGTATAGACTTTAAATTGGTTGTATCATTTCAAAATACACAGCGTGTGAATTGCATAAAATTAAATCCATGTATCTTTTAAAGCAATGAATTGGCAATCCACAGTGTTAGCTGTGTAAAAGATCACGAAATATCGCGAATATCGAGAAACAACAAGATCAAAAATGCCATTCGTTGTTTTGTGGATTTTATAAAACTTTAATGACATATTATGTGCTTATTTCACTAATTTAAATTGATATCTTATGACTCGACCAATACACCCATTTGAAGAATGAATCATTTTTATCGGAAAATTCAACAAGAGTTGATGTACCCTTTCGTAAAACATGGCATCTGAACTATGCAAAAATGTAAGCAAACATTCCACCATTCGTCCCGAACAAATCGCTGATAAACAAATAAGACTGATTTTGCTAACAAGAGTAGCTATATTTGATTTATATGCTAGAACAGGCAATTTTGATACAAAATTAATAAGTCAAAATAAGTCGAAAATGAGGTGTAATATTACGAAAAAAAGTCTGAGCCAATCCCTAGCCGCATCATGTAGAGAGGGTATTGTGAGAAGCATGTATACCAAAAATTTTTGAAATCGGTTCCTATTTGTTCAAGTTATTAAGTCGGACAGAATTTTCTAAGTCAAAATAAGTTGAAAAAGAGGCGTAACTTGAAAAAGAAAAGTCGGACCGAACCACAATTAGCATCATGCGGAGAGACCGTCATAAGGAGATTGCATACAAAAAATTATATGAAATCGGTTCATAGTTGTTCGAGTTATGAGGTCGGACAGACGGACGGACAAACGGACGGAGAAAGCGTGACGGATGGATGGACGGACAGACGCAGTCAATCCAGTATACCCCCCATTTTCTTCGAAAGTGGCACTGAAAGTGGGGGTATAATTAAAATACCCGATTTGAGCAGTTTATTGGCTGTGAAACTCATCTTCAGGTGAGTTCATGTATAATGCTTCATAAGATGATCATACATGGTACTTGGACTCAGTTTGATTTAGCTATTTGTAATACAAGTTAGCCCAATGATAGATTCTTTCTGACACTCTGCCAAGGATGGTTAATAATCATTCTTATCATTGTTAATGTCCAATAATCTCTGGCAATTTCTGGGATATCTGTCTTATTGGAATATGACAGTCGGGTTTCCACACTCAATGTAGTTATAGGTTTCTGAAAAAATTCACTCAGTAGGCATGGCAATCATAATGCTATGGACAATATTATGTGTGTGTAAATATATAGGAAATGAAAAGAGGTTTCAATATGGTTATGGGACTTTGACCCCAAGAGAAATTCAGCAAACTCTGGGTTCGCTGAATTTTATTGCAGTCAAAACCCTTGACCAAGTTAAATCTGCCATTTATTACTCATATTTACATACTTAAATTATAAATTAGGATATTTTTTTTTATCATTCTCATTATTCATTCCAGTAATCCATGGAATGGCTAATCAATCAATTGTAGGGACCAGCCAAGAGGGTGATTTGGGAGACATCTTCTCCATAAAATGTTCCACTTCTCCCTATTTATATCTTAGGGGAGAAGTGACTTCTCTCTCGTATACAGTTTGCATATTTCAAAACAGCATATTTGAAGTGTAGTTACTGATTATAATGGTGTACTTACTTATTATAACGGTATTATAAATGGCCTCTTGTATTTCATAATACTTATTGGATCATAGAATGGTAATGTTGAGGTGTAAATTGAACTTGATCCATTGTTATTTCTCTGTGATTACAGTCCACTTCTCCATAATAACCAAACAGGGAGGAGTGACTTCTCCCAATTTCAAACCGATAAGCTGGTCCCTGCTCAATTGATTCCTTCTAGCACACTGCCAAATTCAAGCATGATGAATAATAAAATGGTCTACTGTACGGATCTTTTATATTCGACCATCTCCGATGATTTCCGAAACCTCTTGGAGTTGAAGAAATATGAGATAAAAATGGTGGGCAATGTGGTGATGGTTTATGGCCATATTCACTCATGGCAATCATAACAACATGGAGAAAAGATGAAACAATATCAGGTTCATGTATGTGTGTGGGTAAATATATAATTATGGTCACCCTTAATACCTGTATGCGTTCTCAAGTGATTTGACAAATTTCCGGCTGTAGTGAAGGCCTTCTCACAAACATCACAGAGATATGGCCTTTCACCATTATGTGTTCGATGGTGCACTTTCAGTCTCTGTGGTGTATAGAAGGATTTGCCACAATCTTTCACCATACAAGCAAAAGGTCTTGTTCCACTAAAATATAATTTAAAAAAATGAATATCATTTCTGGGCACATGAACCTTTTCTTAAAGGGAGACTGTACTCAAATTTCCAGCATTTGAGGGATTTCTTTAGCCTGAATTAATAACAAGAACTTTACCAATATGCCAAAGTGTGAGTATCAATGGAAGTTGACATTGCTGTGGAATAAAACATGTTAGTCAACGAAGATCTGCCAACTTTCACTATCTACTGAGTATGACCCAATGGGACTAAATATTTTACGGATGGCAGCAATGCCAGCAAACCACAATGCAATGAATAGAATGCTCATCATCAAAATATTCTCATACAATTTTCAGGCAAAAGTATCAAATAACATGCTACATTATATGCATACTTCTTCCAGAAATTTATTTATTTTATTCTATAGTCAGCGAGTGTCTTGAGTTGACATCCCATCTTGACATAGATTTGTTCATGATATGTGCAAAATGTTATCCAATTCATATCCATTAATTAATTGTGGTTACGCCGCGTATATAGAAACATTTCGCAGATCGTAACCTAGTAAATGACTGTGGGTTGTGGGGAGTGCCAAAGGATTTAGTGATGCAAAGAGTAAAATCCTGGTGGCCATGTTTTTCACTGAAAATCGTTCAAATTCAATAGCTCCAATTTAGAGGTGATCCAAACATGCCTGTAAATTTTCTAAACATTTCGGCAATAATTGCGGGCTGCATGGTGTACCAATGGAATCAAATGTGAAATCCAAGATGGCCACTGGCGACCATTGGATGAGAGGAAAAACTCTTGAACATAAAATAAGAGCAATGAGTGGATGGATGGACAAATGGATGTTATGACAGATGGACGGAGGATTGAACGCATGTAATCCAGTATACCCACCATTAACTTCGGGTGATAGGGTATATAACAAATGACCAGTTTGTTGAATTATATATTATTATCTGAACATTTCCCACTAATCAATAGGAGTTCTGCACTCGAATTATCTGTTCGTCTGTTAGTGATGGGCGGTTAACCGAGAAAACAACTCGGTTTCGGTTTTTAACAATAAACCGAAAACCGACCGACGCGATTCTGCTCAAACCGACATTACGTTTTTTTTTATATGTTTATTTTTCACTTAAATCGACTTACTATACCTCCCCAGGTACTTATTAGTTGATATTGTTATCAAATTATCGGCCTCTCTGATCAATATTATATCGGAATGTGTCCATTTCGTCTCAGATATGTGTTGTTATAATATCGTAGGTGACTGTTTTTCTTCTTTTTCAAAACATGGCTGAACAAAATAACGAACAGGGTTCAACAAAAAGCCCTGTTTGGAGTTATTTTACGCGTCTAACTGGAGACGACTCCAAAAAATGTCGCTGCTTCATATGTCATAAAAACGTCGCTTAAGCCAGAGTCCGGCTAACTATATGAATGCCGAACACAAGTCCAAATAAGGTGATAATCGACAACCAAAAAAATGGAAGTGTCTGCTAACTCGAAAACTAAACCAAGTAAATGGTATGAACACTTTGATCGTCTGGACATTCCGATGTGACGTAATCTGGTAGAAGTTTGCAGCCATGTGCAGCTTGTAAACTATGTCGCAACATCACAGACATCAAAGCGATCACACAGCAGTCATTGAATGTGGGTCAATCATGCACGTGTCCAAAATTGTTACACATTCAGGTCAAGGACGCCCACAGTTTGTGAATTTGCTGCTATTTAGGTTGAATTCTCAGATACTAATGCATATAATACAAGAAAACCATAGTCAGAAATGGTAACGCCACCAAGATCATATTATTAGCCATAAATATAAATTATAATACAATTATTCTATAAACTAGCTTTCAAATTTTATGTGGGAAATTTGGATACTTCTATATTTCAAGTTTTCCCGTTTCTCGTGTTATACATTACTTTTTTCAAACTGTCTTCTTTATTACACAAGCTGATGGGCCCGACTTCGTCCGGGATGTTTCCCATCTGATTTCCGGGGAAAGGCGCGATTTGACCTTCAATTGACTATTTCGAAAGTCAAGGTCAGGTCAGGGTCATGATTTGACCTGTCCAAAACACCCCCACCCGGAGAAAAGTACCACTAGGTATAAAATTTCGTCGAAATCTGTCCGTTTTACCCCACTTGACCTTTAATTAACAATTTTGAAGGTCAAGGTACGGTCGGAGTCATGATTTGACCCGTCCAAAACACTCCCCCGACAAAAGTATCAAATTTCGTCGAAATCCATCCGTTTTACCCGATTTGACCTTTGATTGACCACATTGAAGGTCAAGGTCACGCCGATGTCACGATTTGACCCGTTCAAAACACTCCGCGGACAAAAGTATCCCTAGGTATCAAATTTCGCCGAAATTTGTCCGTTTTACCCAAATTGACCTCGCATTGACAGTTTTAAAGGTCAAGGTCAGGTCGGGCTCACGATTTGACCCGTCCAAAACACTTCCCGGACACAAATACCCATAAGTATCAAATTACGTTGAAATCTATGGACAGCCGAAGAGGACATGTTAGTTGCTAATTGCTAGATATACGACGCACGACTTGTCGCGGTATTTTAAAGGTGTTTCAAACTAGGAGATAGAAGGATTCTGCGTTTCAAATGGTGATGAATTATAGTAATTTATTCAAATTTTATGGCATAAATTGTTATTAAAACCGTATATACTATAACAAAAATGAATGACTCGAAAATTAAGTGGGCCTTTAAACAAAGTTAGGCTCATCTCATACTCGTTTAATCAGCGATATTCTGCTGCGCAGTTTGTTATAGTTCCCAGTATTCATTGAGCGTTATAGCCCCACTGTTATAATTCGCCTTTAGCAGGCGTACTCTTGCCTCAGATTATTGAGATATTAGGTCACACGTAATGACATTAAATCGCATGGAAACATAGCAATTGTGTGGGCTGCTTGGCGTGAATATTTAATGAGAAATAAAGTCATACGTAATGACATTAAACTCAAGAAAACCCGCGAAAACAAAACAAAATCACATTTAATGTTTTAAGTTATTTCCTTCATAAAAAGAATCTTCGTGATAATGAACCCTCCCAATACTTTAGAATATAGAATTAACCTTAAAATAACAAAAACCTTCGGAATACAGAACCTTCGGAATAGCGAACATTCAGAGAAATTTCGGAATAGTGGACATTCTGGATAGTGAACCTTCGGAATAGAGACATGCCCCCAATATTCATATTATATGCCCAGAGTTCAAAGGTATGGGCCCATAAAATCCTAAATTTGGCCCTTAAAATATTGAACTCCAAATTGGAGCCCACACAGAACATCACTTAAGTCAACTGTACCTGTGTCATGTCCCAATGCGGGAGGGTCCACAATATACCACAACATTCATATTATATGCCAAGAATTCAAAAGTATGGACCCACGTAATGACATTAAATCTCAAGAAAACCCGCGAAAAAAAACAAAATCACATTTTATGTTCTAAGTTAAGTTATTTCCTCCTGTATCTGTATCGGTATGCGCGCAGGATCAATTCGGATGTGAGCGCACACTCCGTAAAAAGAATCTTTGTGATAATGAACCCTCTCAAATTAGTCTCAATACTTTAGAATATAGAATTAACCTAAAAATAACAAAAACCTTCGGAATAGAGAACCTTCGGAATAACGGACCTTCGGGATAGCGAACCTTCATAATAGAAACATGCCCCCACAAGTACACCGGTGACGTAAACACATGTGCTAATCTTTGTTGTACTATCGTGACTCTATCGGTACGATTTATACTCAGTACGAAATAACCATAATAATACAGTCGCCCAGTGGATTATCGATCGACCACAGAATATGAAAATCTGCGTACCAAGCAACACCACGGTGTGGCGTAATGATAAATATGTTTTAAACATGTCAGAAAGGGATAGATAGTGAAGATGGGGGTGTTTATTTTTTTAAATACCGAATTGTATCATCTTATTGCGTTGGATTCAGTTTGCGTCGGCATTTTGTCCCTTTGTTTACATGTGATCGCATTTCCTTCCTCAAATATTCAACGTTATTGGGACATTATTGACTCAAATTACGGTTACTTTGATAGTATATACTCAAATTGTATGTATTTCAGTATAATTTCACTATCCAGTAAAAAAAAAACGAAAACCGAACTGAAACAGAGGTTTTTTCTCCCAGAAAAACCGAAACCGAAATCGAACGTAAAAAATAAAAACCGCCCATCTCTATCGTCTGTCAGCCATCTACTTGTTCTACCATCCCTCCAGATGAATAATAGACCATTCCAATGTAAACTTTTATATTCTGAATGTGAGAATTCATTCAAAGGGCTAATTACCTGTGAGTTAGCAGATGATAATTAAGATGTGCTGGCCAAGAGAACGTCCTCCCGCATCCACTGATAGAGCAGACCAGAGCTTTGTCCTTCGTATGAGATTCCTCATGGTGTTTCAGACGAGCCTCCGTGGAAAAAGATCTGTTGCATCCATTTACTTCACAATAAAACCTCCTGTCTAAAGAGCAGGATCAATACTCATTTGGTCATTTATCAAAATATTATTATGAAATTATGAGACATTTTTTCATCAAAATGATTTCCATATTAAACAAGTGCACCGCTGGGCGGAGGTAACGCCCCCGACTGTACAATCAGAGAAACTTTCTGGTTAAGCGCTATAAAAATGCCACATGTTGTTCTATATTAGCTTCAAATTTGGTCTGGTGCCACAAAAATAGAAGGAAAACTGAATTTTCTTTAAAAAAATGAATTTTTTAAGTCGAAAAAGGGTCAAAACTCTCACAAAAATTATTCGATTGAACCGAAATTTTACCTCGACCTGTATTGCAATATTGGTAATACACGGGTTTTGCAAATAAACAATCCAAAATCAAGTTATCATCTGGAAACCAAAAAAAGTAGCAGAAAACCTGAATTTTCTAAGTCCAAAAAGGGGCGTAACTCTGGAAAAAATGGGCGGACGAAACCACGGCTATGGGGAAATCTTGCCCCCCCCCCCCGGCTGGTCTATTGGCATACCAAAGATCAACTGAATTGAATTAGCGAAACCAAAGTTATGAGTTGAAACGTTCGTATGCCACAGAAAACTTAATTTTCTAAGTCCAAAAAGGGGCGTAACTCTGGAAAAATGGGCGGACGAAACCGAAGTTATGGGGAAATCTTGTCCCCCCGGCTGGTCTATTAGCATACCAAAGATCAACTGAATTGAGTTAGCGAAACCAAAGTTATGAGTTGAAACGTTCGTACGGACGGACGGACGGACGGAGGGCTCCACTATATACCCCCAAATCTCCATCGGAGATCAGGGGCATAATGAGCCAGTATCCCTACCAGTACAGTAATGCCCTAAATAATCGACTCCTTCTCCGCAGCTCTCTCACTGAGAGCTTTCTGATAAATGGTAACAAGCCATATTTCTGACTAAATCCTGAAAAATTACCCATAAGTCTGCTGTGGTTAAGGAGTCGATTATTTAGGGAATTACTGTACATTAGATAATTAATCACTAATTTACAAGTTAAGTAAATCCAAATTTTCTTTAGGCGAATGTACTGTAACTAACCATATATTCATGACTATACCTTTTTATAATAATGACCAGTTTTATATAGCGATTAACCAATTACTTGCTCCAAAATGCTTTTAAACATTACAATATTACCCCAGTCATTTATACAAGCCAATGTTTGGGTTAACACGTCCACTGCCGAGTATGAGTTATCTCATACTTTTTGCATGTAATTGAATGGGCGTCAGCAGTGAACATGTTAAATTGGTAATATCATGCTCACAACCTTCCCAAAATGTATTAATTTTTCCCAATTTCAAACATTGAATGTTCCAGTCTCTTCAAATATTTTTAGTTCTATGTTGTTAAAAATTGAGCCTACTGGTGCACATGTATGTTTTTGACAGCCAGCAAAAACAGTTTTCAGTAAAAGATTGTGTCATAAAAGCTTTTGTTGAGAAATTATAACACATATTGTGGTGACTCAAGAAATCCATTTCTGGCATGTAGCATGTAAAGTAAATTTCAGCATATCATAGTGACATTGAATACAAGAGAAACCAAACAAATATTTGCAAGTTTGGGTGAATCTCCTGTTACACCAATTTTAATTTAAACAACACTTTGGCAGAATAGTAATGAGTGGGATGTAAGGGGACAAATCTGTATAAGTTAAAGTAGAATCTTAAAGAACTTGTGGCAACTGGCCGAGTTATAACTGATTATAAATTTGAAGGATCATTCTGACATCCTAATCTATTCTATTATAATTCTGATATAACTCCCAATCAGAATGAGCAATGTATATGATTGGACATATCCCTGAAATGGCTACCAGTACAAGCCACAAACTACAAGCAGAATCTAATCTTAACTGACTTACTTGCTGGCCAAGTAATTGATGTGTGAGAATTCTCTGGCATATCTGTGCATTCTGTGGTTTGTTCTCGATTAATATCACTCACGGAACATTCCATCTCAACATTTTCTGACTCACATGCTGTCAACTGCACTTTATTTTCAGCTACTTGCACCCCATTTTCTAGCCTCCCTGATGTTTGAGTCACTGAATAAAGTAAATTCATTCCTTGGTTGTTCCGAACGAGAATGAGTGTCCCCATCGGAAGACCTGCATTTGTGCTGAACTGAAGATCATTGATTGACCCAAGTGGAGAACCCATTACACCAGGAGATGTTTGTATGAGTTGGACTGGAGGCATTGCCTCCATATTCTCTGTAGTTTGTGTAACCAGAACTTGGTCTGCAGCATTAAAAGGAATCAGTCCATTTACCAATTCTTTATCATTTTGAATATTAATGCTCCCTTCTAGTGTCAAAGGAAAAGCCTCAGTGTATGTGATATTGGTTTCTGATAAATGTTCCTTCACATTATCTTCGGTAGATAGCCGTCGATTTGGAGTTGAATATTGCTCTTCATCTTTAGGTAGTACCCACTGCTGACTTTGTAGATTGCCAATAATCTCCCTTTCTGCTGACTTTCTCTCTAACTGACACCCGTCACTAGCAGAAGAATTGACATCACCTTCAGATGAGCACTGAGCTTCTGAATGCATTGATGAGTGCATGTCCTGTGATGTTAAAAATAAAACTGTTCCATCTGCACTGGCTGTAGGCTGATCACCTTTCAGAGCTTCGAGTATTGATGGCGTTGTAATAGTCACTGATTTTTCGGGAGTGAGAATTCTAGAGGCCAGAGTGTAAAGTGGGCTCGTACTGGGAAGCACAGCATTACTATTCAGTAAATGCCGCAGAGTTGTGTAACTATTTGCCTCAGCTGTCATTATGAAGAGTAATTTTGTTTTAAATTTAAAGTTAATATTGTCCTTTCATGTATTATTAGGTTCCCCAAATTAGATCATCTAGCTGCCCACTGTGCTCTGACAACCTGAAAATAAAGCTATCCATATTAGGCCAAAGAAAATTAACGATCTGGTTTTGGTTACAAATCAGAAACAAATAGGTGTTGGTAGGTAGACTAAATATTATATATTTTTTATTTATCTTTTTATTTTTACATAATCTTATGGTTTTCTAAATATTAGCTCAATTTTATGTTCATGTTTTTTGTATAATAATGAACTGTACAATGTTTGACTGAGGAAACAATGCATTCTAAGACAACGAAAAAAGAGCATTGTTTATGTTTGGGTCCACTTAACTAACCTACGGATAATTTCCCCCCAAAAATAACCTAACGTATCCCCCCCCCACAGTGATTTTGCCACCTCCTATGGCATGGTGTCCAATGTCCACCAGAGGTGGAACATGTTTAGATTGAATATTCTCAGTTAATAATTAGGCTGAAGGGGTCACTCTCACCAAAAAAAGTGCTGAAGGGTACACAGGGTTTGAAAATGTGCTGAAGGGTACACAGGGTTTGTGATCGGCACGAACACCATTACTTAAATTATGGTTATGAAAGTCTGGCGCCCATTAGCATTTTGTTTTCAGTACATTTTAATATTCATTGGAACGTAAACAATTATTCCCTAGCATAAATCATGGCAGATACGAAGACTGAATGTCCTCTAGAATGACATTTCACACCCTGTGTACCCTTCAGCACATTTTGAAAATCCTGTGTACCCTTCAGCACTTTTTTGGTTGAGAGTGACCCCTTCAGCAATAATTAGTCCATATCCTTTAAAATTTTAAATAGGCTGTATTGGAAAGCGCACTTAGAAACAGTATTGTGCAATAAAATGTTGCCCAAGTGATGGGGAGATGTCTCTTACCATGTTGTAATGCAGGTGGTGAGTAGAGCTATACTCATGTCTATAAAAACTACATTTATATTGTAACATGTGCACTTGCTTTGGTGTAAACATTATTTATTTAGTATCCCAGATGTATGATAAGTCTGAGAGAGAAGAGGATTTGACATCAAGCGCCAGGCGCTTATATGGAGCCATCTCCTTGCTTTGGAAATTACTTTATATAGACTTTAATAACCTGGGGATTACCCCAATCACACATGATCTGCCCTGTGTGTATGACCTGGTTAGAACAAAATAGTCAAGTAAAATGTGAATTAGCCAATCGAAAAGCGCACGAATGATCTCTTTGGCTTATTGACATAGCTGGCACCATATGAGTCACGTCAAGCCATGAACTACATTTTTACTTCCGTCAACATGCTGGCCTGTTTTATTTATATCTGAGAAATATGTTATAGTTATTGTTCTAGACCCCATCGATTGACAGTTTTAGGACATGCATGCACCTTTTTCTATATTTCAATGGATTGTCTCGACACCAAGTGGGAATTATTAACCTGCCCTTTTAGACATGAAATTGGACAGCTCTTAATTAAGTGCAATTGCTGAATGCTGAGTAAGAATTAATCAGTCAAAGGTACAGTAATGCTCTAATTAATCGACCTCTTAACCAAAGCAGAATTATGGGTAACTTTTCAAGATTTAGTCGGAAATATGGCTTGTTGCCATTCATCGGAAAGCTCTCGCCGAGAGCTTTTCGATGAATGGCAACAAGCCATATTTCCGACTAAATCCAGAAAAGTTACCCATAATTCTGCTTTGGTTAAGAGGTCGATTAATTAGAGCATTACTGTATATAACTTTAAGCATTTATAAAAGCATTAGTTCTGATCAGCTTAAAATTGCCCAACCAAAGTGTTATTAGATTACGCTTAAAAAGAGCAATTGAATTGCTCTTGATTCTGCATAAATGCGAATTTGGCCTTCGATAGGATATGGATGAATATCTGCGATATAATAAATCATATCATTCGGCCTACCAGTATCGTGCAGGAATTCCCGACATTAACCATTCCATGACTGGATCTTCCTGGAGTTTTGCGAAAACCCTGTACGTACCATCGCATTCTCTTATATATGCAAGGCTCCCTATATGCATATATAATAGAATACATAGGCCCATAACGATATTTACCTTTACCTTGTAAGCCATCATTATTGCGAGGCTCCCTATGGGAGACTAGCATATATATAAGAGAATTTAATGCACTGGCAGACAGGTCTACATCTACTTGGTACTCCATCGCCCTCAATGTGCTGAGGATTATGTGGAGGCAGGTGTTTCAATGCCTCACCAGCACAGCTCCCATTATGTAGGGGTTAAAAAAGGTTTAAAAGCCAGTTTAATGGAAATCCCACCCCTACCAATTACATTGAAACAGTTATATAAGCGACTATTTCACAGTAAACTCAGTCATTATATTCATAAGTTCTTACTGAATGGAAGCATGCAGTACTGGATTCACTGTGAATTATTATAAGAGACATATACTGTACAATAATATACTTGTTGTATAATAATATACAATACAGTGCACTGGTGCATGTGAATTGTGATATACATAATACAGCATTCCCAAATTTATAAATTATAAATAATTGATATAAACTACAATTAAACATTGTTAAGATTGCGGTAACTGTACCAATAATATCCTGCACGTGAGTTCGGAGTATGATTTGTATGTAAACAGTAAGATTATGGGATATGATTGAAAACTATTATGGTATGACGGCTTCGGCACCCTTTGATCTTCATTGAAGTGATGAATGTCACGAAAACAGGTGCCCGTGAATTGTTATCAATGCGCGTATTCGAGCGCGCGCAGACGTTGTGAAATTTATAATTTAAAACAGACAAAAATATGTAACAGTTTTCCTACAAAGAAAAGACCATAATAAATTAATATGAACATAAAGACGATCGGTCAGAAAATTAGTCCGATTATTAATACGAGTGGTCAGGCACGCAACTGTTTTTGGGCACTATTTTGTTAAAATTAGCATTTTAAGTAGTTCGTCTACAATTTCCATTGGCTGATAGATCTAGGAAAGTCCCCGCTTTTTTAACACGAAATTTGACTAAAAATTAGTTCAGATCCGACTCAAGCATGTTATAGGATCATGTCAGTGGTACATACAAACGCGATAAATTCGAAAGACCAATATTGTTATATAAAACCATTTTTTCACAAAACCCTGCAAAGCCATAATGCAAAGCGATTGAAGTTTTCATTTCCTCAAATTTTTATCTCACGCAAAAATAGCTATTTTTAGCAACCAATCAAATTGATCAACAATACGAAAGTAGTCAAGATTTAAACACTAAAATACTCTTTAATAATTAGTTTTAACTTTAAGAGACAAAGTAAGACATTATGTTTTAAATAATTGAATAAATGCGTATAAATTTATTAAATAAAATTCATTTGAGTTTTTTCAATGGAACTTCGGCCCTGATCGTGATCAGCGGAACCACTCGAAGCAAACAAGCATGTACCAGTTACAACCGGTCAGAGAGTTGGTGTTGTTTATGAAATGACTTGTTCGTGAATGAAATACGTAATATCTAAGGTAAATTCATCGCGTAATTTAATTGATTACCAGAATATTTTCAAACAAGTTTGTGTAAATGGTGCAAACCTTTATTTTCTGTCTTGAAAGTCGGTAAAGTAGGCTTCCATATTCCGCAAATAATGTCAACAATGAAACTGGCCAGCAATGTGCTCGATTCGATGTCACATGACCTACACTCGGGCAACAGAACATCACTTATCAAATTTAGTGAGGGAATTTTGATTTCGTCTTTTGTCACCATCATAATACGATGATGACAACACGAATAAACTACACTTAGTTGTTTAACTCAAAACAAACAGTTTTCAGTTACAACACTCGATTTGTAATTTCAAGTTTTTATATATTTTTTCAATCAATATGAATATATGAATTGAATATTATTATCATCAATAACATTGACAATTAATGAATTATCCATGAAGGCATGATGATATTGTCATTATTGACAATAGAATATTTAATTTGTTTTGGGTTTGTCACTGTCGGCATTTTATCACAGTCCTAATCTCGGAATTACTTTTGCGGAAACGGTCAGGTTTAGGTAATACTACAAATATTCTCAAAATAAGTTTAATGAGGACGTCCCGCAGCCGTTTACAATCGTAACAATTAATGCCATTGTATTATAGTAATGTCAACGCAACATGGTTGTTGTGTTTATAATGTGTTGAATGTGTGTTAATTAACATTTTATGACCGCATTGAAGTTACCACAGTCCTAGGAATCACTGTCCATGTAATATTAAATTTGATTAAAATATAACAAATAGATCTAGATACATTACCTCTAGTCTATACAGATAACAGGTGCAGTTAGGCAACTTCAGATTTTGTTATTATGTAAACAATCATCTCATTGGCTAGATACCACCCCCTGTGCTCTATCACTAAAACGAACAATTGGATTTTTCGTTCGAAAAAATTGCATTTATCTCCCCACAATTGACATGTGACAATTAAGTTAATAGTTCTTAATGCGCTCGTTGGGTCATATCAACTGTACCTGGTCTGATTTGTACATAAATCGTGATTTTCCATCCAAATATCAGCATAAATTCACATTTATGGAATTGGTGAAAATGATTTTTTGCTGACGCGGTAGTGTCTCTCTTCAGTTCCTTAAAGCGAATTCGCAACATTTGACTAAAATACGAAACGGATCCCGGACATCTAATGTTGAAATGGTGATATCGGGTTGATAATTAAAATTCGAATGGTGTTTTTTATTCAATTCAAAACATATATATTTGTTTATCCGACCATCGCGATGTTCTTATTTGCCAAGTCCTGTAAAATCCAGGATCCAGTCTTGGTTCCTAGCACATAACAATCAAAGAGGGGAGCGGGTCGATTCGGTCCAGGGCTCTTTCGGCCTTGGACTTTTCGGTCCAGGGCTCTTTCGGCCTGGCTTGTTTGGCCGGGCTTGTTCGGCCCCTATTCAATTCGGGTAATTAGGTAGTGTGGGTGTTAATTGGACGGCATGTTAATTGCCTTTGATTTGGGAGCGGTCTTTTGATGACAATAAATTGCTGGACTTACATTCAACTTTATTTTCAAATGGGGCGGAAGGGCCAGTATTTTATTAGTTTTATTATACGCCCTTTTGAAAAAAAGGCCGTATTATAGTATTGGTCTGTCCGTCCGGCCGGGCGTCCGTTAACCTGTTGTCCGGATGATAACTTTAGTTAGAGTGAACCAAAATTAATAAAATTTGGTATGTGGGTTTATTAGCCGAAAAGTAAGTTCAAGTTCGAATTTGGGTTCCGCCCGCCAATTTTCACCGGAGTTATGCCCCTTATTTAACGTTTTTTGACTTAGAAAATCCTTGAAATTTGTTGTCCGGATGATAACTTTAGTATAGTTTATCGGAATGAATCAAAATTTGGTATATTACTTTCTCCCACCAAAACACAGGTCAAGTTCGAACTTGGGTTCTGTCCGACCATTTTTGGCAGAGTTATGACCCTTTTTCGACTCAGAAAATTCAGTTTTTCTTATGTTTTTTGGTTTCCGGATGATAACTCGATTTTGGAATGTTTATACGCAAAACCCGTATTTTTGTGGATTACATATATCGAAATACAGCTCAAGTCCGAATTTCGTTTTAATCCGATAATTTTTGCGAGAGTTATGGCCCCTTTTTTTTACGTAATTTGACTTAGAAAATCCATGAAATTTGTTGTCCAGATGATAACTTTAGTTAGAGTGAACCGAATTTGGGTTCCGTCCGCCAATTTTCACCGGAGTTATGCCCCTTATTTGACGTAATTTGACTTAGAAAATCCCTGAAATTTGTTGTCCGCATGATAACTTTACTAGAGCTTATCGGATTCAATGATAATTTGGTATATTACTTTCTCCCACCAAAACACAGGTCAAGTTCAAATTTGAGTTCCGTCCGCCAATTTTTACCAGAGTTATGTCCCTTTTTTACCAGTTTCCACCGACCCAAGAGAGGGCGTATATTGCACGCCCAGCGTAGCTCTTGTTTATATTATTCTTCCAAACATAAATTTCGGGCATAAGAGAGAAATTTACATAAAAGATATGCAAATAAAAAACCATTTAGGAGGGTACTAAAATAGGGTCGGCATGGTATGTTAATCTCGATTTTTTTGATTTGCCTTATTCGTGTCTTCTTTCTTTTTTTAGTACACCCCGGTATGATCACGGGTAAAATTAAGTTGAGTAATATTCCACGCGTGCACACGTGAATTAATGCTCTCAATCAAGAGAACTGGAAGGCGGTGGCACCGTAATCCGTACTATTCCAATTATCTGAATGAGAATTGAGCGTTGTAGCCATTAATCCGGTAATCAAAGCCGATTTCGTACTCAGAGCACTGGCTGCATGTCACACGTGTTTTAACAAATACCGGTTGCGAATAAGTAATTTAGAGAATGGACATGTGTTCCCAAATCGTAAATAATTCCACCGAGTTTGCACCTGAAAGAATATTCGAGTAACTAACAGCTATTTTCTCGTAAGTTGGCAAAGATACTAACAATCTGAATACACCATCGTTTCAAGAAAAAAATACGGAATATGATGATATAAACTCAGAATTCGCGAATGTTTGTGTGGCATAAAAATGTGTACTCTGTATTTTATTGCAAATCATCTGCCAATGAAAATGCAGTATACAAAATTTTTACTTGCCAAACTGGTCTATATATTAATATAATAACTAACTATAATATATTGATTTAATATTATTTAATAATATTTTATTCAACTAACAGTGATTCCTAGGGACTGTGGTTATACGCACCGCATTTAAATTAAACCATTGCCTTGGGTGTCCACGCAGTCGCATTTAAATTTTCTATCATGCTGATCACTGCGCCGAAATAGTATATCTTCCCTGAATTAATTCTATTTTCTTTATATCTTTTAATTTTGTTTTAACAGGCTGTCACAACGTATCGTTGGTTGAACCTTGTGCATGGTCCCTTGTTAACAGTCACCTCCACCTCGTTGACGGTTATTTCCACCATGTTGAGGAAAATTGCAACTGATTGTGTTGAAGCAACATTGGAACCTTGTTGCACTAACACTGGGACAGTCTCAGCTCTAGTCTTATCTGTTCAAAGAGTATATGAATTTATGAAAGCTCTTATCAATCGTTTTGATTATTTTTCCAGGATTCAAATCAAAATGGTAGTTCTTGCATCAGAAGGAGCAAAACTGCTTGACTTCAATCAGAAGCTTGATATCAACCTACTGGACACAGTAATATCATGCATGTACACTGGTGAAGGAGCACAGGTAATCTTTTACTTCATATTACACTCTTATTTCAGAGGGACCAGTTCAATTTCTTTTCTCACAATTCACTTAGTCTTAGTGTTGAAACGATTAATCGAAATCGACGCGATTATTGAATTAGTCGATTCCGAAATCGGCTAGTCGACTAGTCGGAACACACCCACCACCATTATGCCATCGCGAAAGCAGTGCCGTTGCTGCCATTACCGAAATACTGGTCAATTTAAACAATCAGGCTATCGAAATACACAATCACAATTAGCTTGTTAAAGCCTTCTTTGTTGTCCCTTTGATGCATAACTGCTTTCAGTACTTGGTGGTCATGCACGAGTGCGAAACCCAATGACCTCAACTCAATGTATTTGTCGGTGCCGCGGCAGCTTATTCTTTGAAGTTGAGACGGCCGGCTTTGATAATCAACTTCAAAGAATCTATTTCGGCGTGACAGAATTGATCTGAGTGATAACTGGTCAACGTGTTTGCAGGTGTGCAGGACTCAACTTCAATCAAGTTAGTTGCGAGGTGACATTATTAAGTTTTAAGTTTAATAACAAGTCCAATATATTATAGTTTATTGAAGCACTATGTCAGTATACCTTTAAAGTTTATTTCTAAAATTGTGTGATATGTTTTACAACCACCACATGCATCAACTGACGCATGGGTGAGCGTATACGATCGCACGTTCTAGATATATTGTATTATAGATATAAATATAAAGCCAACCGCGGTCGACCATGCTATGCATCAAATAGCGTCGCGTATTTCAAACTAAACTGGCGAGTCACTTCGGAAATCCCACGTCGTTTATGGACTGTGTTTGTGAAAAATTACAATGTATTTTAGCACCTCAAACTTAAATCCTTCGCGGAATTGGGCGGTGACAAAGCTGTTCCCAGAAACGTAATCTGGATGACGCAAATTCCTGGAATCGGGCTAAATATAGAACTTACGACATCGCATTGACATGTACTATTAACATAGCCGTTCTGCGCAGTTTTATTTCTGAAACTGACATGATCGATTGTGTATTCGGGGACTCACGAGTAAAATTGTATATATTGTATATATATTTACAATGTACCATGCACGAGAGACAATTATGTACGCGATCAAATCTAACGGTGAAAACAGGTGCTTTTTGGCGGGAAAATGACTGTCCGTGATTAAGCTATGTCATATCGTGACCTTGCCCTGAATACAAGGAACAACATTGTGTACGCAATGCATGGCCCATTTTTAATATATGCAGACTCTATATATACAGGGAACTTTACCACATTCCGTGTCCGATATATGTACATGACATCTGCGAGCATAAAAGGCTTGTACGCACTACAGCTGTTATAACATTTATTTTGTAACTTTTGTTTGACTCTGTCGGAGATGAAGTTCGTTTCTCAAAATATCTTGCATTTCTTCATGTACGCCCGTTTGTGAAGTCAATCGCTGACAAGCACACTGGGCAAGTTCGAAAACAACGATGTTCGATTGTATGTAAGAACCGGTACGGCCCTGTAGACCATACCATATCAATTTTAAAGGAACATTTTTACACAAAACATAGAATAATGCACCGGTTTCTGATTGTTGCACGCGCTTCCACTCCGTAATCCGTAGCGTTTCCGCGATAGATCAGGTGTTTGTCACCACCGCTTAGATACATACATCAACTGGATGGTAATTTTGTTGTCATAAAACATCATATACCTGGGACAAATTAATAACCTATTAACCTTCAGTGATATGAAGCCAAATAATCATGACAAATAGTGTTAAATCACGTCTTGCTTTGCGTTCGAAAATGCAAAGTTGGTTACCGCAAAGTATATACGTATATGAGCACAAAACGGTAAGTTTCGGAAGAGGTCTGACTAGTCGACTAGTAGTCGATTCCCTCTGGTGACTAGTCGATTCCCCAAAACCACTAATCGTTTCAACACTACTTAGTCTCAACTCTCAAGTGCCTAATAAAATAAGGATGGAATTCCCTTGGCAAGCTGGGCAGACAACTGGCCCATTTCTGGGTTCAATTCCTGCTTCAAGAAACCTTAAAGTGATGTGAAACACTCCGGTTGGGTGATCAAATAGAAATGGAGAATAATCTTGCTCAAGGTAGTTATTTTTATGAATATTAATCCATATTTACAACACACACCGTCAGTCTTATATATTTATTAAATGCAATGAGTATCGATGGCGAAATAATTTGCGTTAGTTTATCGGCGATTGTTGTGTCCCGAATCGAGATGTAAATATTTACAATTGAGCATAGTTTAGACGGTGTTTTGTATGGTCGATTTCTTTGAGATTTTGGGTGATGTTAGTAGAATGCTACATTCCTCCAGTTGGCACAGCGCCTGAGTACTAATTTATCAGTTTCACGCGTCGGACCGAACAATTCCATATTGTATACTGTACTCTAAATCCAGCCATTTATGAGACCATCTCCTTTTATACTCAACAGAATATATGTAACAAATGAATGAACTCGATCCATTTATTAGCGTAAAATACAGTCATGTGCCCCATTAACGATGCAAACAACATGGTATTAATTATAATGAAAATTATTTTATGACTCATAAATTCATTTTCATTATAATTACCATCTTGTTTGGATCATTCATAGAGCACATGAGTGTATTTTGCACTAATCTATGGCTCAAATTCATTCATTTGTTACATATATTCTGTTGACTAATGAGTATAAAAGGAGATGGTCTCATAAATGGTCGGATTTAGTGTACAGTCCCCCTTTAAACAAATATTTTTCATGAGTATAGGGTTGGAAATTCACAATTTAAAAAATGGCACACAGTGGAATGATACTGTAATATTGGGTGGAAACTTTCAGAGAACTAAATAATAATAGTACATGGCACAATAACAATACAAGATTTATTTTTTCAAGTTTATAATATAATATGTCCGCGCTTGTCATGGTTTTAAATGTTTTGGCCATTTCTAAATTTGTTTTGTTATTTTTCAGAAACTTAAACCAAAATAGAGGATCATTGAGAAAACTGAAACTAAAATAAAAAAAAATAAAAGAACATTCAAACAAACAAAAGCGATGCAAGAAAATAAAACACTTCACATGTGTTCCAATGGCATAAACTGTAATATATGTCTAGCCAGTAATACTCTAATGATATACTAAATATATATGCATCGATTCGCCTATTGATTGATTGAAAACAGAAGGCAGTAAAGTAGTGTCAATTGATTAAGAAATGACACCATAATAGCAGCTAATCATCATGGTTTTGATAGGTAAAGCTGTCCTGGTAAATTGTTATCAAAACATACACAGGTAACTATTAAAGTCGCCGTCGCGAAGTTCATATTTTACCCATTTCCCCGCTCATTAGACCAACAGAGTCGTTCTGAGAACGAAATTAATCGTCCCAAGATTAGCCGCTATCGATTCGCATTCCAGGAAACCCCCTGGCATGCGCACAGCTCTAAACGCAAACACAGATTGGGTGTAACTTATTTTTGACCCGTGACGTCATAAATCACCTTGCGGCATTCTGTCGACATTGTGTTTATATCGAAATCGGTTTCTGCGTGGTTTTGTTTCAGTTCACAAACATGTTTCGTTTTCGTTGGAAATCGTGAATTCGGAATGGATTTATGTGTGTAATAAAATATTGAATAATACGACATGAATTATTCGCGTGGCCAACAGCTCCGCAGTAAATTCGTACATATTTGGACGAAGTTCGTGTGTCACTGTGACTGTCAGAATAGGACCACAGTAGATCATGCCATGAATCTCTACTCCCGTGCCGCTGGAGTAGGTATTCGTGGCATGATCTACATGTAGGTCCACGGGAACTTCAAAATTTATTAACTTTCAACCTATTGTTGATATGACATGCATGGGATACATGACCGCTTTCGCAGATTTCTGCTTTCAAGTCCCACAAGAAGAGTACGAATTACGTTTATGGCTGAACTATCAGAAGGGCTTCTTGGGTGGCTATGCTGTCTACGTATCTGCATGTATCATCTTTATGAAAATGATTTTAATATGATCAAACAGTGAAATACAGATCTATACAGTATACTATGGCTTCTTCCATTCGTTGAGTTGAAAAAGTAAATACTGGAGTGTTATTACGCTAAATAATATAATATCTATGTTCAGGGTAAACACACCAGCCCCTCCCAAAATGGGCCGCATCCTCAGCTATGTATGGGGTTCAAGTTTTTTTTTTCCAATTTTCCTCCGACTCATTCTTTTTTATTATAATATACAAAAATGTGACAACAATAACGACCATAAAAAAGCGTTTGCTTTAAAAATAGTGAACAAAAGTCATTATTTTGTCATTTTATGCAGATTAGTTCCATACATCACCTTCTCAGGAGAAGTCTATTTCTTGCCATTTCATGACTATAAAGCAAAATAATCAATAAAACCTCAGATGATTTTTTGTCATTTAGGTCCTGGACTTCTTCCCTTCCTAGCCTGGACATCTTACCCCCACCCGAACCCTGACTCAAACAACATTTTTCTCGGAAGAAGTTAATTTCTCATTGTTTCGTGACTATATAAAGCAAAATAAGCAATAAAACCATGATTTTTCTCAAGTAGGCGCTGGTTGGGGGGGGGGGGGGGCTACATCATGTTCTGGAATCTTCGTTTCATGACTTTATAAAGCAAAATAAGCAATGAAACCATGAGACAATTTTTTGTCATGTAGGTGCTGGGTTGTGGGTAGCTATCCAGACCTGGACATTTGAAAGAATGAAATTAAATAAAAACAAATTTAAATCTCAAAAGTCATTTTTCTCGCCATTTCAGGATCAAATAATCAATTGTGTGATTAAAAAAATATGTCGCTTGGAAACAAATATATTTTAATATAAAAAAAAAGGGAATTATAAAAACAAACATTTTTCTGGCATTTTCAGGATCAAACTGAAAAGTGGGGGGAAATTTGTCACTTGAAAATAAATTTTATTTAAATAAAAACAAAGTTAAATATCCAACAATTTGGCCATTCCAGAGTCAAACGTTATCAAATGAATGAAATTATTTTCAGTCATATATGGGAGATGAAGATTAGGGAGATACATTGTAACAATAATCTATTAAGATTTCATTCATTTATTCATGCATTTCTCCAGCTCGGGCAAACGAAAGCCCCTGTAATTTCCACCATCATTTGGGAAAGCATACTGAAATTACTGATGCCATTCACAACACACGATGGAAGAGGTCTGCAGTTATGCAAACCATGGTAGCCATAGCACCTCCGAATAAACTGTCTATGCTATATGCCTGTATTTGTTGTGCAGAGGTCCATTAAACGGATGACTATACTGTTGCTGGTATCCTAACCATGCAACTTCAAGTAGCCATGGGTCCAGGCACACACTCCTGAAGGGGACAGTCTCCGTGATACACTTGAAGTGTCCTTCTTCCTATGAAATCGCTTTTGTCACTTCCTTTAGCTTGGTCTCAACTTTTTCAATCTCATGGCAACATCTGCACTCACAGGTACATTGTAGTCTCCATCACAGTACATAGGCCGCATGAACACCTGAAATGACGAGGGAAATACATTTATTATGGAACAACTCAGAGTTAACATTCAATTCCTCAATTTTGTTGATGCAAACTTTGACAAATGTGTAACAAACTCGACATACAGTAATGCCCTAAATAATCGACCCCTTAACCACATCAGAATTATATGTATAGTTTCAGGATTCAGTTGGAAATATGGCTTGTGGAAATTCATCGGAAAGCTCTCATGAATGGCAACAAGTCATATTTCGGACTAAATCCTGAAAAGTTACCCACAGTTCTGCTGTGGTTAAGGGGTTGAATGTTTAGGTCATTGCTGTATGTTCTGATGAATGACAGTGGGCATGCGTCTGTCCGTCCACTTGTTCTCATGGATACATGCATCTTGGATAAGTTCCGCACAAATTTGTTATCAGAAGTTATACCTGCTGAATTGTTTACCAGGCATCTATTTCATTATCCAGTTTTGTTAATATCCTGTTTTAACGATTCACAGCTTATACTATAGTAGTTTGTTTACCCGGTGTACATGATATCTCCCCCAGTGCATCCCCCCTTTTTACTATTTTCAGTCTGTCAAATGCTCACACCCACCGAGAATTCAACATACGACACAAAATATAAATGTACACATATTAATTTATTGCTTATTTATTTTTATGTTATAGTCATTAAATGGCGATAAATTAACATGTTACAAGTTGTTTGAGTCAGGGTTTGGGTGTAGAGGGGGGAATTAGATACCCAGGTCTGAATATCCCCCACACCCAGCATCTACATAAGAGTATATGACAAAAATAAACTAATTATTTTATTTAATTGCTTATATTGCCCTATAATGCTATATATCCATTAAAATTTTGATTGAGTCAGGATTTGGCCTGGGGAGAAATTACACAGGCCTGAATATCCCTCCCCCCCCCCCCCCCCCCCCCCAAAAAGAAACCAGCAGCTGCATATGAGACAAAAATATCTTATTATTTATCACTTACATGTACCGGTATATCGCTTTATATAGTCATGAAATGGCAAGAAATTAAAATTAATCGAGAAAAATTTCATTGAGTCAGGGTTTGGGGTGGGAGGGGGAATACCGAGGCTTGAGTATCTCTCGCCTTTTCATGAGTGTATGAAGCAAAATAAGCAACTTATAAAATAATAAATTCATTTTTGTCATAAGTAACTGCTCGGTTGGGGAGTGGGGGCGATAATAAACCCGGGTATCTTTCTCCTGCCCTAAATACTAGTCTAGTCGTAATTCTCAGAAAAGACATTTCTAGAAGCATTTCCGCGGAAAAGTGTCAAACCAACTTTTTTACCATAATTCGAAGGTGCCGAACGCGAATAGACTGCCTGTCGCCCGATTGGATGAACATAGGGTTCAATAAAAGGCTTTTAAAATCTTCGTGTTTTCTTCATTGGGGGGGGGGGGGGTGTTGATACGGCGCATCGTACAACGTAATATGAAATCACGTAACTGGCCTTGAACTTACTCAAACTTATATACTCCTCGCGGAACGTTCAAAGCCGCGTTGTATCATGATACTATCATCACAGTAAAAATTCTGAAACATTAACATCATAGTAATCAGGTACCTACGGTAAGACATTGCTGTTTTGTATATTTATCGACGATTCTCGTAAGAATTCTCTTATAGTCCGGGAGCCAACAGGGGTACCCTTGCACCCCCGGGACTTAACATCACCCCACTCATTTTGTTCTTTATTATGTCCTTGAACTTTTAAGCAATGTTAACAAGAAAAAAATGTGGCCTGGTAGACTCCAGACAAGAATGCGTCCATCCTGGCCGCCGTTTTTCAGATCAGACCCTAAGTCAGTTTTATGCAAATTATAGCGGGGAAATCTATTAAAATGTATACAAATGTATATATTTTCGTGAAGCTAAGACATATTGACACTTTTTTGACTCAAAACTGAAACTCACCCTCGAAGATGGCCGCCGGAAGTTGAAAATATGACGTTTTTTCACAAATATCTTTTAGATCAGTTCATGTTGTTTGGAACTGGTTGAGTAATATGACTTTATTTTGTGTTTTGTATATTAACTGATCATTGGAGCGGCGTGTATGAGTACGGTATACAGTGAGTTGCTGAATTGTCATGTGTGAGGTGTATATGCAAGTATGGAAGGTATAAATGGTCATGTGTGTGGGTATTGGTATATCTGGAAGGGCTCACCATTGGTGAGGTGTATATGTATACCTGGATTGACCCTATGGTCATGGGTATGGCGAATAGGTATACATATAGTGGCTATATGGTCCATAGTGAGATGAATATGTATACACTGACTGAATGTATGATCGTGAATGTGATGAATATGAATACATATATTGACTATATGGTCATGAGCCAGGTGTAGGAGTATACCTGGTGTTCATGTATGGTGAATCGTGGCTGTATCGCCATTTGTGGTATGTACGGGTATAACCAAGTATGGCTGTATGGTCAGGCGTACGTGTATAAAGTGGGTGACTATATTGCCATTTGTGTGGTATTTGTGTACATATGGAGTGACTGAGGTAATGGGTTGGTTGTACATGTGTACCTTGGGTGGCTATCGCTTTCCACAATGACTCAAGGATATGTTAATCAATAGAGAGGTCATGTCAGAGAGTTCTCCATCTTGATGGTGTTTGTGTATATGGGGGAAACATTAAACGTGGAAAGCGATAGCCACCCATTATCACACAGTCATTACATATATACATAAACACCACAGATATAACAATATAGTGACCCAATGTATACACGTACACCCGACCCATGACAACGGATGACCATACAGCCATGAGTCACAATGGAGGCACTTCGGGTATACTCCTAAACATGACCCATAACCATATAGTCACTCCGTGTATACCCATGCATTCACCTCACCATTGGCTATACGGTAATCCCACATATACCTATTCTCCACACACATGGTCAAATAGACATTCAATATATACATCAACACCACAACAATGACCATAGAGTCACTACAGGTATACATACCTCACCAATCGCCACATAGCCACTCGCTTCATACACATACCCTCACCCATGCCACCTGGTATACTCCTTCACCTGACCTATGGCCATATAGTCACCCCGTGTGTACCTATTCAATACATTCATACATGATCATGGTCAATCCTTGTATACACATTCACATCACCATTGGCCATGTCACTCCCTGTATCCCTATGTGTCACACCATAGCCGAATAGCGACACAAGATATACTAAAACACCCCAGCCATGTCAGGAAAGTCACTCCATGTATGCATATGCACCTCATCCATGGCCATATAACCACTAGCTATATACACATACCCCTCGCCCATGACCATATAGCAACACGTGTGTATACCCGTATATCCTACACATGACCATACCGCCACGAGTCACCAAGCAGGAACACCAGGTATACTCATACACCTGACACATGACCATTTAGTCACCCCTGTATAGATACTCATTACATTTACGATCATACAGTCACTCCCTGCATACCTACATGTACTCATCTCACCATTGACCATACAGTCACTACATGTATACCTATTCGACACACATAGTCATATAACCACTCGATATATACATATGCAGCCCACCCTAGACCATAGAGTCACTCCAGTTATACATATACACCTCACCAACGGCCATTCAGCCCTTCCAGATATACTTCCAGATATGCACACACGACCACTCATACCTTCCATACTTGCATATACACCTCACACATGACAATTCAGCAACTCACTGTATAATCATACACGCCATCCATGATCATTCAGCTAATCCCTATACACCCACCAATGATAATACATTCACGAGATATATAAATATCTACCACAAGGACACTCCCTATATACCCACACGCTCGATAATGTCCACCATCTTACTCCAGGTATGCATATACACTTCAAGCATGACCGTTCATTCATGCCATGTATACCTATACACATTACCCGTAACCATAAAATAACTCCCTATTTATCCACACACCCCATCCATGATCATACAGACAACAAATGTACATCCCACCATGACCTTACAGTCACTCCATATATACATAATCAACACATAGATGACCATGTAGCTATATCCACACACCACATCAATGCCCATACAGGCACATCGGGTTAACCCGTACTGGATAGACACAACCATACAGTCACTCCATTCATACCGATTCACCTCACACATGACCGTGACCTCTCCTTGTATACCTATTCACATCATTCATGACATACAATAACTCCCTGTATACCTATTCACCTGACCTATGATCATAGAGTAACTCCCTGACTACCATCTTGGCATCCACCCTGTATCCAGTTGATATTTTTAGTTATCATAATGGACCAGAATAGCCACAGATTATGGTTCATCTCGGTTCCGTCTCAAAGTTCTGCCCATGTCCTTTCAATAATATGGCCAGAATCACAAAAGAGGTTCTTGGCAAAATTCCATACTTTAAAATGAACTGGGACAACCAGAATATAACATATAGTTGTCAGTTAATTAACTAACACATATAATAACCAAGTGAGTCACAATTTACTACCTTTTATGATAACACAGAGAGTAATGTTGGGGATATATGTAAATAAAACTTTTTATAAATTTGGTTGCCATTTTGGAAGCCATCTTGAGCAATTTAGTCTATAAATACCGTAGTGTGACACATTTAAGATAGACCAAAACAATAAACACGTTTGAATCCAAAGACAGTTACATTTTACTTGAAAAAATGGTCCATACCTGAAAAGTTAATTTTTGCCGATATTTATGTCAAGTTTTTGAGAGAAAGGTCCAATATTTTTGGTGGTGTCAGTGGTGACAATAGTAACAATTAACCATGGTGCATCAGACATGTTAGTACTCAATGTATAGAAGGAATAATAGCCAATTTTATACATCAACCACAACTTGTAAGCGATTGCAGGACACGCTGGGGCAATATTTACCATTTTCCATATTTTGGCGGCCATTTTGAGCCAAAGTAAGAATTTTGGTTCCAATGAGTTGGAATATTCGTAGGTAATGATATGCCTCACTTAGATTACAAAGTTCTGTTCATTTCTTGTTGAAATATGACTAGAATCCCAATTGTGATTTTTTGTGAAATTTTGTACCGCGTTTTTGAGGGAAGGGGCTAGGACACCAATAATTGCATATTTAATTGCTCCAATGATCAGTTAATATACAAAACACAAAATAAAGTCATATTACTCAACCAGTTCCAAACAGTATGAAGATATTTGTGAAAAAACGTCATATTTTCAACTTAATCCTGATTCACACAACTTTCAACCGGGTGTGATTTCATGAAGAGCGTTTACGTATTAAATAACATACTTGTCCATATATGTGTAGCAGATGATGAGATAGTTCTGACAGAAAGGTCTCGAGGGGTGATTCAAATAATAAAATATTCCCATGTTCATGATATTATATACATGTATAACGAGTGTGAAATATGTCTCGATATTGACTTACTGTATTTTCGCGGCAATCAAAACAGTATGTGACTTTAAGTTGATTTTATGGGTGAAATATGGGTCACCGGCAGCGACAGGCACCCTCATTGGATTCAGCATACTTGATTTATGCTAGAAAACTTAGTTTCATGCTTTTCCCCAAAAATGCCTCTAGGGTTCTAGTATTCCACAAATATAGCTTTTCCGACCAGACTATACTGACTCAAACAACTTTTTCTTGGAAAGTTAATTTCTTTCCGTTTCATGACTATATATTCAGAAATAGCATACATTGGCATGTATAGACCAAGTCTTCTCAGTCCACAACAGCTTGGGAAATTGGTTGGGTTGATGCTATTTTGGACCGAGAATCCGAGATACCTCCTGAACATTGCTCTTCTATACCAGTACCGTAACAGATTTTTATTCAAAAGACATACTACATGTACATGTATAGTACCACGACTGTCATGTGAACCCATGAATATGATTAATCATCTCACTTGGACCACAATGAATCTGTCTTCAAAATGATATACAATGTACCATATACTGTTATAGAAAATATCCCCACCAAGATATTAATGTTCAGAGCTTGAGATGCGCATGTCAGGATCTCAAGATGTGTCGAGATAACAATTATTGTTAAACATGTTGAATATTCAACTTTCAAGACACTTTTTTTTCTTGGACAATGTCACAAATCAAGAGTTAGCTAATTTTTGGCAAATTATTATTTATTATTTTAGCCAGTGCAAAGTTACTGCAAACACTGTCTCTGATTGTGATAGTACTGATACTAATAGCTGAATCCAATGTCAATCCGTGAGCAGCCATGGACTGGCAGTGGTCGAGTCCAGAATTTCAATACATAAAAAAATTGACATTTTTAGTAAAAAAAATACTACTAGTATATTTTTAGACTAACATTTCGGCAGACACAACTTTTCCTTGAATTATATTTCATATTTCGATGTATTGAGTATGCGTATGATTATTACACATGTCCGCTCGTATAAACTGGGTTTTAGCTAGTATTTACATCAATTTTATTTTCACATGTTTTGCCAGTGACCGCGATATTTTTAATAAGAGACACTCAGTGACTCCCCATTTTCGTACGCGATTTTCATCTCTTCGCCATCCAAGGTCTGGATCGTTTGGTGGTCTCACACCATGGTAATTTTGTGGTAATTCCGACCTGTGTATGTACGCTCCCGTTGTCAAATTTAAAGTGTCTTCTGCTGACGAATCAGACGAGGAACAATCAGATCGCAAAAAAATGTTTCTGTCAGTGTCAGCCATTCTGTGGGAAATACCCAAGGTCCTTTAATACGTCACACGCGTTCTCGCAAATAACTGTTTCTGTCAAAATAGATAATGAAGTGAGGCATCAGGCTATCATCCAGACACACACAGTCGTAAACACTCGTATCTTTCAGACAGCGGGGGATTGTTTTCTTAAATAAGTGTGCATAACTTGATACAAATATGAATAAATGAACATATATTGAGAATTTTCGCGACGGCGACTTTAACCATTATAAGGGTTTTAGTGAGATTTGGTGATTGTTGATTATATAAGTTTGGCCAAATGAAATTTTCTCTGGCAATTTTCGGAATAAATCTGGCCATTTGCCAATTTGGCCACTGATGGCACAAACCCAGGAACTTCTGTTGATAAGACTTGTTTTACGTCCTCATTTTTATGTTTTGACTTTCCAGCAAAGAGCAGCACAGGAAGTGTTAACCAGATTAAAAGAACACCAGGATGCATGGACGAGAGTTGACACGATATTGGAGTTTTCCAGTAACCAGCAAACCAAGTATTATGCGCTGCAAATATTAGAAAATGTTATCAAAACACGGTGGAAGGTCCTCCCTCGAGCTCAGTGTGAAGGTTCGTCTTGTGTGAATTAATTTAATTTCAAGTTTTGGATAATTTTCAGGAATGCATGCATTATTTACTCAATTTTAGTTCATTGATGTAATTTTCAAATAATCTCCTTGTGAAACAATGGATAATTATCAACTAACCAATTATGTTATGCCCGTTCGAAAACGGGACATTCTGGTAATGACTGGTATTATGTTTTTGTCCGTCTGTTGGTTGGTCAGTTCATAATTATTTTTGGATCATATAAACTTTTAGTTTAAATGGAATGAAATTTTGTATGTAGATTCAATACCACAAAGTGATTGTTGGGATTTTTCTTCAAAATTAATAATCACACTCACATTATTATTAGGCATCTGAGAGTAAGAAGCTAAATCAGGACTACATATTTAGTAGAAATTTAATAAAGTATTTTTGAACTCACATTGTTAGAGTTGTGATAAGATCATGCTGAATATATACATGTACCTACATATATATTCTTTGTACATGTGTCTCTTTCAGCAAAATAATATATTGTTTATACTTTTTGTTTCAGGTATTAAAAAGTACATAGTCGGTTTAATCATCAAAACATCCTCAAGTCCAGAAGTTCTGGAAAAAGAAAAAGTTTACTTGGGCAAACTAAACATGATATTAGTTCAAGTAAGTATGCTATTTAAAGCATCTTATTTTGTTTGTGAAAGACTGCTACCAGTTCTCCTTAATAGCTGGAGAAAGCCCAACATGAGTGCAAATTAAATTAGGACCAATTTTCAGGTTTGATGGTGCATTTCAATCGTAAAATTGCCATTCCTCAGATTGGCTACAATGGTGTTCATATTTATGTCCAATATAACATAAAGTGTGTATTTGTAACATGTGTTTCGAACATAATGTCAGATAAATAAGCCATCCATTATGTTTGAAAAGTACCATATTTTATAACAGTTTTATTGTAATTTTGAGGTTAAGTGAACATCATTTATCACATGATATATGTTTTAGTTCCTCTTGAAATGAAATGCCAGAATTGACTTAAAAATGATTTTCTCATTACAGATACTGAAATATGAATGGCCAAGAAATTGGCCCTCATTTATTGGTGATATTGTGGGTGCCAGCAAAACGAATGAATCTCTTTGTCAGAACAACATGACTATACTCAAATTATTAAGGTAAACTGATTTTAAATGTTCAGGTTTAAATTTTTTATTTTTTTTAAAAATATCTTTGGCATTAGTTTATTCTGTGTCTTATTCTAATCTATGCATTTGAGTACGCAGCTTTTCAAAGTCAGCCAAATACATCACCAACCTTAAACTAATGAAACACATGTGAAATAAAATTACAAATTCCGTGCCATCATCACAATATTTACACTCTACTGTGATCGGAGAATTTAATCACGTGACACGTCACGTGGTTTTGTTGCAAATGAACCGGTGATCTAGAAACCCAACGATTGCAAATAAGTTCCCTACGAATCTACGATGATAATGAGAATAAATAATTGAGGAAATAATTGAGGGATTTTCTGTTTAATCATGAAATCAAATAAATACTTCCCTGACAGGGTATAGAAAATAAACGATACTCAGTCTCAGAGTCAGCTCAAAATAAAGAAAACACACACAATGTGTGACACACATTATGATTATATATACGATGATGCGTACATAGGCCTACTTTGTAAGTTGCCATACTTCCGTAAGGCGTACGTAGCAAGCGGGGAGTTAGACTCGGTTAGTATCGACAAACACTTTTGTGGAAGCCCCTCCCTCTTTACCTGTGTTGGTTAGAAATGCGCACTCCGAATTTTTGCGTCTGCGGTATAGGGAGTATATATATAAAAAGAATAATTCTTGAACATAGACTAGCTATCTTTGCTGCTTTTCTGACCCACATTTAGTGAAACCATGCATTGTCAAGGCCAGCTGATGAGATTATATACTGTATTCCGGCTAGTCGACTGGAAAGAGTCGATTTTCCGACAAACCAACGTTGGCGATTATTTGTTGATTAATCGTTTGAACACTAGTATTTTGAGATAATTTTTATTTGCATTTATAACACCAGGCATACGAAAACCAAGTTCTCTGAGCATCGTTTTTTTTCATTGGCTCAGACTTATCTTAGAAATGTATTCTAGTTAAAAATGTGGGTGATGTCATTACATTCTTTAAACAAAATCCAGTCTGAATATAATAGGAACCATGTTTCATTTCAATCGACTTACAGTCTAATGACTCTCATGGTTAAAATTATTTCAAACAGGAGAAATCGAGCCAATGCGCAGCGAACAATGCATTGCTTGACCAATGAATAGCTTCCTGCAAATTCAATTAATATTCACTTATTCATACAAGCAACACCTGCGGTATTTGACTGCAATCTCATCAAGTTATCGAATAATCTACATGTTAGTATAGTGTATCTTAACTGACCAAACATGATATGTTCAAAATCAAAACTAACAAGGTTTATCATAATGGGGGAATGATCAGACAGAACAAGTATACATAATAGAATTGTATTTGCAAATATATTAAAAAAAAAAAATCTCTTACTCTATTGATATTATGTCACATGCCAAATAAGGATCATTACAATCTTCAGGTAATCGTATAGTAAATATCGCTATATTTTTATTACATTGTTCTATACTATATATCATTTGAATGGCGAAAGTTATATTCTGCATGTATATTGAAGCAAACCTTGAAACGAGCATTTTATTGCACGGAAATTGGTCAGAGGAAGAGTGACTAATCTTGCATGTTTACATGACATCAGGCGCACGTTTGTAGATCTATGTGTGTATCGCAATGATAAACATAGCCTTATGAATATTAATGAGTTTTCACAAAAAAAGTGAATCTCTGAAATCAGATAGAATGCCAGTGTCGTCAGACGTACATGTAGTTGAAAGTAATGAGACAGAGTCTGGATATTTATCAGACTGAACAATATCTAACTAATATGTTATATTGCTTCAAATGACTGATAAATTTCTAGTACAGATGTGATCTAATTGAATATGCTTTGAAAATTGTGATTAGTTGGTAACTAACCAAAAGATTCAGGGTATTAAATCCACTAGCCTTGTCAACTCTAGGCTCTTGAGCACGTGTTCTTTTAAAGGACTTATTCGCTCTAGAAACTACAAAACGCAATCGGAAAGCCGTCCCTGTTGTGATTAAAATGATCCAAGTCCCATTCCGATCGCGTAATAAATAACCCGTAAAATAAATAAATAATACCACCACCGGTATTCGGAGATTTCCGTGACTAAACTACGAGTGACGTACTTGTGGGGAGCGAATTAAAAACACAGATTCGGAGCCGGAGTTTATTATGCAGACTACGAGGACGTAATCGTAAGTCAGCCGATACTAAAATGCGGAGTCGTATGTGCGCGTGTGGTGTATAGATTACGTTACGCTTTGGCCGTTTATCTGGAATAGAAGACAATAACGATGTGAATAAAGTAATTAATAGCCCCTAGAATGGTTGTTGTTTTTGTAGCCATTAATAATTAACATGCCGGCACTTGTCTGTTTTGGTAAATAGGTGGCAGCAATTAGTGCTTTGATTGTCTCGCGTATTCATTCAGTGATTTGTAATCACTCGGTGACTATTCATCAGTGTCAGTCGCGATCTTGTTTGCACTCTAAAATGCCACAAAGTGAATAGAAAGAATTCGAACATTATCGCTCTGGTCATACATATATAAGAAGCGCCCAAATTTATATAAACACTGGGCTGAATAATGTTAACTCTATTTATGCGCCTTTGTTTTGTGTTTGTTTGTTGTTTTACTTTCGATATAAATATCCCGAGTATCTGTCATCTCCACGTATTCCAAGATGGCTAGTAGATGTAGTGTGTTCAGTTGTGGTCGGGCTAGCGATCCATTATTTAGTACCTCCAAAAAGACAACACAGTGTGTAATTTAGAACGCTCTTTATTGTCTACCGCTTTTGGGAGACGGAAGCATGGACACTCTTTATATTTAATTGTCACAATACCACTTACAAAATCACCCATGACATATCGAAATAGAGCACGTTCATAATTGAGAACGCTCTTTATAGTCTACACCGCGACGAAAACATGGACGCTCTTTATTAGAGGGAATCATTGGAGTTTTTCTATGCTAACAATTCAAAAAAATCCTCTCTAGAAAGTCAATATGTGACATCAAAACATAAAATAAAACAAACAACAAACTGAAAAAACGATGCCAGGCTAGCCTTCAATTAAAAAAAATGTCGTTATGCCAAACTGAAGCCTAACTAATAATTATTGTAGTTTCAACAGTCTGTTGTGTATTCGAGTGAATTATTTTGTTTACTCACTTATCGATCTTGACTGGAAGGATTTTAGCCACAGTCGTGCACTTCTCCACACAAAATGTTTCGTGTGAAGAAACAGACAGGAACATTATTATGACGAATTTAAGCCATCATGATACATGTACTAGTACAATAACTACCACCTTTTTAATCACACCCATCTCTATTTAATTGTACGCATATAGCGCACAACTGGATGACACTAATGTGTAAACTAGCTTCCGAAATTGGTACCATACAACGAAGAATGAAGTACCGGTATATGGCCTAACTTGTATTCTTTCAGAAACAGTTAAATTAGTTTCGCACGAAATTCCGCTCGCTCATTGCATTTCTGCATAAATTAATCTCATTTCAAATAACTTTTATCGCATCAAAGTGCATTTTAGCCATCATCATCCGTTATATAACCCACATTCTAGCAAAGTTAGTTCATAATTCAGCACATTCAAACAGTTTTATTCCGTGATCGCTATTTATCGTAAAGGCTTAGGTAATTATCCAGTGTAATTTATCAACTCCTTACGCGATTGGCGGAATTATTTCAAGCTCCACCCACCGCTGTCATCGGTAAGCGTCGATGCAGATGAGCGGTCAATTGACCGCGTTGTGGTCATGTGATCGCACTCACTTGACTGACTTTGGATATTTCCGCGATTTTTTTAATATCATCATAATATAAATACTATCTGCTCGATTTTGAATTTTCTTGGCGAAATGGGTCTGTTAGACATATATTATTAGTATTATGACGATAAAAACAATATTTTTTTGAGAGACTAATTCCTTTAAAGACTGCTTCAATTTCTCCTGTTATCAGTTATCTACTATAATATCCAAATAATTGCTGCTGAAATGCTGTTAATAAATAATTTCTCATAATAACTTGGTACCCAAATTACATGCATAAATGCGGAGTGTTTTTTGTTATCACCTTTGATGATATTGTTAATTTTATTACCATCAACCTTGGTAAGATTGATTATCATTTTGTTTGACTCATAACATTGGCATATCAATTTCAAATGAATATTATGACTGTATTTACAGTGAAGAGGTGTTCGACTTCTCAAGTGGAGAAATGACTCAAGCCAAAGCCAAGCATCTGAAGGACAGTATGTGCAGTGAATTTTCTCAAATATTCCAGCTATGTCAGTTTGTCATGGTAAGCATTAACCCTTTCATGACAGGAGCTGCGCTAGTGGAGCATTAAATATCTTGTGCCAGTGCATTCTGTTATATATGCGAGTCTCCCATATAAGAGACTGCAATGGCTTACAAGGTCAAGGTAAATATTGTTAGGCCAATGTATTCTCTTATATATTAGGAGGCATCTTATAAATGGTTGGGTTAAGGTACACTCCCCCTTTAACCCTTTCATGACAGGAGCTGCGCTGGTGCAGCATTAAAGATCCTGTGCCAATGCATGCTCTTATATATGTGAGTCTTCCATAGGGAGCTTCACGTATATCGGAGAACTCACTGGCTTACAAGGCAAGGTAAATATTGTTAGACCAATGTAATTAAACAAATGTGTGAATTCTGCATGTCAAAACCAATGACCGCAATCGATCTGCAAGTAATTCCTTATAATCCAACTGGTACATTTTAATAATAATTCGAATAACTTTTCAAAACTACCAAAACAATTGTAAGTAACATATTATTCAAATTGCAACAGTCTCCCAATAACAGCGAGTGCGTGCACATGACCGACATGAAGTGACTTAGGTGTTCATTGCTTTTTATGAAGTGTCGACTTCTGTTATCCAAAACATTCAATATATTGAACATAAAATATATTAGAATAACTACATTCAATAAGATTATTCTCGATTCCTGTCCAATCACTCCAGTGCAGTGTTCCATATACTTTAACAACTGAACTTATACCCTTCACAGTTTAATGGGTTTTTTTGTCGCACCACTAACAGATTTATGGGTTATTGCTGGATTAATTCTCCCTGGTTCATGCATGACATCTTATTCTCTTGAATGGGATCCAATAGTTACAATAGAAAGAATTAGTGTATGTTAATACCAGAGAAAGATAAATCTTGGAAATAAAACTTATATGGATACCTTTAAAACATTTTGCTCTATTTTTCTCAAAAAGCTCTATATTTGATACCATTTTTAGCTCAACTTTACTTGGTAAAGTTTGAGCTATTGACATGGCTTTGCCGTCCGTGTGTGTGTGTGCGTGATCCGTCAACAATTTCCTTTAGCACGGGCTACAGGTCATACCTTTGGTCGGATCATCATGAAATTTGTCAAGGCTGTTGACATTGACATGTAGATGGGAACGAGGTATTTTGGGGTCGTTTGGCCAAAAAACATGGCAGCCAGCAGCCATCTTGGATTTTACTCTTTGCATAACTAAATCCTTTGACACGGGCTACAGGTCCTACCTTTGGTCGGATCATCATGAAATTTGTCATGGCTGGTGACATTGACATGTAGATGAAACGAGTCATTTTGGGGTCAATCAGCAAAAAAAACATGGCCGCCAGCAGCCATCTTGGATTTTACTCTTTGTATGACTAAATCCTTTGCAGGGTTCGCACACATGTACTTGAAACTTGAAGATACTGGAAATAGGAAAATAATACTGGAAAGTTATGGAAATATCACTCCGCGATGTCTGAGTACTTGAATATACTGGAATCGGCCGATTTTAGGTAGCACCTGTTGTTATTTTTCGTAACACTGGTAAAACACAATGCGGTGCTTCCTGTTTGGCCATTTATTTTCTCGTGTCTTATGTCTACACCACCGGTTTATAAATTTAGAATAGAAGTGTAGTTCAGCGCGAATTCTAGATGAATTATAAATTTGTACATTACACATTTAAAACATGCGCGGGAGGTGTGTTTTTCGTGAGAATTGGCTTGAGATTACCAAGTTTAATGGATGGTTGGCTGCCGTCGATGGAGATCGACAGCGTGCGAAGTGTCTTGTATGTAAAGATATTTGACATTATAAATATGGGACAAAACGCTATTGGTAAAAACCACATAAATGCCATGAAAATCATAGATGGCATGAACGTTCGTACATTTTTTTGTACAAGTACTTCAACTTCTAACTCTAATACATCTGGCAATTCAAATTCTGCTGCTACAATTAGTAATAGTAGTGCAAGTACTAGTAGAACAACACGCTCAACAGTGACTGCAGCACCTGCTAGTGGAAGTGATAATTCTACCACATCCACGATTCGAAATGCACAGAATGCAACAAAAGAAGAGTGTCTGAAATCAGAAATAATATGGATATTACACACTATTTCAGCAATGTTTCCCGATAGTATTGTTGCTAAGAGCTTCTCGTGTGGAGAAAAGAAAACGGCATACATTGCTTGTTTTGGGATTGCCCCACACATGAAATCGATGTTTGAAACAAAGTGAATGATCAATGTGACATTGTTCTACTCTTTCATGAATCAATGAATGATAAAACAAAAAGAAAACAAATGGATATACATGTAAGATTCTGGAATCACAACAAAGCGAGCACAAGGTATCTGACTTCGCAGTTCATGGGACATTCACGAGCTGAAGAAGCTGAGATCGTTTGT
The DNA here is from genome assembly GCA_032622095.1 of Siphonodentalium dalli. Classification (NCBI taxonomy): domain Eukaryota; kingdom Metazoa; phylum Mollusca; class Scaphopoda; order Gadilida; family Siphonodentaliidae; genus Siphonodentalium; species Siphonodentalium dalli. Next base: position 153,368,554 of record CP136066.1, on the reverse strand, counting down.
GGCCAAGCAAGTCATATGTGATCATGTGAAAGATTCAGGAGGTGTTCATAATGTGAGCATTTCAAATCCTCTTCTCGTTTCGTGTGCTAGTGCTAGACAGAGATACATGAACTACTTGGAGAACGAAAAGCGCAAAAAAAATATTGATCGCCAATCATTGAAACGAAAATCGACAATCGATAAGCTGGATGAACTCAAAATTAAGAAAAAGCTTCTGGAGCAGGACGTTGATAGCTTAGTTAAAGCTGCAGATACTATGGTCGAGAAAGCTGAAACGACCCGTAAGATATCATTGGTGACAGTCAAATAGTTTGCGCCGTACTGCTAACGAGAAACGAAAGAAAATCAGTGAGGTTGAGGATCAGATTAAGGAATTCATCCAAGAACTTAAAAACTAAGTCTTCTAAATGATTCAATGATATTAAGCAGTGATGAAGATGTACATATGTTCAAACTAAAAGTTCTTGAGTTGAAATCTTTCGTTTATTTTATTAAATTCACATCACATAAAAATGTTACTTGAGTTATACATGTACTAAAACGGTACACAGTGACTTAGCCAGAAATTGAAAATTGGTGGCCGTAATTTATGCGACATAGACCTTCACAATCATGTACAGGCCAAAAATTACGCTTAACAATTTTGACATGTTGTGAAAATGTATTAAACTGGTATCTTTGCATGGTTTTGAGGTGCTGTTTATAGACAGTGACTTAAATATCACTGACATAATGAAGCCAACACATGAATTATCATTAAAAAGGATGTTTGGGTGAGTTCATTGGTTCAAATCTTGGTAAATTTTGGTGGCCGTAAGGAGTCGTAATACTGGCTAAGTCTGTGACAGTACGTAACTCTTACCCTAAACCTGGGATCGAGTAGAGTTGTCCTAACCCTAAACCTGGGATCGAGTAGAGTAGCCCTAACCCTAATTCGCCATACTGGAAATTCATAATATCAGTACTGGAAATATACTGGAATATACAGGAATATACTGGAAAATGATTCCAGACAGGGTGTACGTCTGTTAACATTCACATGTAGATGGGAACGAATCATTTTGGGGTCATTCGGCAAAAAAACATGGCTGCCAGCAGCCATCTTGGATTTTACTCTTTACATAACTAAATCTTTCGACACAGGCTACAGGTCGTTCTTTTGTCGGTTCATCATGAAATTTGTGATGGATGTTATCAATGACATGTAAATGGTAACAAATCCTTTTGGGGTCATTCGGCAAAAAAACATGGCTGCCAGTGGCCATCTTGGATTTTACTCTTTGCATAACTAGGCCTTTCAACTTTCCACATTCCTAATCACTCCATTGACTGTAACACATGAAATTATTCCCTTTCAAAGTTGAGCTACAGTGTCATTGACACTTTACTTTTTTGTTGTTGACAGAATGTATTTTATTTATTTCTGCAATTTTGTTTCTACTCCAAATTATTATACTTTCGAAGAAAATGGGGGGTATACTGGATTGACTGCATCCGTCCGTCCGTCGTACCGTCCGTCACGCTTTCTACCTCCGTCAGTCCATCCGTCTGTCCGACCTCATAACTCGAACAACTATGAACCGATTTCAATAATTTTTGGTATGCAATCTCCTTGGGACTGCCTCTCCGCAAGATGCTAATTGCGGTTTGTTCCGACTTTTTTTTTTAAGTTACGCCTCATTTTCGACTTATTTTGACTTGGAAAATTCTGTCCGACTTAATAACTTTAACAAATATGAACCGATTTCAATAATTTTGGTATACATGCTTCTCACAATACCCTCTCTACATGATGCGGCTAGGGATTGGCTCAGACTGTTTTTCGTAATATTACACTTCATTTTCGACTTATTTTGACTTCTGTCCGACTCAATAACTTTAACAAATATGAACCAATTTGAATAATTTTTTCTGTACAAGCTTCTTGTGACACCATATCGATATTATTAGTCCGATTTTTCTTTAAAGTTAAAAATCTTTTTTGTTGTGTTTACGGATAATGCGGGTTGAATTTGCCACGGTGTGGGTATGCTAACACGTGAGTGCACACCTCTTGTTGGATTTGTCATATCAGCATTATTGTACTTATTTTCCAGGAAAACTCCCAGAATGCGCCATTGGTTGGTTCGACCCTAGAGACATTACTGAGGTTTCTCAACTGGATTCCTTTGGGATATATTTTTGAGACAAAGTTGATAACAACCTTAATCTACAAGGTATATAACTTTTGCTCAAGTGTCAAAGATAATATATATCTCTTCCTAGCAAGTTTTATATAGATTCCGGGGTATATAATGATAGATGTGAATCGAGGTCACCTGTCCGTTAGAGCTGAAACGAATATCTATTTTGCTAATCGATATAAATCGCCCCGATTAATCAACGATTAATTTTGATTAACAAGTTCGTTAGTCATTTTCGGCGGAAAGAGTATTTCCCAGTGAGATATTGGAACTATCCGCAATAAAATCTTCTTCAAATATGTTATCTATATAATTTATAATTCTTCCAAATAATAACCACCATTGTGTATAAAAATGCTAGTTTAAGCACATTATGGGTATCTGCAAAATAAAATTAAAATTTATGGTGATGACAGACATTACGCAAAACAGCAATGAGTACACACTTTTCTGTTAGATTAATGATAATTCACGTGACTTTCCCGCCGAAAATGAATCATGTGAATTCTCGTGGACTGTATTTCTGGGTACATAATTAGTATTCCAAATATGATTTAGTGTCATTAGAATACTATAATGGTAGACTGATTTAGAGGTTGGATGTTACACTGATTCAACTCAAGTGATGATTCAAGCACGTTTGATTTTATAGTACCGGTACTCAATGTATTCCAATTTTCGACCGAAATGAATGATCTCAAAAGTAATTCCTGTCGTATTGTTCAGGGCGTGTCTCAGACAAAAGGAGCAGTTGCAGTGAACCAAACAGCGACCGAATTGAAATGTCAATTCCGTCAAGCCACATAACTCTGTGCATGCACAATGAGGCAGCACATCAAATGCCGTAAACTATACGAGTGCATACTAAATGAGTTGGCTAGGCGACTTGCTGGATTTCTGCTACTTGCTCAATAATTGAAGTTATTATATTTGGACTTCATCATAGAAACCAGTGTATCATTGTTCAGTGGATGATTCTTTTGTCATGGTCAGTGTGTTAAAGAAGCCGATCATTTTTGAGAGGACATGATAATTGACCGTACTTCCTAGCATAATAATATAATAATCGTGGATCCTACTGAATGTGAATGAACTTTAAATTATGACAAATATATCAGGAATATCTTGGGAATTATCACCATACTCGTCAATAACAAGGAATTTTGCGTTAACTTGACAGTTTTTACGGCAGTATATTGACGAAAAATTTACAAGGAGGATCAAATTTCCAACGTAATTTTTTTTTTTTGTGTTCTTAGAAAGAGGATTTCTCATTCTCATTAATCGATGATTTGTTAATCAACGATTAATCATTTTAGCCCTACTTTTCTGAAAACTTCCATCAATTAATATCAATATCAAGTTTTTAGAATTTCTTATCATATTCCCGGGACAGTAAAATGGGCTAATTTCTAGAAGAGAACTCTATCTTGTTAACACCCTCAACTGAGATTTCTCTACAAATTATGCTCAACTGCATCAGAAATAAACCACTTTAGAAATAAACCACTTTATCTACCATTTCCTATGAAATTCCCTGATAAAATTGGCGATAAAAACATTTGTATCGTTACTGCAGTTGCGGTACAAGGAGCTCGTGACGTCATTGACTGGTTCAAAATCATGAATGAACTGACGTCACATCATTGGCGTGGAAAACCAAAATGACATTCCAACGTATATTCTTGTGTACATAAACAAATAGTTCCTGGGTTTTAACATTAGTTGATTGCCTACCATCATGGGTATTATGGTATAACATATCACAAAGTAACTATTAAATATGTATTTGTTGAGTATTTATTATACATATAAAACACACAGGTGTAAGAGATTTTGTCCATTGAATTGAATTTCAGTTATGCATATTCACGTGAACTTGCAGGTTGGGAGAATTTAGCAAAGTGAGCTAATCGTTTGACACCGATACCTTTGCAGGTGGGGAGAATTTACTCAATAAAACTAATCCTCGGACACAAATCCAACAATTTTTGCCATTACGAAACTTCTAAATGTAATTTGTGTGGTGGATTCTGTCACGCCAATGGTAGAAAAACGTGTTATATACACAATATGTTTGTAATGATTCATGTATCGCGACTCGGCTAGTTTTTGTGACCACATAGCAACTGGGTGACCAAGATCGCCTCATCGCTATATGGCCACGAAAACTAGCCTCGTCGCGATACATGAATCGATACAAACACATTGTGTTGATAACACATAAGGCCAAAGTGAAAAATAGGTGTGTTTCCACTCCCATCCATAAAAAAAACAGGGGCGGGGGGTGGCTTTTCACTTTATTTTTTTTTTTCACTTTATTTTTTCGCCGGGAAATTCAAATATCATATTTGTGCTATCTTTCTAATAATTATGTCATTTATGAACTTATTGTGAAGGCTAACAATGTATGTACTGAATTTCAGTGCCTTGTATTTAATCTACATGTGCAAATTGTACATATGTTCATTAATATTCAATAAAACAACTAGTTTCAATATTCACAACAGTGTAGAATAACTTTCCACATAATTGGGCGTCAAGGCCTTTGGGGTGATTCTTTTCATAGACTTGAAAAAAGGTGTTGCAGTGGGGAACCTTTGTCATTTTGTTTCTGCCTTGCGCCATGTGTATGCATTTAAAAAACTGCTGGCACTTGTTTGGGACGACATGTTGACACTATTTCCCGGATGTTGGCAAAATTGTTTTAGATCTTCCGGTAAATATACACTCTGGCTTCCGTTCGGTAAATTACCGTAGGCCTATATCATCCGGTTGTTACAGTCCGTTCTTTTCAGACACCGTTGGAAGTTTTGGGACAGATGTATTCTTTGCGATTGCGTTCGCGTAAATATTGTGTAGCATTATTTTGCCGGTATATTTGGGCATGTCGTTAGTTGACGTACATTAATACAGGCCTCGCATTATCAAAATCAGTGCGAGGCTGCCAAGGAGGCCCCGCAAAAGAATTTACAAGGCTGCTTTTGTTCGTTGGGGCCTACATTTGTTTATAGAATCCAAATTAACCTAAAATTGGCTATTCCAAAACTGCTAACCGACAGTGACATAAATATTTTACTAAATTAGTAAAATTACTACTATTTTGTTTAGGCGAGAGATTAATGTTGATGCATTTCCTCGACATAGTTTGCAGTATGCCTTCGTGACAAATGACCGACCTTTATCATCAACTGTTGTTTTAATTTCAAAGTTGTCTTTAAACGTAAATTTGTCAAACGTAGAGACAAGAATTGTTTTGTCTTTCTTAACTCTTTCGTTGCCAAGCTAATTTTACACCTAAATTGCCGGAGAATTTATGAGAAAACTGATTTTATTGTGGAAAAGTATGATACAATGAATAGTCTTCTTCTTATGAAATAATGTTTCAAATATCAAGGACATGTATGACTGTATGTATGTGATTAGCCAAAGAATTGCGGGTGAATATTTTGCCGAAGAATATTCACGACAATTAAGGGGCATAACTCCTTGTAACCCAAGGGAAATAACTCCAAATAAGGATTTTTTGCAATAATCCAATTGAAAAATGGCCCACAACCTGCTATATTCAATATTGGTTTTCTGAGACAGTATTCCAACGATGATGATCTGATAAATCTTTCTACTGTCTTTCTCATTTTAAAAACTTGTAAGAGTAAATTAGGGTCTAGTTCTGTTATAGCTGGAGCATATGTGACGAGCTACACAATGCAGCAGCCAATTTAGACTTTAGTTGCGACAGTTTACTACGAAAATAGCTAGGTTTTTTAATTGAGGAAAATTTTGACTGTCAAAAAAACAAAACAAAAATTGTGATATATAATTAAATCTCTAACTACAAGCTTATCATCATTGTCCTATAAATACAATAACAGAAATGACACATATGCATGTGGTCTAAACTGTCACTGAGGCACGCTGGGGCCTGTGGGAGTTTATAATCACGCCGTTTGTTTTAATGAATTACGTTTTTACCTTGAAAAATAGGTGATTCATTCAGCAAAAACGGCAATTTTGACTATTAACAAAACTAATAAAACAATCTAAAGTACACATAATCTTTATTGTAATGTCAGGTTGTCATACTTTCATGTTTAAATTAGTTAATGCATTGGTAAAATGCAGATCTTTCATATAAATAATTGTCTAAAAATATTTTTCTTAAATTGTCGGCCATTTTGGATTTCCGACTGCGGATCTTACATTATGTTTACAAACTTATTTCATTATTTTAATTTTCAAACGTCTTAAAAAGGATTAAAATTCAGATATATACTGCAGAATTTAATTAGAAACAATTAAAACAATAATTTTATGAAACTTGAAAAACTTTTTTATTATTGTCATTCAGTTGTGATCAAAATAATTGGAATCACTGAACTAAATGGTTTCCCATAGGCGACAGTGTTAACGTTTCCGCCAAATTCACAGAATTGAAGCCTGCAGGCCATACCAGTGATGTTTACCCAGCTAGATTGACACCAGTTGATCACGAAAATGCAAGAAAAATCATAGGTCATGTGTTTACTTTTAAAAATAAATCCCCAAGTGTACGACGGGGCTATCCCACAGCCAAATTTGATCTGGAAAAATCCAGAACTACAGCAGCTAGTTAAATGAATTTCCCGCTCACAAAAATCCATTCCCCCATTCATTCACCAGTTTAAATTATTTAGATATTATGTACAAATCAAATAAACGCGATGTCATCCTTTAACAACGTGTCGCATGTATCAGGTGAAGGTCATTCTTCAGTTACCTTCACCTTTAGGGTTCCACGGTGTACTCGCTCCCCGACTCTAGAACACATTTAGCTCCCTGATTCCAATTACGGTTACAATTATGATTTAGATGCACGTTCCGGACCCCGGATTGAGTCCTCTTGACCGGAACCCGCCGTGTGGTCGCGTGGTTGTTGACGAGGCCGCCGAAGAGACCTCGTTGACTTTTTTTACGGGGCCGGGCGGCCGCGGCCTCGTGATAATGAGAGGCCTGATTAATAATGCGGTCATAAACTCATCACCCTAATGCCGCCATGGAGCTTCATTTTACAGTGTGTCTGAAAACCACGTGCGCGTTTGTTTTTGTTTACAATCTGTTGGCGTTGCTATATCGGTCACAACACGGAATTTTATTGTCAGTGGGTCGATTTAATAACCAAATAAGGAGACAATTTTAGTATGCTTGTTTATGTGAGAGGTCTATATATAACAATATAAATAGTGTAGTATTAATTCACGTGGAAATAGTAAATACATCGTATTTTATTTTTCGGGATTCGGAAAATAAATAAAGTGAGTTTCGTCGGGGGGTTTTGAGGTGGGGCGGGCGGGGGAGTGGAAACATGCCTATTTTTCACTTTGGCCTAATGATTATGCCTTTATTGACAAATAATATCCACAATCTTCTGTTTTTTCTGTATTTTATTCAGAAACAACTATTTGTAGTCTTGAAATCAGGTTTTATAAAAAAATTGTTTTTGTTGTAATTGTGGCCCAGAGGTACACTACTTTCAAAAATTAATTTGTAATTTCATATTTAAGAATATCTTCATCCAATTTAAATCATATTGTTAAATTGTAATTTTGAAACATGAGGTGTGTCAGAAAATTTATAGCACCTGCTTAGCTTCCAAATGTGCTTTGCTACCACAAGTTACTTGGGACTTGTATTACGTGTCACTTAAAATCCTTGATAACTTATTTCTGGTTCTCACTGTACTGCTTCGTTGTTTTAGTAATATCAGAATTGCCAGAATCTTACAGTACTAAATTGATACTAAAACCTACTCTCCAGAAGCCATGAGTGTTAGTTTGGTTATTTAATGTCATTTGAAGGTGTGTTTTATAATTACTTGGGATTATTTAGATCCAAAGAGAAATAATACTACATTAGACATTTGGCTTATATATATATTACAAATGACCCGTGTCTTGTTTTTGAGCCCAAAGTGACTATTTGATCAAACAACATTTTTCTATTTCAGTTTCTCAATGTGCCAATGTTCAGAAATGTCACATTAAAGTGTTTAACAGAAATAGGTGAGTGTGCCTCTTCTAGCATTTATAATATCATTTGGCCTAGTGTGATGCTGATTAATAAAATAAATAGATCCCAAATTGTTCTATGCCAGTGCAGTGTCAAGTGGCAAATTCACAATTTTCTACCTAAGCCGCACTAATGATACTATATTTCAATTGTTCCATAATTATTTGCACCATGGCTATTAAAACAAATTTGAGCTTAACCTCATTATAGATTACTATTTGTTTCTAACATGTGTATACAGTCTCTGTCTTGGAACTTCTTAGAGGCAGGGAATGTATATGTTCATTTATCATGTTATGTGTAAATTTGGATTGAATGAGAACAATGAGAGCATAATTATGCGCTTAATACTTTGGTGTCGCTTGTCATCATTCATGGCTGCTACTTCATTATTTTAGTTCGAAAAATGTTCTGTTATAGTTATAAATTTCTCAACTATTCCAGAGAAGCATTTGTTTCGTTGTCTCCAGTATATCGAACACTGAAATATGATTCTGTACTTGTATTATATTTTCGTCTGTCTGGTTCTATTTAATACCTGATCATCCTTCCTAATGAAATATAGACAATTCCAATATATACTTCTTAACTGATTTTGTAATAAAAATGGTTAAATCAACTTGGCAGGATTTTCAAAACTAGAGCTTATAATAGCTGAATGGGAGAATCCATTCATTGTAGAAGTTGTTAATGTGATAGATAGATGGTACTACGTCTATATGTTCATAAATCTGATCTTTTTATCATTTTGTTTTCAGCAAGCGTTCAAGTATCACAGTATGATGAACAGTTTGTTCAGCTTTTCACACAAACCATGCAACAGTTACAGTCAGTTAGTATCTCTGTTATTGTACATACAATTCTTCAGACTCGACCATTTTACTCCATAATATTATGGCTTCATATTTTTTATATAATTGATAGAAATCAAAGTTGAACATGGATTAATTCTCTTCACATGTTTATAGACCTTAAGTCCTTTTTCGTCCCCAATTATTAAATCACTGATAGACAAAAGGGAATGAGTTCACCAATGAGAATCACTAAATTTATTCTATATAAAAGATGTATAGCTCAGGCACGTGGCTAGAGGGTCTCTGATGGAGGGGGGGTGTCCACCTTTAAATTTCGAAAAGCACCCTACTCCCTTAAAACCAGACCAATCTCCCACTTTCATGAGATTACATCATTTTCACCCCCTCCCCCTTGGGTTTGAACTTTCCAACTGGTACCTCAAGCTTTCCTACTGATTACTAGTTGCAAAATCAAACTATGAGAACAATTTCATTCTTAGAATTGTGGTGTGAAATTACCAACTAATGTTGTGTCAGGCATGAAATTTACAAATGTTGGAAAAAAATCCCCCCCCCCTTTCCCCGTTGTCCCTGATATAGCCGTGTTTAGTAAATTTATTCGAAATGTGCATTTGGACATCTGAGTGTTTCACTTCTCTTCAACACTGATCAATTGTAGATGCTGGCTGATGTCCCAAATATCAAAGAAGCATATTCAAAAGGAACAGATGATGAACAGAACTTCATACAGAACCTCAGTTTATTCTTGTGTAGCTTTCTCAAAGAACATTCACTTCTAGTCGAGAGGAAGATAGATTTGCATCCATTGCTCATGGAGGTATACATTGAACGTTGATGTTAACATACACATTAATGGCTTATGGCTTCTACTTGCTAAATGATGATCTTGAAAATTCTCTTAACACTACCATTGCATATGCCACCCCTCGAAATTGGGGAAAAATGTCCCATCTGGTCCCATGGCAATTTTAATACTATGGCATTATAGATTCCACATGTTGTCACAGCATTTTCCATGGCATGGCTTATTGCTGTGGCCAATTTCGAGGACTGCATATGCACTTTCATTCATTTGGCAATTAATTTATTTAATCCATGATTTCACTATTTGGTAATATTATAATTTATTGCACACATATTGGTTTATTGCAAAAGACGGCAAAAGACAGAAAGTTTAAAAACATTCAATGGACAGATAGTTTGTTCAAATAAGTGAAGCATATATAATGGACCTTAATTTCATTAAACTTTATAATAAGATCTTCTAAGGGTGTGCAACATAGAAGTTTGACATGAATGTGTCAACTGGTTAACATCATTGCACTCATTTGTTGAGCTTCGAGATACAACTCGAGTCCACGGTTCTCATATCATAGGGTCACAACAAGCTTGTGCAATAACGCTAATCACTTCCCAAACTTGTGTCATTCTAGCTATTTATTGAAAAAATTCATTACAATTACTATCCGACTGTTTTAATATTTACACATAGTTCTTTGCAGCTTACCTGTTTTTTTTATCTCCCTAGATTTTAGTTTATTGAACTCCCTATGGTAGCTTTTTAAATTACTGGGACCTGTACCGTCATAACCCTTATGTCTTAAAACTTGCAGTTGTTCCCTCTTGGTGGTATGTCATGGGATCTATGAGCTAATTTTCACAAGTTACCAAGATATGTAAAAGTAAAGAAATCTATGGGGTCTCTTTCCCTTTATTGTTGAAATATAAAGGTCTTTCATTAGATGTGAACTTTTCTTGAAGGGTTATCAGTGGGACTTTAGAGAGTTTAATATGGAGTGACTGACCTGGCAGTAAATTCTCACAAATTATCAACTTTTTCTCTTTGCGAATAGAAACTTGTGTTGATGGGTGGCTGTCCAGCTCTGATTAGAACAACTTGCTAAACCATGCACCTGTTAGCAAATGGTAATAAATTTCAGCATATTATTATTCAAACATTGCCCCATGGATGAGGAATATTAACTGATATGAATACTGACACATTTGTTCCCATAATATTGACAAATCACACTTGTACCAAGGTAAATCACATACTCCATTGATGGACTGCAATGCATGACCCTTGCATTTTAAGTGCTTGGGGGCCAGTGGCACTAAAAGAGGAATGAAATCTGCATGAATTTTTTGCTTTAATTGTCCCTCGTGTCAATAAAAGGTAATGAAAACTATGTGCCTTTAGTCACTAGTAATAAAAGTCTTGGATTGGTCAAGATGGATTCGGATCCTGACATAAAAAAAAAACTCATCAAATTTGTAAAATATCACATAACTTGCATGGTATGATCTTGCATGGAAATTGTTTCAATTGGAGACACGTTGATTCAGCTTTGTAATTTATTCCATTATAAATACTATGTATGAAGCATGCATTGAAGAGTAAGTTGAAGACAGTTGAAGCAATTGTGTTAAACCTGTTTAATTCATGAATTTGAGCCCATGTTAATGTCAAATTGATCACAATATTAAAATTATAATCTGAAGAATGACCCCAGGAAAATTCATACAAACATGAAAAAACAGAAAATTTACTTACATATTGCATTAGTCACGGATGTGTTTAGTCATGGTGACTTTTAAAGCTACGTAAGACGTTCACATTTGGTACAGCTGAAAAATCATGTAAAATTTGTCAATCCATTATTATTATTAAGTAGAACGTGAAAAAATAGAACATATTTGTTCTTACATTCATTATCAATAATCCTTCAGTGACGAGATTCTACATTTTGAAACCATTGTTTGTAAACATTTACTGTAACAGTGCAGTCAGTATTATGTTTTCCGCCATGAAAGATAACTCTAAAATTCAGAAAACAAGGGCGCTTCATATTTCCTCAATATCTTATAAATTTGCAGCAGCAATGGTATTAATGATATTAAGCCCTCCATGACTGGATCTTACTGAAATTTTGCGAAAACCCTGTGCCAATGCATTCTCTCATATATGATAGTCTCCATAGGGGAACCTCGCATGTATAAGAGAATACATTGGCTTAACAATATGTACCTTGACCTTGTAAGCCAGTGCATCCCCTTATATATGCGATGCACCCTATGGGAGACTCATATTTAACAGAATGCACTGGCATATGATCTTTAATGCTGCACCAGCGCAGCTCTTGTCATGAAAGGGTTAAAACAAAATAAAACATAAAATTATTAAAAGAAAGCATTGCTTATAACAGTTTGCATAAATTTTGTGGCAAATGATTAAACATTCGACACCGTGAGTAGCAAATGTCTTTTAGGTGATATATGCTAATATGGTGGCATTCTTGCATGCTGATATTTACTTTTGATCGGCGCAATTTTGATAACTTTCTATTCACCTAGTCAATGCCTTAAGGGCTTTAACTCTTTTTTCTTTGCAGTCACTGCACTATCTGATACTAATCTCAGCGGTAGAAGAAGTGGAGATATTTAAGATCTGTCTGGAATACTGGAATTCATTAGCAGCCGATCTCTATCGAGAGAGTCCATTCACTGCCAGCACATCACCATTGCTCATTAGTCGGGCTCATGCTGAAATGCCAGTTCGACGTCAGTTGTACAATCCCGTCCTAACACAGGTAAGATATTTTGCTTGTTTCTGCTACATTAGTTGATATTAATTACTTTTGGGCATATTTTGTTAAAGGAATAGGGTGCTGAAAAAACAATATTATTTTCTTTCAATATACCGATAATATATATATATAATGTCCATTGGGGCGCATACTTATCTAATATTCGGCCGCCATTCGTTATTTTTATAACGATTATAAAAAATTCCGAAGTTAGCCGAAGATTTTTTTGTAGACGAAGTCACGTGATCATCGGCCCGATCACGTGATTGTCACATGTAAACAGAAGCATAGCACGTGATCGATCACGTGGTAACCCATCGACAACGCATAGATACGCTACGGCAGTATTTTAAGTTTGCATGTAGTCGATCGCGGCCTTTGAAGACTGTCGCGTTATCACGCTACGAATGCAAAACTTTGCCGAAAACATCGCCGTTCTCGTAATTAAATATCTTTTTCGTGTTATTACTATTATATGTATCGCGATGTGTTGTTACTATAAAGCCATGCCCGTATATTATTCAGTTTTGCGCGCATTTATCTATATAAACACGTGCTCGTGTTTATATATTTTGTTTCGTTACCGGAATAGTCGAAGTTATATTATATATTATATATTCATATAAAGATTTCATATATATGCGAAGACTTGCACCGTTATTAGGCAATTATCATCTCATAAACATTCCAATTTACAGATGACCTTTGTCTTGTGTCAATAAAGAGCATTTCGTTTTAATTTATCGTAACGCGGTAAAACAAAAAAAATCGGTTTATTGCTGTCTGATTTAATCAATTATAATCAAGTCATTCATTACCAATATGATATGATAAGTTCATTTTTCTTAGTTATGAATCGTGTATATATTAGGGCAATATGGTGTTTATATATATTTCGGAATATTGCTTCCCCTACCCCCAAACTATCTTGCCGACTGTCACTGATGAAATCACTGCGTTTATGCGTGGTTATTGGCCTATAAAATTAACACTCTAGCGATGCGGTCTATTGAATATGCAGGTAATAACTCGACCTCTGTGTCAATTACGCATAACAATAGGATTATAAAATATATAAACGTTCGCCGTGGTTCGTTTAAACATCAAATCATATATAACACTTTTTGAAGGAGGGATAATAATCCGGTTTAATATGTAAGCACATATAGAAGTGTTCTTTATTCGCAATATATCATAATAGTGAACGCTCTTTATTGCGTCAAGGTAAAGGGACTGGACTTAGAACAGTTGTCATCGTGATTTTTTAACTGATTACACCAATACAGGTCAATACATGTACACGAACTTCCGATATGCATGCTTTATATATCCTTCCAAGTCATAGCAATTTCCGCTTTATTAAACTCTTTTTATTCGTACCATATTAGGACAACTCTTAACATGGAACGCTCTTTATTGAGCCATGGTGAAGGAAATGGGGATTCGACTTAGAATAGTTGTTATCGTGAATTATTCAACATAGTCTCCACTTTAACTGCAATTGTATGTATTCGTAACCATGACTGACGCTCTTTATTATATGTAATCGGTTTCTGATTTTGCGCAACAGGTTTCCCACAGAAATCCCGCCAAATGGCACGTAAACGAACATCGTTTGGAAATGAATACAGCATTATACCTAACTGAGAGTCACTATCTAGACCGGCCACAGCCGAAAACACTGCATTTATATGGCATTGTTACGAATGAATGGTTGTAAATACGGGGCATATATACGGAAAATTTAAAAAAAATCGTGAACACGCGCCCGAATAGAGTTCACATGCCTGCTCATGTTTTTATAAGCTTTATTTTTGACACGAAAGTGTTACCTACCCCGCTCAATCGGCCTTCTATAGTTTATTTTGTCAAAACAATAACTTTCCAAACAGCGCTTAAGACAAATCACAAGTGAATATAACTCACCGCGCGATGACAATTAACCATGTGTACACAATGCTATTGATATGCCCCGCAGTAATTCCATCACGCTCGCGCGCTGATGTCTATTCCGGATTTTCCATCCTCATATATGTAGACTCAATTAACTCCGACTCCGATTCCGTGTTTTTAATTAGTTTACCTCGCTTGACGTCATGCGAGGTTTTGCGACGGAGATAGCCGACAACCGGTGGCGGTATTATTTATTTATTTCTCGGCTTATTTATTACGCGATTTTTATGGGACTTGGATTATTGTGATCACAATAGGGGTGGCTTTCCGATAGTGTTTTGTTGTTTCATGAGCATTGTAATCCTTTAAAGTTAACTGATTTTAAATCACTTTGGATTAAATGCTAGTTTGTCGTTAATTGAAATGCCAGTTCAGTGTCTGTTGTACAATCTCATCCTAACAACTAACAAATGTAAGATCTTTTGCCAGTATCTGCTACTTTGGTTGATATTAATAATTTTTCACCATACTCTACTGAATTTAACTGATTATTGTCAGCTTGTTAAAGAGACTGCCTATTAAAAGTAAACCTATTTTTTTTTTAGGCAACAGGCGCCATTGGTGCTCCAAGCATGATCGGTTTGACTCATACTGTTTTCACTCAATTTTTTCCCACATTTCTTTTTTTTTAAATGACGATTACCCAGCCGGATTACCCAAAATTCTTTAAAAAGATGACGATTCATGGGGCCTGTAACATGACGTCATTTAATCCTATCTAAATTATGTTAGAAAAACAAAACAGCAAATTGGGTGGTTGCCAGACCTGTTACATTTTGAAAATGGCAATCATGGAGATTTTTGGGGGAGGCATGTGTCGTGATGGGATTACTTTTAATTGTTTTAACAGGAAACACCTAGATTAGTTTAAATGCAGCTAAAGTTTTAAGTGCCCTGTATATGAAAGGGTGTGATCCACATATAATGAACATGGGTCTATGAGTCTTCTTATATTTTAGTCTTTGAATAGGTTTCACAAATGTGAAGTTAAGAATCACCTTATAGTACTGGCCAAGGGAAGATTAACTTTATTTAAATATAGATGTGATGAGACTTAGAAATACTTTGAACATTTAAATCTAGATTATTCTGTTTGCTTGAAATTAAGTTTCACTTTCATGAAGACATGTTTCGTTTCAAGAGCAGATATATTGAAAGCTGAAATATGATTAGACCAGTCAATGATTTTTATAAAAGTGCCAAAATTCTGTCCATAGCTTTAAGCTGCATTTCTTGTTTTCATATGCTTAAGTATGGGTCATATTTACTAGTTGTAAACAGTTTTCATAAAGCAATGTCTCTATTAAAAATCTGCAATTATTTTGATAATTGTAATTCTTTTTCAGTTGCGACGGACTGTGATTTCACGCATGGCTAAACCCGAGGAAGTTTTGGTTGTGGAGAATGAACAAGGAGAAGTTGTGAGAGAATTTATGAAAGACACAGACTCTATAAATCTCTATAAGAATATGCGAGAGACTTTAGGTAATAAGCCTGGAGGTTATATCCCCCCCCCCCCCCCCAGTGATCAGAAAAGAGAAAGGTTTCTTTCAGAGTTTCAAAATAGTTGAGGATAATCTTACTTATTTATCTCTCTTAGTACCAAGTCAATCTGGTTGACATTAAAGGTTGATCATAAAGTCATAGCTAATAATTGCCAACAATTTGAAAAGTTTAAATATAATATATATTTTATTTAATAGATCTATGGTAATTTTGTTGAGATTTCACAATTAGTTGAAGGTTTCCATTGTCTGGCAAGCATTTATTCTACATGGGAACTAAACTATCAAATCTAAGGACTGCATTAACACTGGATTAACATCATCTCTGTCTCCACAGTTTATCTTACTCATCTGGATTATGCAGACACCGAGAGTATTATGACAGAAAAATTACACAATCAAGTAAATGGTACAGAGTGGTCATGGAAAAATCTCAACACTGTAAGTACAAATGAACACTAAATCTTGATTATGTGTAGGTATGTGTTTCTCGTATGCCAATTTTTTTTATCAGCAGTGGGCCTCGCTATTTTGTTTGACTTTATATCAGCAATTTCTGTTACAGTTAGTGAGCGATCACAACATCCAGGATCAACTTGCATTATATGTATCTTTGGATTGTGTTGCGATTGTCTCGGGTGCAAGGAAATGGCTACTTTTCAGTGACAAAAATCCAAATCAACAGGGCGGACCATGCTTGCCTTGTCGCATTATGTGTTTCCCAAAATGGTTTGATTTATTTTCCCCTGGCTGAAATCCTGGATATGCTAATTGACCAACATGGAGTAAAAAAGGTTACATAGGACAGTTCTTGACAGGGTTGTGAACCTTGAAAACAAATTCTTTTCTGTTTGTAAGAATATTTGATCATAGTTTGGGTGTTGACAATAAAATTTTACAACAAGTTGTACAGCATGTTCTATCTTTATTAACTTAAAAATAACATTGCTTTGTTTCCGCTATTTCAGCTATGCTGGGCAATAGGATCTATAAGCGGTGCCATGCATGAAGATGATGAGAAACGCTTCCTAGTCACAGTCATCAAGGTTAGTTTGTGGTAAAAAGATTTGTTCTGAAATTAAAATTTAACACAATGTGTTATGTAAACCTTTCAAAAATAAATGTGCTAAATTAATATGCATAACCACTGAAAAAGTTTCAAATCAACCACTATAGGTGACAGTTGCTTGAGAACGTTTGTTATAAGCTCTTAACCCTTTCATGATGTGAGCTATGCTTGTGCAGCATTAAACACCCTGTGCCAGTGCATTTTCTTATATATGCGAGTCACCTATAGGGAGCCTCACATATATAAGAGAATGCACTGGCTTACAAGGTCAAGGTAAATATTGTTAGGCCAATGTATTATCTTATATATGCGAGACTCGCTATTGGTGACTCGCATATATATAAGAGAATGCATTGGTACCGGGTTTTCCTAAATTTCAGGAAGCTCCAGTTATGGAAGGTTTAATAGAATTTTCGCCTATTAAGTTAAAATCATATGCAATCCATCATCGCAAGATTACGCTAAAAATTACTGTTAACAATTTGTACACTTTTATGCCATTGATGGATACATGCAATCCATCAGCACAGATTACGCTAATTACTGTTAACATTTTATACACATATATGCCATTGATGGATACATTCGTGGATGTATATACTGCCTTCATTGTATTTTGATATTGGGGTTTTATAATAAATTTTTGGTAGCCAGTGTGAACAAACACTCCAGTGCATAAAATTTTAGATTTGCCTTAGCTAACAATGCCAACGTGCGCATTACATGGTTTGTTTTTGGTTAACCCATTGTTCGGTCATGCAGAAAAAATAATTGGCTAACCCTGAATTCTGGGCCAAATCCCCCTAGAGAACTTCAGCAAAACTTTTAAAATAGTATCACATAAAATTGGTCTCTACAGTCTGGTGACCGACTCAACAGTCATTGACTGTCTTGTTTTTTGCAGGATTTACTTGGACTATGTGAACAAAAGCGAGGCAAGGATAACAAAGCAATCATTGCATCCAACATTATGTATGTAGTGGGACAATATCCACGATTCCTACGTGCCCACTGGCGGTTTCTCAAAACTGTTGTTAATAAGTTATTTGAATTTATGCATGGTGAGTTGACATTAAAAACTCTTTATTAATACTTTACATTAGGTCTTTCCAAAACTGATTATGGTACTACTTTGTCAGTAGCTTGGCACAACGGTGAAGGCTATTATTTTTTTTTATTTTTTTATTAGAGATTTCCGTACAATTCAACCAAGCCCAAGAAAATCCCAAACAGACATTGCAACACTGATATAAGTGACATTCCAGATGATTCAAGCCATTCATAAACAATAAATCAGTTGCATAAACTGTATGGACTTCGCTTGAGAACACAAACCTATAGAATGCTAAATTTGTCAGAAAGAGTGATATCGTATGGTCATAATGATGTATTACAATATTACTATTGTGATAAATTACTATGTCGTGTAATTAGGAGTAATCTCACATTTTATCTGTTTGTTCAAGTTTTGAAAAGACTCGATCTGTTGCGAAGATCGGGGGGGTCAAATGAGTTTGTATTCTTGTGTACATAAACATTGTGATAAACTATATTTTTCACATTAAATCACTAATTTCAATTGACAACTCGTGTGGAGATCAGAACAAATATTTAGTTTTCTTTGGAATAAACCAGGTTACTAGCGCTGTAAAACCTCTCCAAACCGGACCTTCCATAAACGGAATCTCTCCATACCGACCAAGTTGTCCGGTCCCGATTTCACCCAAGTGCATTCTCACTAAAAATTATCTGTATCCGGAAACTCTATTCTGAACATCAGACAGCTTTTCTAGTCCATAAGTGAAAGAATACATTAATTTTCACCGAACGAAATCCGAACGCTGTAAGCAATACCAACCGAACGCACATCAGCATGCAGTAGATTTGACATACTTGATGCTGAACTCTTGTTGGCTCTAGAGTAAAGACTGGGGCTCCTTTATAAGTTTAAATTTCTAGTCTATACATTGAACTCTGAGTGGCCATTTTCATGACGGCTGTTTTGCTGTGACAGACTGATTAAAACTGTATTGGTGACAATACACTAACATTGTGTACGTTTAACTAATTAGTGTTTAGTTTGGACAGTGGTCGTAAAAATAAGAGTCCAATTCAGAACAATGATTGATGAAAAAACAAAATGTCAGTGCTGTAATCTCTGTGAAATCACCATTGTTCACTCAAAGTGTTAAATAAGCATTCAGTTATCTAATCTGACACCTGTTGTTATAATCCAGTTCAAAGCGGTCGCCGAACAAAACAATGCTAATTAATCGATACGATTATGCAAGAGTACGAATCTACTATAACGATGCGACATTTTTAAGCGACATTTTCAATCACTAACATTTATCGTTTCCATGTATTATATCTTAATATACCATGTTTTTAATTCTTATTGTAAGATGATGTTTTATCTATTGTTATTTATATTTGATATGGTTCTTTATTGAATAAATTTTTATTAATCAACAATGAGTCGGTTGTGCTTCGACAATGACGTCAATACATTCCGATTGTAGTGCGATTTTCTATAAGCCAAACAG
The DNA here is from genome assembly GCA_032622095.1 of Siphonodentalium dalli. NCBI lineage: Eukaryota > Metazoa > Mollusca > Scaphopoda > Gadilida > Siphonodentaliidae > Siphonodentalium > Siphonodentalium dalli. The sequence continues at coordinate 153,348,848 of CP136066.1, read as the reverse complement.
AAGGGCTGGTCAGAATGGTATTCGGTTTGGAGAGGTTTTACTGTACATTACACAATTGTGACATTTTATTACCATGATTGATGGTTTTAGATGAGCCGGTTATTTACTCTTAAAGTCCACTATAGAAGAGTAAGGCAACCATACTTCGACATAAACCAGAATTATACCCACTGATTTCCCTAGCTTGTTCCCTAATTTGTCTTCTCATTGGTGTATAAATATATATGTAATGTTAAGCAAAAGGTACTAATGAGAAATAAATTATGTTTACACCAATGTTTATTTTATGAATTGTCGTATTGAACATTCAATATCCATAGCAGTGACAAGGAGGGTCAGAAATATAACATAAGATCTATTTGCTTTTCAGAAACTCATGATGGTGTCCAAGATATGGCCTGTGATACATTTATAAAGATAGCACAGAAATGCAAGCGACATTTTGTCCAGGTCCAAGTTGGTGAAGTCATGCCATTTATAGAGGAAATTCTAAATGGGATAAACACAATCATCTGTGATCTACAACCACAACAGGTAGGCTTTTATCTGAAATAATGAGCTATTGTTCTTCAAATTTTATCTATGATTAGTTCTAAGTGCACTTGTTTGGTAAACAATTATGGTATAAGAGCTGTGACTTGTCGAAATCAAAGACTCAGACTTTTAGTGTTATTATGCCCCAGACCCTGGTTGTTCGGATTATATAGTCTATGGCTCAGTCAGTCTGTACGAACATATCATATTGTAACTCAGGCTGACTCAGGTGTTAATTTTTGGATTTCATTTTTGGTGATGGCACAGCTTTGGGGGGAAATGGATACCCACATACTATGAATTTTTGCTTTCATTTTTACCAGAGTTACAGCCCATGTTTGACTAGGAAAATCTGGGAGTTTTATCTTTGTACGAACATTTCAGCTTGTAACTCGGGCATGGATCTTCAGATTTGGTTGTGCATTGATATGATGATAGCCAAGTTATGGGGGAAGGATACACATTTAATATGGGACTCATCCATTCATTGTTCCCAGAGTTACATGTTATAAGAGTTTGTGAGTAGGCAACATGTGTTTATGCTGTGTATGCTATAAGGAAATCAGTATTGTTCCTGATAATTACATAATAAAAGAAAGTTTACTTGAAAATTTCATTTAAAAAATATCAATGACTCATTGGTTTCTTATAGTGACACGTTCATGGCATTGCTTACTGATGTTCACTATTAACTCTGCATTGATATATTAAAGCTTATGTGGAACATTAGCTTTTTTAGTCGGCCGGTAAAACAGGCAATGGAGTACATGTAGATGTCAGTGCCATAAATCATTCGAACAAAGGCAATAAGCAGCAAGTTTTGTATTTATTCCAGACCTTTACTTCTGAATTTCTGTACAATGGTTGTATATGGTTTTTTTTATTTCACACATTTGTAATTTCATCCATTTTATCAGTTGCATGATGCAAGTTCATTCATTGAAAATTTCAGTTTTATTGAGAGAAGAGCCAGTAAGAAATTCAAATAAGAGAGAGACTATTTAACCTTTTCATGACTGGAGCTTCCTGAAATTTTATGGAAAAAAACCCTGTGCCAATGCATTCTGTTTTATATGCAAGTCTCCCATAGGGAGCTTCACATATATAAGAGATTACATTGGGCTAACAATATTTACCCTGACCTTGTACAGCAGTGCATTCTCTTTTATAAGTGAGGCTCACTATGGGAGACTCTCATATATAAGAGAATGCACTGGCACATGATATTTAATGCTGCACCAGCACAACTCCCGCCATGAAAGGGTTAACTTGTTTTGTCTGTTATTACCGATTTGTTATAAATTTCTTTCTCCCAACAGGTACACACATTCTATGAAGCTGTCGGCCTGATGATTAGTTCACAAACAGATCAGATTTCACAAGAGCATCTAATAGAGAGGTACACACTGCTCCCAAACCAGGTGTGGGACGGTGTCATCAACCAAGCTACACAGGTAAGCTAGTATATAGTATTAGTTAACTAAACAGGTACAGGATGCTGTCATAAGTTAAAATCTACAGATTGATCATTACTAAAGGCACAATGTGGCCATACTTCCTCTTTTATAAATTGTTATAAAGGCAATGAAGCCTGAAATTTTATCGCATGGATGCAAATCAAAGTACCATTGATAGTTGATTAACTGTGACCAGAAATCTGCACTTAGTCATTCTAGATGGCTTGCAATGTGAACGATCCATGCAGAAATTACGAATTCTGTGTCTTAGCTTATTCCACATCTACTGCGGATTTCTGTAAAATTATGTTGCACTTTGTTGGTTATATTTTGTGTAAAACCTCATAATTCCTATATGACGTCATTAGAAATACTTCCCTTGACAATATTTGAAAAGTTGAATCACATCTACTATATTGAATACTCCCCTTAGGCCTAAAAAAAAATACTTTTGTTTCCGCTAACGAGCTGAAAAAAATTAGGGTAGGTAGGTAGGCTTACCTTTTTTGTTTTTTTAACTTTTTTTTTCGGTATCTTTAAAAATAACTAAATAATACTTGTCAATAACCCAAACTATGCACTTCTTAGCCCCAATCAGGTTAACCCAGATGACAGAGGAACTAGAAACTCCAATTCAATCTTACATATGCTTTAATATTTACATATATACTAGTCTATATACTAATATAGTCTGATAATCCTAATATTAAGGAAGGTTTGGGAGGGGTGACCCCCTGCTGATGGTGGGGTTCTCCCCCTGGACAAATTTTGAAAATCCATTGCATTTAGAGCTGAGTCAGAATTTTGAATTTTACTGAGAGGTCAATTTGATCAAGTTTCTCAAGCATAACTTTGGAAATTTTTATATATGTATGGATTGGAAATGCTTATAAGTTATTGTCAGATATCTTTTGGTTCAATGGATTATGCTTATCCTGCTTGAAATGAGACTTACCATTATCACTCTAATTCATATAATAGGCTATTTTATCAAATTCAAGTGAGACACATACATAATATGCTACATGTAGTACAGAAACAATGTCTATTAAGTTAGTAATTACTATTTATAGTACTAATCTCTATGTTTATTTTTCATTTGGTATTATGAGATCCCACCTGATAACCAGGTTGATTTGATCAAATTGTAAATGTTCATGTACTGTATATGATTGAAATACTGAAGTCTGAAGGCTGGATATACCTGAACTGAAACTATTTGAAGTTTTCACAGATGAAAGCTAGATAAAGCCAAACATACTTTACAGTATGATTCCAACTGTTAAACTTAAATCTTTTTGTAAACTTAAATTTCTTATGTCAATATATATATATATAAATGTTTTGCATCTTGTTATGATATGAATTGGGACCTAAATTGAAAAAGAAATTAAAAAAAAAACTAAAGTATGTTTGGCTTTATCTAGCTTTCATCTGTGAAAACTTCAAATAGTTTCAGTTCAGGTATATCCAGCCTACCGGATCACCCTACCGGAGTGTTTCACATCACTTTAATATCTTTTTCAGAATGTTGAAGTCTTGAAAGACCCAAATGCTGTAAAACAGCTGGGATACATTCTGAAGACAAATGTGAGGGCATGTAAAGCCTTAGGTCATCCTTATGTTGTGCAAGTACGTATTATCTCGCATATGTATATGGTTCTTTTAATTTCTGCTTTGTGGGGGGGGGGGGCCTTGATCATCTGTATGAATATGTGGATGCAACTTTGGGATGTTCAATAAATATAAGCAAACGATAGACAAATGAACAGATAATACCATTGCAGAAGGATTCATATTAATTGGCGGGAAATGTTCAGATAAGGCCAAAAAAAATTAATTAATTGATTCTCAGGCACCGCCGCTCTCATAAAATAGGGGCCGCCTAACTCTTTTTATTTGAAATCCAAACAACCAACGATCAAATAATTCAAATTGCAGCCGATTCGCGTTCAAGTGGCGAGTTCTCCGTTTGCGGAAGTGCCGGAATTCGCTATTTCCGGTTTACGCTTTTAGCACGTGGTAATGTAATAATTACGACAGGAATACCACTTCGAAACGAACTATGGCGAGTTATGGCAGTGCGCTGCTGGGGAGATGATAGGCCTCGGTATTTACGCAAAAAACATGATTAAATAAAGCGAACTAATGTCATTCATTAAAGCAGGTTGCATTATTTACAGTTATTTATAAGTTCACAAACAAACAAGTCGTGCCGTTTCTTCACCGGCAAATTCAGTGATTTGAAAAAACACGATGTTGTTGACATACTAAATTATATTTCGTGACAAAATTGTCAGAAATTGGGCTGTATTGTCCATAGAATGCGATAAAACAATTGGGCAAATGGCCGAAAAAATATTCATTGATGAGGATGAATCGGCCGAGTCGATACCGACAAATATAAACCCCTATATTTGTGAAAATGACATTGACACTGACGGTGACAGTAGCCAAAATGATCATGAAGAAGTCAGAAAAAAGAAACCATACGTACATATGTCCCATCTCCGACAGAAAAAACAGCGATTTCATCTCCATATCCAAAAATATAAATGTGCAAGAAGCTGTGGATAATTTTGGCAAATGGGTGAAGATTGAAATGAAGGAAGAAGAAAATGAAACCAGAGTTGAGTCTTCATCGGCTTCAATCCCAAGTCCGACAAATGCTTTCAACATTCTGACGACAAGCCAGAAAAGGTTGTGCTGGCCCGAAAAGCATCCCGATTCTTCAACTACTACGAAGAAGAATAATGTGATGTTCAATAACTTTGTTGATTGGTTGAGGGATCTTCAACTTGGTTTCATGCCCACACATGTGAATACGGTTGGGAAAATTTTCTGCCAGACTGAATGCATATATTTTATTTTATACACTTTTCCAGTTTTATTTCACTACCAGTCTGTTGTTTTGTTTTGTTTATTGGTTCGCAGTTTCAATTATAATGATTCCACAATTAATTGAGCCTTCTGGTCTTGATTTCGGGGATCCCAGATGTATGTCTGAACTGGCCGCTGGAAATAAAAAATAAAAATAAAAACCGCCCTCCCTCATTCATTTGAAAAAAAAATTGCCTGAGAATCAATTCATTATTTTTTTTTGGCCTAATAAATTCAACAAATGCTGTTTGTTATACTTATTATCTGCACATTTCTTGAGGGAACTACTTGTTTATTAGTAAAGAAACGGTTAAATATACCAAAGAGAAATCAGCTTCAATTCAGAAACACAACCATAGTTTGTGCTCTGTATATGGTATCAAAGTGGTAATTGTTGAAAATTAATAGACTGATCTGATTGGCTGAATGAAATTCTCGTGGTTGGGATCATACAAAATTTTTATGACTTGAGTCATATAATAAGTTCTTGCCGAGATCTTGTTTAATAGCTGATACTTTGGTTAACTTAACATGTACATTTTTTTTTTAGCTTGGGCGGATATACTTGGACATGTTAAATGTTTACAAGGTGATGAGTGAAAACATAAGTAGTGCTATAGCAACTAATGGTGAAAGTGTTATGAAACAACCATTGATTCGAAGTATGAGAACAGTTAAGAAAGAAACACTCAAACTGATAGCAGGATGGATAAGTAGGTCAAATGACCCTCAGATGGTGGCTGAGAATTTCATTCCCCCACTGTTGGATGCCGTTCTATTGGATTACCAGAGAAACGTGCCTGCAGCTCGAGAACCAGAGGTTTTGAGTACAATGGCAAGCATAATAAACAGACTAGAGGTATGTGCAAAGATTATCAAATTTCATACTCATGCACATGTGCCTACTTGCATTTCTTTTCCAATTTGCAATTAGCTAATATTCAGAGGACACGGGCTGTGAATCAGATTGTTGTATTACGATCCTCAAAGTGTGTTCCTCCATCTACTTCTATCAACTGGAAGAAAATTGTTTTGAAAGATGGTCTATCTCTTCCAGGCAACGATTACTACAACATAATTTTTATAAGTCCTTATTTCAAGACTACAAATAGCTATTTGGTGAATAAAATACTGATAAAACTGAAAGTAAGGTATATTATTTGTCTATAAACGCATAATAAAATGGTTTATTTTGATCGTAAGAAAACGTATAGAGCGCACCAAAAATGTACCAAGAAGGAGAACTCTTCTTCTTGTTAGTACCCTCAATCACAGCAAATATAATATCTGTTCTAAAAATAGCCCATAAACTATCCCACTGATGTCTGCTGATGTAATAAGAAATTCTAAATAAAATTTAAATTAAAAGACAGAAACTTTTCCAGACAGGTGTCCTCAATTCATATCTATTATTTTTACTCCGGAATCTATATAAAACCTTCTGGGAAAAGATAGACCATCTTTAAAGTTCAAATCTTCTTTGGGAAGGTATTTATCTGCAAATATAAGATTTCATGAAAGCTGTTTCGAAATTATAGATTTGTCCACTATATTTACACTTTTCTTGAGGGGAGCTTGAACCCTTCCATGACTGGAGCTTCCTGAAATGTTGCGAAAAACCCTGTGCCAATGCATTCTCTTATATATGAGTGTCTCCCACAAGGAGCCGTGCATATATAAGAGAATACATCGGTCTAACAATATTTATATTGACATTGTAAGCCAGTGCATTCTCTTATATATGCAAGACTCCGTATGGGAGATTTGCATATGTAAGAGAATGCACTGGCCCAGGATATTTAATGCTGCACCAGCACAGCTCAGTTCCCGTAATGAAATGGTTAATGTTGAGGCTACAAGTGATTTGCCTCAAGGTACAGTTATGTTAAATGATGCAGAAACCAGTTCAAATAGATAGCCCCTTTTTTGGGGTAATTTTGAACAATTCCAACTATTTTGGTAATTTGTTTTGTATCTACCAGTTAGCTTCATTCATTCAAGCTAATTAATTACAATGATCTTTCTATTCTTCCAGAACAATATTACGAAAGATGTTGCACAGATCTTTGATGCAGTGTTTGAGTGTACGCTGGAGATGATCAACAAAGTAATTAGTCCTTGTTTTCTTTTGACTACTGCATAAATTGAGACAATACCTCAATTCAGATAATTATTTGAACGATTTATGCTGAAAAGGGACCTTCTTCGAGTTGAGCTACTACAGTGTCATTGACACTTTAATTTTCCAAAGTTATTGTCCTTTGAGTATAAATACGCCCATCCCTGTATCTCCATCATATTAAATTGGATTATTATTATTATTATTATATATACATTTAAAACGCATTCCACAATAAATTTGTTTCAATGCACGTACATCGAGTGGTTAAAAAATCCAAATATTTAAAGGACACATGAGCAACAAAGATAAAATGTGTAGCTGATGTGACAGACAAGTTCAAATTCTCATAAGATAAAAAAGATGACTTGAGATAAAAATTAACCTGATGAATAAGATCGATATTGTTCTAAAGAAACTCGGATAAAAAGTATTGGTGTAGTTATAAACTGAAACATATTTTAAAAAGGTGAGTTTTCAATGCCTTCTTAAAGTTACCAATGTCACTCAACTTGCACACGTCATCAGGTAGAGAATTCCAAACGTCAATGCTTGTTTTTTAAAAACATTTTTGTCCATAATTCACATTGGTAAGATTGATTTGATTCGCATCCAGTCCTCGAACAGAAGAACCGGTAGGCATGCCTGAGGTTCTAACATAGCTTTGGAACATATTGCTAATATAACTTGGTACAACACCATTTAAAGATTTGAAAACAAACATCGATGTGGATAATATATTAACGATGGGATGAATGGAAATATCCTACATCTTTTGTTCAGTCATCACAGGCCAGATGAAGACATCTTACGAATTAAGAACATTAGCAAACCTCAGTTGACAGAAAGCCATCTTCTTCAGTATATTCTGTCTTTAATCTAATAATCTTTTGTCACAGAAATTTCTCAAATTGCAAGGAACTCCTTTTGCTGCATTGAACAGAACTCTCTTAGAAGTTTAAATGAGAAAAAGAATTCACAAGATATCATGTCTCATGAAACCTGAGCTAAAATCATAATTAGACGTCGAAAACTAAAAATGTTTACTATTGTTTTAGTATCATTCTAATAAGTCTATTCTCAGGTTAAAAATTTAACCAAATTTCTTTTGTTTGAGGACTAATCAGTGATCACTGACCTTTCCAAGAAAATTTGCGTACTAAATACATAATAAATCATGGAGACATTTGTGCCAACTATGAATTTATCTTTCAGGATTTTGAGGAATTCCCAGAACATCGGACAAATTTCTTCCTGATGTTACAGGCAGTTACCTCGCATTGTTTCCAAGGTAAGCTCATAAATTCTCTAAATATCTATCATTCATATGTTCTCAAAAGCATGATTTTTAATAAGCATAAAATTTTGTTCCCGATAGACTGTTAGCATCAATTCAAAGATAATGTGATTGCAATGCATGAAGTAAATGTAAAAAACTGAGTTACAATTTTGACAAGTTGACATAGTACTTGACGAAGAAAACATAATATCGCAATGGCTGGATTAACTTCCATAAAGTCACTGGCGCAAAGAATATCTGTTTATTTAGACTTGGCAGTTTCCAAGCTGAGCGTTACGATAAATACCATCACAAAAAAAAGTAGACTGCAATATTTATGTTTCAGGTAATTTCATTGCAAACAATTCAGATAAATTGTAATAGTGTCTGTTTCATGTAAGAAACAAAATAAAATGTACATGTACTTATATCAAACCTTGATATTAATAGAAGAGAAAATGTCTGTTGTTTGGTTTAAAAAAAAACATCTCCATGAAAAGTTATTGAAGACACTGTCAAAGCTTGTGGCAGTGTACCAAACTACCAATATAAGCTGTTGTCCCTTGGAATTCTAAATACTCATTGTCAATTAGTTCCATAAGGAAATGCTCAGATAATAAGTTTGACAATCGGCCTTGTTGATAATGTTATTTGAACATTTCCCACCAATGGTTAGGAATTTTTCTGCAATTGTATTATCTGGTCGTCAGTCTGTCGTCTGCTGATAATTCGGCGTCCAAAGTAGCATACAACTAACTGCATTTCATATTTTGTTTTACTTTTCAGCACTACTTAATATTCCTCCTGCACAGTTCAAATTGGTGTTGGATTCTATAATCTGGGCATTCAAACATACAATGAGGAATGTGGCTGACACGGGACTCGATATTCTTTATGTACTGTTACAAAATGTGGCACGGGAGGAAAGTGCGGCACAAAGTTTCTATCAGACTTATTTTAGTGACATTCTTCAGCATCTATTCTCTGTGGTTACAGATAGTTCTCATACGGCAGGTATGCAGCTTAGTCTCATTTTAGTTGATTTGGGTTTATCGTCGTTTCTGTCACTTGGACATATTACATCAGTTTTATTGGTTGAGAAAAGTCCACAAGAAGGCTAGTTTCACCAAGAAATCTTAGCTTGTGTGCATAGAAACCAACAATTCCCAAATAACAACTGACAAACTTGCCCAGATAATATACAAATCTTGTGACCTTCCTTGTATGTACATCACTATGCTTATCAGGTTTTGACCAACTTCATCATTGCTGGAAGGTTTATGTTGGCCTGATGTGCCATGCACCTTATCTACTGAGTCATTGTGCCCCCGATCATTTATCTAGTTTGGGTTACTCTTAGTGTCTGACAGTTTGTTAGATATACATATTACAGTGAACTGATCTGCCTGCAGTATCACATCAAGTTGAAGAGGTCAGATCGCTGGATCAAACGAGCCGCCACAGCTGGAGAGTTTGTTCCAGTGATCTGACCTCTTCAACGAGACAGGATGCAATGACCAGATCAATAATATGATTATTATTTGACATTTATTAAACCAAAACAACATAACTTTGAATGACATAAACCCAATCACTGCGTGCTAGCATCACGAAATTCACCCTCTGGGGACCTCATTCTGCTTAGGCCTCATCTTCTGGTAAGTATACATTGTCTCAAATTAACATTATTTGGTAACTTTTTCACCTCTCTTCAGTTTCAATATCCCTTAATTTGCAGAATCTGATCCTAGGCTCCCATAGCAGTTGAGGCCTAAGCAGAATGAAGTCCCCAGAGGGTGAATTTGGTGATGCTAGCCCGATGTGCAGGTTAAAGTCAGTAAATTCACCCTCTGTGGACCTCATTCTGCAAAGACAGACACAGTATTTGCAACCTTGAGTATTAATAATATAAAGACATATAAACTTCATCTGTAAAACTCTATCTAACCTGGGTGTCAAAATGAGACAAACCATCAAACTATATTCAATGGATTACTGCTTGGGATGGGTTGTATTGTATATTTATTATTTATTTATGGTAGGTTTATATATATGAATATTTCACAGGCGCAGGTTTTTTTTATTACCGTACTGACCCGCGTTTAGGCCCAGGGGGCCTTTGTTTTATTTGAGCTCAAAAATCCAAGTGGGCTTAAACTCGGATATGGCCCTTTGCAAAAATGCAAACCAAAAATCCTAAGAAATCGGGACAGTAAAACTAATGAAAGCCGATCTGACGCCGATTATTTGGGAGTTTTTTCAATTAAATGTGAATATTAAAATATTATAATAACACTTTAAGTCTTGTAGTTTTATTGGACAACATTCCCATGTTAAAATGACACTATTATGTAAGTACATGTAGTCTTGACTGACAGCCGTCTTGTTCCCAAAGTGTATGCTTGGAGTCAGGAATGCCCTGGTTATTATGTAAGCGGCAATGTGGGTTATCTATAGTCTGACTATAGTTTATATCAATGTTCCGATTTAATCCGATTAGGACTGATTAGGAAAACAATAAGCCCGGCGCTTTATTCGTCATCCATTGTCTACATACATGGCGACTAATTGCATGTTTAACAAAAGCCAGTGAGTGTAATTATTTAACAGCACTGACAAGGCAGTTGTATTTCTACTAAAACGGCATTCTGAACTCCTCGACCTGTGACCTCTGGGGGCAAACGGTGACGGAATCTGACAAGGTTTGCCGAATGCTAAAACGTATAAAAAACGTATACAAAAGCACGTGTTTGAATATTTTGGTTTCGAGTGAATAAAGTTGACGCAGTTTGGAAGACATTTTTGTTAATTGACAAGTTCCTCCTTCTGCTCCATTATGATACCCACTGTGTGTTTACATAACCAAGAGGCCAGTTCTTTGTGTTTGGCCACATGTAGGAACACATAGGTCTACGTTGTCACTGAACACGAAAAATATGTTTTTACAGTACCGGTACTGTAGTTGGAACAGGTGCGCATTGATTAAACTTAAAAGTATTGCACGCTGTTAGCAAGTGGGTTCTATTGTATTTTATGTCTGTTAAACGTTTGGTTTCCCCAGGGAAGTATAATTGAATAAAGAAATGTGAATTTAAGATTCACTTTATTTTATTTCATTTAATATTATCACTTACCTACGAATTATAACTTTCCATTTTTCGTGGCATTCTCGCCGTCACCGATCGTTTGTGAATATACTTCTTGGAATTATTTATTTGGGGAGTATCATTAACAAATACTTACTTACCACTGCTGAAATTGAACAAAATTTGGGGTGGGCTTAAACACGAATATACCCCTGTGCATGGAATTTGGCCAAAATATATGGGTGGGCTTAAACACGGGCATGGGCTTTGAACCGGGTCAGTACGGTAGTGACAAGGCATTCCATGACAACTATATTGTTTATCGGGCCTTGTTGTAATCGACTTTAGTTCATTTACCTGCATCAAATTTTATACTCTTTCAGGTCTGACAAAGCAAGGATCCATTCTCGCATACATGTTCACGATATTAGAAACAAATAAAATCACAACTCCATTAGCTTCATCTGTTCAAGCTGGAGGAAATCTCAACTACATCCATGATTTCCTGAAGAACCTCCTGAAGGCCGCCTTCCCTCATCTCACAGAGTGAGTACCACATCCAACCTCGATTGTTGGATGAGTGTGAGTTAGCACAGGGGCCAGCCAAGAGAGAGACTTGGGTTACATCTTCTATCAAAAATGTGTCCCAGGGAGAAGTGACTTCTCTCATATACCAGTATGTCCCAACGACATGTTTAAAGTATATGCATTGATTATATTAAATGGTATTCTTACTCAGTGTAATGATTTTATAAATTGGCTCATGTGTTGCATAATACTTATTGGATCATAGAAGGATGATGTTAGGGTGTAAATTGAACTTTAGCCATTGTCACGTCTCCCTGATAACAAACAGTCCACTTCTCTGTAATAAGCTATAAGCTTACATGGAGAAGTCGTTTTGAACTTTAGCCATTGTCACGTCTCCCTGATAACAAACAGTCCACTTCTCTGTAATAAGCTATAAGCTAACATGGAGAAGTCGTTTTGAACTTTAGCCATTGTCACGTCTCCCTGATAACAAACAGTCCACTTCTCTGTAATAAGCTATAAGCTAACATGGAGAAGTCGTTTTGAACTTTAGCCATTGTCACGTCTCCCTGATAATAAACAGTCCACTTCTCTGTAATAAGCTATAAGCTAACATTGAGAAGTCGTTTTGAACTTTAGCCATTGTCACGTCTCCCTGATAACAAACAGTCCACTTCTCTGTAATAAGCTATAAGCTAACATGGAGAAGTCGTTTTGAACTTTAGCCATTGTCACGTCTCCCTGATAACAAACAGTCCACTTCTCTGTAATAAGCTATAAGCTTACATGGAGAAGTCGTTTTGAACTTTAGCCATTGTCACGTCTCCCTGATAACAAACAGTCCACTTCTCTGTAATAAGCTATAAGCTTACATGGAGAAGTGGTTTTGAACTTTAGCCATTGTCACTTCTCCCTAATAACCTAACACCCAATTTGAAACCTCTAGACTGGTCCCTGAGATGAGTGTAAGTTAACATTAAAGTATATGGATGTGTGTGTGTGCATGTCACAGCTCTAATGAAGTACCTGTAAAAGACGGCACACTTTACTCAGTATGACCCAACAACTGGGGTAATTATATAAATGTCCAATTGCTTATATACTCATGTGATTAAGCACTATAAAAAGTATCCATTATTATTATCCAGTAAATAATTCAGGGTTCATATGCTAGTCTGAAATTGAAAGTTGTCAAATTTTATAATAGCGTCTCCAGGCCTGGACAAATTATTGGGGAAAAACAGCTTTTAAAGACATATTATGGACATATTTGGGTGCGTCAAACTCATAAGTTAGTATTCAGACGCTATGCCAACAGGTGGAATGTAGCATTCTACTAACATCACCGAAAATCTTCAGTGAATCGACCATAACACTCCATAGAAAACATCATCTGAACTACGCCCAATTGTAAATATTTACCTCTCAATTCGGGATGCAACTAACGCCGATAAACTAAAGAAAATGATTTCATCATCGAGAGTCACTACATTTAATTAATATATAAGAATGATGGTGTGTCATGTCAATTTGGATATAATTTTTGTATAAAATAACTACTTTTAGCAAGATTATTCTCCATTTCTATTTGATCACCCTACCGGAGTGTTCCACATAACTTTAGCCAAAATATTGACAAGTTCTGGAAAAATCAGCACCTCCTTTTAAAATTTACTGTGCAAGTCAACTTAATTCACACTTTGTGTTTTTCAGACCACAAGTCAAAATATTCATAGAAGGTCTGTTCAGTTTTGATCAGGATATTCCACAGTTCAAAGAACATTTACGGGACTTCTTGGTTCAAATCAAGGTTTGTACTGCCTTTTATCTATGATAATAAATATAGTCCTCTCAAGCAAGGTTATTTTACAGTCCTCCTCTAATTGATGTCACATCAGCTTCATTTGTTTGTGTCTACGCAATCTGATCCAACAGATAAAATATATTTAATAAGGCCAGTGGAACTTTATCTAAATGTAAAACCTCTTGGTGTTGTATTGCCTTACATTAAAGGTACTCAATCCGATAAGACGGTCCCCATATCAACAAGATACAACAACAACATTTCTTCAAAATACGCTTTAGTTATCAGAATCAAATAATTGCAACAAAATAATTCTAACCACTGTCAACTGGTATGCGTATCAAATTTCCCAAAACGTGTTATTTATCAACATTTTGTTCAATGAAATATGTCCGTCTAATCACTTGAGTATCACAAAATTTGGCCATATTACCACATGATTTTAGAGTTACCCATCTTCAGACGTAATTTTGTCGGAGACCATCCATTTGACGTCATTTTTCTGGGCTACAAATAATTGCACATCTCGAGAAATAGCAAACTTCAAAAATCGATATCTGATCACTCTGAGCTTTGATGGGCGTGTTCCTCGACTCGAATCAAATATTTTTTACCTCCGAAGCTAAAGAAATAGTAATTTAGGAGCGTTAATTCGGATAATGCATCTTTAAAAATACTGGGCTTTAAGCCTTTAACCCTTTCATGTCGGGAGCTGCGCTGGTGCAACATTAAAGATCCTGTGCCAGTGTATTCTCTTATATATGTGAATCTCCCATAGGGAGCCTCACATATATAAGAGAATACCCATATGCGAGGCTCTGTATGGCCATGGGAGACTCGCATATTTATAATAGAATGCATTGGCACATGGTTTTCGTAAAGTTTCAGAAAGCTCCAGTCATGGAAGGGATAAGGACACACAAATTACAACATTCTTTCTTCCATAAGACATTTTGAATCAATGAAATATCTGTATTCCTCTCAACTATACATTTTATATTAATATGACATTTTGAAAAACATGTGTATGCACTATTTATATAGGTAAAAAAAATAATATATATATATGTTTTGTTTCACAGGAAATTGACTTTGCATGGCCTTAAAAGAGTTATATATGATTGACTTCTTCGGTTTATTACAGGAGTTTGCCGGAGAAGATTTAACAGATTTGTATTTAGAAGAAAGGGAACAAGCAATCAGAGGTGCACAGGAAGACAAGCGGAAAATCCAGTTATCTGTTCCTGGAATCATCGGTCCACATGAGATACCAGAGGAAATGCAGGACTGATCTGTTTTTGTGTTCTATTTATAATAGTCTACAGACAATACAGTGCTTTCAGGGATCATTTGATGTGGGGTTATTTTCACTACATAGATGAGTCTTAACTCTCTCCTCAGTAAATTATTGTGCTCAGGGTTTAATTTAGCACATTGGGAAGTTGAATGTCGTTACAGTTTCATAGCGATTCTGCTTCCTTGCGATTTAGATCTGTTTCATATGACAGATGACAGCTAGATCGCAATTTTCATTCACAAAGCAGTCATATCAGGTTATGTCAACTTTTAAGATGAAAATCTTTCATTTAAAATGTACTTTAACTTCCATGATCTCGAAATTTAGACAGTTGTTGCTGGTTGTTGTCTAATTTCGTATGATAGACTGGCCCTTGTCTTTGTTAACCAAAAGTTTAAAAGTAGTAAGTACTAGTAAACGGACTCTTTCTGTTTTAGTAAACATGCGCTAAACTTTGTTCTCCTTGATAAAATTCAAGTGAACGGTAGTTAGTTCACCATCATTATTTTTATCTCATTAAATTCCATGTCCTGAACTCAGCAACTTGAGGAGGAGTTAGACTACATATAGTTGTCTCATTTAAGTGCTGTTCATCTACTGTTCATTTTATGACCTGTCATGATTACATTAGTTTCACAAAATTGTGTAAAACAATCATCCATTCATGACTTATCTCATATGTTCATTATTTGTTTTGTTTGCTCGCTGTTAAATGTCAAATCTAGTATTTTTTCAGACAAAAACCATTTGTCCAATTTTCTGCATAAAACACCTTTATATACTGCTTTGATTAGAAAAAGAAAACCAGAACACTTTGGTGCGGTCTGAAAGTGTATTTCCGCTCTTCGTTAATTTATTTCTATTTAAAAGAATGTTTTTTATTGTAAGATCCTTCAGAAGTTATAAATATTGAAGGGGCAAACCAGTTTGAATATACTAAATGGGTCAAAATTACTATCATAGATCATTGGAAAGTTGATTCAGATCACAGATAAATTCATTTGTAATTTGAGTTGAATATCTGTCGTTAAACGCACATTCTGAGTGTTCAAGAACTGCCATTTGCGATTTACTGTGAGCATCAAATATGTCATCACGCAGGCAGGAGTAGCATAATCAAGTTCAACTGCAAGTTTGATGAAGATCAAGGGATTTGATGAACTGGCAAAGGAGATCTCACTTCATGGCATGTAATGCAGATAGAAAACGCGTTTCATGCAGGTTCTTTTAACTTGTTTGGTAAATTGAATTGCAATGGAGATAGACATACACTGTTTCGTTGGATATTCGGGGAGCCACAAACTGTTTTCATTCTCGAATCCCGGAATATCCAATTCATTAGAGTATGTTTATCTCCTATATAACCAACTCTGAGAAATCGTAGGCTGTTTAATTGCTATCAATGTGATAATGTTGACATTTTCAATTAACGGAGCTTTAGAAGAATCACGTCAGTGACTGTTTCATTTATTTCTATTAATGACTGCTTTATCTATTGCAGATCATTATTCATATGGATTTATGTATTTTCAAATAAGCTTACCAATGATGTATCATAGTGATTTTGACCAATTACCGACATTAAAACTGGACTTATGCCATTAAACATTTATGATAACAGTTGAACTCTGTCAGCTGATCAAAGACAATGCTTGCACAGAAGATAATTTATCGTCACAAAACCATGGAAGGGTATAAAAATTAAGCTTAAGACTATCATGACAAGACAATGTACTTCTTTTTTACACTTTTCTAATTCTGATAGCAGTCCAAGGACAGATATTACTCAGGTTTAGCCACACGTACTTGTGTGTTACTATGGTATTGCAATGGAGATGCACTTGGTGAGAAAATCCACATATTTTAACGGAGCCAAACATCCATGTGTATAGATATCAGACCAACATGTACGAAAAACTGTAAACAATAGTCAGTGGTGAAGACAAGCTGGGACCACTGATCCGCTTAATAGGCATCAATCAAGATAAGTTTTCAGAAATATGACTTGTTGCCATTCAAGCTTTCCAATGAATGGTAACAAGCAATATTTCCGACTAATTTCTGAAAAGTTACCCATAATTCTGCTGTGGTTAAAGGAGTTTATTAATATGTGGTATTATTGTACATGTATGCTGCACTAAACCTGGCTATTATCGACCTACATAAATATCATACTTGTGAGACTTCTTTGAACTTGCTATATCGCTTCATTATTAATGGCCATGGATATTGTGGCTGGAATTTCTGGCTCAAAACTTGTCTTTGTATATGGTTGTAATCTTATCAAAATTCTGTCCACATCACATCATACAATCATGCGATGAATCATGTTATTATGTTTCATTTTTGAAACTCTCGACTTCACAGTGAACCAATGCGCAATGATAGGGCGAGTTAGGCCACAATATATTTGTATATCTCTACTGTCTTAGTCTCTGTATCAAGTATGATGGGTTCCAAGGGTAAACTTCCTGGGAAAATTATTAATATCCAGAACTTCTAACTTTAAAGAATATATTTCTTCCCAACAAGTTTTATATATTTACCGAGGCATAAAATAATAGATATGAATCGATAAATCACATGTTGCTGTGATTTCTGCTATGAATGTTCACTTTCCTAATGTAATTCTCCTATTTAAATACTTTATCATTTGGAAACCAATGGGAAAATACTAGAGAAAATGAAGTGGATGTAATTTAAGTTTTATTGGGGCTTTTTGTGATTATAAAGCATCAATACAATATTTGTCATCCTGTTTATTTTTTTCTCGGTATTTGTCCATGTTAATACATTCCATTTCACAGATTTCACCTGTAGACAAAAAAAGTTTATAAATAGTGCAGTTTTTTTTACCATTAAGTGTCAGAAAATTTTAATTCTGTCACGAAAAGTACCCCTCCATTTTGTGTCATTAACCCTTTCTATACTAAATGGATTTTTCCATTCGGTTATAAAAGTATATATTGGAATGGTCTATTATTATTTGGAGGGGTTTCAGGAAAAATAAACAGATGACAGATAAAACAAGTGCAGAAGGATTCCTCTTTTTATGGAGGGAAATGTTCAGATAATAACTTCAACAAACTATGGTCGTTTTATGAACTTATGTGAACATTTCCTAAGCGATAACTGCTCATAGAGTTTTTAGTATAGAAAGGGTTAATCGGACATAAAATGTTTTATACTTTAAATATGAAGACTAGTGACCATGTGTATTAATTTCCATTAACCAAGATACAGTAATGCCTTAAATAATCGACTCCTTAACCACAGCAGAATTATGTGTACTTTTTCAGGATTTAGTTGGAAATATGGATTGTTGCCATTACTGGAAAGCTCACAATGAGAGCTTTCCGATGAATGGCAACAAGCCATATTTCTGACTAAATCCTGAAAAAATACCCATAATTCTGCTGTGGTTAAGGAGTCGAATTTTTAGGGCATTACTATTACATTAGAACATTTGAAAACTGTTGAAAAATGGGAAAACAATATGGTTTTAATTCACAAACAGATGTTAATTTCCTGGCTGAGTATGTTTTTCAGTTGGACCACGTTATTTTAAGTGGAACTTCACTGCTGTTATGGTAGCTGTTGTCAGGTGGATGGGAAGAGAAGCACAAAACCTCGGAGGAATGTCATATTGAATTTGTGGTTTCCTTCTGTCATTTTTGTAACAGAATGACCGCACTCGGGAATTAAGCATTTTATGTCACATTTTAGATTTCTTTGATAAAATTTTGAGTTTACAGCTTATAATTCTGAAACTAACACCATTTTTCAGCTCTGTCTACTTTAGAAGTGATCAGAAACCAGCACCATTTGTATATTTGTACATGTACATTGTAGAACTGTGCTCATTTATTCTCATGTATATTTGTGTATATATGTGTGTAGTGTGCCTAAGGTTCAGACTCTGCATATTATATACAATCTAGCATATATTTCACCAGTAAGTTTTATTTTCCCTATAAAAAGTTTCATTCTTCATCTATTGCTGCAGCTCAAGATCAAATACTGTAAAAGGCTTTAATTTGTTGGTATAAATTTTCGTGGTTCAGCCATTTATGACTTGTGGGATCTCCGGTAATAATTGTCACCTCCAAGTCCCCAATAAATTGCACAGCACACTGCAGGTTTAATTAAAATGTCGCGTGTGTGAAATTTTGTTGCAGACTATCGAGAATGTTAATGACAGGATTTTATTACATAAGCCAACATAAGCTAGATGAAAATACTCACTTCTCAAAACAATGCGACAAAGGGGTTCATTTACCGAAGCCAACTTCTGATTAATCTGCTTCATATAATTAATACCCCCAATCGTCAATGATATAATGCAAATTTTTATGAAGTTAGATCGATTAATTGTAATTTGACTGAAGCTACTCTCATTAAATTATAATAATATACACCCAGATCAATAGTTACCTCCTTTGGCTTTGAATGTACACTGGGTCAATAAAATTACCTCCCGAAAAGATGGGTGATATCCTGGATTACATGCATCCTTATGTGTGAGCATCTATGAATCTGTCTAAAGTGTTAAATCAAGAACTATTGTTGTGGCTGTTTCACCCATTGGTTTAACTTATTGTGAACATTTCTCAGGGAACTGTACTTCAGTGAGTATTAAAGGGGTACTGTACCCCAATTTCAATAAATTCCCGGTGACAATAGCGATCTAATATGAATATTATATTATAAAATAACTAATTCGAGTCGACGATGTCTACTGAAAAAGTTCCGGTCAACAGGCTATCGTAAAAGTAACATTGAATTATTTAATATAAAATAATTTATGGCTGGAGTCATAAAATGGAGAATTATGCCACTACAAGTTACCGTTCTTGAAATCGCATATATTGCGTGTCTTTTATCGACGGCCGTTCGCGAACATTATTGAGTTGCAAACAGAACATGTTACCTGCAAAAGGAAGGCCCGTTATAACCGATTCGGAAAAAGGAGAAAGAAACAAGGGTCATAAAGCATAAAGTATTTTTATAGGGAGTGAGATTGTTCGATGGAAGAGATTGAAGGCATCTATCGAAACTGTGAGCAATGAACTTCCGGTTCTTCCTGCGACCTGCGTCTTCTCCGGTGAAGGTCAAACCATGGCGCGTAGTTTGAAATCGTAATAGTTTTGTTTTCAAGATCAATATTTTCTTCGCTAAATTAGGTTTATACGAAACTCATATAACACGAACACAATCTTACTTGAAAGTTATTTCAATGGGAGTAAATAAAAAAAATCGCCTATCTCTGTGTACAGTACCCCTTTAAAGAAAGGTTTAAACAAAATGCACTTCATAACCAAGAACAAATCTAGAATGCCTATGTAAATTGAGATAACAGAATAACTCAAGCCACTTTATAACGTACTGTGTGGCTAATGTTGATAGCAGTCTAAAAGAAAGTTATATGCCAAATGACATCAATAACAGGTCATATAGGTGTCAGCTTTGCGTGACGCCAAGTTACAAGGAAATGAAATCACATGACATATATTCCAGACTCTATAGAATATGCTAATTCTGCTTCAGTCAGACTGAAATGTGTGTGGATGGTCAGGTATGAATGTTGTATAGTCAAGAGTAAATGATTGTATTGGCCATTGTGAGGTTGTTGTGTAAGTGCTGTCTGATTACAGAACAGTTGTTGAATATTTTTGTTATAAAATCAACCCTTGCAAACTTTCTTTCTTAAACTTTGATTTTATTTCCAAAATATTAAGAACCTATGTCAAGATTTATACATGATATTTTTGAAGTTCCACAAAGTAGATTTTACAAATTTTCAGCTTATTGTATGCTCTACCATCTCTTATTGCTTCATGAAAATTTTTCAGAAAATCATGTTGAACAATCTGCTGCCATGTCTTATGAATCAGAAATATGAAATAAAACTTTTCTGAAAGGTTCATTAAACTTGTTTGCTTTCATCACGTTTCCTGTTTGTCCTTGTAGTGAAGTCAGCTGTTTCTCTTCTATACAGGTGCAATGGCCATGAGTTCCATAAAGTGTAACAGTCAAGAGTATACGAAGGCAACCTCTACCTCTGTTCTGGATACTAAAGTGACTTTCATGTGTACCCATACCATAGTAGCTAGGGTACACAGTGTCAATGTCCAGATTGACCACTCGCCGATCGTCCGTCTGTCTGTTTTAACAGTAATATGGCCCTTTATTGAACAATTTTTTTTTAATTTTTTTTTAGATTGGAACTCCTCGTTTTAAAGATCTGAATAGAACACAAAAATTGCAAACTTTCCTGAGGTAATTTTCAGCTTACCAGGCATAAGAAATTTGGAAAATACTGGAAATCGCCATCACTCATATGGCATAGACATCGCAAAAATATTCACAAAAGCATTATCCATCACTTTTACCTTGAAAACAAGTACAAAAGATCATAAATGCAAACACTCTTTATTATCTGCCGATTTTAGGAAAGAAAAACATGGACGCCCTTTATCAGAGAAGATCGTTAGAATTTTTACTTCACTGACAAAATTTTAAACGTGTTAAAATTTCCTCTTTTGAAGGACCGATCTAATTAGTTAAATTAGTTTTGGGTATAAAACAAATTACAAATGATGGTTTTATGGTGTGAAATCTTACTTTAAAAGAATAAAATGAAAATAATAGGATAAAACTGTCTTTTACATGATACATACTCTGCATATCTTCTTTTCTAATGAGATAACTCAATATGAAAGTGTCAATGACACTGTAGCTCAACTTGGAAAGGGAATAATTTAATGTATTACAGTCAATGGAGCCATTAGGAATGTGGAAAGTTGAATATCTAATACATGTTTATAGACATGAAGAGAAAAGTAAAATCCAAGATGGCTGCTGGCGGCCTTGTTTTTTGGCCGAATGATCCCAAAATGACTTGTTCCCATCAACATGTCATTATTAACATTCATGACAAATTTTATGATGATCAGACTAAAGGTATGACATGTAGCCCGTGCTAAAGAATTTAGTCATACAAAGAGTAAAATCCAAGATGGCTGCTGGCGGCCATGTTTTCGGCCGATTGACCCCAAAATGAGTCGTTCCCATCTACATGTCATCGTTAACATCCATGACAAATTTTATGATGATCAGACTAAAGGTACGACCTGTAGCCCATGCTAAAGAATTTAGTCATACAAAGAGTAAAATCCAAGATGGCTGCTGGCGGCCATGTTTTTGGGCCGAATGACCCCAAAATTACTCGTTCCCATCTACATGTCAATATTATCATCCATGACAAATTTCATGATCATCAGACAAACAGTACGACCTGTGGCCCGTGCTAATGGATTAAATTTTTAAATCCAAGATGGCCACTGGCGGCCATGTTTTTTGTCCGAATGACCCCAAAATAACTCGTTCCCATCTACATTCCAATTTCAACAACCATGAGAAATTTTATGATGATCAGACTAAAGGTACGACCTGTAGCCCGTACTAAAGGATTTAGTCATACAAAGAGTAAAATCCAAGATGGCTGCTGGCGGCCATGTATTTTGGCCGAATGACCCCAAAATGACTAGTTCCCATCTACATGTCATTGTTAACATCCATGACACATTTTATGATGATCAGACTAAAGGTACAACCTGCAGCCCGTGCTAAAGAATTTAGTCATACAAAGAGTAAAATCCAAGATGGCTGCTGGCGGCCATGTTTTTGGGCCGAATGACCCCAAAATTACTCGTTCCCATCTACATGTCAATATTATCATCCATGACAAATTTCATGATCATCAGACAAACAGTACGACCTGTGGCCCGTGCTAATGGATTTAAATTTTTAAATCCAAAATGGCCACTGGCGGCCATGTTTTTTGTCCGAATGACCCCAAAATAACTCGTTCCCATCTACATTCCAATTTCAACAACCATGACAAATTTTATGATGATCAGACTAAAGGTACGACCTGTAGCCCATGCTAAAGGATTTAGTCATACAAAGAGTAAAATCCAAGATGGCTGCTGGCGGCCATGTTTTTCGGCCGAATGACCTCAAAATTAACTCGTTCCCATCTACATGTCATTATTAACATTCATGACACATTTCATGATGATCAGACTAAAGGTACAACCTGTAGCCCGTGCTAAAGGATTTAGTCATACAAAGAGTAAAATCCAAGATGGCTGCTGGCGTCCAGGTTTTTTGGTCGAATGACCCCAAAATTACTCGTTCTCATCTACATGTCATTGTTAACATCCATGACACATTTTATGATGATCAGACTAAAGGTACGACCTGCAGCCCGTGCTAAAGAATTTAGTCATACAAAAAGTAATATCCAAGATGGCTGCTGGCGGCCATGTTTATTGGCCGAATGACCCCAAAATTACTCGTTCCCATCTACATGTCAATATTATCATCCATGACAAATTTCATGGTGATCAGACGAACAGTACGACCTGTGGCCCGTGCTAATGGATTAAATTTTGAAATCCAAGATGGCTGCTGGCGGCCATGTTTTTTGTCCGAATGACCCAAAAATGACTCGTTCCCATCTACATTCCAATTTCAACAGCCATGACAAATTTTATGATGAGCAGACTAAAGGTACGACCTGTAGCCCGTGCTAAAGGATTTAGTCATACAAAGAGTAAAATACAAGATGGCTGCTGGCGGCCATGTTTTTTGGCCGAATGACCCCAAAATGACTCGTTCCCATCTACATGTCATTATTAACATTCTTGACAAAATTTATGATGATCAGACTAAAAGTAGGACCTGTAGCCCGTGCTAAAGGATTTAGTCATACAAAGAGTAAAATCCAAGATGGCTGCTGGCGGCCATGTTTATTGGCCGAATGACCTCAAAATTACTCGTTCCCATCTACATGTCAATATTATCATCCATGACAAATTTCATGGTGATCAGACGAACAGTACGACCTGTGGCCCGTGCTAATGGATTAAATTTTGAAATCCAAGATGGCTGCTGGCGGCCATGTTTTTTGTCCGAATGACCCCAAAATGACTCGTTCCCATCTACATTCCAATTTCAACAGCCATGACAAATTTTATGATGATCAGACTAAAGGTACGACCTGTAGCCCGTGCTAAAGGATTTAGTCATACAAAGAGTAAAATACAAGATGGCTGCTGGCGGCCATGTTTTTTGGCCGAATGACCCCAAAATGACTCGTTCCCATCTACATGTCATTATTAACATTCTTGACAAAATTTATGATGATCAGACTAAAAGTAGGACCTGTAGCCCGTGCTAAAGGATTTAGTCATACAAAGAGTAAAATCCAAGATGGCTGCTGGCGGCCATGTTTTTGGGCCGAATGACCCCAAAATTACTCGTTCCCATCTACATGTCAATATTAACATCCATGACAAATTTCATGAAGATCAGACAAACAGTACGGCCTGTAGCCCGTGCTAATGGATTGAATTTTGAAATCCAATATGGCCACTGGCGGCCATGTTTTTTTTCCGAATGACCCCAAAATTAATTATTCTGGTCTAAATGTTGATGTCAACAGCTATGACAAATTTCATAATGATCCGACGAAAGGTACGACCTGTAGCCTGCATTGTTGACGCCTTACGTACACACGTACACACGGACGACAAAGCCATGGCAATAGCTCAAACTTTACAAAGTAAAGTTGAGCTAATAAGCAGTGACTCATGATCATTTGTTGTTTTTATAAAATTATTTTGAGAATTCTCACAAAACTTAAAGTTGACTCAAGCATCAAATGGAACCACTTGTTGTTGGTCACATGATTCTTCTAACATATATCGTTAAGTTACATACCAAATGAAGATTTTACATCGGTTGTATGCTAAATCATAGTAAACTGTGCACGCATGTTTCTAAACATTATGAAGAAAAATGACTTGTTTACTATTATATCATATCATCATTCGATTTAGGTCAAATTAAGGGTGTTGTACAGTTGCCCCCAAGACACCCTTTATCAGTCAAGGGGCCGAGAAATGGTATAGGTCATAGGTGCCTTATGAGCTGAACTTTGTAAGTTTGAGCTATTGCCATGGTTTGGCGTCCGTGTGTGTGTGCGTGCGTGTGTCTGTCAACAATTTCCTTTGGCGCGGGCTACAGGTCGTACCTTTGCTCTGATCTTTATGAAATCTGTCATGAATGTTGACATTGACATGTAGATGGGAACGAGTCATGTTGGTGTCATTCGGCCAAAAAACATGGCCGCTGGCAGCCATCTTGGATTTCAAAATTCAATCCATTGGCGCGGGCTACAGGTCGTACTGTTCGTCTGATCATCATGAAATTTGTCATGGATGTTAATATTGACATGTAGATGGGAACGAGTGATTTTGAGGTCGTTCGGCCAAAAAAACATAGCCGCCAGCAGCCATCTTGGATTTTATTCTTTGCATGACTAAATCCTTTGGCGCGGGCTACAGGTTGTAGCTTTGGTCGGAACTTCATGAAATTTGTCAGGAATGTTAACACTGACATGTAGATGGGAACGAGTGATTTTGGAGTCGTTCGGCCAAAAAACATGGCCGCCAGCAGCCATCTTGGATTTTACTCTTTGCGTGACTAAATCCTTTGGCGCGGGCTACAGGTCGTACCTTGGTCTAATCTTTATGAAATTTGTCATGAATGTTGACATTGACATGTAGATGGGAATGAGTCATTTTGGGGTCATTCGGCCAAAAAACATGGCAGCCATCTTGGATTTCAAGATTCAATCCATTGGCGCGGGCTACAGGTCGTACTGTTCATCTGATCATCATGAAATTTGTCATGAATGTTAATAATGACATGTAGATGGGTACGAGTGATTTTGGGGTGAGGCTTGGCTGTTCGAATATTATGTTCTTAACCACCAGTATCCAATTGAACTCATTATACCCTGAAAAGAAAACTTGGGGGGGGGGGGGTATATTGGATTGAATTTGTCAGTATCTATGTCAGACTGTTTTCCCATCCATCCATCTGTCATGTCTCTATCCGTCCATCAATTGTTTTCTCCCCCCACATGACCCAGAACCCCACCCTGCCCCCAACCAACAACATTCCACCCTATCTCATTTCCTAACTCACAGGATCTCCCCCACCAGCATATTAAGTCAATTGTATTAGCTACAGACAGGGAGAGTTAATATAAATACACACACAGGCATCAATTGAGATGTTTATCAGGCTGACAGGTGTGAACTTAATGCACCAGACAGCACTCATGCCAATGTGTGTTATTAAAATAAAAACAAATTATTGTTCTCTAACCTGAATTTAGTGTGTCTGGCATTTGCAGAATGAGGTTCCCAGAGGGTGAATTTAGTTATGCTACCCTGCACAGCAGTCTAGCATCACCAAATACACTAGCCAGGGTCCTCATTCTGCTTAAGCCTCATCTTCTGGGAAGTATATAGGCACTTAAATTGACATTTTTACTTACTTTTTCCCTTCTATTTAGTTTCTATATCCCCTAATTTGTGAATATAAAATGCATAATTGAGGTGCCCAGTGGGTGCACATCACCAACTTTAACTGGAGAACTTCAATCTAATGCTATGTCTCCCATAGCAGTTGAGGCCTACACAGAATGAGGTCCTCAGAGGGTGAATTTGGTGATGCTAGCCCGCATTGCAGGATTGTGTCATTAAATTCACCCTTATGGGACCTCATTGTGCAAATGTCAGACACTATGTTCAGGCTTGGCTGTTCAAATATTATGTTCTTAACCACCAGTATCCAATTGAACTCATTATACCCTGAAAAGAAAACTTGGGGGGGGGGTATATTGGATTGAATTTGTCAGTATCTATGTCAGACTGTTTTCCCATCCATCCATCTGTCATGTCTCTATCCGTCCATCAATTGTTTTCTTCTCCAGATACATATTAAAGACCAAATGGGTTTAAATATTTAGGTGTGGATGTAAATCCTTGTTTTGAACACAGCTGTAGGAGTAACACAATACATTGGTATCACTGGGCAAATGTTTGTGCCATCATTAATTATCTTCATGTCAACAGGTCTCCCAGACATTCTTGTTGCTGATAGTGGCTTTATGAATGGAATTTTATCCCATGTTTATCTCAGATACAAATTGCCTGTTTGAAAGATAAAGTTTATTTTTACTATTAATATTAACCATTTCATGACCAGAGTTGTGCTGGTGAGACCCTGTGCTTGTGCATTCTCTTATATATGCTCCCATGGGAAGCCTCCCATATAAAAGAGAATGCACTGGCTTTCCAGGTCATGGTAATTTTGTTAAGGCAATAGGCATCCAAATAAATGATGTATGTCATATTCTTGCAGGGATGTCGCCACTGTGTTGGGGGGGGGGGGGGTGATTTACAGATTTGTTCAATGAAATGTAATTTTTGAGCTCACATCTTCTCTAGACTGAATGGGTTCATATTTGGTGTAGATGTTCCCTAGGTGACTTACATTCATATTTGTTTAAATGAGGTCACTCTATCAAATGGTTATGAAGGCAGGGCCATAACTCTTGCTCTCCATAGTAATTCTTAAAAACTACCTCTTCTGCTGTACCATCAGGTTGAACGGGTTCATATTTGATATGAACAGTCCTTGGGTGACCTGGAGTTCAGATTTTTTTCTTCAAATGGGGTCATTGGTTTTAAATGGGGTCAACTTGTCAACTAGGGGTCAAGCAAAGGAAAGTTTTCCTCTTAATATGCTTCCTTCACACAGACCATCAGGTCTATTTTATTGATATTTAGTATGAAGGGTTCTTTGGTATCTGGGATTCAAATTTATTCAAATGGGGTCACCAGATTAAATAGACTGGGACCAGGGACATAACTGTATGTCTCTATAGTAATACTTAAAAATGTCTTCTCAAGAGAGGTTGGACTATTTAGCTTACATATAGTATGGAGGATCCTTTAGTGACTGAGATTCAGATTTGTTAACATGAGGTCAACCTGTCAAGAAATGACGGGGCTATGGGGACTTCACTTAAAACATCTACCTTGGAACTACCTAACTGATTAATCTTGACATATATATGTTGTTTTCGGGTTCATGGATAATTGGGCTTCAAACATGTCTAAATAGTTTATAAAACGGTGCTTGTGAGATTGGAAATTTCGAACAATTGAGAAAGTTTGAGACGTCAGTTGTGAAATTCTAACCTAAGACTTGGGAATCTGGAGCCCGGTCAGGAGGGGATATGTTTAGCTGGAGGGGGATCTGTAGTGTTCCATTGGTAATTTAAAGGTAGATATTCGCTGATCGACATGAAGCCTCTCTAGCCACATATCCTGTGTAGATCCGCTTCTTTTAAAGTGATTATGAAAAGTTCTGACTGTTATGGTCTCAAGAGTCCCAGTCTTATCAGTCTTTGCAGTCTGGTGAGCGACCCCACAGTCTTTGACTGTCTTGTTCAAGAAAGGTGTCAACATCAGCATTTGGGCATCGATATATACAGCATATTAGTTGGTTCTTGTTTTTATGATCAGGGATTTCAATAAATAAGCTTTCAAAGCTTTCCGTGAATATAGATAATTAGTCTGTTCGAACTTGAGCTTTAAGGTTATCATTAACATAAATTCCAACCCCACCCCCCCTTTCTGTCATTCCTATGGTTTTCATATAACTCCCCATTTTTGTCAGATCAATTCGAGACTCATCTGTCAGCCAAGTTTCAGTAACGCCTATTATATCAAATCTATGTCTACAAGCATGAAGAAAAGTAGATAATTTATCTTTTTTTCTCATTAAAGAGCGTATGTTGAAATGAATTATTGAAGATGATATATTTTTATTCAACTGTTTCAATTTATCATTGAATTCTTCAAGAAGGATATAATTGGAGGAGTTTTCTATCAGCATTTATTGGGTCTAAGTTATAATCATTGTCATCCAGTTGGGATTCCTTACGAAAGTCATCATTCAGGGTGAATGGGTTCATTAGTAAGGGATCTTTTGAGGTGACATTTGAATGAACATAATCATGTTTCATATCAAATAGTGCCAACCGAAACAGTGCCTCTTCTTCTATATGATTAAATGGTAGTATAGATTCAATACAATGGTGACAAAACCATGTTTTTTCATCATCAACAAGCTTTATGAAGTCTGCTTTTGAAAGTTTAGAACAACTAAGATGGATCCATCTGTCACACAGGTCACAGCTAGCACAAGGAATCTTGGTTATTTCGCACTGATTTTTTGCAAGTTGAGCATGGGTATTTCAAGGGCATAGTAATGGACAGGGAGGGTGGGGTGGGATATAAGGTCTACGTAAAGTTGTTTTTTCTTTCAGATATGCCAAATGGGGGATGTCACAAATATATGTATTAAAGTTGGGGAGGCGGGGGATTTAAATCAACTTTAATATATACTGCATGTAGTCTAACCTGGTTGATAAATTACATATTAGAACCTGCAGTAAAGGCAACACAAGAGACCACATGCCATCAAATCTTGCCATGATGCCTAAAGCCCTCTGCCATTTATATAAATATTACACTTACCTAGTATAGTGTGTATTCCATGTTGTGGAACTTATCATTAAAGAATATCCACAAATAAAACAATAAATATAACTCCATGTTCCCCTTCTCCTGAATATAACACAACTTAAGCTTCTAGCACAGATATAAAGATAATTTACAGTCAAAATCATGCACAGCAACTGACATGTACAGGTTAACTCCAGTAACTGTTTTGGCGCATTTTATATTTTGAATTCTCCAGCATACACCAGATCAGATTTCTCAAGACCACATGTTCTAGATTAAATCATTTTACCCCACCATTGAAATCTGACTTAAAAATATCTACCCTATTTCTAACATATTCTCATGTAAGAAAATCACACTTATATAGCTTACTTTTCTGGAATTGGAGACCACACAATTTAAAGTCTATTTCTTATGAGATCTAACGTGAGAATTTCTGACTTTGAAAATATCCAATAAGTTTTTGTGAAAACTGCATTCCTCATAAGAAATCAAGTGAAAATTTCTTAACCCAGAATTTTTTTTTAAACTTACTTGAAGGATGATAATTTCAAAGTCTATTTTTCTCATGAGAACTCAAATTAGAATTTGCAACTTAGAAAAATATACTATCGGTTCAGTGGAAATATTTCTAAGTCTGCATTTCTTACGAGATCTCATATTTCTCACGTGATAAATTTTTCTCACATAAGACCCTTGGTTAGAAAATTGATTTCTAACATCTTCTCACAAGGTTCATGTTAGATTTCTCTGCTTTGCATATCTTTCTAATATGCTTCTCATGAGATTCTTATAAGATTCTAACAACTTCTCATGAGAAATTTCTGTATGGGAAGTCTGTTCGAACTTGAGCTTTAAGGTTATCATTCAGTGTATCATTAACATAAATTCCAACCCCACCCCCCTTTCTGTCATTCCTATGGTTTTCATATAACTTGTAACTCCCCATTTTTGTCAGATCAATTCGAGACTCATCTGTCAGCCAAGTTTCAGTAACGCCTATTATATCAAATCTATGTCTACAAGCATGAAGAAAAGTAGATAATTTATCTTTTTTTCTCATTAAAGAGGGTATGTTGAAATGAATTATTGAAGATGATATATTTTTATTCAACTGTTTCAATTTATCATTGAATTCTTCAAGAAGGATATAATTGGAGGAGTTTTCTATCAGCATTTATTGGGTCTAAGTTATAATCATCGTCATCCAGTTGGGATTCCTTACGAAAGTCATCATTCAGGGTGAATGGGTTCATTAGTAAGGGATCTTTTGAGGTGACATTTGAATGAACATAATCATGTTTCATATCAAATAGTGCCAACCGAAACAGTGCCTTACTGCTTCTATATGATTAAATGGTAGTATAGATTCAATACAATGGTGACAAAACCATGTTTTTTCATCATCAACAAGCTTTATGAAGTCTGCTTTTGAAAGTTTAGAACAACTAAGATGGATCCATCTGTCACACAGGTCACAGCTAACACAAGGAATCTTGGTTATTTCGCACTGATTTTTTGAAAGTTGAGCATGGGTATTTCAAGGGCATAGTAATGGACAGGGAGGGTGGGATATAAGGTCTACGTAAAGTTGTTTTTTCTTTCAGATATGCCAAATGGGGGATGTCACAAATATATGTATTAAAGTTGGGGAGGCGGGAGAGAAATGATTTGTTTTTTTCTAAGGGTTTGTAAAGTATTGAAAAAATAAACGCTTATCGGTAAGAAATAAGTTAATATTGAGGTATTTTGTATTGGGGTGGGGTGTATGGATATGGTGTCTTGGATAGACATTTTGGGGTGGGTGAATATTTTTGGTGTCTTGGGGAGGGGGGTGCCACCCTTTGAACTAAATTGATCAAGGGGCCATGAAATGAATGGTTGGCCTTTTTGAAACCATCTGGGTGGTGGCCATTTTGGATCGGAGTGACCGGTGTAACACGTCATCTCCCCCCCAGGATATCTTCCCCCCCCCCCCCCGGGGGGGAAGATGTCCTAGGATATTTCCCCCCCCCCCCCCACCCTGGATATCTTCCCCCCCATGTACGACTAAAAAATAATTTCACTCATATGATATCGTTTGGTTCTGAAATGGCCAAAAAAATGTTTTTGGAGATTAAAAAACAAAATTAGTAAATTTTTTTTTATTTAAAAAAAAAAAAGTGACAAAATTATTTTTTTCACGAATTTGATTGTCTGTTCATGAAATGACTAGAAAAATGTTTTTTTTTAATTCAAATTTTTTCTTTTCTTTCAAACGTCCAGGCTTGGATATTCCACCCCCCCCCCCCCCCCACCCCGCGCCTACATGACAAAAAAATCATCTTATGGTTTTATCGCTTATTTTGCTTTATATAGTAATGAAACAGCGAGAAATTAGCTTCTCCAAGAGAAAGTTGTTTGAGTCAGGGTTTGGGGTGGGGGGGGGGGGGGGGAGATGTCCAGGTCAGGATATCCCCCCCCCCCCCACCCACCCAGCACCTACATGACAAATAAATCATTGTATGGATTTATTGCTTGTTTTGCTTTATATATTCATGAAACAGCGAGAAA